>OZ035883.1:150554427-151754427 GCA_964034835.1 Muscina levida | reverse complement strand
AGTTCAAAACGTTTATGTGGAAAATATTCGATTTATTAAATATATATTGGTAATCTTTAAACTAAACATAACTGTATTACTCTAGTCTAATAATTGCATACATTACCGGTCTCTATCTTCATATCTCATTTTACAAATTCGTGCAAATAATTACATCATTGATTTTTGGCGTTTTTAATATTTTCGAGTCTTCGAGCACTCAAGATAGAATTCTCATTTTGTTGTGAGATTCTGTTGCATAAGAATGATGAACAATTTGCAATCATTATACCAAAGTCTACTGATGAGGATTCGTGGCTGAATCCGAAACAGCTGTACAGACTGCTTGGCATTATGATAATATCATTCTGCTAATAAACTTCTTTTAAAAACACTGGTCTTGAGCTTGAAATATATTCTAAATCAATGTTCTAACAAACAGACTGAATAAAAACAATAACAACGATTTTGATACAACTTCGAAGAGATCGTTAGGTTAGGTTATTGATTTTTCTTTTCTTCATGCTTTCATAATAATTGTTTTTTTAAGGAGAGTGGCTTATTAGGCCACCGCGCCCGATCCTAGTTTCTTGGGGATGCCAAAGCCACTAAAAAAGCCTGTGTTGAGCTTCAGTAACTTCTGTTACCTACTTCCTAAGAAGCATCGGTGGTAGCATGCCGATATTCACAGTTAACTGAAGGTATCTTATTTTGAAAAAAATGTTGTTTTTTTTTGATACAATGAATATGGATAATCGTACTGAATGAATTTAAAAAAATTTGTTTAAGGATATGTACAAAATTCTTTGGGAAAAACGTTGATGACTTTGTATGATTCTTAGAATTGATAAGAGTAAATAATAACCAAAAGGTTATTTCTTTTTTATGATTTGCGGTAGATACTCCGCACAGTGTCGTCTTTTCATACAAACGGAGGTCGAAAATAAAAGTAGTTATCATAAAAGAGGGAAAACTAATACAGATTGCTTTTATAAATAGGGAAGAAAAAAAAACAAAATTTTGTGAAAATCGGTCTAATCGTGCTTAAACTTTGGCTATCTTAAATTCTGCAAAGACTTATCCATCGCCTTACTATTTTAAACGAAAATTATTTCACGGCTGTGTTGAAGAATCCCAATATCAAGTACATATATTTTATGCTGCACTACTCGGTCAAGAAGATCTATTTTGCAAAAGAATACATTTACTGCAAATTACTCCCTGCTACAAAATGGATATAATTTATGGAACTTAGGGAGTGCTTTATTTTACATACTATTTTGTTATATCTAAATCAGTGAACGGCAGCCCAATACAACCACAATATCCGTTAAATTACACAGTAGCACATTTTCTTACTTCAAACTCTTGAACCAATTGAAACCCACAAAATCTGTAAGCTTATGATAGTAGAAGAAAAACCCTAACTGGGTTTTGAATTATTAGCTAAGGTTTTCTTTTAATTCATTTTTGAAGTTTTCGACTGAGAGGAAGATTTTAGTAGTCTATATCTCGTGAACTATTCCAAATATAGCTTTTCTCTCTTCAGCAAATTTTTAGCTTTTAATCAGATCTAAAAATTTTGCCTTGAGATAAAATCAAGAAAACAACAACATCTTACTCAAAACAGCAAAACTGTACAGAAATCACTTTTAATTGTACGTATATCGAAATTAAAAATGCTATGCTTTTAAAAATGAAATAGATACAAAATAGAAATAATTCAAAAAACAATAAAAATCTATGATGAAATTTTACGATTTTTTTTACATTTTTGTTGTCTGAGTGAGATTATGTTGTGTTTTTGATTTTATCTGAAGGTTAAATTTTTAGATCTGATTAAGAGCTAAAATTTTACCAAAGAGAGACATCAAAATTTTGAATAGTTCACGAGATATGGCCTTAAGAATCAGTACATGGCTTTTGAAATTTCAAAAATTAATAATAAAAAAACCTTAGCTAAAATTCAAAACCCAGCTAGGGGTTTTCTTCTACCATCATAAGCTTTCAGATTTTGGCGGTCTCAATTGGTTCAAGATTTACTGCTGCACTGTGTTATCTGTGTAAAAAATGTTGGAATCGTAAAAAAATAGTGCGCATTATTTCACCACTTCAAAACTTACACAGTCGGTAAAAAAGACCGATAAGAACACGCCTACAAAATTAAAAAAGATGTAATCAGTACGAAAATCGAAATAAAATATTAAAGTGATACAAACTTAAAAAAATGCTATTGGGTTATATCAAACCTTTTGAATATTTTAGAAGTAGTTGAAATTACCTTAAAAACAAGGTATAGCACATTAAAATCGGTTAAGTATTTCAGGAGTTACATGCGACTGAATGAACACACCTATTTGAAAAAATCGCCATTTCACCAAAGTTCAATTGCTCATAACATTAATATAAAATATTTTTAAGAGAAGAATGCATACACAAACTGGCGAAGCAATCCAAGCTAGTGATGTAAAAAATACGTACCGTTTGACATGGAATGACTCATATAGATAATATTAGAACTTGGGTACATGGGGATGAGGGTAAATATCATCTGATTCGAGGAAATGTGTAAGGCATTAAAGGAAACGGGTTGGACCTCAAGCAACTTAAGACGAAATTCGTTTCAAGACATTCTAAGACCATTAAGCCATGTCCGTCTGTCGAGCTGGATGGCTGGTTGGTAGGATAACTCGAGTAATCCTGTATGAAAATTTACCGAATAGGCAGTAAAGACCCGTCCCTTCTGGTACCTCCTGTTAACTTAAAACTTAATTTCCCTTTACACCCCATGAATGAGGTATGGGATAGATTCTCGCGTTGTTTTGAATTAATACGCTTTCTATTTTTTTTAGATTCAGAACTATCGGCACCTACTTGTTTATCGACGAACGTCACTGTTTGAGAAGCTCTTACTAGACATGCCGATTGACTCGACACTAATACTGAGATGTTGCTGTCGACAACATTCGAGGGGAGCCGACAATGAAAGAAAATTTTTCTTTAAAGATGACTGTAGCCAGGAGTTGAACCTGTGATCTCCCGCATGGTAGTCGCGTGTTCTAACCACTATGCCACGGCCGGTCCCTGGTTACCTCCTACACAAAATGAAATTTTTTGGTAAACTGATATTTCTCCCATAACTTCCAAACGGTCAACTGCAGTATAATTATCTTGTAATAGTATGTTAGACAAATGCTTACCATACTTAAACCTTAACCACCGAATTTACCCTCACTGAATATTTTGCCCATGATATGGGCAAAAATATTTATGAAAATTTTACTTTTTTGTAAGAACACTGAATTCAATTAAATTTTGCACAAGGTAAACGTTTATTGAACGTTGACTTACGACAGAAAATCGGACGCGTTGTCCTGTCCCAACTGGTACCTCGTCAACAAATAAGGCGATTTCCCAGAAAAAAATTTTTTTTCTAATAATTTTTAAATAAACTCTCCAAATCTTTAAAAATAGTTAACTATTTTTGCATTTTTAAGTTAAAACATAAGAGATATTGAATTAAACTTTTAACATTTTTTGGGGAATTCTTTAGCACTTTTAACACTGTAACCTTTTGGGCATTTTTACGTCCTATCTTTCTATCTTTAAGCAAGCAATTTTCCACTACGACCACGCATACAACTCTTGTATTTTAATTGTACTGATGAATGAAATATTGTTATGTGAATGATATTAGACAATGGTCACTGACATCTAGATTTGCAGCGGAAATCTAATTTTACTTTACTATTAATTTTAATTTTAAACATAATTAAATATTTTACATATTTCTTTAGAATTTTATACGTTTTCATACTTATCTAGTAAGAATTTCTTAATGTGTGCAAACATCATTTAGAACTTATAGAAATTTGCAGACACTTCGTGTGCCGATGCTTAATATTGTCTTAAGATAGATATTCGTAGATTTTCTTTTTTATTCACATGACATTTGTAAAAGTTATACATTTGGGACTTGGTTGATGATTTTTGCTTGTGATTAAGTGCATTTGATTTCCTGCTTTAAACGAGATTCAGAATGCGGCCGATCTCGTAAATACTTTACCAGTATGGTCGGTTTAATATCCGTGAAGTGAATGCGTCGTTTGTGTTCCTATTGATTTATATGCGATTATGGTATATTTGATATTTGTTTATGAATGTGTGTGTGTATGTGTGTGTGTGTGTGTGGGAGTGAGTCCTGACTGGGATGAGGCTAAAGCGGCGCCCTTCATTGTTTAGCCCTTACTAAAGTTTATGTCGTAGCACCAACGGCAGTTTATCGTAAAAGAAAATATTCAATAATAAAAAGCCAAATTGTCACCAAAAAAAGAAAAACATGAAAAGGAAAATAAAGCAGGACCCACGTACCCCCACCCACACGACACCAACACTCACGCATCCGAACACGAACACAAGAAGTCGCAGACATCCAGAATCCAAAATAATTTCTTTTTATCGGAGCGGATGTAAGTGTGCACGGGGAAGACGGAAAGAACATGCCCCGTTACAAATGAGCAGTGCTAGAGCGTAAATACCGAAATACCAATATCACAGCATTACAACACAAATATTTGAACAAACAAAACTTTAGCTATTGCTGCTATTGTTGTTGTTGTGGTTGCCTCTGCTACGGCAGCCAGGATACCACAATGCTACTAGAGGGGAATCATGCCCGCCCGAAGCTGTGCAAAGACGACAGCAAAACATTTGCAAGGACGTCTTGTGTGTTTCTTGCCATCCAGCCAGCGTATATAAGCAAGGATTTTTTTTGCTTCAACTTGCGATTTCACCGACCACAGTCCGAGTGAAATGGCAAAAAGTGACAATGTCACGGTGTCAAAGTCTCGTTCGCACAATCGAAAACCAAATGCAAACACTCACCGAGTCAATTGAATACAGTGCGATAAAGACATCAGCAATTGCCGCCACCAGCACCCACCCCCACCGTTACTGCCAGAAAGCGTTTATATCTCCATTTAGTGGGTAAATATTTTGGTAACATTTCACACTTCTTCAGTTCCTTTGTTATCCCACGACAAAGAGAACAAGACAGCAAACAAACAATATCAAATTCCGAATTCGTTTTGCCTTTTTGTTGTTTTGGGGGGTTGGTTCTCACTGTTGTGCTGCTACCGGAGCACGGGCGGTTGTCTAGATGTGCGAAGTTTTGTAATTGCACTCAGCGTGCCCAGATAAGTGTTACTTTCGAGTCTTAGAGTTGCTGCTGCCTAGATTCGCCAGGAGCACATGGGGGAGTGATACTCAGTAAAGCAGCAGTGGTTCTCATATCTGGTGCTCACCTCAACATGTGGGGGACCATTGTTGGTTTCCCCATCATAACCAAATGTGGAAATGACCTTGTGTGATGAAGATGAAGGCGACAACGACTACGATGACAACAAACTCGAAGGCAACAACGGAAGCAAGGATGGGCTGAAGAGGGGATGCGTTGCGAAACAACTATTAGCATGGCTGTGAATGCTTCTTATCAGTTTTGTGGCGGCACTTAGTTGTGCTGCAAATACTTTTCAAATGTGATTTGTTGTAACGTTTTATGGAACGAGCATTTAAATGGACTAGCGACAAAGCAGAGAATTCGACTGTTCTGTTGTATGATGCAGCTCAAAGTCAATTGTCGCATTTATATGTATAAATGTTTGGGGAGGGTGGGGAGAAATGTCCTTTCGTTTTTTGTTTCTCACAATCTTTGGAAATCGTTCCAATAGTGTGAAAATATGATTAAATCACATCTCATGTCAGTGGGTACTTCAAAAACTACTTTGCAATTTTTAATCACAACTGTGATTTAGTCCTATGAGTGAGGTGAGTGTGTGTCCGCACAGTAGTAATCAAAAGTAACCGTTTATTGTGTGTAAAGTTCTAAAGTAAAATGAATTCTTACTTAAAACATTTACTAATTTTACACATTTTAATTGAAAGTAGTCATCCTTATAGACGATGTACTAATATGTGTTAATTAAAATAAGATACAATTGTGGTTAATATTGAGAAATTCAAAACTTGTCAACTCGTCAGTTGAAATTGAATTCAAAGCACATCAATAAAGCTCAAAACTTCCAGTTGAAATTCTTTTATTATTTGAAAATTCAGGTTACCGCCTCTTTTTAACAATATAAGAAAATATCTTTTTAAAATACCTTTTAGATAAAGACATGAAGTAAAATTTATTTACAAAGAATGACCTCTACTTAATTCAATTAGGACGCATAAGACACGACTTTTCGTACAATTGCTGTTGAATGTGCCGTCGCCAATTTTCATGACCCACTTTCAGGAGATATTTTTGAATAAAATTTTTTAATCAAACGCCATGCCACAGTTTATCATTTAGCCCGGCATGATATAATAAAATACCAGAAACGAGTTTTATGAAACCAGTTAGGGCTTTATGTACCTCCTTGTATCTATTGGTATTGGGTAAATCAATTTAAAATGTTAATACCAACAAAAAAACAAAAAAAACAATTAACCGAAACAGATGAAAGAATAGTGCTCAAGTTCCTAACATCTCGAATCCAAGTAAATCGCAAATAATTTCTATTGGATTAAGTTTCTCTTTAAAATCTAGATTATCAACAATCCATAATTTCCACTTTTATTAAAATTAGTGGTTTTTGTTTTGTAGCCTATTCTACTTTCTATGGTAGAATCCATTCTTAACTTGTTTTCTGTTTCAGGGTAACAATTACTTTTGTTCACTACTGTGTAGACATCTCTGTGTGTGTGTGTGTGTATTTTGCCTATTTTCGAAGAGTAATCGCTCAAACCGTTGTAATTCTCAGATTGTAATCCCACAGATGAGTGCGTACACAAGTGGGCGTTCAAATTGAATTTGCCATGGATAAACGCCTGTAACAAATCACACTACCCCATCGTAGGCAAAAACCTCCCCCATGGAAGCCGCTTGACTGGCTGTTGCTGTGGCTGTGGCTGCTGAGATTATGAATTTGTAATGCAATTTAACCTAATAATGAAGACATCAAGAAACATAACGCTGTCATTTGTAGAACTGAGCTGAGGCAAGCCGACAGTTACCTTCTTGTACTTGTCACAAGTTTGCCACCCCATCGCATATTGCGATTAATTACAACGGCTGCTCTGCTCCCCAATGTTGCGACAAACGACTGTGGGGAAGTATTTGATGATAGTCAGTTATCAGACGGCGATAATAACGAAATAAGAAGGAGAACAGTGAGAAAAAAATCCAATGCTTAATGATCGTTTAAAATTTATTTACTGGCATTATCACAAAAAATATATTTGGATTTATATTTTCACTTTACACATCGGAAAATATCCTTCGAGACATAGTATGGGTGAACATGTACGTGCATATGTGTTGGGATATGCAGTTACCCAATACGAAGCTCATTCAATTGAGTTCCGTGTCTTTGTGCTGCTGGTGTTACTTCTCGTGTCGGCTGGATGTGGCATCTACATGCGTCTCTAATGTGACACCTTGGACGCTAGGGAGTCTCGAATTTGGTGGGATTTAGATCGAAGTCATTTGGTGAAGGGATGGGGAGAGCAACAGCAACATTCGGTTTACACAATGTGCACTTGTTGGTTAGACGGCAGGTTCAGCGGCTCCAAAACGCAAAGGAGTTGGTCAAATGATATTGGGCGGTGCCTGGGCGGGCAGCGTTATGGTCGGAGACGACTTGGCCGACTTGATGCATCCGTAGGAGGACACGCCGGTGCCATTACTGCTGGGCGGCGAGGGCGATGTTTCAGGACTGATCAGCGGCGTGCAACCAAAGTACCGCCACGGATGGTACAAACTGCCGGCGTACATTGCCTGGAGTCGGGCCTGCAGGTCAAGAGCAATAGTTGGATCCAGTGGGTAGTGAGAGAGTGCGGCTGGAAAGGCATTCGAAAGCCGTGGCGGCATATTTAGTGTCAGTTCGAGAGGCGAACCGAAACTGTACTTCTGCGCCCCGATATTTGAAGCTGAATGTATGCTTCCGTGGTGACCACTCCTCTGATGCTGGCCTTGCGATAGACCATTCGCGCCGTTGGCTGGCGACTCCTTGTTTGATTGGCCACTGCCACAGCCACTGCTGCTGTTGTTGTGCGTCGCTGGAACTGGGGATTTGTTAAGCGTCTTTGGTTTCCGCCTTGGTCGATATTTGTAGTCGGGATGTTCTTTCATGTGGAGGGCCCTGCAAAGAAAGCGAGTTATGTAAACAACACAATTATTGGTATGTATTTATCAATATTTTACGACGCCGACATGACATGATTTGCGATTTCGGTCAAAAGATAAGAGTTCGACAACAATGCCGGCGATTTCATTGTACCCCTTAACAATTGTAATTATTCCTGAGAATCGCTCTCCTTCAAGAAAATGCAGCAAGTTGTACACACAACTGCCAACAAAACCGAATATGAAATAGTGCTAGTGCGTATTTGTGGGTGTGTGTGTGTGTACACACTTTTACTTAGTACATACGATAAATTATTGAATACTTGGCAAGTTGTAATGATCAATAAAGGGATTATGACAGCTTAAATGAAGTATTTGTAAACAAGAACCGAAAATATTACCCCGCCTACGCACAATTGAATTTAATACAAATTACGAATTTAAAACCGATTCGATACCGGCAAGAGGAAAGAAACACAACAAATATTGATACTATAATTGATTATTGGTGGGCTCATATAGGGGCGTCAATTCCAATTGTATGTTTTGCTCGTACATCTTTAGCTGTCTCACACACCTCGACGCCTTGGCAGTTCTTCAAGAGAGAGTTTGGTGTGTGAAAGAATAATTTACTGCGCGGCCCTACCCCCTCCTCAAATAGCATTGGTACGGGCGACTGAATGGACACGTATGTTTACCCAAGATATGAAATTGTATTGTTTGACAGTGCTGAGGAGAACAGCAATTGTCAGCCGTTGTGCTGCGACACAATGAGCGATTCGCCGTGTATGGCATTCTGGAGGAACGGAAACAATGAAAGCCATTGTTCTCAGGTCTGATTGTTTAGACGTTAGAAGTTTGTTGATTTGCCCGTACTCACCTCAAGCGCTTGGCTTCGTCAATGAATGGCCGTTTTTGTCCTTCAGTAAGTAGCTTCCATTCGGCACCCAGCCGCTTAGATATCTCAGAGTTGTGCATTTTTGGATTATCCTGCGCCATTTTGCGCCGCTGTCCCCGTGACCACACCATGAACGCATTCATTGGTCGTTTGATATGGTCATTGTGACTTATGCCCCCGCCGCCGGTCCCGTTGCTCTGTTGGAGTGTGTGGTGCGGGCCACTTGCAGTGTCAGCTTGATTGGACGACGATGCCATTGTATTGTAGTTGCCGCCGATAGAGGAAGAACAACTTGCCTGCTTTAGTACGTTGCTCATACTAATCACTGATCCCGATAGTTGTGGTGAAATGCTTCGTCTAATATGCTCCTGGTGGTGGTGCATAATAACAAAAATTTAAAATTAAGATGCTATAGGGCGACAGCTTTGTAACATCTATTTCGAATGGGCACTGCCAAGTTCATTCAAAGGTGACTGGAAAGACAACAATAACAAAGCGCTTGAAAATTTCATGAATACACTGAGGGTAATAACATTTTTTAATCTGAAGTCGTCTTGGGTCAGCTCTAAAACAAAATTGATAAAGGAGCAATTTTTGCGTGTGAAGTTCCAACATTTGTAGTTATTTTAACTGGAGTCACCTTAAATGCTGCATTAAATTGTTCTGATTTGCGAAGATAGTAGCAAATGGCTGAAATAGTACTTTATTACAGTTTAATAATATTTTGATCGTAAATTACTCTTGAGGTACTAGATTGTTTTCAGTATTTGTCAGTTTTTCAGTAAATAAGATCTGACTTAGCAAATGCAAGTTTTTGTTGATAGTCGTAAAATGATATAAACTTTAAAATCATTTCATCAATAAATGCTAACTCGAAAAATCTAACTTAAAAAAAATTACGATCTTTTTTTGAAAATTGTTGAAAAATTAATTATTAGAGTTAGCAAATACTTATTTCGCAGATGGATATTGTATAGGGGAGCTATTTGCCATCAGAAACTCATTTTGACCAAATCGATATGTTCAAGATTGAAAAGACAAAAAGAGCAGTCCATTTTTTTTAAACTTATTTTTATATTGAATAATGTTAGGCTGGAGCACATGAATCCCCGGACGACGATATGGAATTATGGAATAAGCTTTATATACAGCAATATAATAGATTTCCACTTATCTCAGACATACCATACCTATACTATATAGGAGACCGGTATAGGATACCAATAAAACGCTTCGCCGTTAACAAAATGCAATTACTTGGCAGCACAGTAATTTATGTCAAATAATTGTTCGTTTTCTTTTTATTCATTCATAAATATTGTGTTAATTGTGTTTTTGAATTTTTGTTGATATTTTCGAGAAATGTTGTAATATTTGTATAAAAATGATGTACATGACCCTTCTTAGGATCTAGTGTTCCGCAGGGACCTTAAGCCACAAATTGGAACTTTTTTTTCTACGGTTTGAATAACAAATAAGCTGTAAAATAACATTTTATTGAAAAAATATCATTCGAATGCAAATTATTTTATTTGACGTTCGCTTTTCTTTTCTATTCTATTTTTTGTTTACCCCTGCAATAAAAAATTTGGTCACATTTTTTTTACTACTTTTTTGAACAACTTATCCCCGTTAAGCCTAGCATGTAAATTTATCCCCGTTAGCGTATATGGGATAGCATTTGTATGGCTAAGCGGATATAAGTTACCAACAAAACGCAACCATTATACATATTTATAATAAATCGTAAATTTTCCATTACGTCACAATTTGGAAATAAAAATATTTGTGCACTTTATTTTTATATTTTTTAACTGTATTTGATCGCTATAATGCTCAGTTGTAAATAATGCTATCATAAATGCAAAAATTCATTAAATAAATCATTAGACTATGCAACAAATGAAGACTTTTTGTAAAAACAAGAAGTTGACTGTATAGGATCGATTCTACTATCGAATGGTAATAAAACCCTATACTTAGTTTGTCGAGATAAGTGACCAATTTTTTTTATGCACCTTAAAAGTTTCTCAAAATCAGTGAGCTCCTCGAAAAAAGGTGTCATCAGCTTATGTCCAACAACTAACTCACACTTCGTGATAGCGCTAAACTATATTCGGCAATAATGTAGCTAGGAGTCTTGCGCACTAATTTTATTAAGAATTTATGTCAAAAAGGTTGGTTATTCCTGGCCTTTTCCAAAAATAATTGAAGAAGAAATTATTATTTTTTCACTTTTTTGAGCATTACTTTGAGGGATTCCAAATTTTTCACTAACAATGTTCGCCAAAATTATAGCCATGGTTAAATTGAACAACTTTCGCGAAAATATCAATCCAACCTGAATGTGTCTAGGCAATCTAAACAACTCATAAATACCACTATGATACCGGTTTTCCGTACCTTTACGCACTTATAAGCCAGTAACATGGTTGACTATCAACCGATTTTAAGTTTCTCAGCGGATTTAGAAAGAAGAGACTGCAACCTTTCCAACGATTTTTTCACTATTTTTTATGTTTGAAGGAGTTTGTGGCCACTTTTTTATAAGGACATCCTAATGTTTACTATATTATTCAGAAGGTGCACGCTTTCACGAGTTAAACGCACATTTGTTAGTAAAAATCGATTAACAAATAGTTAAGTAGTTATTCGTGTTTTCCGAGGAACGCAACTTTCATACTCTATGCTGAAATCAAAGTTTCAGTTTTTATTTTACGGTTTTATTGTCCTTTGATAGCAGAATCGAACCTCTATCGTTGCTGAGGTTATATTAAAGCAGCAAAACTTCCTTGGCTGCATAAAATATCATCTTCGTAGATGTGAACGGTACATAAAATACAGCTCATCTGTTAGAATTTCGTCGGGAAAATAACCATGTAATAGTGAGAAGAGGACGTTTTTTTATGTACAAGTGAAGAAATTATGTTTTTACTCTTAAAATATTTAAATTCCCTTTGCATCACATAAATGAGATATAGGACAGCTTATCGCATTAGAGTGAGTTAACAGGATTCACACAAACGGGAATCGTGTTAACAAAGCGAACATTAGATTGTGTCAGGGCTCGCACCTAGATCAAACGCGTGATAGTCGCGTGTTCAAACCATTATTTCACTGTCATTACTATTATAATAATATAAAAATTCTCTTGCGGACTATTGACAATATTATATCAATGTTAACAAATAAGTCTTTAGTTTAAAAATTGGCTACTGTTAGAAAAAATAAATTTGTTTTCCTATCGCAAATCTAAGAACGTTTGAAATGGGAATTTTGTACACTTTAGGAGCCTATCGTAGGCAGTTTTGGCCACGAACCATCTGTATCTGTACGGCCTCGAAAAGAAAGCATGGTCAAAATACTAACTACGAAGAAATTGAAAGTTCTTGAAAAATGTTTTTGCAAAATCATTAGTTCGAAAGTCAAAACCAAATCGTCCATATTGCGCACATTCTCTGTCACGGAGAATATTGAAAGCCAATCGCACATGTTACATAAGTATGGTTTACACGTTATCTACCTGTATCTGCCCATATCCCCTCAAACAAAAAAGCGGCATAGTCTTATTAAAAAACCTGTAGGAGTAAGCAGAGACATACACAAATTATAGCAAATTTTAGCAAAATAGATATTGAATTATGGGAAGGTGGATTGGAATTAAAAATGTACTGATTTGATTGTAGGTAGGGGATATGGGTGGATAGCGTGTAAATCAGCCTTTATACTATTATGACAAAATTTGTTATTTCTAATTTTTATAATTTAACAGAAAGCCGATTCCAAGTCTTGAAACCTCATTAATACATATGGGCGTATCAGCTTTTTATATAAAAATTTCATAGACTTATACTCATCTTAGACATATATATATATTAAATTTAATATTAAATAAAAAAAACCTAACATAGGAAAAAAAACAATTCCATAACGCTTAAAATCTAACCTGTATTAATAATGACAAATTATAAACAAATCATGTTTATTTGAATGAAAAAATATTCAAAGGACATATTTTCCGAAAAAAAAACTTTTGTTATAATTTTTTTAATTTTTATTTATTTCAATAAAACAAATTAAAAAAATATTAAAATTTCATTCAACATTAATAATGCGCATTTGTATGGTGATTACTAATTTGTCATTTGGTCTATAATCAAATACGAACGTAGTTGAATAAAGTTTTCTGGAAAATAAGTTACTTTAAACACTGTAAGTAAAATGTTAACTTTTGAAATGATACAGAAAAACACCGAGACACCCCAACTTAATTTTTTTGCCGTAGGACACAGTAGTATACTCCGTTTCAAAAGATTAGGTCAAAATCAAGAGATATTCTATTTTTAAGTTTGTATTGTCTTTCAAGCGATTTGTTTGTGTTTTATGGAAAGTACATCAAATTGTCTTTTGAAACAACATAGCTTTTGTTTTTTTTTTAATTTTAAAATTCAAGTCTTAGCACAATTCATTTATTTTGAATATTTGGTACTATTTAATCCAATTGTGATGAATTTTATGAAATTTGTATTGTTATTCGAATTAAATCAATGTTTTGAGGTTGGAATCTGTTGGAAATCGTATTTATAATATTAATAGGCAATCAATTGTTATAGTTAAGTATCGACAAATAAACAATAAATAAAATTATTTCAAAAGCGTTTTCGATGCCTTTACAGTATAAAATTAAATTGGAACCGTCCGTGGCATGATGGTTAGAACACGCGACTACCATGCGGGAGATTCATGGTCCGATTCCAGGCTCCAGTCGTTCACATTTTTCATTCATTGGCGGCCCCCTATTTCTTGCTAACAACAACTTCGCAATATAGTGTCGAGACAATCGGCATGACTAGTGAAAGCTTCTCAAACAGTTACATTCGCATTCGTCGATAAATACGAAGATGCCGTTTGTGGTGATTCTAAAAATAGAAAGCGTGCTAATTCACAACAACGCGAGAAGCTATCCCATACCTCATTCATGCGGTGTAATTGGAAATTAAGTTATTTTAAGTATAAAAAAAGCTTGCGACAAAACTTAAAACCTAAAAAGGGAATATCTTTTTTGTTCTATACCCCAAAATTAAGTTGGGGTGTCTCGGTGGTTTTTCCGTGACATATTAAGGTACTTACAGTGTGATTTTATAAATACATTTTATAAGTTTTTGTGCACTTATTTTAAAGTGCAAGTGAACAAACGCAAAAGCCGACGTTTGTGCACTTGCATATACTTAAACTTCGGAACATTTTTTTTACGAATCTCTTAACATTTTATAAACAAAACCCGAGAGTATTAGTCGGCTAACGTTGTAAACAGTTTCATTGCAACCAAAGGAATTTTTTTGGAATTATATTGGATGACCAACACCTACGTTTAGAGTTCTAATTTGAAAGAAAAATAGAAACAGGTGTCAGCAAATACCTACAAAATTAGGTCATTATTAAAAATAGATATTTATTAACAATATATAATATTAATATTTACTGCAATATCTCAAATTTTGCAATGAATTTACATTAATCTTTGGCGCATTTTTCTTAATCCAATTTTTTGATTAAGATATACGAAAACAAAGCTAAAACCTTGATGACGAAGAAGCAATCAAATA
This sequence comes from Muscina levida, assembly GCA_964034835.1. Classification (NCBI taxonomy): domain Eukaryota; kingdom Metazoa; phylum Arthropoda; class Insecta; order Diptera; family Muscidae; genus Muscina; species Muscina levida. The sequence continues at coordinate 151,739,774 of OZ035883.1, read as the reverse complement.
TCTAAAACCAATATAAATATCAAAAAAAAACAAGGTGGAAAATTAATATCATTGTTTCAGAATAGGCTAATACAATGCTTTTAAATTGTATGAGGCTATATGGGCAAATTTATCTTTGCTATACTTAATAATCTTTATAAAGTGGCCATTTTCTGGTCTCTAACTGCTACACTATAGAGAAGTGCGAATGAATAAACAATCAACAGGGTTTTTAAAAATTATCTTGTACTTGTAGCAAGGACCAAAATACGATTTTTGTTGTACTGTAACTCTAGAACTTCACCTAGCCTAGTCAACAAACAATTTTCTTTATTGTAAAAATCAAAGCTAAAAATATATTGTCATCCCAAATGGGTCAAGTCGAGAACAATTGTTGATATATGTTCCATTACACTTGTGCAAGACTATTTAAACGTAAGATCAATATGAAACTCTTATTTTTAAATATTTTTTTTTCACTGCAAATTACACGGCTGTGTTTTATACATACAGTGGGTTGCGTTTGCTAACGACGTTTCTGATTCACAGTTTGCTTAATTTTTTTTAATAATATGTAATAAAGCATTTTTCACTGCATACAGCGTAAAGATTGGATCATTTTTTTTCATAATGTCTCAATTGTGGCTGCATTCGTATGATGATGGTTGTGATAATTTTTTTTTTATTTTAAAAATTACACCACCACACTATTAATGTATTTTGTTTACTGATCTTTACAGAGGGAATATTATCCTGTGTAATTGGATGGCTAAGTGAAATTACACATGCAATTGTGTATAGTCCTTTTGTGCCCCAATTTTCGTTCAACATTTTCGTCATCATTTGTTTTTGTTCTAATTTTTAAATCTACGCTTAATCCTTACATTATATCTGCTGCTGATCTGTTTAATTGTAACCAACCAATATTTCCGTCGTGTCGTATGATGCTCCACTTGATGTAACAAATTTTTATACCGATCGCGTAAACTTGGTAGTAAACGCTCGATTCGAGATTTCTACTGTTTCTTAATTTTAGCTTGCGAAAACTTTCAGCTGTATTTTGCACACATTCCGATTTGAACCCGTCACTGCACTTACTATGCCCAGTACACTAATTGGCGACAACACTTTTCCGTTTGCTTAGAGCACTATATCCATTAGAAGCGTCCCTTGCTTATGTCTTATGGGCAAGTGACCGATATGGTGGCGAGCGTTTCATGCGGTACATTCAAGTGTGAAACACAAAATGAATTCGCTTCTGGTCCGTAGTGTTTATCGGGCTGAGCACAACGTTGACTGTCAACGGTGGTGTAAGTGTGGCAAAGCGTAACCGTGCCAAGAGCCTTACCATGCCGTAGCGTGCGAATAAACACCCCTGTCGTGTAGAGTTAGACAGACGCCTGCATGTGTTCCATTCTAGTCAACTTTGGTCTAGTGGTGGAACCGCGGAAAAGATTTGTTTGGTTAACTTGCGCTATGTATAGGTATTTGTTGAACACGCACACAAACGCCGTGTTAGTGTTAGTGTGTGTATCGAAGGATGAGAAACATTCGTTATACGAGTGGTCGGTTTGGTTTGTTTGTGTTTTGTTGTGCATTGCTTTGGAGGGAGGCATTTGGCCATTGCAAGTATCTGCCACTCTCTTATCTGTAGTCAGTTTATCAACAATTCACACAAATAATTTCGTACATCCGAGACACACACACACACAAATATCCAGCACTTACACATGTGCTTGTACACAGGTATCGATCATAATATTTGGGCATACATGTGGGAATCACGGTAACACGTGCTTTCATCCACTGGCGATAATCGATATGCGGCTTCGTCAAAAACTCACCGAGGACATGGTCACCTAGCGCCTGCCATTGAGTTATGAGGTATCCCGGTGTGTTGTGAATGCTTTCGTTTGAAAAATGTTCCCGCCAAAATATCAGGCGCATGTCCGCGACCAACTCTACACATGGGAGAGATTTGTGTGTCGTTGGCACTGTGCACGGCTGATAGGGGGGAGGTTGGTTGGTTGGTAGCTTCGTCAACCACTACCAACTACCAAGGGGCGGATGGGCGCTTCGACTAGACAAATAACAAAAACCGCACAATAAAATCAAAGGAAATCCCCCTTTACAATAAAATCTTAACAAATGAAAATGGCAGTTGTTTGGGAATTCGCATTCTTCCACAAAGCGCTCCCCACACGTTCGATTTGAATCCCCCCATGTTGGCGTGTGCGCATGCACTCGATTCCAGGGCAATTTGGCCAATAGCGTACACAAAGGCAGCGAAGCAGTTAAATTGCTCCAAATGCCATTTAAACATGGGAGTCCCATTGTGTCATTGTGTGCTCGCATTGTGCCAAGTCAAATTTATATCGGATGTGTCTCGTGCGAGCGCCCTTGCTGTGGGTGGGTTAGGATGACTGTCGTGAAGCAAACGAACGATGTTCTGTCATCTTTAATTTCGGTGCAGTTTCAATCAAAACAATGCAATTGCACAAAGTATTCAACTTATTAACTTGTTGATGGCAATCTAACCATTAACCTTTAACCAGTGCAATCATGAGATGTCGTATCGCTCACCCCCATATCCACCCCCTTTGGTCTGCCTGCAGCAATTATAGTCGCATTTCATGTCGGCATGATATCGTTGCGTGCAGTGGTCAGTCTTCACGTTCATGGATGATGCAGTTGCTGGACACAATCCTTATGGATGTTCACAATTTGTTTGTTTTTGTCGGGTTTTCAGTTTTCCTTTTGCGGCGCTTGTCATGCATCCTGATACACAATCTCAGTCACACTCGCATCCGCACTCGGAGCAGGCATGAGTCTGCATAGAAATGTACACACATTCATACGTATGGACGTACCTCTGTGTGTAGGTGTGTGCATGTTGTGGGTGTTTCTAGGATTTAATGGCCATTATCTGTGAATGAAATTATGCCAACATTATGATTGTTAGTTTACGAAAGGCAGGCCAAGTCCTAACTATGGGGAAGTCAGTCGCATAAAAGCCATTTAGCTAATGCCAAAATTTATTGTTTGAAAATAAGTCCATATTTCAGGCTTTGTTGCAAATTTTGTGAACACACAGCGTCAGCATTATAAAATGCTCGGCAGAGGTTCTAAGTTAGCTTTTTTTTTAATTGACCCAACCTCCCAACAACGGCGCGACCTCTCGAAGAGATGTAAGACATATATACAAATACGAGTTCACACTTGTATCCACATTATATAAAGATATACATAAGTATATATAGGTATTTGTTTCGAAGTTACTATTGTAGGTTATGACGAAGTTTGCTACATCAGAATAAGTTTTTGCTAAATGTAAGCAATTTTTAAGCATGTAGTTAATAATTTACTCTTGTATGGTGCCGTGGATTTCTCAACGGATTTTTTTTTTTAAATTATGTGCCAAAATTAAAGATTTTTTTATGAGAAACTCCTTGCTTAACTGCATGCAATTTGCATCGTGATCGAATACATTTCCATTAAACCTGAAGTAACTAATTTTATGGCCAAAGAGCAAAGTGTTGAACGTGAGTTAAAAATTGTACGAAACTTATTGTGGAGGGAGTTACCTACATGTGAGTACGTAATACGAAAAACATCAATTGAGATATATATGGGTATTTCCAGCGGAAGGACGGACGATTTCATAGTAAAAAATTGCTATTTTTTAACATTTTGTTTTCATAATCATATAATATAAAAACAAACTATATATACTGTCGGAAAGTCTCTTCTTTCAAAATCCTCTGAGATACTTTAAATCGGTTCATATTTATCCGCGTTATTGGCTTATAAGTGCGTAAAAGTTCGAAAAATCGGGTTTTTACCCGCAACGCACGTTTAGATTGAAGTAGCATAAAAGGTAAAATTATTTTAAACCTGAAGTAAGTTTTTTATAAAACCCCAACATGTCTTTTTTTTTTTACAAAAAAGAATATGCTCATCACATAAGAAATTTCGCTAAATTTCACAAGTTTTCGTAGACACTTCAAGTTGCTGTGGAAAATTGTGTGTGTCCGTAACGCACTTTGTGTTAGTCATAGTTTTGAATACAACATTTTAAGTAAAGTTTCATTAAAAGAACATTATGGTAATGTCTAAAATCTAAATTTTTTTATTATGAAAAAAAAAACGTGCGTACGCAACGCTAGGAAATACCCATATATATATAAAAGTGAAACGGTACACGTATGTTAACCCATCACTTTAGAACAGCTTTAGCGATTTGGCTGATTTTTTCTTCATTCGATTCCAAATTTTTAGGAGATGGTTTGTAAATAAAGAAATGTGGAATAAAGGATACATGAACGCATGTACAAATTTAACTGAAATTTAGATTGCATTTTCGTTTGATCAAGATAAATAATTTTGTATACAAATGGACCCGGTAGGTGGCGCTGGGTTGGATTTATAATGGAAATTTGAACGTATGGACACAATGTTGTGAATTTAGTAAATGTTTTTATTAAACCGTTTTAATTAGTCAAGTATTTTAATAGTCAAGTATGAATCGCCGAAATGTGTGTACGCGCGAAACTCCGAACGACTGCACCAAATTTTCAAAAATTATCGTACCTACGAAAAAGTTTATTAAATCTCTTACTATGGAAAATATATGAGTAAGTGAGGAAAACGAAAGAAGTCATTCTCAAAGGTGCCGGCGTCAAAAGTATTTGTTTGGCCCAGAAAAACGGTTTTGTTGCAAAATGGTTTTGTTTATTTGCCAAAAATAAGAACGAGTAGTGATAACAGAATATAACCTGCACTTGGATATATACAAATTTTAAAATTAAACTTTTGACTATGGCCTTCCTTCTAAGTGTAATCCTTAAAACACATTTAACATTTGAGCTTCAGATAAAATATGGTAAGTGTGTATGAGGCTTCAGTTCTTGGACCACTTTCCCTTTGGACATATTTTATTTGTGGCGACGTATTGAAAAGTTTCACGTACAACAAGATTATTTGTAGCAACCACCGAAGTTTACAACAATCTGCACTTGAAGTTTTCATATGAATAAATATGGCTTCCCACAGATTTTAAGATGAAATCTCAACTTAAGCTACTTTTTGCAATTGGATGGTTGGTTAAAGAGATAACTGCAAGGTTTTTTTTCCTATAAATACCGACGTCCTTCCATCAATTTCAGGGTGAGAGAAAACATTTTTCAAACAGATTTTGGTTTTGCTTAAGAACATGTTAATAAAAGCATTCGTTGAGACTTACCCGAAGCATATTGTGTAAGCAGAAACAAACTTCTATATGCCCATTTACTCAAAACTATCCTAGGAAATTTTCTATATAATTACTTTCTAAGTAACTCAACCTATAAAAATACTGACTTTGCCCCCTTTTTGAAAAACCAGTTAAACGACATCAAGTGGGTATTCAAAAATGAAAACCCGAAATGTCGTTCGGTTTCGGTTTTGAACGACCATGCTGAAACATTTCGTCGCTGCACAAACCAAATCAGTTATGTGTAATTTTTCAAAATTTTTTTATTGCATTTTTTTAAAGTTCTTGTGGTCGTCAATCGACACTTAAATCCATTTGGCGATATCTTGATTGGTTGGTCAGCTTCTGTCTCAGAAAGAGTGGCTGAAATGTTTCCTTTCAGTAGGAATAAAATGCAGAACCTGGTGGGCTGGGCTTGTCACCCGCCACCAGTATAATGACAGTGAATAAAATGAGAAATAAGAGAAAAAGAACACCCCAAAATGTTAACGACCACCGCAAACGTTTTAAGGACCATGATTTGAGAATATGCACTTGGAATGTTAGAACTCTATACCGACCAGGTGCCTCTATTCAACTGGCGGATGTCCTCGGTGGACTGGATATGGATGCTCGTGGATGAGGATGTGTGACGTGTACTACAGCTGCCACGCGGATAAGCATGAGTTTGGTTGTTGATTTATGGTCGGCAAGAGACTACGGCACCTGGTCTGTAGGTTTACTCCTGTCAGTGAACGAATCGCCACCATAAGAGTGAAGGCAACATTTTCTACATCACGCTGATATGTGCTCATGCTCCGACAGAGGAGAAAAGTGGCGAGGTCAAAGACGAATTCTACGCCCAACTTGAAAAAACATATGACCGTAGCCCGGGTCATGATGTTAAAATCATGCAGGGAAATTTTAAATGGCAAAATAGGCCGGGAGAATGTCTTTAGCCCAACAGTCGGAAAATTTAGTCTGCGGTTTTGGGGCGGTTCTTTCCATAAGAAATAGTTCGGATGCGTTAGCATCAAAGAAAAATAAGGTAGCTCTTTTCAGAAAAAAAAAATAAAGAATGTAGAAATGGAAAAGTGCCATTACAATAAGTGTATGCAGTTGATGTTCATTGCATCTTTTATCATGTTCACCCGCCCTACCACGCTGATATTACTTAATTATCCACCAGCCCTCATATTACCCTTAGATTACGGTCCCTCCTTAACCTTTCGCGAATTAATTGCCACGGTTTAAAAGAACATATTTACAAACATTTAATGGACTCAAGTATGATATATAATTACGTTAATATTGAACAATAGTAATGGTATATATTAAAGTGTTAAAAAAAACTGACACTATAAGTAATAAAGGTTTAATAATTAAATTGAAATTTTAAAATTACGTTAAATTATCGGGAACAACAAAAAATTGTTTAATGTCAATAAAACATATAATATCTAAGGGAATCATGAGCAAATACAAATTTAGTAAATTATTTTGGACTCACCACAATTTCCACCGTTGTCCACAGGCCTGTTGACTGAGGTTTTTGATTCCATTTGTTTAATACAGCTAAATTATTGAAATAAGTTAATATGTATTGCTCATTGATCCGAAGTTATGTACAAAAACAAAATACTTATTTCTAATTAATATTAATTGCGATTCCGAAGACGTCTTTAATTGTTAGGGGGATGTAATTCAATTGTTGTAATTTAATGAAATTCAGATGAGGATTCTGTCTTGATTTAGACCAAAGAAACGTTCTAGTAACATCCAAGAAAGAAGTTTTTACAATAATGTGAACAGGTAATGGCATAAGTTGGCTTGAGGCATAATTAGAAGCTGGATTCTGAAGTCTGTTGCAACAACACGAATTGTGATGATTGATGGAGCTTATAAACCCTTGACACCATTTAAAAGATTTCCGTGTAATATCCAAGAAGGAAGGTAACGAAATTGTTATCCCTTTTCTAATAATTCCGCTTCGGAACTTTCTGTTCAATATTAGCTGGAATCCGTTGCAATGATTATTTCACGATAATCTATTTATTTTTTATTAAAATTTTTCCGTCCAGAATCACGTCAAAAATAATTACTTCCTTTCGACTTCAAAATTTTTCTCGACTCCCCAAAAATAAAAATTTTCTCTGACACCACAAAACTTAAATTCCAATTCTTGTAGTTTCATAATTCAATAAATACAGTATTTTTAGAAACAGTAGTTACAATGGAAAGGACTGCGCGGTCCGTACTGAGGTATGTGAAGCCCTTTAACGATAATGCCTGGTACGATGACGAATGCCGCGATGCCACCCGGGAACAAGATGCTGCAGCCAATGGCAACGCGAGCTGTACATGAAAAGTACAGGGAGAAGAGGCGGGAGGCGACTCGACTCTTCAGGCGAAACAAATGAGAGCTGAAGGAGCGGAATAATGTGTGTATTGAAGAATACAGGAACAGAGGTGAAGCCCGAAAATTCTACCAGAAGATAAATGGTAGGGTACATGGAACAGGTCTTCCCTCCTGTAAAGACAAGGATGGTCATCTCGTTACTGACTCCGAGAGCGTACTGAGAATATGGAAAGATGACTTCTGCAGATGACTTGATGACTTGACTGACTGAAAGATGACTTGATGTCTAAAAACTCGGCTGATAAAGACAGAGTGATAACATCGAGTGTCCACCTCCGAGCCAAGCTGAGATAACAACTGCCATATCCCGCCTAAAAAACAACAAGGCCGCTGGGGCTGACGGTCTTCCAGCTGAGTTGTTTAAGGTGGGTAGAGATGAGCTTGTTTTAAGCATGCAACAGCTCATAGAGAATATTAGGCTTGAGGAGAGCATGCCAGTGGGTTGGAATCTCAGTGTGCTATGTCCAATCTACAAAAAGGTGACCGTAGTGAGTGTAAAAACTGCCGTGGAATTAGCTTCTTACCGATTGCGTATAAGGTCCTGTCTAGCATACTGTGTGAACGTCTAAAGCCAATTGTGGAAAACCTGTTTTGACCTTATCAGTGCGGCTTTAGACCAGGCAAATTCACGACGGATCAGATATTTACACTACGGCAGATTCTGGAGAAAACCGATGAGGCAAATCGACACTTACCGCCTCTTTGTCGATTACAAAGCTGCCTTCGATAGTCCCATCAGGCATCGACTATACGAAGCCATGTCTGAGTTCGGTATTCCTGCGAAGATAATTAGTCTCTACCGGTGTACCCTTACGAATTCCAAATCCTCTGTTCGGATTGGCAAGGATCTATCTGCACCATTCGATACGACGAGAGGTCTTAGACAGGGTGATGGTTTGTCATGTATACTGTTAAACATAGTAATGGAGAAGGTGTTAAGGAAAGCAGCGGTTAACATGTGTGGCACCATATTTAATAAGAGCCACATGCTGCTCGCATATGCCGATGATATCGACATTATCGGTCGAACGATGCGAGAGGTAACAGCTGTCTTCTCATCAGTTGAAAGGGAGTCAGCGAAAATGGGTTTGGTAGTGAATCAGGACAATACGAAGTTGATGGTATCATCGAACAAAGTGTCCACCCGTTGGGGACGCAGTGTGAACGTTGAAAACTTTTGCTTTGAGGTAGTCGATGAATTTATCTACCTCGGATCCGCCATGAACAAAAACAACAGTGTCAGCCTTGAAATAAAACGGAGAATAGTGCTCGCCAACAGGTGTTTCTTTGCACTACGCGAGCACTTCATAAACACCACCCTATCTCGAATTACCAAAGACCAACTTTACCAGGTACTAATTTTACCGGTCCTGTTGTATGCCTCCGAATCTTGGGTGCTTACACAGGCAGATGCAGCTCATCTGGCGGTGTTTGAGAGAAAAATACTCCGTAAAATATATGGACCCATTTGCGTAAACGGCGAGTTTAGGATTCGGATGAACCATGAGCTGTACGAGCTATACCACGACATTGATGTGGTCAAGCGAATCAAAGTGAACGATTACGCTAGCTAGGCCATGTCGTGAGAATGGATGAGAAAACTCCAGCGCGAAAGGTATTCTATCAACACCTCGAAGGACGGCGCAAAAGAGGGAGACCGCGAATACGTTGGAAGGACCAGGTAGAGGAATCACTGACGCTGCTTGATAGGACTGACTGGAGACGGTGCGCACAAGATCGAAGCCATAATGGATCGTTATTTAATTGTAATTTGGGGCAAAACAAAGTCTGCCGGTTTAGTTAGTAATACTCGTAAACATAACCAAGATTATGAAAAAAAAAAAATACAGAATTTAACTGCAATCTTTATGGAAAATTGTTCCTACTTTGTATTAAAGAAAACAAACTTGTAAGATGTCGGATATTTATTCATTTCGTTAAATATGTAATTAGTGTTGTTAGTTTCAAGAGAATTGACTAATTTTACCTTTTTTTGTTATCTATTTTCTCCCTTAGGTTGTCCATCCACCACCAGTTCACACTGTTTACGCTGTAACAGCGAGGGCTGTATCAAATGCCCCGTCTACATGGTCACGGGATACCCGGCAATGTGTGGAACTCTGCCCAACCGGCTATATTGCTCAATGGTCGGCCCATACAGAATTTATGGACCGCGTCTATAGTGTTCAAATACTTGAATTTTTCAGGAAACCGGTTTTCGGTTTTTTCAAAAAATACCTTTTCCCAACAATTCGGTTTTCAGATACCTAATTTAGTAAAAAACCGAGTTAACGGGTTTCGTTCGGTTTTTTGGATATTGTAAAATAAAATCAAATATGAAATTAAATATAAATTATATGTATATGAAAACATAAAATATCGGTACCTTGATTCTAAAGAATGCTAAGTCATCTTGGCATGTTTTCAATTAATACGAGCTTTTGAATTAAAACTGCTTCAATTTATATCATATTTTAATCAGGATGATTAGTTCATCCACACATCAAGTTGTTAGGAAATTTAAACTTAACACATAATTGGAATCTAAATTACTCACAAACTTTGAAAGAGTTTCCTGTATATCTTAAGTTAGACACTTTGCATAGTTTAGAATTAAGGTTTGATTTCATAAATTAAACTCTTTTACTATCGACGGATTCTCACCCATTCCAATATGAGATTCCAATCTATATCAAAATTAGAATCCAACTGTATCTTCGTGATTTCTTAACTATTGTATGATGATCTTAAAATAAGCACCTTCTTACGATCGGCTACTTACTGCCTGTCCCACGATGTCGAACGTTAATGTTCACTTAGTTTTTTTTTGCGTTAAACAGCTGAAATATGTATAGCAAATCAGCTGTTTATCGCTAAAAACCCAAGCGAACTTTAACGCTTAGTTTAATTTAGTAAATAACTGCACTTAAAGTTTTTCATATGAATATCGAAGGATTCTCAGTCATTGCAAGGTTAAATCCCAACTATATATTAGTGTAAGGTGATCACAAATTAAGCTCTATTTGAAATTAAATGTTTAGTTAAGAAGATAATGACAAAACAGTACTCTAGCACCATTTTCCAAATAAATTTTCGTGTTGCATGTTGAGATTCGAAAAATAGAAAGCGTGTTAATTTACAACAACGCGAGAAGCTATCCCATACCTCATTCATGGGGTGTAAAGGGAAATTAAGTTTTTTTATGTTTTGAGATTTCCCAAAGAATACCATGTCAGCATAAATAACCTTCTCTGCCAATTTGCATAGAACTATCCTGGCAATGTTCTGTGGAAATGCTCCTTTTTGAAAAACCGGTTAACCGACGTCCAAAAACGGGATAAACCGGGTATTCGAAATTGGTATTTTTGAAGAAACCGGCATACGGTTTCGGAGAAATAAACCGGTTACACGGTTTTCAGTTTCGGTTTTAAACACTCTAACCGCGTCTGTATACCCACTGGCTACTCTGGAGTCTCTCGATTTTGGAAGTGTAAATAACTTTAATATATATATCTACTTAACGAAGTAAAGATGATATCGTCTCCTTAATAAAACAATAGTGTATTTTTTTTGTTGTTTTGAGAAAATCGGTTTTAAAGTTTTCGTCAAATCGGATGTCTATTAAGACCTCAATATCACAGTTAATAGAAGTTTTTTATGTTGGTTTTTTTCGACGAATACATAATACCGTTCCTGTTCTATAAAGTGGCAAAGTTTTATAATTTTACTAATCCTTTAAGACCATAATTATGTCATTCAAAACTCAAGCACGCCATATAGGCTGTTTTATTTCTTAAAAATTCGTAGATGTATCTGATACACTATTTTATTTTGTATGGTATATGTTACACTGTTTTATTCAATAATTGTACGGTAGCTTTTCCGAAATATTTGATCACAATTATATCAATTTGTAACATGGTAAAACAGTAACAGTTAACAAACTCAGAATATTTGTTGATAGTTTTGGCAATTTATTGGTAAATATTCATATCTTTGCAATTTAGGTTATTACAAATAAACAATTTTAACTAATTAATGCATACATTGAATAAATCATTCGTATTCTTTCTCTTTCTCTGCTACATCTGGCTCATCTAAAAAATTGCGCCGTCACGAGAAATATCATATTTTTGTGGCACAAATTTTTGAGATAAAATAGTGTATATTATTATAAGCTATTTTACGAGTAAAAGTTTTGATAAATTGTATTTATTTATTTCTACAGACTAAAATGGAGTATGATGCGTATTCACTATTGTTCCTGAAATAACTTTGGGGAAGCAATTTCAAATAAAATAATGCATTTGAGCTTACTCACTTATTGATGGAAATTTTTGAAGAAGAAATTATAAACTATTTTTTCCAATGATCTTTTGACGCCATTTGTGGAAGTAGATTTAGACGAAATTTTGACAAGGCATAGAATCAATGATGGAGATTCTAAAAATAATGGTATACGAGCACATACGCTATTGTTATATTAAGGGGATGGAATGTAAATATATATAAGTATTTGTAGTTATATACAACATTACATAAATTATTATTGCTGTAAAAGGACACAAACTAATGTGCCTTTTTTGCACTAATTTAAACAAAAATCAAGATAAACTCGAAAAATGCATGCATTGGTATGAATTATAACTCTAAATTACTCCTTTCTTCCTTTTTGGTCCTCCTTAAATGTTAAATGTTTTTATTTAATAGTATTTCTATTGATCTGTGAAGAACAACGTTGACACACGTTCCATTGCGCAAAATTTTCAGAATATTACAAATGCATATTTTAGTTCTCATAATAACTAGTCATTAATGAAAAAAAAATGTATTATTTTATTATTGCTTACAATTGAATTTTAAAATGAAAACTAAGTGCAACTTTTTTTTTAATACTGGGACCGACCCACTCTAATGTACACATTAATGTCTATGTTAAGGATTTGAGAAATGAAATCGAAATCACAAACAGTTTTTACGTTTAAAAACGAGATGCGATTTTTTTGAAGTATTTATTTAATAAAACAAACAACAACAACAAATGTGTAAATGAACTGTAGTTTTTACGTTAAAATGGAAACAAGAAAAATAAAAACTTAATTTTTAAAAATAAACAAAAAAAATGTAAATACAAAAAAATATTATTTCTAGTGTTATTATTTAATAAGGAATCATTATTAGCTAGTGTGAATATAAGTGATCGCTTGAATTGGCACGTAGAATGTGAATGATATTCCTCAAATTATCTGGTAAGTTGCTGTAGTACTCCTCAAGCTTAAATAAACTTTAGTCAAAGCAAGAGCATTTTATTTTGCCCATTTGATAATTTTTATGATAATATGGAATATTTGATTTAAACTCCTATTGAGAGACTTTTAAACTAGCTTTCAGTTGGTATATGTTGGCTTCTAATATGTCAACCAGTTTTAGTATAATTTGGGGAAAGCGAAAATTCGACCAGTTATTATCAACCTTTTTTATGCAGTTAAGAAGGAGTGTATATGAAGCTAGGGTCTACACTTAACATTCATAAACCGTAAATAGGACGCAAGGGTTCCGTTGCTGATTTATTCACAAAAACGAAAAATGAACTACTTTATTATACTCAAATGATCATATTTCAGCAGTCTATGCCATTTAAAACAAAAAAAAATTCAGCGAATTTTCGCCGCAGCAACTTTGTTTTTAGGTAGAGCTACAAAAATAAAGTAATATAATATGAGCTTTAGGTTCATTGCTATTTAGGATCATAATAAAATTAGGTTTATTTAATTTTTTAGACCTATTTTTATAAAATAAACTTCGACTCTTAATCATTTGATTTAAACTCCTATTTAGAGACCTTTAAACTAGCTATCAGTTGGTATATGTTTGCTTCTAATATGTCAACCAGTTTTAGTACAATTTGGGAGAAGTGAAAATTCGACAAGTTATTATCAACCTTCATTATGCAGTTAAGTAGGAGTGTATATAAAGCTAGGGTCTACACTTAACATTCATAAACCGTAAATATGACGCAAGTGTTTCATAGACTATATGGGAAACTACGAAACAGCGAAATTTCGACCAGTTTTCATAATTTTTGAACGTCTTTATTATGCTGATTTCTTCACAAAAACGAAACATGAACTACTTTATTATACTCAAATGATCATATTTTAACTGTTTAAGCCATTTAAAACAAAAGCAAATTTTTATAAAAATATCCAAATTTTGGCAAGGGGTTAACCTTAATATTTTTTTGCACAAAAATATTTTTCAGCGAATTACGCCACAGCGGTTTTGATTTAGATAGTGCTTCAAAAATGTAATAAGTAGATATAGGTTTAAGGTTTATCGCTATTTTGGATCAGAATATAATTAGGTTTATTCATTTTTTTAGACCTATTTTAACAAGTTAAAAACAAAATAAAATTCGGCTCTTAATCACTTGATTTAAACTCCTTTTGAGATACCTTTAAACTAGCTATCAGTTGGTATATGTTTGCTTCTTGTAGTCAACCAATTTTGCTATAATTTAGAAAAGCGAAAATTCGACCAGTTTTCAATGATTTTTTTAATTTTTTTGTATGATAATTTCTTAGTAAAAACGATAAATGAACTACTTTATTATACTCAAATGATGATATTTTAACAGTTTAAGCCATTTATAACAAAAGCAAATTTTTATAAAAATATCCAAATTTTGGCAAGGGGTTAACCTTAATGTTTTTTTGCACACAAATATTTTTCGGCGAATTACGCCACAGCGGCTTTGATTTAGATAGTGCTTCAAGAATGTAATACGTTGATATAGGTTTAAAGTTTATCGCTATTTTGAATCAGAATATAATAAGGTTTATTCAATTCTTTGATCTATTTTTACCGTTTAAATTCAGAATAAACTTTGACTCATAATCACTTGATTTAAACTCCTATTGAGAGAACTTTAAACTAGCTATCAGTTGGTATATGTTTGCTTTTAATATGTCAACCAGTTTTAGTTCAATTTTGGAGAAGCTAAAATTCGGCTAGTTATTATCAACCTTTCTTATTGACACTAAACTTTCATAAAACGTTAAATATGATACATGTGTTAAATATAGAAAACTACGAAACCGTGAAAATTCGACTAGTATTTTTTTTGTTTAATTAATATTTTAGTTATTAACACTAAAACGACTATGTAGAAAAAGGGCAACACTAGTTTGAATAACGCTTAGAACGCATAGTCAGTGTTTGCCATCTTATAACGAAATGTGTGGTTGAAAGAGAAAATAATAACGATAACGCAATTGTTTTCTTACCACCACCGCCACCACCGCATTGTCAGCTTTGTCATGTGACAAAAATTGTCTATTCGTTAGTAATCACATCAACCTTTAACGTTATATGCGTGTGTATAATATAAAATGTATTTACAGTAATGATTTGGTAATGACACTAACTCAAGAACGTGACAGGGCAACACAATAAAATTAATTCTGGGGTTGCGTTAAACAGTCACGAAAAAAAACAACGAATTTTATATAAACATACGCCCATTAAGGAAACAAGTAATTTTGATGTACAACCAAAGACATAAAGGTGTTCAGAATCTGTTAAAAACATTTTTCTATTTACCAACAGATGGCCTACCTCTGTTAACGCACCATCTCCACTTCCAGTATTATTCCAATATTAAGATAATATCACACGGAAAAGCAAAATAAACACAAGAAAACAGACAAATTCTATAAGAAAAATATGAATAATAAGTCAAAGACGCAAAAGATTTTATTACAAAGCACAATTTCTTCCATTCCCATGAAATGGAATTCTGTTAAATCACAATCTAGCTCTGTTAAAACACCATCTCATGCTACCGCCATCTACAACGCATTTGGAATTACAATTGGAATATTCCAACAAGCAGAGTCTTATTCACTTTATGTCTTTGGTACAACTAATTTAAGTCTGTGCTATCTGTACTTCCTTTGCCATAAATGGGAAGTTTTTTTAAAAGCTTTGACAATGCGCTTTTTAAGCTTAAAATTAATATCTTTATTCATAATCTTAAAGGTGAAGAAAAATGTTTTGCAATCACCAATGTAATTTTCATTATTGCCTGGAGTGCACAATTTTCCAAGGATTTGAGATTTTTCTAGAATAATACGCAATAAATAATAGAAAGCTTCAATTCAATTTTTTCGGTCACAAAGAAAATGGGATTGGGTAACCTGGTGGGGAATAGCGGAATTGCTAAACACTATGAAAAATTATTTCAGATGGCGTTAGCAAGACTTAGCGATTCAAGAGATTTTTATTGGCATTTTTCAAGAGGAGTGTGGCAACAATTGTTTAGGCTGATTGTAGTCATTTGTCGAGTTCACACTGCATACATTAGAGCTTTCTTAGCTTTGTTGTTTTACACATATTAAGGAGTTTGTAAATAAGTCGCCGTCATGAAATTGTGCTATAGCTTTTTAAATGTGGATTTGGAAGTTCGAAAACAACATGGAAACAACACAAACAACAAAAAAAGGACTTTGTTTATATATATAAATCAACACTAACTGGTGACTAGATTCTAGTCCCGGTATATGGGTATTTCCAGCGGAAGGACGAACGAATTCATAGTAAAAAATCGCAATATTTTTTACTTTTTGTTTTTGTAATTATATAATGAATTTGTTGAACTTTAAAAAACAAACTATATATATCGTTGGAAAGTCTCTTCTTTACAAATCCGCTAAGAAACTTTAAATCGGTTCATATTTATCCGGGTTATTGGCTTATAAGTGCGTAAAAGTACGAAAACCCGGTTTTTTACCCGTAACTCAAGATCTTAGGGGTTTTGTGAAATTTAAAAAACAGATTCTTGTAGTGCTCAGCAGCACCTACCAGAAAAATAGTATAATTTTCCAGGTATTGTTTTATTTTGTCGCTCTGTGTTATCCATAGAAAAATGTGTGTCCGCAATGTGTGTCCGCAACGCACATTTAGATTGAAGTAGCATAAAAGGTAAAAGTATATTAAATGTGAAGTAAGTTGTTTATAAAAGCCCAACATGTCTTCTTTATTTTACAAAACAGAATATACTGATCACATATAAAATTTCGCTAAATTTCACAAATTATCGTAGACACTTCATGTTCCTGTGGAAAATTGTGTGTGTCCGCAACGCCAGGAAATACCCATATATTAACATGACTGACCGAGATAGTTTTATCGGGCTATTATATTACTGTAACAATGATTATATCAAACCAATTAAATGTTTCTAATTGTTGTGAAAGCTAAATGTTTTATTTACCTGTGAAAATATTTTCCCTTCGCATCCCATGAATTTGACATGGAGAAGCTTTTCGCAATTGAGTGAGTTTACTCGCATCAATTTTTAGACTAGCTCAGACAATAGTTCTTATTGAAAATTTTAATTTTAACGAACATTTAATAGTTGTTTTCATAATTTCAGTTGTTTTACATTCAGTGCGTTTAGATCCTCTACTACTATATTCAAATGAAAACTGCATTTGTTTCGAAAGGGTTCGAAATCGAAACGGAAGGGCTTTGCGCTTTCTGTACTGGGACGAATTTTATAACTTGACAAAAATTTTCTCTGGCTTGGCTTGTTGACTATAAACAACCACATCAATACAATATACATACGTTTCTTAAGACGATTTCGTTGCAAATTGTGGTAGCGTAATAAACTTACGTACATGAAGTGTTCTGTTGTGGTTTTGTTTCCACAGACAATATTAGTTGTGTTTAATTTGAATAAAAACGTCTGTTTGTATTAACGAAACAATTGTCGTCACACAAATAAAATGCTTGTTTACATTTCCCCAGAGACGTTTTAGAAAAAGCTTAGATGGGATGGCAGCAGTTTTGTTTATGTAATGAATACTTATGAGTTCAGTTTTATATTTCACGCGTCTTGAAACAATTTGTTGCTTACATAACTTATTAAGATTAAATATTGACTAAAGCTTAATTAAGTTTACTTAATTTTTTCCGCTTACTGAAAAGCTTTAAGGTGCGCATTCACAATATTAAATATTAGCTTCTAAATAGTGAGATAATTGTAATGCGTCTAGAGTGGCATTATTTTTGGTTCATATCTTTCTCCTTTCTCATATAATCAGCAAATTACGATATTTTAATTAACCATTATCAATCGGATTATTTGTATCTACCGATTGCCGTTTGGAATTGAGCATATCCGAACTATTCGCATGATATCTTTTTAAATTTCGATATCTAGAATTTATAAGAATCCAAATCTTGAAAATAAAGTTTGCATAAATTCAATAGACCTCATTAAAGTGTACTATAGTACTTTTGTACTATCAGCCCTCGATTCTGAGACATGTTTTTTAACGACCAATCGCAAAAAGTACCCCATGAATATATTTATGACATATCGGTAAAGCAAATGAGCATTCTACTCTTGTATCGTAATAATGCACACCCGCTATTTGTCGCTTCGAACGTGAGTAATTAGTGCACATTTGCTGGAGTGAAAAACTTCAAAGTTAATAAGTCGTCATGATTATTCCTAATTAACGCTTACCTCCGTCTAGAGCCGAAATTGTCCCCATCAATGCAATTAATTTCATTTCACCCCATTCACATCTCAGCATTAAGTGAAGAGTCCTTCAAACTTTTCGCTTGGATTATATCGTTTAACGAAACCGCTGTAAATAGCGATATTTACACACCCTTACACACATACAAACATACAAACGATTCACATCAATGTTTACCCACTCACACAAATGTATGTATGTTATATGCAGTGAATATATTAACAAGTATATAAGACGAAGAATATACCAATCTGCAAGTGGCCAAAGTGCAGTTGGCAGATAGAGTAAAATGTACACTGTAATGGAAGTAGGACAAAACTATTATTTGTTATCTACAGATAGTGTTAAAAACCTGGCACCACTTGATTTTCAGAAAAAAATTAAAAATTAGTATTAAAAGTATATACATATTTATAAAAAAACAAGCTAAGCTAAGATCTATTTTACCGCCCAATTCATCTAAAAAAAAACTCATAGTAAGGAAAATATTCGAATTTATTTATGTTTTGTTTGTTAATACGCTTAAAATGTGATGGAAATTGGTGTTACAATGAATGCCCTGCACATACTTACACTTTTAATTTTCGATTAACTAACAAATTTAACCATAAATAACAAATGTATTAAAATTGATCCTTTGAATAAAATGGCAAACCTATGAGTGTTTTGATTATATACTTACCTCTAATTATGCCAATTAATTGTAAATTACCTGTACTATTGTAAATGTACTACTCTACTCACTAAGCGAAGTAGTGAGGCGAATTAAGTTGTTGGTTGTTTTGTAAAATATGAAATGAATACGTTTATTTCTATTTATACATTTTCTTCTTCTTCTTCATCTCCGTCTTCGGGAATAAATCAACAATGTAAACATCGAGTCGAATGCTTGCATTACATGTATAAGAAGTATATTATGTACATACACCTACATACAAATAAATAACTATTCTACAATTTGCCTAGGAGTCTACGATATTTGAGTACTCGTTCGTGTCTATGCGTTCGACGTTTGTATGTGTGTGTGTGTGTGTGTATTTTGCTGAATACTGTGTGACCGTGTAGGCTGAAATGAGCTGGATTACAGGGTTCCAATTATACACACACATATGTATGGGTGCCAGCTACTCGTATATATGTAATATATCTATGTATTTCTGTGTGTGTTTGTTTTGTGTACATTAATCTCAGTTGCAAGTGTAGGTAAACTATATATTTAGATTTTTTTTTCTTCTTCTGTGTTTGTGTATGATATATTGCACCGATCGTTGTAGAGTTTTGCGTAAAAGTCGCGTCGCCGACATGCGCCGCCACACAATTGGGAGGATACTCTCGGGTTGCACTGGTGCTTGCAGTATCCACACGATTGCACGGCCGCCTTGGCCAGAATAGTTCTAGTGAGTAATGGACAGATTGAGCTCCTCGCATTCATCGGATGGTGGTCAAAATATGACAGTTAGCGGTCTGCGAAAATCGCCGCCAGCTGCCGACGTAACCGAACTACTGTTGCCGGGTACCGGCGCCGAGAGTCCGCTGTTGTTAAAGTTCGATGCACCTTGGTTGTATTGAGCATATTGTGAGTATTCCAATTGGCTGTCGTTGGGCGAATGCAGGTGGGACTTGGAGTCGGGCATGCCGCCGATGGGCCCTCCACTACTGCTGCCGCCAGTGTCGAGGTGAGGTGACGTGTCACGCTCATCTATGTTGGCGTTGCTGTTCGATGAGGCGTTGTTGTTGCTGTGGGGACTCGGAATGCCCAATCCATTGAGGAGGTGCTGCTGTTGCTGGTGGTGCTGATGTACGGCGGCGGCAGCTGCCGCGGAAGTGTTGTGCTGTTGGGCTCCATATATCTTCGATATGTCAAAGGCGTAATTGGCCGCCCTGTCCTGGTACATTTTCGAATCGAAGTAGGCCTTGGTCAACACGCTGGGGTCCAAGTAGGCGCTGTAAGCCGCACTAGCCTGAGCAGCTTTCGAAGATTCGTACAAGGATCCCGCCGATGCAGCAGAGCTGAGATACGAGTTTCGGTCCAAGGCAAATTTCGGCACCTCCATCTGGCTCGAAATTGAGGTCTGTGAAAAAAACAAGCGAATATGAGAAAACCTTACACACGTAATTAGCAACCGGACTGTTGAATCCTGATCATAATGCATAACAATGCGTATCATGTTACAAGTTGGGGAGGAGGAGGGGGATTGGTTTCGAATTAACCATGATCCCAATCGGCAGTTGGACACAATCACAATATCGCCTGCGTTTAATTGTGCATGATGACACTCGATTTAATGGGATTTCTCTTCGGCCACCCAGCCCTCCTCTTGCGTAACTAAACACAAATGACAGACGCTGCTGCGATTGAATCCTTTGGCCGCAATTAAAAACTCAAGTGGGAAAGTAAACAAACGAATCCGGGCAGGTTTTCTAATACAAACACAAACAGGGCGGCTATAAAAGCAAATACACTTTTATTGCAATGTAATCGCATTATTTGTTTAAAATGTTTATTCCTTTCATTATTTTCGAGCGTAATGAAAACAACGTTGCCGCAACCAGGGGGTGGGTTGCGTCTAAACGTTCTCACATCGTGAATGCCGCGGACGGATGTGCCCTGCAGTGGATGCTACCCTCTTAGTCGCACACGGGGTGTCGAGGCTATAATTACATTGTTAACACATCATCATCATCTCCGATTTCATTTGTTGTGTTTGTTGTGTTTGCTCTCGCAGTCGCACTCAACATCCGCCCAGGCCGTAATCGCAGGACGAACTCGACGCAGAGTCGTTTTATCCACAATTACAATTTGAATCGAATTGCGGACTGCAACAAAAGCAAATATTTTGATTGTAGTAATCAATTAATTGTGTTGGTAAACGATAAACAAACGGTGCCTAATCGCTACGCGGCAATAGAATCAACGTAAAAGATCCCATCAGTATCGATCACCGCAACGCGACGAGTACACCAGCGGCAGACTGCTGAGCTTTGTGGCCCAAACGTGGGGAAGATGACGTCGCTTCTTGTACTCTTCTGGCCCTGACAGATGTACACGCCCTGCGAAACCTAAATTGAGGCTTTCAACGCCCCGCCATCTCGTCAAAGTTGCTCGCGGCCGTCCGTCAATCTCACACGGACACACTCACACGCCCGCGATACGAGATGGAGAACGGAATGCTGAATTCCACTTGGCGAACAAAGCCAACCGACAGTCATGGATTTTAATAACTTGCTAATGAATGCATTGCACCGCGCTAACAAGGCTGTCACATCTATTGAATACCACATGTAGTAACTGTGTAGCCGCACAACAAACGATTGTGCTACGCAAGGCCCCTTCTGATGGCAAATACATTCCTGGGATGGGGGCGGAGTTGCAGGGCACATACATAGTTGTAACGAGACAGTTACCACTGTTGTTATTATGATGATTGTGCTGTTGCCAAACAAGGTGTCAAGGGAGTAACACCTCTCCCCACGTTGCGGCTGCCGTCGGTGCTGTTGTGTTACGTTACGTTACGTTGAGTCGCTGTTAAAAGGAGTCTAGGTGCTGTAACTACTCTGGCATCTTCCACACGGATGGCAACGGAGCGTGAGATGCTTTCATACATGTTGTATGGGCACCACTTGCACCAATCTCATTCAGCTCCCCCCAATGCACTCCCGTTAATGCTTCACGCTCTGACCATGAATACGACAGAGTATGAAGTGCAGCTGCATCGGGCGAATATAAGGTTTAGCACCTCCGCACCATCAAGACGACATACGAGTCCTGGCGACGGAATATGTCGTTGGTGTACTAGTCCTGCACATCGTCACATCACTTGTCACCATGCGATGTGCTAAGGGTGCCTCGACCAATCTATGAAACCACATCTTCACATGCACGCCTCGTAAGCAAGCATGTGTGAGCTGTTTAAACGTTTTTAATTGAAAAATTACAAGGTGTTACTGGCTCAATGAGTGGCTAAACACTCTCGTTAGCAGTTGTGAGCCAGGATGACTCGCCGAAACTGAGTTGGGCCGCACTCGGTTGGCAAGGAGCCGTAGCGAGTAAATGCAGACGCCTCACGACCGCTATGTTGTTGGATAGTACTTGTGGTGCTTCCACCAATTTCAGTGGGCGTTCGTCGAAGGAGTGGGAAATTATGTTATTAAACAATCAATGTTATGCACCAATCTCATTCAGCTCCCCCCAATGCACTCCCGTTAATGCTTCACGCTCTGACCATGAATACGACAGAGTATGAAGTGCAGCTGCATCGGGCGAATATAAGGTTTAGCACCTCCGCACCATCAAGACGACATACGAGTCCTGGCGACGGAATATGTCGTTGGTGTACTAGTCCTGCACATCGTCACATCACTTGTCACCATGCGATGTGCTAAGGGTGCCTCGACCAATCTATGAAACCACATCTTCACATGCACGCCTCGTAAGCAAGCATGTGTGAGCTGTTTAAACGTTTTTAATTGAAAAATTACAAGGTGTTACTGGCTCAATGAGTGGCTAAACACTCTCGTTAGCAGTTGTGAGCCAGGATGACTCGCCGAAACTGAGTTGGGCCGCACTCGGTTGGCAAGGAGCCGTAGCGAGTAAATGCAGACGCCTCACGACCGCTATGTTGTTGGATAGTACTTGTGGTGCTTCCACCAATTTCAGTGGGCGTTCGTCGAAGGAGTGGGAAATTATGTTATTAAACAATCATCGGAATAATTTGCAGGTGTGTACACCATGACAGCCGAACAAGCGACTTGAGCGAGGCGACCAGAAGAGTTTGTGACGACCGAGCGGCGAGTGCATAGCTATACATGTGCATGGGCAGCTACCGTTCTGTGCTCATTGTCTGACACATACATGCACACACAATGGATTGACGGAGCAATCAAAGATCGCAAAGCCTTCGGCACAATTACACCGCTTCCTCTTATCCCTCGTCTTGGGGCACTTGAGTTAATTGGTCCGTAGATCGTCGAATAGTTTGTAACTCTTTCAACTATCCGTTCTATCACTCACCTGCGATGTTGGTGGATTCGATTGCGTCAGATGGCTACCCAAGTGATAAGCTGCTGCTGCTGGTCCCGGCGCAAAGTAACCCGGCGTAATACCTGCAACAAAGAAGACGTCAATAGTTACATTGGATCGCAGAACACAGTGCGAGTGGAGCAGTAACGAATTATAGTGTCAGAAAATTGGTACTTCAAAATACAATTAAATGTACAATGGGTCGACGAAAGTGTTTCCATGCTAAACCGCTGACCTCATCTAATTGTGATTGTGATTCAGCTGTTTCAGGCTTCGTTGGGGCCTTTGTTGAAAAACGCTTCTATTTGAATCTCAAAACGACTATCAATTATTATTTGCCGGCCATTATTCTCTGTCTGTTCTGTCCTGTCTTAACTACCGGACTTGGGAAGCATTTGCTTTAACAAGAGCTAAAAGTTGCTCCAAAGTTGCTGACACAGAGGAAATGCTGATTTAAACATCCCCCTACTCCGACGGCGTCAATCGGTATATTCAGTATCTATCCTATGGCAAACATTTGCTGAGTTTGTCTTTCCCGTACTAATGACAGTCAAGATGCGATTGGTCGTTCAGTCACCCCTGACAAGATGTCCCTCCACCTACATTATGAGAAGCCCAAACCAGTCCAACTATCGTGACATGAAGCTATTTGTCTGTGTGCAGTTCCTTCCACGGCAACTAATGTGGGGTGTTCCCATGATAACTTTCATGAATTAGCATAAAGTCAACTGTGTTAGTTATGTTAATTTGGCCAGATTTGTTCGCCGAGTCTGAGGGTGACGTCACTATGTTCCGTTATAGGATATAATTTTTATGTGGCTAGATCTTACCGGCTCGCAGCGCCTCTACTGGTACCGATGGATAGGGCATGGGATAGGGATAACCGTCTCTTCGCAATGCTTTGGGTTTTCTTCGGGGCCGATACTTGTAATCTGGATGTTCCTTCATATGCATTGCCCTGTGGTGTGGGATGAAAATGAAAAAAGCTCCAGGTGATACGTCACAATCTGGTTGGACTCCAAAATAACATACCTTAAACGTTTGGCTTCATCAATAAATGGACGCTTTTCATCCTCCGTCAGAAGTTTCCACTCGGCACCTGAAAGTACATAAGACGATATTTGACAACATTGATTGACACGGTTTTCATGCATACATACATATGTACATATGTTAAGCCTGTATATGAGAATGAATGCGAATTTAAATAAACCTACGATTATGTTTCCAATAACAAGGATCTATTGTCGTTTACATTCAAGTATGATGAAACCTTTGTTCGAAGGCTGCTTCGCGTCATGAGCCCTGCCTGAGGAGTACGGCACAAAAGAGTTTAACTGTAATAGCTAAGATTGGAATGCAGTCGCATTACAACAGTTCATGTACGTTCCAATGGATGTCTTAAGCGAATCCCTGGCATCCATTCGCACAAACGTCGAGCCAGACCTTACAAAAGACCATCATACAAAAGGCATCGCAGCACAAGGACTCATTGTAATTGTTTGTACCCAAACAAATGTACATACGAACGCATGTATACAGACGTATGTATATATACATATGCACATTAGGGAGTGGGAGAACAATGACAATTGACAAACTAAGGATACACTCCAGTGGAAGCCATTATGTGGATACAATTTTCAAATTTCAAGTATAGCAACTGGGTGACTGTATGAGTGAGCACTTTCGTATTTCAAATATTGTCAGTCGAGGAGATAGGCGGACGGACGTACGGATACGTGTGCACTCGAAGAAGAAACACAGCCAAGACACGATGCGAGTGAATGCGCAAGGACATGTCCTACACAAGCAGCACTTGTTGGGGAAGAGTCGATTCGTTGGTTTGTTGCTTCCATTGTTTTCCAAGGCAACCTGTGACAAATAACGAATGGGGCGTTGTGTTGGAGCTACTGTTGCGATAATGAAAAATCTTATTCGTCAGCAGGATATGATATAGCAGGTTGTGAGTGTGTACCTGCCATGCAGACGATTCTCGATAGAAGAAATAAGCATAGTAGCTCCATTGTTATGAACAAAATAATAATAATAATAATAAGAAGAAAAACAAGAGCATACCTGTTCTTTTGAAATTATTTGTAGACTGATTATAATGTAACAAATATGTATTCTTATACATACGGATGTATATTAAAATTTGTAGAACATTTCTTAATTATTTTCATTACATATGTAATAAACTAAAATCCTGCAAACCTGAGCTTTAGCTCAGAGTAAGTAATCATTATTTATATGGAAGTAAATTCCAGAGATCATATTTTTTGAGCCATTGCACTGAGAGAATTTAACGAATATATATACATTAGATGTGGACATTAGATAAAACGACTTATTTCTAACATTCCGGAACATGACCATGTAGTGAAAAAAACACCCGAACGTGACTATATAGGTTCGATAGTACAACCGGAGCTGAGTAAAACCCTAGCTCAGTTTGGCTAGTTTGGCTACCAAAATTTATTTTTGGCCCTCGTAACTTTTTGAAATCCCTTGGATCCCTTGAAAAAAGGTGACAAAGGTGGTCAACTAGTCTGTAATCAAATATATTAGTCGGTATTCAAAAGAAAAATACTCAGCGGTAATAAACTGATTTGAGAACAAATTCGAACTTTAACCACATTGCGGCACACCCTAATGGCTAACTATCGATACAAAATTTATCACAATATTTTCGTTTTTTTAGCAAAAACAAATGTAAGGTGAAGCTAGATGACCAACATCGCAGTTAATACACATTTTAAACGAAATTCGAAAAAATGCCATATAAGGAACACCCTTAGGCTCTTTGTGAACAATCAAAGGGGTGGAGTATTCCGATCATATTGGTTGTTTACAGAAGCTGTTCAGTATACAATAAGTACGTTTTTGGTAATGATAGAAAGTAAAAACTTTGCACAATGGCCCAAAACTCCTAAAAAAATTATTTGTTTAAAATAGAGAGTGTGTTTTGAGAGCCATTTAATATCCCTAGACTTGTTCAGATTGCATGGGTTTGTTCAGAGAAATTTTTCGGTGTTACCTTTACTACAATTTCACTGAATAGAGTATGCAAAAAATCTGGATTGCCTACGACTTATCTTCAAAATAGTGAAAAAGTTAGAATTTTTTTCGAAGTTTTTTGTTTTTTTTTGAAGTCTAATTTTTTTGGGAAATTTTATTATATCAATTTCTTAAGCGGACTATTAACTACAACTTTGCTTAAGAAACGAATGAGCTAGATTAAAAGCTTAATTCAACTTAAGTTGTTAAACGTTGCCACAATTGTCTCTCTTTATATATATCAATATATACACATGATCAACGTCAAATTCTCAGTCGATTTATAAATGCCCGTTCGTCCGTCTTTCTGTTCCCGCGTTTACAGCCGTAGTTTAAAAACAATTGAGCTGAAATTTAGTACGCAAGGTATACAAGCTTCTTCTATCAACTAGCGGAGGGTAAGTTCTAAGATGAGCAAAATCGGACAAAAACTACTTCCACCTACCGTATGAACTTCCCGTTAACAAATTCATAAAAATATTTGTATAGCCATTTATAAAAATAGTTTCTAAGCTTTGGCATAGCCGAAGATATTTATTTTACTAGTTTTTTGTTTAATATTGAAATCAAAAATACTAAATGATATTTGTCCGTTATAACTGACAAGATACAGATAATTGCCATTTGCTTACAACAAGACACGAGTTTTACTCAAACATATTTACAAATTTAACATTTTGAATCCAGATTTTGTCTAAAATTACATTTCCCCGCTCTCAACGATGTATTCATTTCTGTCAGCAAAAAAATACTACTGACATTGTCACTACAAAAGTCATTGCAACACCCCTCCCCCCCGCGCACAATGGACTTGTGAAAAGAGCAATCTATTCCTTGGCAAAAAGACAAACAGGAGAGGAACTGAAATAATTGTTCTATTTATTAGTGTTGTAGATATGTATGTATGTATCGTCGTTTGACACTAAGCTCCTTGAATGCGCAACTGGACGCGACACCTCAACAATTATACTTGCAACATAACAATAACTTGAACTAATCGACATCATTTGCACAATAAGAAGTGAGGAAGCGGGTGACAAATAGTATGTTCTTTTGTCTAAGTGTGTGTGTGTGTGTGAGTGAAAGAGTGTGCGTTAAGCACATAAGATGTCCTTAATAACATTTATGACATAATACAAACATTCGAATGTCTAAATAACCACTTAGTTCGGCAATCACAGCAAGCAATGTAGAACAGTTCGTTACGATTAGGTCACTTGAGTTGTAAGGAACACAATGTCAGACCATAAGGCAATCTAGAGACACCTGAATATTCTAGAAGATAGGCAGTTACTCCGAATAGCACATGGGGGTGTTTGTTTTGCAAACATATATCGTAAGCTAAGATTCATAAAAAGGTAAAACTGAAAGACATTAACTTACGTACATATATACTAGTACGTATGTGCATTACTTCATTCATGTATACTATACATAAGTATAGTATATGTATGTACTACTGCTCTGATGACTGAAATAACAAAGGGATCAACAGCCCGCTTTCATTTTGACAGATACACCTGTCAGTTGCATGGTGGGATAATAAGTTTCCATACAACCCCAAGAATGGCGAACAATAGGCCAAGCACACAAAGGAAGTAGTCAGCCTGACGCCCAGTCACCCACCCACCTTGTCACTCAGGGACATAGCTAAAAAACAATAATCGAAAAATCTCAATAATGAAACGAAGGAACCCAAACAATCGTGGTGGAAGCAAACCCTCGATGGGTCTTTCATGGAAATGCAGCTTTCAATTGAATTCTAATCAATTGTTCCGTTGCCATTCAACTCATTGCCGGTACCACTCCTGTTTACATCCATGCCATTGTAGTTTTGCCATTGTCTAAGTTTCTTCTATCTCATTCAAAATCCATCCAAACAGGTCGATTTGGCATCCCCACAGGGATACGGTGACCCGCTTCCCTCTCCTACTCGCCTGCACACATGTGTTGGTAGAACATTGGTTGTTGGCCGACCAAGCACTGATTCGTATATAGGGAATCTTGTATGTCCCTACCACTTACCTCACCCCCACCCAGATGCAAGCATAAAACAGTCACTACAAGGACCTGTCCGCCCGTTCACCCGACCTGACGAAACTGTAACTTGTGAAAGGATCGCTGAGGGGTTTGTGTACTCATTTCATACATTTAATTAATCACACATTTCGTATTTAATGAAACAACAGCAACAAAACATAAAAAAGAAACAATAGCAAAAAACAGACATAAACAAACCTAGACTACTACTCGTATAATTAATGACAGTTCCGAATGCCAACAATTGTGGCCGACAGAGTGCAAAAAAAGAAGCCCGATTCAAATTTCTGAAGCACTCTTCACATTTTTCCCCGTTTCAATGGGAGTTCCCGTTGTTGAGGTTGGCTTTTTTTCATTTGGCCCTCAAAAGGAAATTCGCACCGCCATTTTTTGTGGCGTTCATTTGAGGTTTTGTTCAGTTGCAGAGTTTCATTGTGTGAGTGCGAGTGCTTTTTATTTGTTTAAATATTTCACTGAATAAAATAATGAGCCCTTTGCGAGTCCTTTGTTCGAAATGTATATACTTTTGTTGTTAATGTAGCAAACAACGTTTCAAGTGTAAAACTTTGACATTGCAATAATGTGGCAGCGGCTGTCAGCCAGCCGAGCGTTGTTCAACGTATGGGCTTGCAAATACATTTAAGCCAACTACTGCCTGCCTGTCCGTCTCCCACCATCGAGAGTGAAGTTCTGAAGTTTGGTTTTTTTCGTCGGAGTTTTAAATGAATCTTTCAGGAGAATTTAATTCGTCTTCCATTCATTGGCCTTTGTTGTGCTGGAGGCAGCAGCATCAGAATGCCTTATGCCTTGATTATTGATTGAAATGTAAAAAACGGGTGTCGTTGTGTAGAAAATTGCTCACGAGTGGGCGCATTTTTATATCAATGACCAGCTTCTATAGCAAACACCTTGTGGTTGGGCTGAGCTTTGATTGAATTTGTTGAAAAGTTTTAATTAAACTTATTTGCTGGCGACCAGTGTTAATTTGTATGACAGATGTATTTACCTGTGTGTTTGTGTGTGTGTGTGCGTATGCACCAATGTCACACCGACTTGTGAGAGACCCTCGTGAAACTCACTCTATTCAATTGCAAAGTTTTCAATTGCATAACATCCACTCCTATTTATTAATGTGGGTAGACAATGGAAGTGGGGCTAAATATTTTTGAAATTCGATTGCCAATTCTCCCTTTTACAATTTTGGACAATGACGTTATCACAACAAACAGCGTTTGACGTCTGTAACTG
Source organism: Muscina levida (assembly GCA_964034835.1). Classification (NCBI taxonomy): domain Eukaryota; kingdom Metazoa; phylum Arthropoda; class Insecta; order Diptera; family Muscidae; genus Muscina; species Muscina levida. The sequence continues at coordinate 151,710,225 of OZ035883.1, read as the reverse complement.
ACAGTCGATATTATGATGCTGTCAATTGACAAAATGGATGTAAAACATCAACAACAACAGCATGTCGAAGAACCGCACAAAGCACAATGGTGAGGATTAGACGATAAAGCGTTTGGCTGCTACTCATTCCTCAGCAATTGAATAATCTAAAGCATGGAAGTGGCAATTTTCGTCAAACGATTACAAGCGAGTAACGAACAGCCGTTACACAGCGTTTCACAATGATTTTAACTCAAATCACAGGATATTACATACTATATGTATAGACACGCATGTATATACATATGTGCAAATATGATTGTATATATTTCAAAAATGCAGTTTCCCCTACCCATACATACATATGTCGGACGGCAATATCAGTGGGAGAGCGACTGCACCATGTTCGCATCGCAGTTAGTTGGGGGTTTTGCGGCACTTTGTTCAGGCCGTTGTACCGAAAACTTTGTACTGTAGATATTAAATAATATTACTCTTACATAGTGTTACAATGTCATTAGGTCTGGTTTTAGAATAATGTCTTTGATTCTACACTTAAGTTTGTATGGAACGGGCGGAGACATCTATGTAACATAGAACTAGCACGAGAAAGCTGAAATTGAGTTTATCACGAGAGCGAATACGCGTGACCTTACATGACGAAATGCCAAAGCCATTGAAACTTCATTTCCATTGTTTCGATATGTAAACCATTGTTAGATCATTGGCTTGAGCCATTGTAATAAAATACAAAATCTGCAATAATATTGATTTCAAATAATTGTAATGCCATCTTTAGTTAATTCGTGTACATAATAAAACAGTGCTAAGTCTGCACCCGGGTGTCATATTTTTAGTCTTGAGTGCTTAAGATCAGGTGGCTTAAATGTTATTAGATACACAGATAAAGGGTGTCCCAACAAGAACGCAATTTTTAAATCTGGCAACATTCGAAGTGTCATTGTTTGACAATTGAACAATTGTTATTGTTTGCTAGTAGAAGGTACGAGGTTAGTAAAAATGGAGCGCTACACGAATGAACAACGCATTCTCATTGTGAAATTGTTTTACTAAAATGGTGAAAGTTTTGCGGCTACAGTTCGCAAATTGCGATCAATTTGGGGTCACAATAATGCTCCAAAAGAGTCAACTGTAAAGAGATTAATGGATAAACTGGGTCTTTTAGTGATGTAAAGACAACAACGCGCCATCGACCAGGTCGATCGACCGAAAATGTCGCAGCTGTACGTGATGATGTCGCGCAAGGCAGGTCAAGCGCAAACAATCAATGGTGTTCGGTATCGTGAAATGATAACCAGTTTTTTCTTGCCTCGAATTGAAGAAATGAATGTGGAGGGCATGTGGTTCCAACAAGACGGTGCCACATGTCATACAGCCAGAGAAACAGATCAATTGCTGCATCAGTCATTTCCCGGTCGTGTTATTTCGCGTTTTGGAGATCTGAATTGGCCGCCTAGATCGTGCGATTTAACACCATTATATTTTTTTCTTTGGGGTTTTTTGAAATCGATGGTTTACGCGAATAAGCCGACGACGACTCAAGCCTTAAGAGAGGAAAATGGACGCTGCATTAATGAAATACCGCAGCATTTATGCAAAACGGTGATTGAAAATTTCATTAAAAGATCGCGTGCATGCCAGCAAAGCCGCGGCGGCCAACTGCACGATATATTGTTCCATACATAACCTCATTCTGTCTACTTTACGATATAATAAAGCTTCACGATTTTTTTTAAAATATCTGTGTTTTATTTAAAATTTAAAAATTGCGCTCTTGTTGGGACACCCTTTATATGTATTTTCAGATCGATGGCTGTTGTAATTCGGCACTTTTATTTCGTCAACACTGTTATAGACTTTTGACATTTTTTATATATTTAAAATTTTTGTTTTTCATTCAATAGAGATGGCTGTAGTAGTTTTTATACCCTTCACAAGGATATATTCATTTTGTTCTTAAATGTGTAACGCCCATAAGGCGTGATAGGTATGAAAATATGTATATATATTTGTAAGTAGCTCTCTGCTTAAGTGTTATGATAACATCAATACACACGCTTGTTTGGCATTCAACACAAAAACGGACACAAGCAATGTTCAACGATTGTTAGGAGAGCACAACATTTTGAACGAGTACAATTCGACAGTGCTGACGCTTCTTGTACGACCGCACATAAGCACTCCATATTGTTAAGTGCGTGCTTTCGGTTATGCCTACCACTGGTATAGATTGATATATGTAATTGAAACATTCATTGACTCAAATTTTGCAACGCAATGTTTTAGATAAATTTCTATGACATTTTTGAAATGAAACCGTTTCAAAGCTGATCGCCGCGTGAACTACTTATTCTCAATTAATCATATAATATCGCAATAGTTTCGGTATAATAGTCCAATAGGAAGTGTCTGCAAGATAGGTAAGTCGGTGATGACATTTAGAGGATCGTCCATACAAATCGTCGACGAAATTTTCATACAAGTGTCCGCTTTGTGTTGCACGACCTGATGAGCGACAATGTCGGTCAAATTTTCGTCGTTGCCTATACAAGCGACCTGTCGCCCACCCAATCATGCACGGCCTGATGGGTGATAATGTCGGTCAAATTGTCGTTGATGCCTATGTATGCCTTGAATTGCCTTGAAAAAGTCATATTAGTATGACTTTGTATATTCATTGGTGATGTTTTAAAAGATGGATTTTTGGTTGCTTTTTAGCTTTTTATTAGTGTGACTAATTGTTAATACTTTTCGAAAACTACTGACCAAGAGAGAAGTGAAGGATATAAACTTCTATATGGCATTCACATTTATTCGAGTTTTCAAATGTTTTTCTTATGTTTTCTCGTCTGTTTAATAAACTAAATTTTTTTTACGTCAGATTCCATTTTTTTGTTCCCATTTTTTTTCCTTTGATTTTGTTGAATGTGTTTGATGCACGACAATATTAGTATTTTGTCGGTCAGCTTGTCGTCAACCGAGTGTTATGACGACAAGTACATACATTTTTCACATTTTGTCTCGAGGACAGCCTTGACGACAAAATCGTGTATGACGGAACTTCCTACTGGGAGGTGTATCCGTCCAAAATATATCAAAAATATTTAACCGTATTATTGTCTTTGTTTTTCGATAGAGCATTTATTTCACATTTCAGTACAGTACAGTTTACTTAAAAACCGACATATTAGATTAGACGAAGGATACAACCAATACACTATGCTAATTTTGGTTTTAAAACTCAGTGCTGATGAGACCTAATGACTCTATATGTATTAAAACCCAAAGCATTTTCTTTACTGGTTGATCCTTATCCATTTTGAGTCGTGAGCAATTCGGTGGCGCAATCGATTTGCTGTTCATTGTGTTTGTGATTGTTTTTCAAGTGCGCCATCAGCCTCCCCCCACCCTCTAACCACCAAATGTTTGTACTTGAAGGACAATAGTGCTTATTTTCAATTATGATAGTACTAAGTAATAGTTTGTTGTTATTTGTTGCTGTCATCGTTGTTATTGTTATATGTAATAACACTGTGTCGGTGTTTGTGTGTGTATGTGTGTGATTAATCGAATAGATACTTTCGTTCGTGGCCTATGTGGATGGAAGTGAAGATAAACAAAACACTGTTTTGGGATATTTGTGTGAATGTCTGGCACACATAAAAAAACACACACCACAACGTAAGTATCCAAATACAACATTCTGTTTTTTTTTCCATCGCAAATAAAAGAAATATTTGGGAGAAATGGGAATATTTCCAATCACGTCATTGTTGAAAGTCCCGCACTCGAAACACACAATTTTTAACGAGTACTGCTGTAGCTGAATCTGCCTCTGCCCCTGCCGCCTGCCATTGTTGCCGTTGCCTGCGAAGGACAAGCCAGGAGCAGAGTACTTGGCAAACACCCTTCGTCCTTTGCTGCGGCCGGAAACATGAAAAATAACAAACTCTAAAACTCAATTGTTACTTTTGAAGCTTTTTGTGAATTGAAAATGTTTCGAAGGAGAAAACATTGTGTATTATTGTTGATGAATGGTGGGTTTGCCCAACAATATGCTTCCTGGCTCTATCGCAGTCATTATGTTGTTACGAGTACAAGCGGCATTGTGCGGCTGCTGCTTCTGCGTCAGCGTCCTTTGTTCGAAATTTTTTGATTAGGAAATTAAATCATATTTATCTGAAGTGGTCTATCAACCGCAAAACTAGAGAATATCACACTCGTACACACACTGCGAGGGCCACATTTAATTTGTGTCAACCATTTTTGGCTGTTGCTGTCGTCGTTCGATTGTCGCAAGCGTTTCCATTACCCCGTCGGGGAGTGCATGTTGTTCGCAGTCTCGGGCTTTGAGGGTGTCATTGTTCGCACAGAGACGAATGAATGTAAAACCTTTTAAGTTGGCCTTTGTTTCTCGTTTTTAATTAATTTGCTTGCTTCTCTTCGTTGCGTTGTCGTTGACTTTCTTCCAAGTCATGCCTTTCCACTTTGGCTATGTGAGTACAACTCTTTTTTGCCCTTTTGTTGTTGTCATTATTTAATTTTTTGCATCAGGGCTGGACCAAACCGAAACGAAAGAACCGGTGTAACGGTTTTCAAATGGTGTCGATTTGTAATCGACCACAAAGTCAGTGTGGTTAAAAAAGCATAACTTTGTGTAAAATTATTAAATCCATCGGATTAAAAAACAATTAATTGTCAGAACATATTAGATACATAGTTCTTGAGTGTTAATAGTGGTTTCAATGTTTACAATACCCGCAACATACTATGTAATAGTATATCCACATTGTTCGCGTTTAAATAGCCTCTAAATTGTATTTCTTGCACATGACATTTTTCTGCCGGACTTGAGAATATTCCCATTATGTATTTACAAACATTTAGCCTAAGTTTACCTCAACATTTTTATTTGCCGATGTAATCAGCTTTCTGCGGAAAACCGGATTACGACAATGTTCGTATATTTTTAACTCTCAACTGACGACACATACTAACAATCTCTGTTTGTATGATTTGTTTGTTGCACATCTCTGTGGCAACAAAAGTACTACGACGACTTCAAGTGTTTATTGCGTAGGCTTCTCAGGCTATTTGTTTTTTCTTTCTTTCTTTTATTTTTTGCTCAACTGCATAACAATTCATTCGTGATTAATTATAATTGTTGTTATTGCCGTCGTCATTGTCGCAGTCGCCAGCGCTGCCATTGTGTTCAATGGATACCATGGAGTACTCGCATAAGGTACCTTTTGTTTTAGGCTGAGTGTCGCGCACGTATGAACTTTTTATCATCGTAAAGTTTTGATACCTGCATGGTGACTTTGGATTTTCAATCTATTCACTAATATCAATTCTGACAGAAGAAAAAATTGCCAATCTACTGTGTAATGTTGCAAGATATTTACGTCGGTTAACTTCGACGACTTACGATGTTTTCTACTTTTAATATAATAAATAATAACAAAACACTGTTTTGTAAACTACAATAAATATATGTATACAAAATTAATTGTAAACAAAAATATTGTCTATATCAAAATTTAGAGAAAGGTGGAATAAAAACAACAATTAATACAAAAATATTGTTGCTTGGAAAAAATCACATTAATTTGCAATTGGTGATTTGTTTATTTTTATAATTAAATAAGGTTTCATGCTGAATAATGTTTTGAAGGGTACCTTTAGTGCCAAAGTAAACGTATAACTTATATAAATAGATAGGTGCATACCAGACAAGCCCAGACTTATTTACGATTAAATTGTTTTGGACTCTTTGGACGTGGTGTAAATTAATTTTCTAATCGGGATGTAATACTTATCGCGGACAAGCTTTTGCCAACATAAATAAGCAAAGTAAAAATCGTAAATGACACCTTACTATGTTCCATACCTACAAAACGTAAAGGGAATCAAGGTATCTGATAAGTTTTTTTATACCATCACCCTTAGGGATGAGTGTGTATATCATTTGATACGAAAAAAGTGTAACGCATTGAAGAAGACGAGTTAGACCCCAAGTATCTAAAGACCAAATTCGATTCAGGATTTTTTAAGACGATTAAGGTATGTCCGTCTGTCTGGCTGGATGGCTGGTGAGCAGGATAACTCGAGTAAACCTTATTGGATCGGTATGAAAGTTTACCCTATTAATATTTTTCAAAACGAACTAATGGGATTAAAAATGGGCAGAATAGCCCCACCCCTTTTGGTACCTCCCCTACTAAACTAACTATTTTTTGGATAATTAATATTTCTTTCACAACTGCCAAACAGACGACCGGAGGATATTTGAATTTGGTCAGTTTGTTTTTCTTGCAAAAGTTGACAAACCCTAAGAAATCCGAAACATTTGCCAGACCTTTTCTGGTACCTCCCATACAAATGACCGAATTGACCCTCATAGTTTTACATACATATCTTTTTTGTAAGTAAACTGAATTCACTCAAATTTTGCGTATGATGTTCACTTATGAAAATTGGACTCAGGAATGAATATGGACTATATCGGTTCACGCCTTCTCGTACCTTTCATACATAATGAACTATTTTTGGAAAATTATTATTTCTCCCATAACTTCCAAATGGACACTTGTGGGGGAATGAAAATTTGTCGGTTAATTTATCTTGTGATAGGAAGCAAAACCTTAAAAAAACCTAACTATTTGACACACATCTTCTGGTACCTCCCATACAAATGACCGAACTCACCCCCATAGGCTTACATACATTTGTTCTTTGTAAGTACACTGAATTCTGTTAAATTTTACGTAAGTTGTACGGTTATGAAAATTTGAATCAGGAATGAATATGGATTATATCGGATCTCCCCTTCTGGTACCTCCAATAGAAATATACAATCATTTTAGTATGTACACTGAATTCAGACAAATTTTTGCCAAGGTAAGCGTTCATTGAACGTTGATTAACGTTTTTGCTCTACAAGCAGACAACAAAATACATAAGTAATATTATTTTAATTAAAAATCTATTAATTTCAATAACTCAAGTCTTAAACAATATCTAATATTGGGTGATGGTATTTATCAGTCAGTTTACCTGACTGAATTTTCTGTACTGGTTTAAATATATCACAGCCCACTCACCAACAGTTCGTTCGCTGACCTGGGACAGCAAAAGTGTTTTTCCGGTAATTTATAAAAACCAAAAATTAATAAAAATATAAAGTAACTACAAATGTATGTATTTTTTTTTCGACAACATTATTGCAGGTCCTATGGTGTCAGTAGTAATATACTTTTAAATGTATAAAATAATCTAAAGCACCAATTTCTTTTCGGGTTTTCCACATTTCTTAGAGAAATACGCGCCAAAGCCGTTACACACTCACGTTCCCCGCAATCGCAGTGATAATCACACTCTATAGGTCTGAAGTGCGGGTATGCATTATGTCATTTATGTGAAAAATTCCATTTAATTTAATTTAATTAATGCTAAATTTATACAATAATAATCCAGGTGACTTTTGGGTGGGAACTGTAAGATTTTTGCATAAATATGCCACAGATATTGTGCGAGCAGTATCGCGTTTGATAGCTTTATAGTTTTCGGCTATCTTTGTTGTAACAGCTATCGCTGAGTCTAGACACTGGAGCATTACACACGCACACATTTGCTCGTATATCCTGTCAACTACAAATACGCCGGAGTGTGTGTGTGTGTGTGTACCCACAGATTCTAGGCAAAATTGTGAAGATTTAAGAAATCTTAGTCCTTTGTTATGCTAAAGGGAAAAGTTACATTCAGAAATGACATAACGAAATGGAAAAAGCGTTTGGCAGAGGGAGTCGTTAGCTGTGGGAGGAAGTGTCGACGTTGAAAACAAATAATAACATAGTTAATACAGTACGAAGGACACGTGTCACATGACTCACTAACAATACCCAATCGAGGCAGTATGGAAACAAAACTATTGTTTTGTGGAAACGAAATTGAATTAAATTTTAAAGAGTCCTGATTGGCAAAGTTGCGGTGGGACGGAGAGATTCTACGAGGCACGCGCCGTCTATTTTGTCATTTCGATAAGTCGGAGATTAATTTTAGCAAACTACTTAGCTATGCAACTGGTTGTGAGCGCCCATTGTCCTGGCACGATGAGTTGGCAAAGATTGCGTGAGGCGTGAGTGGTGCGTTTGAGCGGGACCAGCGAGCAACAACCCTTCGCTTCCGTAGATTTTGGTGGATTAGCTGAAGCTATCGGGTGTATTCGTTTATTGGAAGCCGTTGTCATTGTTTGACAGTTTTCGTCATCTTTGACACTCAAAACGTTTAACAATGTCAGCATGTGATCCTGTCAAGTTATCTGTACATCCAAAGTAGCTGTCACCCTCGCCTCAGATTTAAGCTAGATTCACGTTCTCAATACCGATTTGAAATGGGAGACAATGTGTGACAATGAATACGGCAACTATGTAGCAGTGCATGAATCAGCATGATTCGAATAAGATGCCGTCGCCGTCGCTGGTATTTTGCATGGAATTAAAGCATTTCCCGCAGCGGCGGTCATGCTTTATGTCCGCGACATGCTAAATCCGTCGGTGTCGCCCGCTGCTGCCGGTTGCATTTCGACAAGAGCTTTGGGCGCTTTTAAAAAATAATATTCTGATTTGTAAAAGGCCGCAACTTAAACACAAACTAGTGTACGCTACAACGAAATTCAACAAACTATACCCATCTATTTTTTTTACCGCATTGTTTTGAAAATTTCACAGTTATGGAATCTTAATATTTAAAATATCTGACTTACCCAATCGTTTCGAAATTTCGGAATTGTGCATTTTTGGGTTGTCCTGTGCAATCTTCCTACGCTGCAGGCGTGACCACACCATGAAGGCATTCATCGGACGTTTGATATGTTCCTCGTTTTGCCGCTTCGTTGTGTTTTGAATCATCAGACTGAAAAATACGTCGCTGTGGGAATGATAAAAGAAAGAGGATTCACTACACATATGGTCGACGAAGAAGCTGCAACTCACCTGGCGCTGCCCCCGCTGTTCATAAGTGAGCCCATATTCTGGTGAAGGTTTGTCATTGGGGACGATTGAGCACTGTGATGCAAATGAGCTGCTGCTGCCGCTGCCATGGCCGATGAGTTTGCCGATGAAATTGCTGACGGCGTCACCGAGGACGGGCCAGAAGGCCCTTCGCCTGAAATGTGGCTATGCGAAAGACTGTTCGGTAGATGGCCTATGTGATCACTTGGCCGCAGGGCCGACAAACTTCTCCCGGCCGTTGTAATGGAATGTGTGTGTACCGATGGACTGCAGCTCTGGTGGACCGATACCACGCTGGGTAGATGGGGGTTGTGGTGAGCCAAGCTGCCCGCCGAAGAGGTCTGGTGCAAAATGTAATTGTGGGCGGATGAGGTGTTCAGCGGACCACTCTGAGACAGTGACGTGCTACTGGTCACCGAGTTACTGGGAACAGACAAAGATATCGACGGCGATGTAGAGAGATGATTATTTTGTACCCCGCACAATGAGTTCAGAGTAATGTGATGGCCGCTGCCGTGCTGGACGCCCGCTTGATTGCTGACGTTGTTGTTGTGATGCTGCTGATGATGATGGTGATGTACCGCCGCTGCTAACTGCTCTATGTGGCTTCCAGTTGAAGAGCTGACTACCGAATTGTTACCAAAGTGATTGGTCAGCGTCTGTCCCGACGATATGGAAAGTGGATGCGCTATCGATATCCCAGACAGTGAAATGGATGGAATATGTTCCATCATTCTGTGCACAGAGGCATACGAATGGTGGCAGCCCGATTCAGATTGCCGTCGCTAAACAATATGCTCTTTCCTACACTGGCCAATGCTTTCACGTCAATACTGCAAGCGGGAAACAAACAAGACCCATGATTAGTCGAAATCTGACGAGTGCGCATACTCGCCGTGGCAAATTGCATGCTATTTGTCTTCATAATATTGTCTAATTCAAATCGCTTTTGTCCGTTTATATTTTGTCGTTAGTCTCTATGCATAAATTTGTAATATGTTGATTTATCGGCCAAACTTATTACCATAACAAAGCGACACCTTTTGTCAACCGAACCATCGGGGGTCGACTCTCGCTCATCTTTCTTCATCTAATACGTTGTATTGTTTACTAATTCTAAAATAAAAAGATACCTCAAACCCAGCAGCTACACAGTTATCACTAACATTGATTTATGCCGAGCATGCCGAGTATGGAGTCTGTCACAAAGTGACAAAACATATTGTCAATGCCCTAGACCCAAAGTCCTTCTCCAATGTCCATATTCAAATCTATCTATTGTCTTTAGAGGCCAAACACTAACGGCCACATCGATTATGATTAACTGTCGATTCGTCGATATAAGATTGGCGTTGAATAACAAACACCACTCGCTACAACGCAAGCAGTGGTGCTCTCTCGAACTGAGCACTCTGCACTTGAGGAGGCACAGAGCAACCACAACTGCACAGTGTAGTTGCCAAAGCCAAGTGCCAGTGGAGTCGTAAAGCAGTTTGCTTAAACCCTCATAAAATCAGTTTTATTACTAAAGCAGAAAGCAGAGAATGCAATCGTTGTAATTGCCAACCTCAAGCTCGTTGTTTCCCCATAATGCGAACATACATATCTATATGGTTGGCATTCATTCGAGGCAGCATTGTTTGGTCAAACCTAATTCGAAATTATGACCAAATAAAAAGCAAACAAACAAACGAGCAAACAAACAAGTCAGGCGGAACTCATTATCGGGGGTTGCTTATTAAAGCAGACGAACGGACAGACATCGATGGGACTGTTTCGCAAACAAACACTTTCAGATGATATAAATTCAATTAAGTAATTGGAAACAAATTCCCAATGCTTTGAATGGGACAGGGAAATTTGTCTAAATCGTACATGATTCCTGTGAAAACACATGCATTGGGTGGTTAGATACATATGTGTATTAATGTTTTAAAAAACAGATATTAAATCGTATTTTTAATTTAATTTTAAATGGTTATGGCAGTATGTATGTATATGCAAAATATAATATTGTTATATTTTGGGATTTTCATATTAAGCATCTTAATAAAGATGTTTATAGCGTAACATTTGTATTAATTAAAACGAAATTATTATTGCCAAGAACTAATAAAAGACTATGCATATTTATTTTCAAAAATAGTCTCAAAACAATAGTTTTCCTCTTAAAAAATAGCACCCTACTAGACTTGTATAGTTCCGGAACGAACTAGTTCCAATGAACGATTCCATGTAGTGAACGGTTGGAACTAGTTCCACATATTCCGCTCTTTTCGTTCCTTTTGCTTTTTTAGTTCCTTCTGATCTTTTCGTTCCTTCTGCTCTTTTCGTTCCTTTTGCTATTTTCGTTCATTTGACATTTTCGGTCATTCGTTCACTTGTTCTTACGTTCACATGTAACAATTCTAAAGTGATGGCATCACCACAACAAAAACAGCAGACAAATTGTTTTTGTATTTTGCTATGAAAATTGATTTATAAGTCCTATAAACAAAGCCTTGATTACTATTTTTTTTAACCACATCATTTAAACAATATGAATATAATTCAAAAACATTTAAGCAGCTCTTACATTTTTCAATATATTTGTTTGCAAATCGTTCACTTAATAGACCGAAAAAGAACTATGTAAAAACAATCAAAACACATTGAACGTGTGAACGAAGTGAGGAAATGGAACGAAAAGATCTAAAGGAACGAAAGGAACAGAAGGAACGAACAAGTTCCTTTTGATGAACGGAACTGAAAGGAACGATTCACCAAAAGGAACTATAAAGTCCAACTCTACACGCTACGTTTATTTTAATACCATTAGCTCTTCAATAAATGCTAAAGGTATTCAGGGATGTTCTCTAAATAAGAGCTGGCATTTATTACAGGGTGATGATCAAAAAGATATTACTGTAAAACCTAATAACTATTATTGTTACCCTATGTTATTGTCACTCATAACTAAGAAAGTCGTGAAATTTGTTTGTTCCCCTCTATGTCTTTTCCAAATTATGACTTCGGTTATTGAGTTATGGACCTTGGCTATTGCCACATTTCGAATATAACATCAAAATATCGACCAACTTTCAGTTTAACATAGAAAATTGGTGAAATTCCTCCACTTATAATGACTTTCGATAAAACGACGTTTCGAGTTTTTACGACTGTAATTCAATAGAAATATGATATAGCGTTGGAAGAGTTGATTTTGTGTTTCGTCGCTTTAAAAGATAAATTGATAATTACATCAGCATAGAGTGAAACAGAGTACTTAAAAGAGACAAGAAACAAATGTTACTTCTGGTCGACAACTGCCTAGCGGCATATAGGCGATTTTGATGCCGATGAACCCACACATCTTCTATATTTATGTAAAAACTCAAGTCGGATTAATTTATAAATTGAAATCTTCAAAAAATTAGCATTTATCGACTTTTTCATAAATTTTTATTAATAACCACAAATTTTTTGCCATATATTACTGGTCATCGCTGATCATTTTGACCAAAGTACTCCGCAGTATATGATACTCGCTATAAAAGTATGTACATCGTATGAGTAATATTATTTTTTGCGGATTTTATATTAATCATACGCACATCGTTCCACATTGCAACAACCAATGTTAGAAATTCCAAGTCAATGTGAAGGTTCGAGGTCGGTATAGTAAAACCACCATAGGTTTGGCGTTCTCTACAATTCTGCTGAACAATGAAATGACAGTCATCAATGGTTATTGAGTAATAGCTGAAAAACTAAGCGAAAAGACATCAAGATAAGAAAAAAATATAATATATAGGTCATAAAAAAATGTTTGGCCTGAGAACGCCAAACCCTTTGGGGGTTTAATTGGAACATTTTTTATCAACAAACCATGTTAAAATAAAAAAAATTCTATCTTCTATTAACGAAAAGCAAGTGCTTTTAATCAAGTCGATTTTTAAAAACATCCCAAGTAGCAATTTGTGTTAACGCCCACCACAACAATCTAAACTAGACACCTAAAAATACATTTTTTTAACAACTTTTTTTTTTGACATGTCTCGCATGATTTGATCAACGAGCCACTGTGCACCTTGTCACACTCAATTGTGATTATAGAGCACGATGCTATTATTTTTAGATACCATAATCATACAAGCATTTTCCTAATAGCACATAAACACATGTTTGGTTATTCAAGTAGACAAGTCCACTATGGCAGACGAAGACGGACTCCCACCACCCATACAATGTGGCTCATATTCATCGTATTTGTTTGTGTGCCTATGACTGGACACAAACTTATTGTGTGTGTGTCTGTGTGTGTACATATGTCGCGGGCATATGTTTGTTTTGTCCTCCCAGCACAGACATTTATATTCATGGAGTTTCGTTTAAGGGATGACCGATGCTACATTTACACCACTGGAGTGGGTCAGTATGTGGCGCGGGGCTCTTCACTGTTCCTTGGCAGGCAAGGGGGCAGGGGTGTTGTATTAGATGCCTCCTCCTTGTGTTGTTCGTTGTTTTTTTTTTAATCCCATCATTGCTATTGTTGGTGCGATTGTTAAATACACTTGAGATGGATTAAAAGTGTTTAAGACACAATTCAGGGTTAAATATTCATAATAGAAAAGGGGCTGTGTTTGCCAGAGCCACAATTCATTCAATTTGTTGAATGTGATGTGTATTGTCCTGGCATTCAAGTGATGGCTATCCTTTTAGAGGAATGCAAACAAATGAATGAATATTAATGGGCCACAGACGTCCAGATGACCGACTTTGCAGGAGCAAAAGTAAATATCGGGCAAATTATTCATCATTGTAATCATCATGGGCGTACATACTAGTTTGGTTACATCTGACAGTGCAAAACCATCAAAATTGCGTGAACAACTGCAGGGAATCTCCGCCGTTTTTATGGACATGTCTTTCTTACTGACTGAAGCTGTCGCCAATCGTGTCGATAACTGAACATCGCTGCCGGTGTTGCACGATCGCGGCTTGGGGACGGATTCTGCATCTTTCGGATTAACTTTTTAAATTATTTGCCTGAGAATGGCCATTATAATAAAAACGTCGCTCACTGCTGCAGCGCGTCCCTTGCGATGTAGCCTTAATCCTTATTAAGTGCCACATGTTCCACTCCGCATAGGGAGCACAACATGTGCGAAATAATGTTGCTACATTGTTGGACTGCATTGTATCATATGCAAAGCTGTCATATCAGTGATCGTGATGCGAAAACGGACCCCAAGAGCCCACAGTAGTGCGTCCTGCTGTTATCAAATGGTTTAACAAATTGCTCTTGCGGCCGCAAAACCGCTCGTTCACACATTCCGGTCGAATGTCGCTGCGAATCAACCACAGCAGACTTTTTGGTTGCCGTTTGCTGATGGTTACACTACACTGCCAAAAACCAGTTAAATTTGCACGTCCTCGGGGTCAATTGTGCTAGAACAGCTGATAGATGGACTAAATCTACGGTCTACAACTTAGCCGTCTAATACTAGACATGTCCGGAAGGAAGAACTCAACGCAACGTCACATCAGTCATAGCTGCGCATAATGTAGACCACACATTCTTGGTCATTGTCCAATGTCGAGTCTGTCGCTACGTGGTGTAAGCATTCCGGTTTTGCGTCTGCTACAGATGCCAACGGATGGTTCCGCAGTGTCTGCCAAGTTAGCGCACCATTCACACGGTCCCACTACCACTGATGCTTCGGGACGTGGGCTGTGAAATTATGCACAGCAACAATAACAACAGCAGCGGTGGCACGCAGCAGCATCAGTGACCGTAATCCAGAGTCCAGAGATGAGATGGATACGAGAGTGCAGTTAAAGCCGTGCGTTAATAGATATCATCGTGAAAATTTATAACTTCTCAGCTAAATTACATTGAGATGCAAATGTATCTCGTGGATACCGTGGCACGAAAGCAACGGAGAAGCAGATCTTTAAGCAGGTCTGACAATGGAGCAAGAAGCGCATTTCTGTGGCCACAGTAGGAGCAAATTGCCTCAAGGCACTTGACACATGAACAAATATTTTCTGTATAAATGTGTTTGGTTTGAATGAAAGAGATCTGAACACAAAGGGAACAAAAGCTGCTGGTCTCTAGCCCCAGTTGGGACTGACAAACAAGAATTATGATCGGCTTAGCCACATGCTGAGCCGCTTATTCGTGTTTCATTCGAGCCAAAGGCAATCAGACAGTCTGCGAAGTGAAACGATCCCGGGACAAAAATCCACGATGACCACAACGTCACTGACGCTGCTAAGGCTGTTGGTGTGATGCTGCCTCCTCCACTCCACTCCTCACCTCGCCAGCGCAGTTGTTGGCAGGGCTGCCGTTTGTGCATCTTCTCTGTGTCCAACGTGTTATGGCTTCAAATCTCGTTTGTATCATTTTGTTTGGTTAATCGCTGGACGTGTCTCACTTAAATTAAATCGATGTACGATTTCGTTTTCGCGCTCTTTTGTGTCATGCTGCCTCCTAATGCTTCCACCACAAGCGTAATACAAAAGTACATGGCCGTTCGTTGATTCGGCCATACTGTGAGCGGCAGTATACAGTATCCAACAGACAAGTGTGTGGACACACATTCTATTCTATTTATCCTGATGCCAAAATAACTATTTGCTCATGATCACAATAACATTTACAACCACTCTAAATCAGTTGGCAAATGTAGAGGTAGAGGTGTTGTGTTTAAACCAATCCTTGAAGATTGAGAACGATTAAGGCGAAATTTTGTTACGTCTCATGTAAAACTATGTTCTTAATTATATGTAAGCATTAGTAAATATTTTTGGTAATTGTAATTTTCTGTGCCGGAGATCTACCTTTGAGAAAATGGTATATTAGTGAAGAAAACTTGAATCAAAGTATGAGTTCCCCATATGAATATCACAATAAATGAGAAGAAACAAAACCCAAATTTCAACCACGAGTACATATGAGGAAAGTGCGAGAGAAGGCCTAAGGTATGAGTATGGCAAAATATACAATCCGTGTTCACTATTAATGGCCCCCACTGTATATAACCAATTCGAGCTATATTTATTTCAAAAAGTTAATTTCTTCCAGAAAATGCTACTGTTTCATGCTCGCAGGTCTGTCTGTCTGTTTGAGGGTTTGTTGATCACCATTGCTGTAGTCTGAGCGAAGCTAAACCTCCCTCAGTAAAAATTAAAACACCTGTATAAGTTAATATTTTATGTAAATCATCTTTCCTCCCTAACGGATTGTTGTGGTTGTTATGGAAACATATGCTCACATGTAGATGGGTTTGTACATTCCCGTGGCCACGGTAACTTGGCAAAACTCAAAGTAAGCTAACTTATTTCTCTTAGTAGTCTAAGGACATTTGAGCACTTTTTCGACGTGGGGAGGGAATGCATTGCGGTCATATAGACGGGTAAAAGACAAATGAGTATAACTCATTGTTTAAAAATCGGACTTAGGCATAGAAGATAGAACCATATACATACATCAATTTTATGCGAACAAAATAGGGAAAAAATAACTACAAAAAAAGCTATTTTTGTGCCGAAGACTGCAATGTACATGTGTTATTTTTTAATATTATACTCATGTCATTAGTCATATTTTCTATTACTTGCTTAAAGTGACCAACAAGGACCTTCAAAAATTGTTTGTTCACCGACTACATGTGGTGAAAAGAAAAAACTGCTTAAGTCTTAAGAGAGCGCTGTCCAAGTTTAAAACAAATTTTTAAAAATTATTTTTTATTCTAGTACAATGAATGTCATCCAGCGAATCATTGTTAATTAAGGAATGAATTGTTGTACAATAGTAAAAATTAAGATAGAAACCCTTTTACCAAGCAAGTATATGTGACCACGTCGAACTTATGTCAAAATAAATTGTTTTTATCAAACTCATTTTCAATGAAGGTTTTGACGTTTTCTATTGTTGAGCGTGAAAACAACTTTTTTTGATATGGTAAAACAAAATATGTTCTGTTACGTTATTTTTCCTTAGCACAATTTGAAAGCAGTAAATCGTAAATGAACTTAAGTTATTATTCTAATTGAAATTATACTCCGAAGGGAAATAAGCAAAAGTTATCGGGCTTTAACTGCCTTAAATATTATTTTAATACGAAGATCAGCGTACAGCTCTTATCAAAATTCATAATTAAGTCGACTTAAACACTCTTTCTTTTTTCTACTTAAAAAAATAGTTCGAATTTAAATTCAATAACATTTTTAACATTCGGAACATTTTATAAGACAATTACATATAAGTTTTTATTAAAAACAATTTGAATTATTTTGAATTTATTAAGAATATTTTATAAAGAAGGACAACTAATTTTTGATCTTACAAGGGGATTAAAACAAAATCTTTAGAAAATTAGCAGCAAAGGTTAACGAACAAACATAGGAAATGATAAACTTATATGTCCTTAGGGGATTGGTTAATTTCATGAACATACAAACATAAGTATGTATTTGACATATGATTAAAAAATTAAATACAGGCAAACGAATCATAACCATCACGTTATAAAACAGCTACGGTGGTGTGTGGTGAAGGGAATTCAGTGCCAAGTGGTGCAAAAGTTCGAGAAGACAGGCTCAACAATCAATCAACCACGATCCGACCGACCTAGAAAACATACATACAACCGAGACTATCTTGAAAGCGCATTCTTAACAATTATTTACATTAAAATCCTTACAAAATTCAAATGGCACAACAATTAAAGCATTAAAAGCATACTCACAGGCCCGGTTTGCTAACACAATGATAGAGAGGTTTAATAACATATGGTATGGGCAGTAGGGCGGCAGCGAAATGTATGGACGATGATTTATTTTTGCGGAAATTTCAAAATGGTCGGCCGGAATATTGTGCCGTTTGAAGTATAAAAATAAATGACGGAATTTTGAGTAGGTAAGGTTTTTTGTAAACCCTATGTTTTTTACTAATGTTCGATTAAAGAACTGTATATTTTTCTCGCAAATATGTAATAGTCAAATGTTGACGTGTGTGGGCGGCCCTCCGGCCCTTTTTGCCAACTTTTTTAAAAATAGCCTGGTTATATCTCTACTATACTCAGGACGATAAAACTATTATTATGGTTATTATGGCTGTTATAACGGTTTCTTTTAAATGAGGAGTGTCACAGCCTACTTATTCCACGCCCTATATGCATTCACACAAATTTTCAAGGTGTTTGGAGAAATAGACCTTCAGATATTTCGGTTTCAAAAATACGTTCCAATTGATATATCAAAATGCAAGTACCCTATTTTTACCCTATTTTCACAGACAACACAGCTACATTCTGTGAAAATTTCAAAAAGATCGGTCAAGCCGTTTTTGACTTTATACGGTACTAAATAACCCTTTGACCTCTTTAGGGCACGGCTTAAAATTGTACGATCTTGCGTCAATTTTGCCCATAGCCGCTCGACCATTACCGAAAATGCAAAGTTGAATTTTTGCTGCCACCCTAATGGGCAAGTTGTCTCCAAACGGCAATTTTGGTTCATACTTTTATGAAGAAGAAAAATGTCCTGTGCTTCTCTTGTACTCACAAACATAAAGATAAACAACTGATGCAAAAGCGTTCCATAAGTCATAGTCTATGACCCGTAAAATATTCCATGTCATTTTGAAGTATGTCTAAGTAAAGTGTACCACAAGCGGCCATAAACATTTAATCATCAATCTATATATATAAATGGCTTGGGTGGCTAAAGCTAGAACCGTGAAATTTAGAATGTAGGTTTCTTTAATGAGGTAGGCGCGCACTAAAAAGGGATTTTTGGAAATTCTGACTGCAACGGGGTAAACTGGGCGTGGCACCGCCCCATACAACTGGAATTTTAAAATGGCTGTATCTTTTAAACGTTCGTATATCGGTCGCATACGAAAAAATACTTTGTTTGTGGAAAGTGGGCGGTGCCACACCCCTTTTTAAAAAATAGTTATATTGGCCAAAAAATGTGTTATACTGTCCATAGGGCCGCTATCATAGGTTACATGAAAACATAGTTAGACACTGAGGCTTGGAACCGCCCACACAAACCATAATATCAATCGGTCATATCTCACGAGCCATTAGAGGTATGAAGATTAGATTTGATACATATGTAAATGGTACATGGGGGATTACGTCTCGCTGGTAAATGGGCGGTGCCACACCCCTTTTGGATATATTGTTATGATTCATAATCTATATATGTATTTTAAATTGCGGTACCTTCACCCAGACCAAAAGGCTAAAGCTATAATCGTATATGGGCAAACCTTCTATAGAATTAGAGGGGGTACCAGTCCATATCAGTTGTGCGATACGAATGTTTCTTTTGAAATTCGTACTTTTATGGATAAAAAGGTACAATCACTCAGACCAATGGGATAAAGCTACAATCACATAAATGGGGTGTTCGTCTTATGAAGCGTTTGCATTTTACCTGGATTGCTTAAATTCATAAGAAAATTTATTGTACGTATGGGTGATGCAACGCGAGCCAGGAAAGCTAGTAACTTATAAACACAAAAAGTCAGCTTGAGACATTTTTTCAAAATACAGACAATATGAGTTTTTTTGCAATTTGTATAATTTCTTTCAAAGTTTAAGTGTAATTTGAAGCTAAAGAAAGTTTGTTTGTCTCATTAAAAAGATAGTTCCATTTTCTATTAAATTATTTCAAAAAACAAAATCTAATTTTCCGACCAGTGCCATGTACCTTACCGTTTGGCCATGCCATATGTTATATGCATAAAAGGAAATGTATTGTGATGCAGCTTTACTATATATGTATGGTACAAATTTTAACACTTATTACGCCTCTCCGTTGAACAAAAATGGTAAAAATTTATCGCTTTATGGCAAAAATATATGTTTCCCGCCTCTTCCGACAATTTTCCAGGCGGAAAATTCGCCGTAAGAATTTCTCATCCGCGTAATAAAATAAATTTAGTTAGTTGAAAAAAATATGGATCTTAATAAAATTTTTTGAATATATAACATAGTTAACAATATTTTAATATGTACTAGATACATATTATGTTTAAATGAAACCCTATTCTGTCTATATTACGTAGTACGTAGTGATTCCAGAATGTTGACAATACCAACGCCATAAAATGATAAGTCTTTGCAGATTTTACGATATCAAAAGTTTGAACACGATTGAAGTATGTTAACCCGTGCCGCTGGGGGATTAAAGTTCCAAAGCTCCAGTAGGCACGTTTTGGGGTTTTTGTTTGACATAACTCAAGAACGACTTGTCCAATTATACTGAAACAAATTTAGAAAAATGAAGAAATGCAATACGTTTAATCTAATTATATATAATATTATTTCTCTTCAAAAGCAACAGCTATATGAAAACTGCTGCAGAACTATTTTTTTATAAGCAGTAAAACAATCTGATGTGTAATGTAAAGTTGAAGATGTGTTATATACAGGGTAACAGTCCTTCTGTTTGTAATTGGCTGCAACCGAACTGATATTTAATTCTTTTTACAAGGTTCGAAATATCTTTAAATGTCCAGAAGGAGCTTAGGAAATTAATTCATTCTGTTTTTTTTTTTTTTTTTTTTTTTTTTTTTTTTTCTAAAAACGATGTACATAGTGATATAATTCCGCAAGCAGCGTGTAATAAAGTTTTCGAATTTACGCTTAGAAGTATGCTTGTTATATATAAGTTTTGTTTTGTACGTGGAATGCTTCCTTTGTATCAGTCCAAAGCGTCCTATTTGTGTCATATTTAATAAACTGTCGACCATATATTGTTCTGCGTAGCTCGTAATCTATTTAACAATTGGCCAAAACTGGTTACGTAGGGTGGCCTTGTGGACGTTATAGCAGACGTGCAATTTGATTTTTTATCAACTTGTCAAGAAATTCGTTTTGTTAGGGTCACTAAACTCACACATTGGTCCCTTAAATGCATAAATTCTTCAAGCAAAGCGTCAATTTGCACACAGCTCAATTGTTCGAATGCCTCGACATACTCACGTTGAGTTAAGTGACATTGCCAGATGTATGGGGGCTCAATGTGACGAACGATGTGAGAATATCAGTTTTTTGCTTAATTATAAATCCGATCGATTGATTAGTTTACATTTGCATACTCGGCTAATATAGATAAAGTGAGCGGAGCGACACGCTGTTTGAGCGCCACACGTTTGATTTCGAAATTATTGCTGGATTAGAATTCACATTTAGTTCGATTTTATTTTTGTTTTTTAGAATTAACAGCTCATTTGATAATTGCGATTGTTAGAGTTTAATTTTGCTTCAGGACAAATGTTTTGGACAATCCTTTGGATTGCTGTATCCTTCAATTGTTGTGTATAGGTATATATCTATTATATACACATAATATTCATATACAGGACTGATCCACGTGTGTATACATGTTTGTTTTTATGTATTTCTTGTTGTTTGTTTAGTTAGTGCACATTTAAGCAGAGACAATTGCTTTCCGAAAACTTTAAACAAGCGATCGAAGTTAATACTGCGTCTAAACGCGCGCGATTTCAAACGAAACTAAGGAAATATGCAAACTTGGTCAAAACCGTAAACAACTCTGCATAGCGCACGTGTGTGAATGTGTGCGTGCCCAAATGACCGAACATGGCGCGAGCCCAGCAGACCAACAAGCAACAGCCAAAGGCACCAATACACTCACACCGATACGACTCCACGGCAGGCAAATCGCGGTGGAGCACCACTGAGATTACGAGATGAGCTGATCTCTGTGCCCGACATATGTACATAAAAGTCCCAACCGAAATGAGTGAGAGCCACCAGCCAGGTTCATTGCTGAGGGGGGACACCAACAGCTCCCACAGTGACATCCATCCAGCCAGTGCTCATTTAATGTCGCTCGCCGTGCATGTCATGACTGCGCATGGAGCTGCAGCCAGCCGCATGCACCCGGTGCACTCCATGGTACTTGTCTCTTAACTTTGCTGAGAACGCGTCGTTTATTTGGTAGTACAGCAGCAGTTGCTCCCCTCTGGCGATGTTTACTTGTTCAATGCATGCGAGAGTGAAACGAGTATATTTGCCTTGTCGTGATTGGCTGCTCGCCAAGTGCTTTGGGCGAGACGAGGGCGTTGCTTGGGCACACACACACGCACATGGCGTCGAGGCACATGATACGCTGCTTGCACTTCAACGGGGGGTCGAACCTTGGCAACACAGTGTGTACTCGTCGGTCCGCAACACAGCAACAACAACGCAACAACACCGTGGTGTCGAGCACTAGCGACAGAGCGCATGTTGGCCATTTGTCAAAGTGTAGTCTGCAAATGTTCCATAATGTTGGCCATAAAATGTGCCGTAACAATTTAAAAAGACGTTAATAACTCTGCCACAGGTCACTTAAGTTTGCAGTATTGATTTTTATTCCAAGTAGTATCTGCGGGTATATATGTATACGTATGTATATAAAAAGTATGTATGTACATATGTATATGTCCAACTACACATAATCGCACATAGTGCCATTGATTAGGTATTCATTTCAGCATCAGCGAATCCAGACCAGCGTTTACATGAACAACGAACATTTTCATTATGCGCATACGACAGGTGAATGTGAAGTTAATAGGAACACACACATACACACACCCGCTCGTTCCACAGAAGCAATCTATTGTTTGAGGTATCGGCGTACAATCGAACTTGAAAGGTGTTGAACCTTAAAGGCACTCTTTGCATTTGTTTTTTTTTTTCGTGAAAATCAATCCTCCCACCAACATGCACTCGTCGATTCAAAAACCCTTCGACTGCCCGAATCCAGCTGGAACGACATTTTCATAAAGGTAGTTGGCCCTCACTTCGTTGAACCCAAATGTCGATTGAAATAAAGGAGCACAACCACGTTAATGAATAACGGAAATTTCTATTCAAAGTCAAGGACTTTGGCTTGATTTAATTACGCTTTTGCCTCAAGTATAAGCACACACAATCACACCCACACCAACCGAACCACCCATCTTACTAAAAAAAAGAAACCTTTCATAACTGTGACATAAAAAACATCAACAATATCCCATCGTCTGTTGCATAAATTCCTTAGATGGCTTTGAGAATGCATCCCGCGCTTCTTCGTATTTATTAACAGCTTAAATTCAAATTTTTAATGATATTTTGTACACAAAACCCACGGTGCGATGTACTTTTCGAGCGCACAGCAAGAGCACGCTATTCAGTCAAACAGTATGACAATATGTGGTGGTATTACCGGTACAAGTATTTTAAACAGTGATTAGATATTCCGTGCACCCAGCACTGGAGCTCCTCAATCGTATTAAAATCGACAGAAGTATCTCATACGTATAAGATAACCCACATCAGCACCTAGTAAGATTGCACAAATCCTAATTTGTCTCAAAAGTATTAAAAATAGAGTATATTTTGACTGCCGAGTATACCACATAGAAAACACTTGATCCTTTTCATGACATTAATAAGTTATTGGAGAGAATCTTGCATTTGAGTAAGTACACATGCTTCTATTTTAACTAACACGACGAATTCGAAAATCAACTGGACATGACGATTGACATGACAATTCAGAAATTGCTGTCGACTATATCGAGAGGACTGCCAATCAAAGAAAAATAGATGGCCGTGACAGGGCTTGAATCCAGGTCACCCGCATGATAGTAACACGTATTTATAAAAAGACTTCGTTTTTAATTCCTAAACCTTAATTCATATAATTACCTACCTACCTAATTTCCCTTTGCACCCCATGAATGAGGTATGGGATAGCTTCTCGCGTTGTTGTGAATTAACACGCTTTCTATTTTTAGATTCACAACTAACGGCACCTACTTGTTTATCGACGAATGCGAACGTCACTGTTTTGAGAAGCTCCTACTAGACACGACGATTGAATCGACGCTTAATACTGCGAAGTTGCTGTCAAACAACATTCGAGGGGAGCCGACAATGAAAGAAAATTTTATTTATTTTTTTCTTTTAAGATGACTGGATCCAGGTTTGAACCTGCGATCTCCCGCATGGTAGTCGCGTGTTCTAACCACTATGCCACGGCCGGTCCCTCATATAATATAATTAGGATTACTTATAACCAAGACAACCGAAAATATGCACCAAAAATCGTGATTTATGCGCTTAAAATATGCACCTAAAATTAACTGTAAACAAAACAACATAATTTTTGGTTAATTTCCATAAACAAATATTGAGTAAAATAAATACAGTCGAGTACGGTTAAAGCAAACTCCTAGGGACTAGGCATTTAAGTTCGTTATATGAGAAATTCGTTATATCCGAGGTATAAAAAAAAATGGACTAAAATGTTTTTATTATTTTTTATTAGTTTTATAATTTTTGAATAGTATTTAATTACAATAAAAAAATTAGATCAATCAATCAAACAAATCTTCAGGTATAAAGACAACCGAATAAAATTTCAGCATTTGTTTGATAGAAATTACGTTACCGCTTCTGAAATAATTAAAAACATTGTAGGGAGCTCGTTTCATTTCATTTAACATAATAATAAAAAATTCAACAATTTTTTTTTTAGTATCACGGGTTTTTTTTTATATAGTATTTTTATAAAGATTGTTGTGGCTATAAACTATAAAATATTGTGATAAATTATAAAACAAAAATTTTTGCCTATTACATCGAAAAAAAAAGGATATTTTTTTCAAAAATATGCTCTTATAACCGAAATATGCTAAAACATGACTTAATGGGTAAAATATGCAATAAAATGGTCTAACGAATAGGTGTCAAAACACTTGTAAGAGTATGAAACATATAAATACCTTACTCATTTGTTAAAATCTCACTCTAAAAAAAAACATGCATTTGCATATTTCCGGTTGCCCTGCTTATAATCTTCTTAGCCAAACTCTGACGCCTGTCGTATGTTTATGTATCTATCGTGTTGTCAAAAATTAATTTCATTGTACTAAAAATTCCTATTGGTTTACAAAAAATTACTTTAAATGTACTTATAGTAAAAGTACTTTACTTGTACCAAAAACCGTTTTTATTCTATCACAAAAATACTTTTATTGCACTAAAAAGTACATTTATTCCGCCAAAAAGTACTTTAATCATACCTTAAAGTACTTTTATTCCGCTAAAAAGCTTTTTAGTTATACAACAAAGTAATTTAATTGTACAAAAAATACTTTAATTCTACAAAAAGGACTTTATATGTACCAAAAAATTTTTTTGTGAATTTGTTAGTATGTAGGGAGCAATCTTAACTAAACTACTAAACTAAACCTTCAATATTTACTAAGATCAGCATCGAAGAAATTTTACTTTGGGAATAACATAAACGGAACTTTATCTAGGAAACATTTTAAATCATTATAAATGCATTCAATATATCGCTCGTTTCCTGCAAGACCGTCACAACTCAAATTTTGGCATTTTTGAGTTAGTAATACAGAAATGTTCTGCTTTTAAAACTCTATAAAACTATCCAAGAGTGGAGATATACATGCAAAAAATAACGGTACTACGGATAGTTGTAACGGTATTGCCTCACTCGCTTCAGTTCAATTTATTAATATCAACAAAGTCATATTTTGGTTTATGTTTGATCGTCTACCAATGTACGCGTAGTGATTTGTGACAAAAAATGAACATTTATTTTTGTAACTGTTTAAAGACAAAAATTAGGTTAAAAATGGAAAAGTCTATGCGTACAAGAGTGTGATATTTTCAAATGTGACATTATTGTAATACAATTCCATACTTACAAATTAAAAATATTTTCATTTAAAAGTAGACACAAAATAAGATGTGACGTTATTGTACTAATATTGCTAATAAAAATTGTAATATTTCTATTTATGACGTTATTGCTGTTAAAACTACTACTATAAAATAATGTGGAAATTCGGAATAAAATAAAATGAAACGTTTTTGCTAATAAATATGTCATTAATAGAAGTAAACAATATGTCATATCTTATGTTGTAACTTTATAGATACATTTCTATACCCTCAGTGAAAAAGTGTAACGCATTAAAGGAGACCTGTTAGACCCCCAGTATGTCAAAACCAAATTCGTTTCAGGAATTTTTGAAACTGTTGACTCTGGCTGGCTGGCTGACTGACTGGTTAGATGGCTGTTGGGAGGCTGCAGGATAACTAGAGCTCACATTAACTGATATATTTTCCATAATGAAGTAATGGGATTATAAATATGCAGAATAGACCCATCCCTTCTGGTACCTCCAATACAAAATAAACTTTTTTTTGGATAATTAATATTTTTCTTTCATAATTTCCAAACGGGCAACTCGATGATATTTGAATTTCGTCAGTTTAACTATGATCTATGAACTGAAACACACCTCTTCTGGTACCTCCCATACAAATGGCCGAATTGACCTTCATAGTTTTCCATACATATATTTTTAAGTATGTACACTGAATTCAGCCATATTTTGCGTAGGATATACGTTTATGACAATTTGACTTAGGAATGAATATGGACTATATGGGCTGACCCTTTCTGGTACCTCTCATACGAATGACCAAAATCGACCCCATAGTTCCACATGCATATATTTTTTATATGTATACTGAATTCAGTCAAATTTTGCACATGTAAGCGTTCATTGAACGTTGATTTGCGAAAAAGAATTGGACACGTTGTGCTTGCCCTACTTCCAATAATTTCTTAAGAGAAACTCCTTAAGAGGTTGAAAAATGTTTTGTTCGAATTAATAAGACACTTTTTCCTTAGTTCTCAGTTGGTACCGTATAAGATCCTTTCGGTAACCCCACACAAAGTGACCAAATTTACAGAAATAGTGAATTGAACTTTTTACATTTATTGTTGAATTTGTTTACACCTTTTACACTGTAACTTTTTTTTACTGTTTTTTTACATGTCCCTAAACCTCTGGTCTGACGACCAAAATTTATATATTCAACCGTTGGCGCACTAACATCAGGCACATAATAATACATAAGTTATTTCAATAACTCAAGACTCAAACTATAAATTACATTGGGTGAGGGTATTTATCGTTCAGTTTGCCTGACTGTAACTGGTTTTAATGTGATTTTAATATTAGTGTTCTGTTTTTGTACTATTTCATAAAATAAATAAACTTTTTAATAACATATGTTGACTTGTAACCATTATTAATCATTAATTTTGCACCAACAGTGTCACAACTCAAATATACAAAAATAAAATCGGGTCTACACAAAAACAAAATATGTATCTGATGAATAAAAGTCAATAACTGACTTAATAATGCATGACAATTTTTTAGATCCTGATAAGAAATGTTTTGAGATATGATGGTTTAAAAACTTTAAATTGTTCTCCTGTAAAGTTGCAAATTTTGAGTTGTGACGGTCTTGCACAAAACGAGCGATATGTACTTGTCACTAAAAATTATCTTTTTAAACACGAGCCTTAATTAAGATTTACATATGTATCTGTATATGTTTACATAATACACAATATCCATGTCCAACAATACGAATGATAACTGTAGCGCTATTTTCCAACTTTCTTTATTCTTTGGCAGTCTTTCATATAATACAAGATTAAAAACAACAGATTGCAATATTAAAAACAAAGAAATCACTGCAATCATTAAAGTCCCCAATAAAATTTAAATTTGACTAACCACCATTGCCACTCAGTCATACAGAGATTACATGTGAGAGAGCGCCTACATACAAGGGGGATGTTTATGTTTCTATGACAATACGATTGCAAATCGAAAAAGTTTCATTCGTAATCAATCGAAGCCTCTTTGCATCAAACAGTTTCCATTGTGTTCTATCCATTTCATAGTCATAATCCATACAGACCGACCATCCATCCATCGATGGCTCATTTGAATAATCAACGTCTTCTTTAAGTCCCATTTACCAAATGCTTTTCATTCTCTTTATCTTGCCTACAATATGTACATACAATGGCCATATTTACATGCATACAAACGTACATTTGCATGTGTGTGGGGCCAAAGTACTTAGTGGACGGACTGAATTGAAAATGCGGTGATGTAAATAATATCCAAGATGGGAAAATTGCCCTTTTTGATTTGGCAATGGACAGAGACTACGGTGCAGAACCTTAAGTGAAGTCAGAGAGTAAAGAGACAGGAGAAATGACATTTGCAAAATTACTTTATTTGTTTGATCGCTATGTAAGTGATATTTTTGCTGGCTCATGTAAAGCTGGCCCAAATCTGTGTTGCACGCAAAAAGATTTGATGCAAATGTGAATACAATTTTAAAGGGTAGTTGGGCAATTGATTGTTTGGCTTAAGCGAAATTAAACTCGTTTTCTTGCGAATCATCATGCGAAACTAATGTTGTACAATTGCACATGTTGTTGTAAAATACCTAATCATTCATATTCTTCAAACCATTTTTGTCTGCATCAACGAAAAATGCCCTTACCTTAAAAATAAACAAACAGTGTTGCCTCTCAATGTCAATGCCATTCATGTAAAGCAAGGACTTTCGACAATCAGGAGTTTCATACGAATTTCCTATACCAAAAATCACTTCATTTTGGCCTGATGCTCCTTCAGTTATTGTGAAAGATTAGAGATGGCAATCGCTTGTGGTTCGCATAGAGCGATCTGAAAATTGACACTTTTTGCATTCATGCATGTTATTGTGTGAGATCATCTGATGGAATGTCATATGAATACTAAGAAAACATATCGGTTTTCCTCAAGCATTCGAACAATGGAACTGTTGCGAAAAAAATATAAAGAAAATCTATAACAAATAATAATAACATATGCACACACCCATTGTGGGCATGTGTGTGTAGTTGGAAATCCCTCCTTTGAAAGGACACAAACAATTGTCAAATGATCGACGTTCAAAAGAAAAAAATACAGGAAGATTTGCAAAAGACGATTAAAATGACAAAAACAAGCAAACCGATACGAGATGGGACACTTATCTATTGCATTGAACAGTACGTGTATGGATGGAAGCGCTGTGTACGCAAATGGGAGACAATGCTATAGTAAAGATGAATACAATAATCCAGAACTTATTCTCAACCATACGCCGTTCGTAGTTGACCATTTGAGTGTGTGTCATTTAATTTCTAATTATTTGCTACACTGATTTTGCAGTTAACGAAACAGTAGGTGGACTTTTTTATACAAAGAAAAATATTCCAATTCAATGAAAAAAGATATAGGTAATATAAATAAATTACGCTGGCTAGGCCATGTCGTGAGGATGGATGAGGAAACTAATAATAACACTGTGCTACACACAAAATATACAGGGGTTCTCATGTAGCATTTCTGTTAGACTGGAGTCCATTGAGTAAAGTGGTACTTTTAGTTTTTCTCGGTCACTTCGTTAAGTATTGTTTTTATAGCAAATTAAGTGAAATGGCGATATTCCTAAGATTACAAGTTCCAAAATTCATAAGTCTTCTTTTTGTAAACCGATTTCCAAAAGCTTACATTTGTTTTAAAGCTATGACTTTAACCTTTTATTAAAAAAAAGAATCGGTTAAAAAATAGTGAAACGGCGGCAGTTTAAGCAAAACAACCCCGAAAAAAAATTTATATTTTTTATTTTTGTATTATGCTATATTAAAGTAGCTTTTTAAAATAGGTAAGTTTGTAAGAATCGGTTGAAAAATTAATGAGCTATACTAAATTTTGTAATAACATGTTCGCGTTATTTTGTTGTTTTTCCTTAGAGTGTGTGTGTCACTTTGTACAAATACATATGACGTATACGTATCACAACAAGTAATTCGTACTACATATTCCAAAGAATGTCGAAAAATATATTACAAGAATTAGCATAACTCATTCATTTTTCCACCGAAATATAAATTGCGCTGCTTCATGATCAACTGAGAGCGCTGGGAAAACGAGAATTCGCAATTTTTTTTCGGGGTTGTTTTGCCTAAACAACCGCCGTTTGACTATTTTTTAACCGATTTTCAAAATTCTTTTTGTTAAAAAAAGGTGAAAGTCATAGCTTTACAACAAATGTAAGCTTTTGGAAATCGGTTTACAAAGAGAAGACTTATGAATTTTGGAACTTGTAATTTTAGGAATATCGCCATTTCACTTAATTTGCTATAAAAACAATACTTAACGAAGTGACCGAGAAAAACTTAAAGTACCACTTTACTCTATGGACTCCAGTCTAACAGAAATGCTACATGAGAACCCCTGTATATTTTTTTCCTTCACATTTGTATCACTGTGTAATCATGACATAAATAAATCTTTATTGATAATTACATATGTACAATTGTCTAAGAATTTCTTCCAGAATATTTCCTCTTAACAAAAGAATGCGCCGGATTTAACATTTTTAATTTATATCCAAAATACAGTGAAACTTCGATATAACGAATCTGAAGGGGATAGAAAAATACTTTGTTATAACCATTGAATCGTTATATGTATTTATCAGTGAAACCTTGGAATAACGAAATATGAAGGAATACAAAAAATTTTTAAAGGAAAATAAAAAAACTCATTATTCCATAGGTTAATAAACAAAATTAAACACTTCTGGTTTTAAGTTTAACATATGTAAATTTTTTTGTTTTTGCTTTATTCTAATTTTGTTGTATAGAGGGACTTTAGCGACTTTTTTTTGCTTAATTCTAATTTCGTTGTATAGAGACTTTAGAATGAATAATTCGCGTTATAGAGGCTTCATAGCTAAGAATTTCTTCGTTATAGCTATAGAGCATTTCTGTAAGAAAAACTTCGCAATTAAAAGAACAAAAATTGGTTTTTCGTTATAACGAAGTTCGTAAAATCGAAGTTTTACTGTATAAATAAATTTTTGATGTATGATATCATAAATGAAATGTGCAAAAATATGTATATCTCTTGTATTTCTACAAAAATTAAGCATTTACATCAAACTACTTTTACATCATAGATAACATTTTTTGAAAATTTTCTTGTTTGACTCTTATAAGTGTAAAATCACATGCAAAATAAATCTAAAAGAATATCCCCTGTGATTGCATCATCAACATTTAGTAATAGCTGAATTTTTCTATAAAATTTGTGGAACCGATGTAAAAATATTGTCTACAGCAGTGTTAGGCATCCCATAACCTCGCGAGGCTGGTATTAATCGTCTTTTTCACACAGACACGATCGGCAATTCTTGGTCAGTGTCTTCTTAAATAGGGTGAAAGCAAAACATAAAAATATTAGAGTGCGTGCGATCGGTTCTGACTGACACTCGTCTAGATCCAAAATAAAACTTTGGCCAATGTGCGATGGGTCTATGGCAGCTATGCCCAATGTCAATGTATGCGATTTGTTCGAGTGTGCTGGGTTTGCGTAAAAGCTGTTATTGTTGTTACGGCAAACAGTGTGGTGCAAAAATGGCGCCCTTCGTCACAACTGACATTAAATATCTTTGCATTACAAATTACACATTTTTTTTTTGTTAAAACTAAAGATTGAGACTTCCGAAAATTTCGCTAATTATACTCATTTTAAGAGGAACGCAGAAACTTGTGCTGTCCTATGGGTAATTGTGTTCCTTTGTAATTGTACTTTTTCTAAAATGTTGACCATAATTCTACCCTTACTTCCAAAGCCAACTAGCACTTTTTTAGCGAGCACCTTAAAAAAATCTATCATCAAAAGGACGACAGCGTTTTGATAACGCACTCGAAACAATAAAAGACGCACTTTCAAATATTCTTTTTGGCAAGACCTGTAATGCCTTTCGACATTAAATTTGTGGTTACGCTTAACATTGCGTTGTTGGCATAACAAACATACTGGCTCGCCAACGCTGTTTTGCGTAGACAAAAAATCATTTTCCCAAACATTATTTAACATTTTAAGCAATACTGTAATTCGCTTTCTGATTTGTATGTGTATGTGTAAAAGCGCAGAGCTCTTTATGTGTACATGTAAAAGCACAAAAAGCTGTTTTCACTCGCGAGCTCAAGCGGTGGGCATAGCTGGTCTATGGTGATCTTACTAACTGATTTGGTGATCGTAATCTATCAATACAAACCAAATACTTCTCATTTGAATAAACTTTTAATTTAAATATGTCGTTTTTTCGTAAATTTTTGGAGCCTATGATTTTAAAAAATTTAATGCAATAATATCTTTAATATATTACGTGTCGAGGCATAGAAAATATATGCGGTTTCCATTGGTTTTCAATCGGTTATTAAATTTTATTATGGTAGCGAAATGCAACACAATACTTTTTTTAAAGATATTTGTTTTACACTCAATGTATGGTAATCATCAATCTCCATTTGTGTCGCGTAGTGTTGTATGCAATGACTAGACGAACTGCATGTGTAAAGAGAGTGTTTTCTATACTTACCTCACCTTACATAGTCGTTGTGGTATCTATGCTGCAATCATTTGTCAGTCATATTTCTTCTTAGAAATATCAACGTTGGTGTCCAGAATTTGGAAGGTATGGTAAGTTTCTGTGCCAATTACTCTCCACATGATGGCATAGTTTTTGACTAGAGCCCCGTCGTTGGATCGAACCTTGCCCATATGGATTGCTATTCGACGTTGGTTCGAATGAGCTATTGACAACACTCTTGAAGATGTTATTGTTGTGAAACACCTCAATGTGGCTAGAAATATATGAAATCAAATTATAAGTCGGTCAGTGTACGGTCACCAAATATAACAAATGCTTATGATAAATCAAAAAAAAACTATGTTCAAAAGTTTTTAAAATATCAGAAATTAAAAGTAAAGCAAGACTGGCACCAAATTCAATTTTGTGGGCCATTTTAACACCAATATTTCAAGTCTTAATTACAACCGTTGTCGAAAGTAATCTGTAGCTTCTGAATTAATCGTCATATTACATCTTACCTCTTAAAGGTGCTTTTAACAATTTTTGTATCAATTTTTATCCTTGGATGTAAGTCTCCTACAAATTTTCTTAAATATAACTTCAGACAACTTAATTTAATTGCCACCCTATTGTAGAAACATACATATGTGGGTGGTTATAACAATACTGCAAATATTAGTAAATCACTTTGAGGATTTAATTTGTTCATCATTGTGTGCGAAAACCATTATTACAAAATATTCTTTGAACTTCTCATATACAATCAATGTAAAGCTGGCTGAAGGCTCAGATAAGGGAGGGCGGACAAACAAAACAATGCAAAACAAAAAAGTGCTTATACATTGATATTTTCCATATTCTTAAGAATATGCTAAAGATGAATTGATTCGAGCAACGGAAAACACATAACGATAAAAAAACGAACAAACTGAAAATGAAAATTGTATTTGTATAGAGGAGTGGTGGTTTGAGGGAATAATCATTTGAATATTCAACGGATGGATACAAATTGACACAACATGCAGACAACGCAAATGAGCAGTGAGCATAGACAGGACAAAGCGTTTTACGTCGTTGCCTAGCTGCGGCCGCAGCTAGGTGAGAAGCTCTCTGGGATAATAAGATTTGAAGTGTGCAACAGCAAGCGGATTGTTGGCAAGGCAATGACGACCAAGGCGAAGGAATAACTAACCTTTGAAATAAATACCAGTACATGCAGCGACAAGGAATTCTCAGACCATGGGTGAATGGTTTTTTTTTCTTCCGCCCCTCAATTGGAATGTTTTGTCTCTTTTGAAGATTCTGTTGAAAAAGTACTTCTATGGGAAAATGTCGATTTGGTCTCAGAATAGCAGAGATAATTGACTTTTGTCGCATTTCATTCATACGTTCTTATTTCACTGACTCATTGATTGCCGCCTCGGCATGATGCTGTGCTATTCACTGGCAACGCGTTTTTTGTTGAGTCGTACGTTTTGTCAAATGACAAGTGCGTTTGTGTGTGTGTGTGTGTGTGCATCTATCACACAAAGGTGTCAAAGTCATAATTCGAAAATCCCTTTCGGGCTCCTTAGGTGCAACCAACATTTACACTGAAGGACGTAATGCCCACCAACACAAGTGCAATGCTGCAAGCACACAAAGTGTGTGTCTGTATGTATATGGGTGTATGTGTGTGTGAGTATATAATACAGGATGTGTAACACCTTGCTTGTCCAAAATACGTACACATGAATGAATGCAGATTCCATTTAGCCGCTCTGGGCCCTTTGTCTTACACGTAGTGAACTGCACAGAAACAATGGCGAGTGAGTAAACCAAGTGAATGGAATCGTCGGAACAAAGAGACTACGAAGAACTAACTGAATTGAATGCATCTCAAGGAGAAATGCTAGGACGTGTAAAAAACAAAGGCACAGTGTGAATTGCAGGAGGATACGACGGACGCAAGAATGAATGAAGACACCCGCCGTCATTAACAGCACAATAAATCCACACACTAGAACAGTGTGAGCCGGGAGAGAAATGCATTTGTTAAACGGACACCATAACTAATGCGATAACAAGTGAATGAATGAAATCCTACAAAGCAGCCTCACCAACAATGTCGGACACAAACAGCTCCTATTGTATCACTCGTACGACGACGAAGGAATCGTTAGAGATATGGTCGTTCAAATGACCGCTCGCTACGTGCATCATCTGTGAGAACACTTTACGGCTGTACTTATTGCAGCTTCTGGTTGCCATTAATGCCAAATCCACCAGCTCATGTCTGAGGTTGAATTTGAATTTTGAGTTCGTCAAAGTTTACGAACTGCCCAGCGTTTCCATTACAAATTGTTGTTTTCGTTACAAGATCCAATGACTTGGAAAAACTAGCACATGATTGTTTCCCTGAGTCCATTAAATTGAATGACCATACTCTCCAATCTGGACCAAAGAAATCATACAAAAATGAGTTGCATTTCTCTCTCAGTACCATTTTAATAGTAAAGTAAAAGTAATAACATGGACAGGAAAAAAAACCTGACTCAGATTCGGTAAATTTAGAGTCCTGTCGTAGTTGGATGCCAATGTACTGAAACTCCATAGTTGTAAGTTTTGTACGTAACGCGTTATTAACACGCAGTCCACTTAGGAATGAATATTATATTAAAGGTAAAGATATGTTAAATTAGAGTCAGATACGATAAACTTGATTGACCTATTTTAAAAAATTGTATTGAAAATCTAATTTATTCATGTTTTCAAACCTGCTTGGGCGAATTTGCTAAATAGTGGTACCCTTTTTAAACACCCTAATATTAATGGTCCAACAAACTTGATTTGTTATTTCAATTTTGCACATCGCTTAGGTCACATACATTATTAGGTAAATACACACATATGTATGTATGTCACGCCTCTAATTCATTAACTGCTTTGCATAAAAAAAAAATTCAAATATTCAATTTAAATTGGAATTGCAATAAATCCCTTTTTTTTTGCAACCAAATCAGCAGCTGTCGATAACCCTTTTCAACGCCGCCTCGCATTGCTATCACTTAATTGATATTGCCAAAAACACGTTGGAACAAATCAATGCATTCGCAATTGTAACATCATGTCGCCAGGACATTTATATGATCAGGATACAATGCCTGGGAGAAAGTCAACTGTCTGCGAGGAGGCGTTTACATGCGGTGTCATTATGGGCCGTTTAGCTTTAATTTTATAGCGTTTTAAAATAATTTAAAGACCGATTTTGACGGCAACACCCTCTTTGCAAACGCAAAAAGAGGCGAAACTTTTTACAATTCGCAAACGTGCGGCACAGTGAGCGACGAACGTGGGGTGGTTGACAAACTGATACGAATCGATTGTTTTAAATACACAGTGATTTAAAATAAATGTCGTTTGTGATTGTGAAAGGGGTTAAACGGATTAAAATGTACTTTCTAATGTTCTCACGTCCGCACGTACAACCCTTTAATAGCCCAATGTTTTCACGCTTCTCAGCTCGATTTGAAACTGTTGCGGTTTAAGTGTCAAACTGTGTACCATCTGATTGCTATAGTACAAAAGTGTTGCTTGTGAATGAATACGAGCACTACTTGGCAAGCTGTGCGGTGTAGAGCTTCCGCCAAAGGACATCGCATGCACTTAACAATAATTGCGACTGTGTCGTATGATTTCATTAGCCAGAGCGCGGCCGAGATAATTCGAACTTTGCAATGCATCGGTCAAGAAATGGCAAATTCATCGCCCTTTTAGCATCCCTTGGCAGCGTTAGGAAGTTTATATTTTCTATATTAATTACAATTCACTTCAAGATGTCAACCGTGTATGCGTTTTTATTTAAACACATACATATCTACGCCTGAGATGTGTCACCAATCAATCTCATATACACAGCAAAGAACAAGATCTCTAAAAAGAGTTCATCTGTAGAGGTTATACTTCAAAAATGAAGAACAGCCACAACAAGAGTTTGACCCTTTCATAATCGACAAGGGGTTATGATACACGCAGATCGCGCCAGTGGAATGTCTTTGCAGCAGCAGCAGCTGCTTAAAACATAACAAGGGATATTTCGCTTTGAGATTGGACCTTTGGCAGTCAGTAGAAGTTGTCAAAACCAATTACGATCACAGCTATTTGATTAACGTTAACAACGGGATAAAGTGTACAAATGGATGATGCGCGACTGTTTTGATGAGGTACCAATTGTGTACACCGAACAGGATAGACGCGCATTATCAAAAAAGAGCTATCCTTTGGTCTTTCATGTAGTCTATGTACGAAAGATCAAACTAAAATTCGGGTTTGTAATTTCAAATAGAAAAGAAATTAGATGTCGGAACACAAAAAAAAAATTAAAATTAGAAAATAACGTAGGTAAGTTACAATTAGATTGCATGAGCAGCATCATTAGGTTGAAACTAGCAGTGTGGCATATCTACGCAAATGTTCGTTGGTTACTGCAAATGTAACAAATATGTAACATTTATCTATTTGTTTTCAAAAGTCAACTCAATTTAATTTTATTTAGACGTGATCTCGGTTCGGAGAGCAATGTATGGAATAGTTTTAAAATAAACAGACACTATTGACTTGTTTTGGAACTCCTTAAGTTGAAACAATACTGAAGAAGAAACAAAATGCGCCATAAAATGGTAAAAACATTATTTTAGCTCTATTGATATATAATTTGGTTTGCATGTTAGGGGTGGTCGATTTGTATGGGTAGAAAATAGAGTTTCTCTCCCGGGATTCCCGGTCATTTTTAATTCCCGGTTTCCCGGGAAATTAAAACACTTTTAGCAGATCAAATTTTAGAAGCTTTAAAGAAGCGATCTGAAGAAAGAAGGGGCAAGCGACTTTATACTTTAGTGAAGTATCTTAAAGATCCACAGGATTTGATAAGAATGCTAATAACTTATTTCAAACTGCTTCAAAACAAAATGTGATCGCATACGCTAAACAAATTTATACTCGTCTTTTTAAAGAAGACGTTATCGACGAAGTTCTGGAATCGGACGAAATTCCTATTTGTGACATTAGTACCGAAAGACCATTTGAGGATATTTTAACCGATGCTATAACAAATGGAATATTGCATCAAGTAATAGACTACTTAATTACTCGATAAAAAAGGATTTACAATTTTACGAAGCAAGTGGAAAAGCAACGGAAAATGTCACCATTTTCTAGAATGCTCTTCTGACAATAAGGCCAAAATCAGTTGAAAGCGAGAAATGGTTTTCAACAACAGGGCAATTTGTAAATAGAATTAGAAACAGACTGTCTGATGGAACTATTAACGCTCTTTTTGTTTTAAAAACCTTTTTTCAAAATGACAAATTAACTTTTATTGTTTAACAAATATTTTTATATACATACACATTAAAATGAATGTTTTTCGTTTGTTATGTTTTTGTTTGTAATGTTTTTGTTTTACTTGCAAAAACTATGTTAAAAAAATTAACATAGTTTGTCTTGTTTTTCTACTGCGCGAAAATTCCCGGGAATTCCCGGGATATCAAAAATGTTTCCCGGTTTCCCGGGAAAAATAGAAACTCTAGTAGAAAATAATCAACAAAGCGTATAGGAAAAACAAAATCTACATTTAATTCTAGGAAAATTATTCTAAATTACCATTGGTCTATAATAAGTTCCTAGTCCGCGCACGTCGATTTCGATTTTTTTTGCACTATTTTTAAGTTAGAAGAAGTTTTTAGCCAGTATTGTCGAACAAATGGTTAAGTTATACATGTTTTTCGAGGGACGCAATTTTCATATCCCATACTAATATCAAGCAGTTGAAGAAGATAAGCAAAATATTTTCTTTAACTGTTTGTTTTTAGTATTTTTTATTACAACCACTGCACATAGATGAATTTACATGAACACAATATTTGTTCTATTTGACTTTCGGCAATTTCCAAATATCGTTCGTGACTTCTAATATTTGTATCCTTTTTGTTTAAACTGTTGGTGAAAATAAACGATTCAATTCGATTCGATTCATTCAAAAACAATTTATTCACATAGTTCCACTTTCATTATGTTGGCCAAAAGTAAATTACAAACAAAGCAATGGAACCGTAGGGCGTGTTTCGCATAACAAATTTTAAATCTATGAGTACACACGTGGTATGTACAAGCTAATGTTTGTGCTTTAAATCAATAATTTATAACCCGAGTGATATGAAAGAAAAGGGCTGCCTAGCAATTACCCAGTACAACGCAGAGCATCGTCACGAGAATGCGCCAAGTTTAAATATGATTTGCATATGAAGGAACTTGCTTGAAAAGTGCACAAAAGTGCTTCCCAGAGGAATAACTGACACACACACACACGTACACACCCAGCCACCCACATCTAGATACGTGTGAATTTATGTATGAATTGGTTTTATGCGAAAGCCATTGTAGTCTTAGCAAAGTGATCAATAATTGCACCTTAATGACATTGATGACAAAGTTGTTTGGTAAATATTGTTACTTGACAGTCACTATTGACGGCATGTGCCTATAGCTCCCTTGCTCCCTGTGAGCATACAGTGAAAGTGATTGTGTGCCCTCCAATGTTGATGGGCAATCAATCAGACGTAGTGCAGCCACTGATTCACAAGTGACATTTTTAATATACTGATGTTGGGAAAATCTCACAGATGCTGCCAAAAACACAAATAATAATTATACTTCAATTACAATTCAGAATTATTAAAAAATCTTTATCATATCGCAGACAAAAGTAAAAGGACCTTGAAATGTATTCTATGCATAATGGATAGATCTATATAAGTCTAAAGGTAAAAAATACATATCCTACGCACAATGGTACATGTAGCCAGCCGTATTAAGCTCTTTTAGTGTGGCTTCTTTACAGAGAGATTAAAACTCTCTCCTTGATAGAGCTTTTCACCGGACTGAATGGAGACCAATCTGTGGGGGGATGATACATCTGCCATCTGTGGGTCCTTAAGGACTTCAGGTGATGCGTGAAATGGTCATCGTTAGCCAATTTGTATATAATCGGATTACATTGATCGATTTTGGCACTAGTGGTCAATTCAATTAGGTAGTTTTTGTAGAGCAAAGCTTTGGTTGACACAATGTTGTCACATAATGTTTGTATTTAAATAAGGACTTTCTGGTTTCCTTTGATGTGATAGAGTATTATCGACAACAATCATTCGTCTTCTTTACAAAGCGTTCTTAGTCAAATCCATGCCATTGAAAGCACTAATACGTAGCTAAAAAAATATCCACATAAACAATATGTATGAATGTATGTGTGATGTTTTTATTTTGGGATAACAACTGTGATATTTTCGACTAGAACATACATAAATTCTTTAACAATTAGAACTGGCTGTCTGTCGTTCACATAAACTAAGGGAGGATTCGTCCGCCCCATTTGCTACGCCAAATATTAATTTTCTATTTTATCTGCTCATCTCGCACAACCACATCTGATAGGGAGCTAATAAAAAGGACATTTACTTTCATTTCGTTGATAATAAAAAACAAATTCAAATGCCAAGAAACTCCGCACAAAACACAAGAAAAAGGTACGAGTACAAGGCAAAAAGGCAAGACTGTGAATTTCTTGATTTGACCCTTACGGCTATTTATCGCTATTGTTTCTTTTGTCATCGTCTCCGTGTTTGAGGTATCCTTAAGTTTGCCCTGCCACGACGTGTATCATCTTGTTGCAATTATACACAAACAAAGCATTACATGAACCCTATTGCAAATTAACTAATTTTTATTTATCACCCGGAGAATACTCGCCCAGCATTCACACGGTGCCGTCAAAGGGGTTGAATGAGGCCGTCCGTCCATGATTCATTCGGTGTTCCAAGGCGAGTGACCCAAAAAACTTGCAAGATACATTTAAGTATGATGACGATGTTGACATGGGTACATTGGCATAGATTTGTTGGTAGTGACCAATGTGGATAGCGTTGTTGTGATACAATTGCCTGCCAGCATCCTCATTTCCAGCAATCGAGAGCGCGCTCTCTAATAATAGCACAAAACAATTAAAACTAGTTTCCATTACATCGCATGGGGGGACGGGAAAAAGCTTCTTATGAAATTGTATTTTTATGCCGATCTCTTTTCCGGCTACAAGAATCGCAAGTACGTACTAGTCAAACTAGTTCAAAAAAGAACTAGTTCAAAAGTATGTAACTTTGCACTATTTCCAAAGTGGACTAGCTCCAACTATCAAATTTTGAACCAGTTAAACGTTACTAGTTGACGAATAAAAAAAAAGAGAATTTTGAAATAGAAGTTATATTTTGAAAGTTTGACGAAAAATTTTCTAGAAAAATTATATTATATATACCTTTTTAAGTGGTTTCAAACTAGTTCGAAGGAGACAATTAACTACCTTACGACTGAAATTTCTAAATTGGTTATATACTAGTACAAATGGGACAATTACATCCAAGCCTAGGATATCTAAGTCTTAAATGATTTGTATGGAAGTTGAACGTTCTCTGTATAAAAGCATTATTAACATTTCGGGAGGACAGATCTCCCTTGGTCGAACTTTTTTGTATGGCCTGATGAACAGAGTTTGAAATATGTCCTATAACACTATGTTTCTTTCTGTTTTAGTGGATTTTCCATATCAGACGTCTTCAATGAAATTTCTCGGCACGTAAAGAGTCCTTTTCGTCCTTATTTTGAGAAAAGTCAGAAAAGTACATTAAAATGGGACTTTAGAACAAATACATCTTCTAAAAAAAATTATGCTTAGAAATTTTTACTTGCGGTGATCTAAGACAAAAAATCGATATATGGGCAATTCCACGGTGTCGAACATGACATTTAAAGGCTAGAATAAAACATATTTAAGATTAATCTTTTACGTAATCGTATAGAACCTTAATAGTACTATTACACGTGATTAGTCTTTTTCCGGCGAAATATTGATTACAAAATAAGGACAAAAAAGGAGCGGTTCGAACGTGACAAAAACAGAAGTTGTTTTCGAAAACATCTTTAAAAACAGTAGGTTTTGCTTTTTACGCTATCAGTATTTTACTAAAAAAATTAAACTTTAAGTACAAAAAGAAAAATCTATGCTCATATATTTTGACATTATTTTATTAAACAAAGGTAAACTAAGAAAAATTTTTCTCTTCAAAATTTGAAGTCATCGATTTCATGTAATTCAGTACCAAAAAAAATATTTGTATTTAAATTATATGTTATTTTAAGCTAATGTCTTGTTAATACAATCGATTCGGTAAGCGAGTACCTAGTTTTACACTCGATTGCTTTCTTTACATTTTTTACTGGGTTCGCTTCGCAGTAGCTCATTCTGTCACTCCAAATTTCCAAGGCATTCAACCCTATTCCCGTAGTCGTCGTCGACATCGTCGTCGTTTTTATGTCAATGTCACTTCGATTCAACATCGTCGTCACATCAATGCTATTTCGGTATTCTGTAACTACAATGAGACGACGTCGACTGGTAATCGATAACATGAAAGAAATGACAACAGCTGATGTAACATCTGTGCATCAGCTGATTTATTTTGATTTTGATTGTGTTTCATGAAAAAATATTTTTGTGCCTGAATCAAATTTAAGCGATGAGGAAAGCAAGAAATATCTTATACTGGAAAGAAAAATACTTCGACTATGATCCGATGATTTTAAACTTGCCAAATAACGAGTATGTTCATCGGTGTTAAAATCGTAATTTGAGGTTATCTGTTGGCCGGCCTTCCAACTTTTTTTAGATTCGAGAACTACTTAAGTCTTAATATAGCAGCATTTAATTACGTAATAGTTCCAATATAAATAGTTCCTATCATGAAAAGTGAACTCAGGACACACGTTTCAGTCATAATTAAGTTGTCAGCAACATTGAGGTCCTTTGGACCGGGGCCTTACAACCTAAGTGTAAGTGTAGCCAGTAGTTGCAAGATTCCTGTCGAAACCCTGAATGCATTAGAGAGGTGATTTGTCCACCTTGGATACAATTGGAAGTAACTGTAGATGACAAATCAGAAGCATAAACTAAATTTTTTTAACAAAATAGGATTTACTGGAGTTATTGGATATATCGATGGAACCCATAACAAAATTTTTGCTACAAAAAAAGAAGACCAGATTTGTAACTACAACCGCAAAGGATTCTTAAAGGCGCTCCAAAGGAATTAAATTGTTTTTCACCAATTTTCTCACATTACCCCTTAAAATTAGACAAAATCCTTGTACCTATGAGCGATTTTGTTTCCAAGTCCCTATTTGTTACTCGACATTGTTATCCTTGACGTCATTAAACAAAACCTTTTTTTAAATTTACAAAAACTAAAATTATTCCGTCAAATTGTTTCAAGTCGTTAGTAACAACTGTGACGACAGATTCAGAGTCGTTTCGATTCAACGTCGTCGTCACATTTCCTTACAGAATACCAAATTTGTGTCAATAGTAACCGATAGTTATCGAAAACGACTACGAGAATACCGATTTTACAGCGTCGTCACACGACGACGTCGTTTTGCGTCGACGACGACTACGGGAATAAGGCCGATTGTTAATGCTTTCGGGTTGTACCTCACGGATTGCTTTGATGATATTGGTCTTAAGTGCTTGAATCATTTCTGGATTAAAATAATCTATGATTAAAAAATGAACTTGTATTTCGTCCACCCTCTATATCATTTGACACGAGAAAAAGTGTAACGTTCTAAAGAAGACAAGTTGTATACCAAATATCTTAAGACCAAATTCATTTCTGGATTTTTTAAGACGATTGGGCCATGTCCCTCTTTCTGGGCGGCTGTCTGGATAGCTGGTTTGGTTCCATCAATACAAATGACCAAATTGGCACATACACATTTACATACATACTATGAATATTTGTTCCAAGTGCACTAAATACAGTTTAAATTTTGCACAAGCTTATAGCTTGTTGAACGTTAAATTAAGAAGAAAAAAGAGCCTCGTTGTGCTTACTAGTACTTTCAATACAAGTTAGTCTAAATTCTACCAATAATTTCAAGAAGGAACTCTTAATTTTTTGTGAGCTCATAAGCACTTTCTACACTGTAACCATTTCTCAAGTTTGGATACATTTCTGTAAACGTCTGGCAATACGACAGAAATTCATATCTCTGACAATTTCACTGCACAAGCAGGACAATAATAATACATAAGTTCTTAAAAATCTGTTAATTTCATTGACTTAGAGTAATAATAGAATAAAATTTAGAGAAAGGACATAGGATGAGAGTTTTTATCACTTAGTTCACCTTAGTGAAATTTCTGTACCGTTTTATATTGATTTCCATATTTTCCGGGATTTTTACAGATTTTCCAAGCTGCTCATAACTGGCTACGCCCTTGGGAGACAAGATATCGAGTTTAAAGGTTCCACAAAAACAGCACTCGTTAAATTTCATTGAAGACATCTGATATCGAAAATGCACTAAAACAATAATTTTTAGTTCAAAGGGAAAACTTCACCAGGCCATAACAAAAATTCGAGCTAGGGAGAATCTGCCCTCCCAGAATTTTTATATACTCACTAGATAGGGTCGCTCTATATTGCAGAAAATAAGTTTATGTGTTCTCCCCCCAGTTTTGTAGTTTCTCTGAGGTCAATTTGAGGACACAATTTGTTTTTGATTCATGCACAATTTGAATTTCATCACAAAAAGATGTATTAAAGTTATCAAAATATTATTCGAAAATTCCTAGTTTCAATAAATTGTTTATTTGAAACAATAATAACTTAATAATGTTTATTTTTTAAGAATTTATAAATAGTAAAAAGGTTTTAGATAGACCAACATATGGCACGTCCCAATATGCATTTTGCGGAGTCTTTTAAAATGTAATGGATCACTAAGAGCTGATTAGTATTTTCGTAAAACGTTGATGTCATTTCACTGAACGCCAATTAATTGATGTTTTCGCAATTCCTCTCGTGTTGGCGAAATGTGAGCAAGATTGCTCATTTCCAATTCGATTTTGATCTGAGGCAAGTGCAGAAATCATAACGACTGCTGACGATTCCCTCCCTTTTGTGGGGCGATTGTAATCATGCAAGCATTTGGGGTTTCCTCGTATCCCCTCGGGCGCGTTACCATTCCTTCGGATACTCATTTGCGTGTTGTAACTGCGTCTTTGGTCTGGGAAATGTATACATCATGTACATCGCATTCATCACTGGGGCATTGGCGATGGTGTTGCATTGTTTACGCTGGCACGACACCCGAGACCTTATCCTCATCAAGAATCCCAAAGAGATTGGGTGAATGGAATAAGAAGCACAAGAAGACGAATACGAAGAACGTTAACGTAAACGTAAACGACCAACAAGAGGAATCATCTCAGGAAAACAAAATGCGTTTTGAGCAGAGAAAGG
This sequence comes from Muscina levida, assembly GCA_964034835.1. Taxonomy (NCBI): domain Eukaryota; kingdom Metazoa; phylum Arthropoda; class Insecta; order Diptera; family Muscidae; genus Muscina; species Muscina levida. Next base: position 151,665,492 of record OZ035883.1, on the reverse strand, counting down.
CCTCTTTTGTTCTTTCTTGAAAAATTGTTACTCAAACAATAGCGATAATAATAACAACAACGGCAACACCACTACCCCAACAATAGCCCATTCAGCCGACAACAACAGCGATTTGAAGAATTTCTTAATGGCGTAAAATAATAAATATTTATTAGTTTAAACTTTTTTTCATCTCGTCTTTATGAGTTATTGTATTATTGATGTCTATGTCTGCATCTGTATTTGTGCCGCCGCGCGAAGTGGATGGCAGTGTGGTGGGGATGGATGGAATTCTGGCTTCTTTCACATATTTTGTAGCAGAGTGTAAGACACACACACACACACACGGACAAGTGTTGTTTTAGTCGCTTTAGGATTTGTTTTGGTGTCTATTGTTGTAGAGCTTTCATAAGTGGTTATGATTAATGTGCGAAAACGTGTTAAATGTAGCTAAGATTAAATGTACACATCGTTTATGAGCAAACGTATGTATGTATATCGTATATTGCAAGTAGACATCTGGCTGTGTGTGTTTGTTTGTCCATTTGTTTGTTGTTTGTTTGTTTGTTTGTTTTAACCGCCCCACTGTTATGGATCAATTGAAAACATGACATCGCACGATGACAATCGAAGGATTGAAAATTGGAAAATCGTCAATGTGTTCAATTGATACGTCATCATTGTGACGACACATATATAACTGGCGACCCCACCGTTGTCCGATTACTCTCGGCCCCAGCATTGGTTAGCTTTGTGCCCGATAGTAAATCAAATTTGGCAGAACAATAGGAACCAGTTAATAAGATTTCATTGTCTTTTATCATATTGGAGAAAGAGGCCTTTTCACAATTTCTCTGCAGTGCCTAATCCCTGTAGTTCATGTGGCTGTCTACGAGCTGGTCAAAAAACTAGCCCCTTTGCGACACAACTAGCCCGAATACTAGCCATATGGCTGGCCACTTTAACATTGCGATGTCCTACGAGGGGGGTAAATTGTCACCAAGACGTCCCCTAATGATAGTCTAAAGGTGGTTCATTTTAGCTGTCTCCTTAACTGTCTCCTTATACCCACCATAAATCTATCCCAAGAAGATTGGTTTTCAGCTGTTTCTACGAAACTATTCCCCTGCTCTATAGTCCATGTGGCTGTCTCCGAGCTGGTTATAAAACATGTCCGAATGCTAGCCGTTGCAACCCCAATATGCAGGTAAGACCCCCCAGCTAATGGTACAATATTGGGTTCTATTGAATTTTTTCTTTTATAAAAATTTTCAACATTTAAATTTTCCTCCTGAAGGATTTTATACAAATTTTTTGCGCACTCGCGACTGGGTCTATACTTTATAAACCAATTCCTTAATTTTTCGCTCAAGTTTTTACTCTCGTTAACCGGCAACAAATTGTATGTATTACAAAATTCAACCTGCTCTATGTCTTCTTCCGTGTTGTCATCTGCAAAACTTTTCAGACATACACCAGCTGCTTCTGTTTCAACACACAGATCACTGTTTTGCTTTAACCCAGCATCCATAAATCTTTTTACAAACTCTTCCTTTTCGTTTTTTATTTGCCTTCTTATATTTCGTTTGCTCATACTTACTGCTTCACTTTAATTCACAAATTTGTTCAGGCAAATTTAATTCAATTTTCAAATGTTCTTCTTTATTGTTTTTAATGAACTTGTTCGATCACTTTTTAACACAGAACTTAAACGCAGATGCAAGTGTTTCCAAAAAACTCCCTTGCTATTGTTGTTGTTTTAGAAAACGGTACTTTTCTTGTGTGTGTTTTTTTTTATTTCTTCTTTTGACTCGCACATTCTTTACAACATTTTGTTTTTGCTTACGGTCAGAAATTTTTGCATTGAACTATAGTTGTTTTTGCTTTTCTGATTGTGTTGTCATACGCTCTCCCTCTCTCATTCTCTCAAAAATTTATTAAAACGCTCAATGACACACATTATTAACTATCCACCATCTGCGACACAAGAAGACAGCTAAGTGGCACCACAAAGTGACAGTAAAATTTTCCACAGTTTTAGAACCAGTCTTCCGAGTATAGGATCAATGTGGATAGTTTTGGAACTAGTCTTCCGAGCATAGGATCAATGTGGATAGTTTTATAACCAGTTTTCAGAGTATAGGATCAATGTGAATAGTTTTATAACCAGTCTACAATGTACAGTACTGCCACTTTTGGGGTTAATTGTCACGAAAAAACTACAGGGATGCCACTACAACGGTTTCGAACACAACGAGACAATTAAGACAAAAATCTGCTGACGAATGGCGACAATCTATTGTGGCCGTTAAGAGGCACTGTTCGCTATCTCGATGTCAACGAAAGTCTGTACACCTATGTAGCTGTAAAGCTCCCCATAGCATAGGTATCTCCCCGGACCATAGACTACTTGTTGTTAGTGGTGCGCATTGTTTGTCTAGCGGAAATCACAAAGATCTCTATAAATATTTGAAAATAAAGCGGTCGAGCGCACAAACACAAAATAAAAACGATAAAGTCTTTATTTTCCCAGTTAACTGTCATTATGGCCAATTCGTTTGGCCAGTTTTGTGTTTTATGTAATTATTGCAATTATTTCAATTGATTTGTATTTGATTGATGTTTTTTGTCGTGCTGGAGAATTGCTTTGATTTCGAGACAATCGCATAGAATGGCTGAGTGTTTGGTTTAGCCATTGTATGGCGACATTACTCGTACATAGTCGCAGCCACTAGTAGCGAGACCATAACGATTGTTCCACGGCTGCTCAGACGACAGCGTGTTGTTGCGGCCAATTGTCACTGAATTACCTAACGGTGAGTATGATCGATTGGCGTGGACACGTCCAGGTCACACCTATGTATACTGGTGTGCCACACACTGCTATTGTTGTGTATTCAGTAACCCAATTTCCTGCACTCTTCCACACGACTGTTTATTCGTGTTTTTGAAATGACTTGTCTTTTCTGGTGCTTCATCTCACTTTCAGACGAATGAAATGAAAATTTTTGAAAGTAAACTCACACATTGATATTTGTAAATAGTATGTTACATACTTCACTTGGGTAAGAATTACCTTTAGCCACAGATTATCTGGACACAAATCCAGATGATGATGTTGATGAGGATCATAAACCATTTTCTTTTGGAAGAAGAGCGGAGTAGCTTTTCCGACCGTTTCTATTACAAGAACACGATTTTACGAAATCTGTAACCACTGGTCACCTAAGATACCTAGGGTCATTGAAAAACTCGTGGTATCCTTCAATGCATAACATTTTAACAAGTTACAGATTACAGAACCCCCTCTCGTCCCTTGGGTTTAGGATACTTATGCATGAGCCTTTAATGGCACTTCTTACTCCTTGCAGTGTAAATCGGAATCGTAACAACATTCTTTTTTTTGACAGCAACAACAATCGTACCATGTATAAGGCATTGTTTCCCACTGCCTCATTGGTGACATTGGAGACAATCATGAAGCTCTCTTCAGTCACAACATGATTCATTTGTACTTTTCATGCCACCAGGAACCACTGCGTAAAAAAAACTCCATCGATATAAAAAGAACGAAACGAAAAGCACAGTGTGGAGTGGCCCTTTTGCCTGTTAGTTACGTACTGTCATAAATTGTTCATGACGACAAAGTCCCTTATAAGTTTTCCATTTACTCTATTGAACTATGCGAGCCTTTTAAGGCCAAAGTATGCACACATGTACACATTCGCAGACATACATATGTAGCTGCAGCAGCATTTTAACACTTTTTGGCTCCAAGTGGCTGATGCCGCTGATGGTGTATATCAAAACAAGAGAAGCACGCCGCACCTACCGATCCATAAATATTCATACGAATTTCGATTCGTGTCGTAATGAAAATACTCCAACAATCACATTCGGGTATTTAGACGCGTTTTCACGCTGGAATTAGGGGGACGTGAGACTTTTGCCAAAATAATATCGTATATGATGATGCCTGTGTGTGCGTGTGTGTGTGTTTAAGTACTCGCGTTGTGGAAGTTCATCTCTCGGCGACATTCGCGTTTGTGTGGCCAAGTGGTCAAACATATCAAGAGCATTCGGAGAGCTCCTTTATGCAGCAGCGGTTGAGTACTTGTGCGAATTGATTAAGTGTGCCATTTGTTGGGGTTAATATCAGAGTAATGATTTAGCACCTTGTTACATGTGTGCTGCAGCACGGCCGCCAATGACCTACCAACGAGACCGCCGGCCGAGAGATTTATACCAGTGCGTGCTACATATGGACACAGGCACAAATACGATACGAAGTAATGTTACATTGTGCTCCTTTCGCTCGACTATCCGCATGTTCGTCGATAGCTTTGCCGTGTTATAGCTGCATGTGTGTATATGTGTGCTTAATTAATATCAGATTGGACACGTTGGTGGGATCGCATTCGATTACGGGCGAGCGCTTAATTGAATCAGTGGACGCGTTTTGATTGTTGTGATAGGCATTGTGTGCTGCTGACAACTACTGACAGCCCAAAATGAGCATTGATTGCAAAAGGAAAAACATCTCTCGCACACTCGCAACGCTAAGCCAGTTGGGGAAGTGCTGGCAATTGCCAACTCCACTGTTCTGTAAGGACATTCGTCGCTGTCTTTCGCCTCTCTTTGGAGTTAGCTTATTTTCTATTGATTGTTGGAGTAGACGGTGTGCGCGTGCGCTTTGTTGTTGGGCTCTCAAGCTGGCGCGGTGCAGAGCACATTGATTGGATTAACAATTATTCATACGATATACTACGACGGCAGAGTGACCCTGGCACAGCATCTCATTAGGCTTCATTCTAGTGTGCCACAGTCGATTGGGCCTTTGTTGTGCCATTGTGAGTGTTTTCATCCGCATGAGCTCTTGTTTATCGGAGTATTTGTCTTGATTTGGTATCGCCATTGTTCACATTGTGACGGCGAAGTGCATTGTTGGTTGGCCAGTCGGTCGACAGAAAGTGGACCCACTAGGAACACCCTCTCGATGTGAATGTGTGTAAATAATAGGTAATCCATTGAATTAGGAGATCAATTTCATTCAACTCAAAACAATATGCGAGCAAGCTAGACTGGCTGGAACCACAGTATCAGTGAGTGTCTCTGACACTTGTGGACCGACTCGCGACTGCGCACACTTAGAATGCACCACCATCGACACATTTACAAATGTAAATAGGTAAGTACGAATGAATGTCAGTCGACGGTTAAAAATGCCTGTCACGATACACGACAGACAGATCCGCTCCCCTCTTTAAAATCTCTGCGAGTTGGGGATAGTCAAGTCGACCCAGCCATTGTTGTTTATACGTCACATCACATACATATATCTAGCTTGCTACAACTTTAATTTGAAATGATACTCGAATTCAAAGAATATATCACTGCCCTTTGTGTCATAGGGATTTCCTTCGATTCGCCGAAGTCTATCAACGTCGCCGTAACAATAGCAAGTGCCACTTAAACAATTTTCTTTGGAATTGAACAAAACTGAAGCCAAATTTTGGATATGCTCTATATGAATGGCATGTAAGCGAGTGACACACCTATATATTTATTGGTCAAAGGCTGCCCAGTGAGTTTTGTTTGGATTCGATTTCAAATTTGTTATTATCATCGTCAACTTTCTAAACCACATTGATCTCGCCCATCACCCACCCCGCCGTAATACATTAGAAAGGTCAACGTTTGCATTGAGAGTAAACAATGATAATTTGAGCGCCCAACAATCGTCAAAATCTGCAATTATCTCCAAGATTTGTCACAGATGCAACGGATACTTTGCAGCAGGATAAATATGTTTGCATAAATTGCACTCACGCATATGAGTGTGCGCGCACCACTCACGTGTGTGCAATTTTGAATGGCTGTTGTTAAATTGCAATTTCATGCAAATTTACAGATATTTGCCGAGTGGCGAACTAACTCTACCCACGTAGACACTGGAGAACCAACGACAAGCGCAGTAGTAGCAGCCACCAGCCAGGAGGGTTCCATTCGCCCACGCCAGTGGCAACACTAGCGTTGTGCTGAGCTATGCTGCAGACGATTGCCAAATTGGTATTAGCACGAATTTATTAAAAAGATAGATCGATCTTTAATGTGCTCCCGACGTTCTCTAAGAAAGTTAATTAAAATGAGATTACACGCACAACACCGAAGACACATCGCAAACAAACAGCAGAGGCAGAAGAAGGCAACGATCATGCAACATCAGTCAAAATGATGGATGAGTTGATGCTCATGGATGCAGAATGTGGCAATCTATCGAAACCTCAACGTGAAGCCGCAAACTGACAGATGCAAATACATCCCATAGCCAACAAACAAAAGAGTGTCACTTGGAAGTCACCCCGAGAGCAGGCACTAATCAAAACACGATGCAACACACAAAGGGCCAGCAGAGGCGTTGCGAAATGCAATCCGCAGCAAATTAAATATTCAATTTGCACAGATGTCTTCCTCTTGCCTTTGGAGTGATGTAATGAATGTAAAATCAAATTCCTTTGCTGTTGTGTAAGAAGGGAATTCCTCATCATGTGTATCCGATTGTAGGAAAAAGCATTTGATTATGAAAGAATTGCGCATACGAGATGTACGATATGAGTAGCTTTGAATGAAGATAGAAAGCTTGCACTGCATTTGCAAATTTACTTAGAATTGTGTTACACAATACCAAAATAAAAAAAAAAACAATGAACAATGAAACTTAAACGTTCTCTATTAACCTATAAGGCTTTTAATAGCGGACGCAGTGACCCCTGAATAATTCAGAAATCAGCAGCTATTTCCTACGTTTTGCCAATTTGTATGTTGTGTGTATGTATGTATGTATGTATGTATATCTGTTCACTACTAATCGCAAAGAGAAAATATGCAATACCTGTGACAATAATCAATTCCAATCAAAAGTATATTGTTTTCGCCATTGCCACGACAAATGTACGCACTTTGAGGCGATGAACCCTTGAACCCCTTGATCATCTTAAAGAAAACGCTAGCCAACGTTCGCAGATGTCACTCAGCATCGATGAATGGTGACACAAACAGAATCCTTTGCAATTACATGCTCGCAAATTTCTTCAATTCAATTAAAATCGAACCCTTACACAAAGGCCGCAGACGGCACCATAATAGCGTAGATTTGATCGCAAAAATGTAATGGCCTGGAAAACCTCTGGCACACATCAAAGGGAAACTCGCAGCAGCAACCCTTTTTTGTCACGTTGTTTAATTAAATTTAGTGCTTTGCTATTGCTATTGCTAAAAAAAAATAACGGAAATGTCAAAAATCAAAGATCACAATACGAAGGTCGCCGTAGTCTCCTTTGCCAAAACGGAGAACAAAGCCGTTAATGTGCTCTAGAAACAAATTTATGAAAGAAAGGTTACGTCGTGATGCAGGTGAGACGCGGATGAAACCAACGAAACACAATAATCGCATCACCCTTCCCTCCGCTTCGTGTGTTCAATCGAAAACCATTGAAATTGTAAAACTGTAGTTGTAATTTACATTCATATTTCGCTTTGTTGCAATTCATTCGCAAAATAATTTGCAGGCATTTTCCCAGGAGTCGGTTTGATGGGAAAATTTTATTCTTTTAGTCGGAAGCAGCCACGAGAGCAAGAAAAGAAACAAATGCAAATATTCAAATCTCCGGACAATGGCAGCTTGATATCTTTAGATGGCCTGGCCGGCTTATGTCCGGCAAAGGGCATTAGCCGCAATTTGGCTTAAGACTAATCCAGGGCTAAAGCACCACTAATTTATTATTTGTGGTCACTGGTACATGCCCACGCCGGCGATTTAGTGTGTGTGTCCTTTTTGCTATAAGTACTTACAGTGCACAGATCCCTTGGATCACTTAACGAAATCAATTGTAATCACATGATTACATTCGTGTCAACCTCTTCCGAGTCGACAGTGATTGGAAGTAGTCCAGATGTTTGGCTGGATCAATGCGAGGGATTGTTGTGGGAATTCCTGACTAACATGGGATGAGATCAGGTTATTACTTGGGACGCGACTGACTGTACCTGTTATTGTTGTGTTTTCCCCGATTGTTTGGAAAATCCCAAAACAAACGAAAACACTGATGAGTCACTGAACACAATAGAATATAACAAGTCATAATGGAATTCATCCTAAGATCTTTATCGATCGTTTTAAGCTGAAAACAAAAAGCGAAGGCATTCAAATCACCTTTGTTTTCTTAAATGCAGGTTGTCTCAACTGGTTTCCGATCCAGGCGACAGTTTGTCTGGCAAAGCGATATGATTTTGTGTATATCACTGACACAACCTTGTACTGCCTCCTGTGTGTACATTAGGGTGTTGGCGTAGTCTAATATCGATAAACTTAAGTTGTAAAGTACAAACGTATAATAAAAATATAAACGTGACTTAGAAAAATGTTCTAGATGTTCCCGCAACAGATAAATGTTTATTTTGTGTCAATAGCCTCAGTGTGCTGGAAGAAACTTCACAAAATTTGATTGTGACAGTCATTTGAAACTGGGGGGTGGACCTACTGCATGTTGTACGTATGGTCGAGTACAACATCATCCTGTATACTAAAATATCCAAACACCCTCAAAATCCTGACTTACGGTTCAAAACACGGATTTTCGGATCTTTCCTTACTTATGAGCTAATAATATAACAGATATTAATTTAACACAAAACAGCATTCACTTTCAGAATAAAATAAAAAACAAAAAAATTAAGGTACCTTAAACAATTCCTTTAAACTTTAAAAATAGTGAAAAAAAAACAAAAAGTTTGCGAATTTGAGGCAAAGACTAGACAGATGTGACAAGTTATCAATATAAATGTATATATATGGAAAGGTGTAAGATTCTCCTTTCCAGAACCGTTAAGAAATCTAAACTCTGTTAAGATGTGACTGAGCTATAAGCTCATAAGTGAGGAAAGATCCGAAAACCCGGTTATTGGATCGTATGTCAAGCTTTTGAGGGTGTTAGGAATATTTGGTATTCAGATTCAAGTTGTTCTCGACGATACCTAAAACATGCACTAGGTCACTTCCCAAGTTCCTTCAATTTTGTTCACTTTGTCACAGTGTGTTATCGTTGTTGAACTTTTTAAGAAAGACAACACAGCACAGCAATAAAATCCCCAGCAAATAAAACTTTAAAGATGTTCTGCTTTTAATGGGCTCATAAATTCAAGGCTCTATAAGAAGGTACCAAATTTGGGCAAAACAAAATGGAAGTTTGTATACAATTCAACCTTTGTCTTCTTTATTCGGAATTATGTTGTATTTTTATCACAAATTTTTTTAAGTTTCTGATTGTTTTTTTTTTTTGAAGAAAAATTAACATAGCCTTATTTTTACAAAATCCAAATTTTAGAAGTTTTTTTTTTAATTTTTATAAAGCGGAAAAAACTTAAAGTTTAGTTCTTAACATGGTTGCAAATCTACCCTTTATACAAATCAATTTATACCGATCTGAAAATACAGGTTTCGAAAAACTATCCGTCTGGTAAAACAGTTTTCGTATAAAAAAAAGAGTAAATATAACATTAAGATTTTCTAAATAAGAAATTTGTAAAGGCTTTTCATATGGAAATGTATTCCGCAAAATACCATTCGTGAAGGAACGCTTTTTCTGAACTTTTACTCTCTTATTTTTTGCAAAAATTATCTGGTAAATGCTTATCATACTGCATGATTGTAATCATAGTAATAGTGATAGGACGTGCTTCATGTATAAATTTTTAAAAGCGGGATTTTTGGTAGATATTTATCTAACAACATAATTTTTCTATACGAACAAATATTTTCTGTTAGTAAGAAAGAAGTTTTATATAGAAAAGTGAGTAATGATATGTTTTTCGTACAAAAAAATTTTCTGGAAAGATTCTTTGTGTATTGTGATAAGAAGCAAATAATATAAAACACTAGTTGATCCGGAAGACTTCGTCCTGGCTCCAAAATTTTGATAACAAAATACAGTACGAGCTCGATTTTCGCAACTACCGATTATTGCAACACCCCTATTTGCGCAACCGCTTTTTTTACACATGAGTCTTGATAAGTGCAACACGTTCAAAAAAGCAGTCTCGATGGGCGCAACTTTTCAACGTATTCGCAGAAATTATATGTTTTTTTTATTTGCATGCTATGTTACGGCACTGTTCAATGTGAGTGAGCAAATGACTGTTATAGTACAGTTTTTTTAGTGACGTGGGGCATTTTGCACAAAGTAAAGTACAAATTTTCAATAGAGGTTCGGTAAGCGCAACAATCTCGGTAACTGCAACCGGCTTGGGCTGCTACCGGTTGCGAAAATCGAGCTCGTACTGTATTTCATACTGTTACAATTCAATAACGATTGGTTCATTATTGGTATAAATCGGTCTAACCGTTATCACAGTTAGTGGTAACATCAAAATCTACACTTCAATTTTAAACATACATATACCATAGATATACAAATACGAGAAAATATTTCAATTTCCATATCTCCGGAACCACTGGGCCGATATCGTGCAAACTTTACATAAGCTATCTGTAGACAATCGCCAACTTACCCTAACCCTTGTTCCTGTCACATTGATAAATATCTTAGCGTTCAGCAGAAATCAGAGAAAGACTGCTAAGTACTTTATGACGTCAATAAAGAAGCATATAGTTTGAACTCAAACTTAATGCCAAAAAATGACTTTTTTAGATGTGCAGTGAAAGGTGCGGTAGTCAAGCTTGGCAGCTTTATATGTAGCTATGGTCATTGAGATGAAACATTGTCCACATACAGTAGTAACCCTTTATAATGAATACTCCATTTGCCCAAAATGGCTCTTTATGGCATTGACACTCATTGGGTTATTTGTAAACGAAACGATAACAAGAATTAGAAACAAGAGATACAAACTGTAATTAATTCAAAATAACACTAAACAATTACTATGTTAAATACGTAAATAAATTAAGAGTGACACAAAAAGGGAATGGTTCGTTAAATCGAGACACCGCTGTACGACAACAAACGCCCATTCATACAATTTTACGAGTATGTATGTCGTTTTTTTTTTTGTTTTGTGTATAGGAACATTCATTATTGACCCATGTAGTATGTAATATGCACAAACACACAGACGCACATCCATCGACGCACATATATATTATATTATAATAGAGCGGCCTGCAGTAGTATAGCCATTATTTTCATGAGGGGGATATAAAAATTTGAAAAGGTAAAAATCAATAACAAAAGGAAAACAAATGGAATTAGAAAAACTGAAATTTCATTCATAACAATGACTTTCAAATTTATATCTATTTTTATTTAAGAATTAAATAAAAGAAACAAATGTTTTCGAAACGACAACAACAATAAACACTGGGCTCTCCATTGTCGGACATGCAGTGTCATTCCACAATGCACTCCTCGGGGCGACAGAATGTCTGCCAGGATCGTTTCTTTTGTCTGAGAACCTGTATGCACCTACACACACACGTCTGCATTCGTATGTCAGTCTACCTACATACATACGTATGTACATGCATACCGACGACTGTATAGATATTTCTCACACGCCTGTCTATCCACAGAGAGACAGATTACCGGTTCTAGTTCCTTCATTACAGCCAGCACTGTGCTCTAAACGTAGTCAGTACACAAGTGCGAGTAAAAACATTCGAATTGGAAAATTGAATTCGTCCTCAACTGGAGCAAACGGCGAGTATCTGCCGAGAACTCGACACACAGAGAACGTGTGCGTATGTGTGCGTGTGCTCTCCGAGAGAACTCTGTGAGGCAACCCCTTAAAACGTAGAAACGCATTTAATCCCTGCTTCAAATAATGAATATTCAAACGAGCGTAAAGCGCTAATCCCCGTGTTCGCACAGGCCTTAGCAATTCCCCCTATTTTACGTCCTGACGTACAAATCCTCCTCGGCTTAAATTCACACACGCATGTCAGATTAGCTGCATTCGTATCATTTTGTAGTTGCACAAAACGTCAAACGCTATCAGGACATCCGGTCGGTTGACGCGACCATAATTTCGCATCACTGCACCTCAAATTGGCGATCATAGGTCGTCGCGAAAAAGATCCTTCATTTTCCGAAAACTGGAATGCAATTGCAATCGCTTGCAATCCTTTCGGCACAGCCATCAATACAGCCCTACATTATTCTCATGAAACTGACAGCAGTTTACATTGCTACTAGTCGGAAACGACAACATGCTAAAATAATAGGCACACGCGATGCAAACAAGTTAATGGCACTTGATTGTTAACTCATTAGGAAATTGTTGCCCCTTAAATGGAGTTCCTTGGCATTACAACAATCGTAACTGGTATCACTAGAACGAGTATTAGTTTGCGGCATACAACGCCTTGCTGCCGTTAGAACACATTTCAATAACAGTTTAGAAAACCAAAGTACCAAAGGGCACCGTCACGGGCAGCAAATACCGTACCCTGACGCTTTTACAGAGCACAATTCAGAATTTCTCACATACACATCGTCTGTATATGGGAGCAGAGGTTGGCGGATTTGATGCGAGAAACACAAGTACAACAACAAGTTCATATGCAAGCATTAATTAAAAGCTTTTAATAACATATGTATTTGTTATCAAAAATGGATGAGGAAGAGATTGCGGCTGAAGATGCGAACAAGCACTTTGTACATATTAAGTCATGGATGCCCTGGCTACGAGTGTACATGGATACCTGTGTTACAGGGTGCGTAAATGCAAGATATTTCCGAAGTACTTTGGGCTTGACTTTGGAATCAAATTAAATCTTGACATTTAAGCGTATAGAATAGATAGAATAAAACAGATGTTTAAATGGTAGATATTACGGTAAATCGTAATATCTAAATAACGGTATTTAAGATTTGTACGAATGATAGCTTTCATAGAGTAATGCACAAATATCAACAGTATTTTACTTATAAAGCATAGAATCAAACCTATCCAGTCTTCAAGATAGCTGATATTTTAGTACATATTTTGAACTTGGTGCATTTAAGCACATTCACTTAACTCCAAACTTATTCCACTTTACTATCATTGTCCTATGGGTGTTACAAACTCAATTCTATGTATATTGTACTGTACCTCTTTTTATCACCTCAAATATAACTCGATAAATATATATATGTACACATATCACATATTCTATATATTATATCGCGACAATTGTCATTTATGATTATTTAAGATTGTCACAGGTTCAATAGTAGACCAGAAGGGAACAATGAATCGGCGATTTATATACCATATACGAATACATGTCCATTCAATTTAAATTTTTTGAAGTTCAATCCATAAGAAATGTGCCATTAACTCAAGTAACTCAATTAGAACTTTTGATTACTCACCCAGTAAGGACATTGAAAGTAAAAAACCACATATGTACTATGTATTAGTTATATCGATATCAGTACACAATTTATACCGCGTTTAGTTCAGCCTCTGGGGCTCGCAAAACCCTTCGATAGAAATTTTTTTATCGTTAACTCTCGGAGAAAGAGCGATGTAGATATACGACACCACTGCATGATTTACATCTAGAGAAGTTTGATTATTCTACACAAATGTACACATGTAATACATCTAAACACAGTTAGAGCCACGTTTCATAACGTGCCCCCGAATGCAGAGACAAGAGCTCCAATATGAACTACAACTTTTCCATATCATTATTTTTGTTTTGTTTTTTTTTTTTTTATTGTAACCAGATATGTATGTATATGCGAGCAAATGGTGGACTTCATTTGGAGACTTCTATTGCTGAAGAAATAAAAAATGCTCTGATAAGTTGAGGTTCTGTGCTTGCTGTATGGTATCATTGGCTTGGTACATCTGTATGTGTCGTTATTTTCCTATGGATTTAAATCACGATGCATGAGAACATTTCAAGTGGTCTGCCACCGAGTTTAGGTATTTGTTATCACAGGAATGACAGCCGTTTGCGTGTCTCGCTATAAATGGAAGTTTGATGGAATTAGGAACGATGTTTAACAAGTTTTCGAATATTAATTCATACCCTAATTGCCACATTCAAGTGCTTGCAACATGTTTACGGTTTTATGGCACAAAACGATACCTTGTGTGAAGATTAGTGCCGAATTACAGTCGACACTTTTGGGCAAAAGGAGGAAGCGACGTCTGACGTCTGGTTTCGCGCAAAACTTTGCAACTTCTTGCGTCAAATATGGATGGAAGGATGCGACATTCGTAGGCATAAGGATTGTTCTTGTTTGCCGGGAAAAGGTTAAAGTATAACAAGAACTTCGCTACGTTCCTACCCGTACCTGTGGGCAATGAAGCCACTCGCTACACATTCTAGCAACAGTCATCCCCGCACACATTAATGCCTTCGTACATATGTACAATGTACATATGTTAGTATGAATGTACCGAGGAAATGAATGCTAATGAATGAGCCGAGAATGTTTTCACAAAAGGGGCGAGAATTTGGACAAGTTCTTTGATTTTTGATGCAAACAAAACCAAATTCGCAAGGTCAAAGTTTAAATAAAACTTTGGCTCTTGTGCATGTTAATTGCTGAAAAGCCCTTCACTCATTGTCCTGCGTCCACGAACAAAAAGAGTATTTTTCCACTTTTTAAAGTGGCACTCAAACATAATGTTCGCTAATTGTTGATAATGTTACGTCTGCATCCTTCAGAGCATTTGTGAACGGTCTACAAGCATACGATATGTATGTATGTATGTATGTATGTACAGAGTGAGAGTGTACCACATATGCATGCATATATACATACATAGATGAATGTGCCAACATTTGTGTTTTTTATGGAACTTTGAAGTAACACTGATGGACGCATATCGTTCTAATGGAAACGCTTAAAAACGAGAGCAGGAAACCCCGATCTTTAATGGTATCAAGCAACAGATCTACAGCCAAGCTCACACTTGCGCGCACACACACACACGGGTCAAGGCAAGAATCGAACGGAAGAAAAACAAAATCAAATTAAAGAATAAAAAATCATTTTAATAAAATCAAAAAAAAAAATTGTGTATAAAAAAAGCATTAAGCGCGTCTCCTAATTTATGACGTTTTGGCATTTTTAGTGGTCCCTCTTAAGCTTGACACCCGCTTGCCAGAATTCCATGCGCAGCGGGGAGTCCACTTGAGCATTTACCTTTTGTGGCTCCGCTTGTTGTGATACGTTCAGAGATTTGAAGAATAATGGAGAAGAAACGAAATCTCATTTCGATACGAGTCATTTCGAAAGCGTCAAAGCATAAAATGCAACATAAAGACGCAATGTGTGTACGCATCGATATCTAAATGACGTGTCATTGGCTTTGATTGGATTCCATTTAACGCATGCAAGACTATTTGGAGACGGCTGGCATTCTCTGGCCAGACGTTTAGGCTCCACATCAAACTGAATCACAGAGGCATCGCGTATTTGTATCTAAGCTTAACCGATGTTTGTTGCCAGCGCAGTGTGTCCGCTGTGACACGTCAGTAAGAAAGAAGTGTGCGTATCTCTATTAAGAGACTGCCAATTGAAAATGCATAATCTCTGTAAACGTGATAGCCTCATGTTACAAGCAGCACACACACACATTAAGTATACAGCACCCTGGATAGTTGGCTGAGTTTCGTTTCGTTGGGATCATCATCTTTAGATCAAAGCCGCATTAGGCCGAATGCCATGTGGGAGTGGGATTGACCATAGAAGTTTATCACTTAGTCAGTTTTTCCACATGGTTAGGGCTGAAAAGGACTGTAAACGAAATAATCTATGCAACTGTTTTATGATAAACTAGTTGGTTAATATAGTAGCGAAGATAAATTTCTTCATAATTCATGAAAAACAAATACAGTATAACCTCGCATAACGTATTGTTTACTCAGTTAATGCACCCTTTACATTTCTCCCAAAACGAAATGTATTTGTATATGTATTAAAATGGATACAAAACATTGCAGTAGTTGTGATCTTATCTCCCAATTCCACGCTAAGACTTGACAATCAAAAGTAAGTTTCAAAAATATATGTTCCAATCTAGGCTTAAAATTGGACAATTTCTTAATAAATTATAAAAACAGTTGCATTTTATTTTCAAACAATAAATAAAGGACATACTTAGTTTATGTTTTGATTTAGTATAGTAAAAAACATAAAAATAATATTAAAACATAAAAACAAACGTAAAATAATAAGTCATGTGAATTCAAAAACGTTTAATAAAAATAATAATTAATTAGGTACATACAAAATGAGATCTTTTTTATTTTAAAAGTTTTTAGTCACATCTTCTAAAATGATCTTTTAAAAATAATATGCAATTAAGATGTTTGGCTTTTGGTCGATTTTTTTGTTACGTTTTAATGAAGTTTGACCTTGAAAATACCCTTTCTCTTTAAGTAGATGTTGGTGAAACTGAAAGAATTGCATTGAAAAGTTTTTCTAGTTTTTCTGATCTTTTTTTTTGTTTTATCTAGATACAGAAAATCATCAATTATATTACAGTTTACATTCGATTTTTTTTAAATTTTGAATACTTTTTATAGTATCGTTCAATTCCAGGAAAAGATTATTTTCATTGATATCAATTATATCCTCTGCTACTTCCAACACAATATCATCATCTGTTACATTTATATAAAGAAAGAAGAATTTATTTAAAAATAATTTAAATCGATTAATCGGTTTAAATTGTTCGATTATTCGTTAATCGAAATTTACTATTTTTTCTTAATCGAAAAATTATTCGAAAAAAAATCTTCGATTAATCGATTGGATACTCTAGTATGTTCATCTTTAGTAACTTCTGTTACCGATTCCGTAAGACGCATCGGTGATAGCATGCTAGTTAATTATTTTGCTCAACATTGCGCCTTTTCACATTTGTCTACACTGTACAGATGTTCAGTGGCATTGCCCTGGGAACACGTTGTGAGCTTCTTTTGGACCTCCAACGAGAGATTCTTGTTATACCCACTATTTTATGAGTTGTAATTAGTTTTTAGCCATTTTTTTATTAAGTACCATAATGTTTATAATGTCACGAGTAAAATTCATAGTTGTTTGTAAAAATCGGTTAACCAGTGCTTGAGTTATTAAAGTTTTTCGAGGAACGAGGAATAGTTCTAGTATTTCGCAGGAAATTTTGGAAATACAAAAAAAATAAATGCATTGCTGGTAAATAAATTTTATAATGAAATAAAGTTTACGCGCAATCATTATCAGTAATTGAATTTGAATATGTTAAAATTTCCTAATATATTATTATTATAATTATGTGAGTCTAAAAACATATCTCACTTCTGGGAGGTAAAGGGAAATAGTTGTTTATGGCATTCAAATATAAAACTACTGGAAGTTTTATGATCCAAAATATCTGGATTGATCAAAAAATGTAAACTTGTTAAAGGACTATTTTTATTAACGTTTAGCCAATAACCATTCAGAACCTTAAATTTCATTTTTCAGAAACAATTTTTTTGTTGGTTTATTTTTATTTGCTTCAAACAATAAGCAAATTTTGTATGTAATACCGTCGAACTTTTCTATAGCGAATTTCTTTCTACAACGATTTTTTTAAAAACACTACATATTCCCAATGTTTTTCACACATTTTTACCTCTCTATAACGAATTTCTCTTTAACGTAGTTTGCTCTGTAACGAAGCTTATTTAACAATACAGTTGGTGCTTTATGTACAATTAAACATCTTTATAGCGAATTTTTTTGTCTGCTTAAATTCCAATGAATTCATCTTTTAACACAATAGAAACATTTATAGAAACCACAAATGATGTCCTCGATGAAATTTTTTCTTCATCAGTAGATGGGAAGATTTTGTCGATGGAGAGAAATTAAAAAATTAAGGAAATTAACACCGTTCTTTCATATTAAATACGTTTCAAAGTTTTTTATAAATTTGTATGTATTGAAATAGCATCTAAATGAAATAAAAAGCTAGTGTTTACATATACAACCAAATAATCAATAGTTTCTTTAAAATGTAGAAATCGACGTACCGCAGTGACTATGTTATAGAGAAGTTGGACTGTATATGTGACCCGGTAAGTTAAAAGGGACCTATGCTCAGAAAATAAGTTTTGGAGAAAAACGACTTTGAAGTTAAAAAGTTGACTTTTTTTTATCAAAAGTGTCTAATTTGAAGCTAATTTCTGCCAAAACTAATGCAGCTAGAAAGCTGTGGTTTGTTGCATTAGAAAGTGCGTGTTGTCTACTATAAGAATCAGCAAAAAAGTAAAAATCGATTTTTTCGACCCATAGGTCCCTTTTAACTTACCGGGTCACATATAATTTTCAAAAATATGATTAAATAAAATAAAATCAGACATACATTTGGATTTCTTTGGAATAAGGCAAACAATACTTCAAATTGATTTTCAAATCGAATTTCAGAGAATAAAAATTATGACCCCATACTTAGAAAAATATTTAATTTTTCTTTCAAAACATTGTTATTAGAGTGTTCAAAACCGAAACTGAAAACCGTCTAACCCGTTTTTTTCTCCGAAACCGTATGCCGGTTTCTTCAAAAATGCCAATTTCGAATACCCGGTTTAACCGGTTTTTGGATGTCGGTTAACCGGTTTTTCAAAAAGGAGCATTTCCACAGAACATTGCCAGGATAGTTCTATGCAAATTGGCAGAGAAGGTTATTTATGCTGACATGGTATTCTTTGGGAAATCTCAAAGCATGGTTTCTTTTAAATTGCCTTATGCAATACGAAAATTTGTTTGGAAAATGCTGCTAGAAGACTGTTTCCTCTTATCTTAAAATGGGTGATAATTATAGTTATCTTTTAAACTAAGCATCCAATTTCAAATAGAGCTTAATTTGTGATCACCTTACAATAGTTTTGAAATCACTAAAATATAGTTGGGATTTAACCTTGCAATGACTGAGAATCCTTTGATATTCATATGAAAAACTTTAAGTGAAGTTATTATCTAAACTAACTGCCTGTCCCAAGATGTCGAACATTAACGTTTAATTGTAAAAAGGAGTTTAAATTATGAAATCGAAGCTCAATTTTAAGCCATGTTAGGTGTCTACCTTAAGATATACAGGAAACTCTTTCTAAGTTTGTGATTAATTTAGATTCCACTTATGTGTTAAGTTTAAATTTCCTAACAACTTGATGTGTGGATGAACTAATCATCCTGATTAAAATATGATATAAATTGAAGCAGACTGCATTCAAAAGCTCTTATTAATTTAAAACATACTAAGTGGACTTAGCATACTTTAGAATCAAGGTGCCGATATTTTATGTTTTCATATATAATTCATATTTAATTTCATATTGGATTTTATTTTACAATATCCAAAAAAAACCGAACGAAACCGGTTAACTCGGTTTTTTACTAAACTGGGTATTTGAAAACTGAATTGTTAGCAAAAGGTATTTTTCGAATAAACCGGAAGCCGGTTTCCTGAAAAAAGCAAGTATGTATTTGAGCACTATAATTGTTATCCTTTTTAATTTCCATAATTTATTTTTATTAAGTGGAGTTTTTGTTTAGTGTTTACGATTTTTATATTTTTGTTTAGAGATTTACCCCTCAGCTAAATTCTTATACATACTTCACACAACTTTAGAAATGCAATGAAATGATAATCCGGACCTCGACTAATAAACATTTTGAGTGTTCGTTAACACATACATACTGGCAGAAGATATAAGTGCATAATTGGGATTATTTTTCGATGGAGGTTTGTGAATAGAAACAATGGTTTTTCTAACATATAAAAATGTGAAATTATGTCATATTTCAAGGGACCACTACTAACTATAGTTGTCCTTAATATTGAATGGAAACGCATAGTCTTCCCGCCACTTCTGACAAGTGACACATTTAAACCCTTGTTTCTTGCCAAAGGTGAAATCCATATACGATTACCTACATAAGTATGTAGGTATGTATGTACTAAAGTACATTTGTGAATGCAACATTTAACACAAACAGCTTCAACGATGATTAACGCATTGTTTTGTCAACATTAGCCCTATCGCCATGGTCTATTGTCGTTTTCCGGGTGCGTAGAGCAAAAACAAATATTTCATATTTATGACATTGACAATAAATCATAAATATGAAAGATTCATAAACGATATGGATTTCTTACGCTCAAAGGTTTACTCTGCTATGATTTATGTCATAATTGTCGTACTCAAAGATGAAGAAGAAAAATACAAAATGTCTAAATAATGCCACCGAGTAACGGGAGTACCTCTTGGAATACCTTCACTCTTTACACAGCTCTTCAAGGACATTCCAAAAGTGAATGTCTGCAGTGATGATGAAGACCCATTTTCGTCGAATATTGATGAACGCAATATTAGAATATCGAAGAGATTGTATGGATATGCAAACAAACACTTTATATCACTTCATATAACTACATGCGTCTCCGCATCGGTGTAACTCTCGATGTCGCACATATGTACATACATATGCAAGCCATAAGTACAATAAATCACTGGCCCTCATTTACTGGCGAGAGTATTTAAACATAAACGATGGCTAGATATCGAATAATAAACATAATTGCATCCATTTGAGTAAATGTAATCGGGCTGTTGTTTCTGTACATTTCGGGCCATTTATAGATGTTTTCGTGTAATTCGCCACGGCGGTATGGAGTGCTGCAAATCGCAACACAATGCGAAGCGGAGGGAGAACTCACCTAAAACAAATGAGTCCGAGAAATGATAGTGACGATGACGAACAAAAACTCTTTCGACGATTGATACTTGAGAGCGGGACAATAACAACTACGATACAAATGAACCCAAAATGAAATAATGGACACTAATGACTGAACAACAAGAATGGAACAGCAACAACAATAGCCGATCCAACAGTGGTGGGACAATCGAATAAAAGTGAACAAAACACCAA
Source organism: Muscina levida (assembly GCA_964034835.1). Classification (NCBI taxonomy): domain Eukaryota; kingdom Metazoa; phylum Arthropoda; class Insecta; order Diptera; family Muscidae; genus Muscina; species Muscina levida. The sequence continues at coordinate 151,644,586 of OZ035883.1, read as the reverse complement.
AACTAACGATCAAAGTCAATGAAGTGCAAATATTACATCCATAAACACGGGCATGCCATCTACACACACACACACACACACTTGCGCGCTCATACAGACATGGTTTGAATGAGGAGCGCCCAGCGCTAAGATCACCGCTCTCGCACATCAGGCGGATAAAGAGCCACGAGAGGGTAGGTAGGGTCGGGCAAGTTAGGGTATTTAGTTAGCTCATAACTGCCAGCAAATACTTGGGCCCAAACTGATTACTACTTGCATGCATTCGACAGTTTTCCAAACAATAAATAATACAACATCTATTGTCTATTGTCGACTCTCGAATCAAACAGAAACTGTGTCAAAATATACGGCTGCTGAAATACGTTTGTAGAGCAACTCAAACTATTTCCGGCCCAATTTTTAGCTACAACGAAATGCGGCGCATCATCCATTACAAGAGCAGAACATCTAATTCACACTGTATATCAACGAGTTGGGCATTCATGAAGATGCTCGATCGATGGGAAGCATCAAGACTGTCCAATACTTGGACCTGGCAAAGAACCTATCACACATATGTATCTGTCCACTGTAGTACGCAGAGAGACAACAGTTTAGTTTGGCCTAAAACCATCGAGGGCACTTGTTAAATGATAACCAAACTATGTTTTGTTGACAGACCTCACAATCAATCGGGCCCAAGACAAACAAACCCAGCCAGCCATCGGTTAGCATACAGTTCAGTCATTTCGCTCCCGTACTCCCGATTTACATACGAAATGGATTATTACAAACAGGCTGGACATGGGCAGTTGACGCTACGCTCTGCTCCCATTGTAAACGGTCCCAATGTTTGCTATCGTTTAGGAGAGAGGTACGAAATCATCGCCCAACGGGTTCTTCCTCTGGCATGGCCAAGCAGTGTTTAGACAGTTCACACAGAACCCAAACAGTAGTACATATCAGCAGCATTGCTGTCGATTCAATGGACCGAACAATCGATTGTTGGTGTTAATTTGTTACTCAAAGTTTCTCTGTACCTTTGTTTAGACGTACTCACATCCATCCATATACATATTTGTAAGCAAATACAAGTGCACACGTATATACATCGCAGCGCATGAGTGTGTGCGTCTGTGTACTTGTAAATTGGTACACTACTTTGTACCTGGCAACATTTACACAGTTGCATCAATCGTCGCAACTCCAGTGGCCAAATGGGAAAGTGAATTGTGTATCTGCATGTCTCTACAAATACCGGAGCCTCTGTTCAAACTTGCTTGGCGACAATAGTTGGCGTCATCGGAATGCGTTAATTACATCTGTTTGTCAACTTAAACTAGACATCTCAAAAAGAAACAAAAAACAAATTAAAAAAAGATACAATATTCCACCTATGCAAGAAGATACACATATCTATAGTATATGCATGTAGTCCGGTGTAAGAGCCACTGCACTGCTACTGGCACAAGTATGGTGATGCATCGCATATCCCTAGTTGGTTGTCGTACATAGTAGCAGTAAATCCACCAGAACTAGTGGCACAAATAGATCATCGAGACCATTGATATGTAGCAATTGCAAAAGAGTAGCTCAACACCTTTTGATACTAACTAACTTCAACTGACCTTAAGCTGTAACATAAATAAGCAGTCCTTGTAAAATTAGTAAAATCCAAAGAAATTTATATACCATCATCATGTGTTAAGTTAAAACTTTTAACAACAAAATAATCTAACATCGAATGAAAAACTAGTAAGATATTTGTTTTCTCAGTTAGCCTTCACCATTTGTGAAAACGGTGAATAAAATATTAGGGGTATAGTATTTAGTATATGATGTAAATTTTAAATACATATAAAAACCAAACACATAGTTGTTGAAAAAAAAAACAAATTACACAATGCAATAAATTTTTGATCCCGGCTTCAAAATAGTTGATCCTTATGTAAAATTTCATGCTGAACTCAAATTCGCTTTCAGATATGTGAAGAGTAGAACGGTTTTTGAGATATGATCAAATTTCCATTTTCAGTGTTTTGAAAAAAGGTAGGTCTTCCAAAATGCCATTTTCTCTGGTTTTAGTTCACCGATGTATGCAAACTGTGATGAAAATAAAAGATAATAAAATTATTTCTTTAAAATACGATAGCTGTTTAAAATCCAATCATAAGTGACGAAGTTATGGTACTTCAAAGTTGGATTTTTGTAAAATGTTAATGATTTTTCAAGTTTTTGCTGCCTTTACTTAAGTTTATTTCCGTGTTTTCCTAAGAATTGCTCCGGTTTCAGACAATTACATGATATATAATATCTTACAATTAAAATCGGATAAAAAATACTTCCGCATTTGCAGCATTTGGTGAAATAACCCAATTTTTTTTTAGATTTTCCTATGTGACTAGTTTAACAAAAAGCGTAGAGTTATGTTTCCGGGGGCAAGCAAAACAACAATTACTACTACTTTCTAGAAGAGGTATGTGTTCTTAATTTTGAACGTAGCGTTTATTCTGCATCCGATTTTGATGACCAAGGGCAAACAATTTTTGAAAGATATTATTCTATCATGTAGTTGTCTGAAACCGGAGTAATTTGTGCGGAAACACGGAAAGAAACTTAATGAAAAGCAGCAAAAACTTGAAAAATCATCTAAATTTTTACAAAAATCTAACTTTGAAGTGCCATACCTTCGTCATTTATGATTGGATTTTAAACAGCTATCGCTATTAAAACCAGAGAAAATGACATTTTAGTAGACCTACCTTTTTTCAAAACACTAAAAATGGAAATTTGACCATATCTCAAAAACCGTTCTACTTTTCACATATCTGAAAGCAGATTTGAATTCAGCGAATTTTTACACTAAAATCAATTATTAAATGTCCCGGATACAGAAACTTTTAAAATTTTGTGACATAGTGTTATTTATAATGTTTTCAAATATTTCGGACACTTAAGATCACTTTAAAATTATGTTTTTTTTTTTTAATTTTTTAAACACGCACAAACAGGGGGATTGTGTGGGAGATGGGGGTATATTTTGTCTGGAGGGAGTAGTATTTGTCCGTTGGAACTAAACCTGAGCTTAGAAGGATACAAGCTTGCATACCGAATTTCAACTCCATAGCTCTTAAACTACGGCTGTAATCGCGGAGACAGACAGACGGACGGACAACTTTAAATCGACTCAGAATTTTATGTTGATGATTTATATTACCTACCACGCCTCCTTCAGTTCGTTACAATTGGAAGAAACAACCTAATATACCCTTCAGTTCTTCAGATGAAAAGTATAAAAACAGTTTGAGAGACACTGACATTTAACGTCATCTAAATCTATTTTTTAAAAACTCTCGTTAATTCGAACCCTTTCACAAACATATAATTTTGTTTAAGCGTATAATGTATAAGCAATACTAAAAATATGTACGTAACAACCAAGTAAGGCGCGTGATTTTGCTTCAAAGAATCCCGTTTTGGCATATCAACTATTTCTGGCCCTTCGTGCTTAACATAGACCACCCAATTTCCCCCACTGTTGGGTAGATCGGTTTCGTTTTCACTTATCAATTTCGCGTGAATCGTGACATTTTGCTGCGCACTAATTATTTTGTATCTGTAACAAATTGCATCCACAACAGTGACTCAATGGGTGTTCGTGCTATCGTATCATTTATCTGTGCTTTTGATCGATATTGTTGACATTCTACACTAACTCTCCGTTTTTATTTAATTGGCAACACTTGCACTCATTTGTTTGTCTCACAAAATGTTAAAATATTTTTAAATATGAATTTCTGATAATGAAAAACTTACTTCAAATCGCTGCGGCAATAACTCTTTTTTTTAAGAGAGCAGAAGTTTGTGTTATTACTTATATTGGGAATTCTGGTCGCAATATATTTAAAGATATGTTCTTATTAGCAAATTAAGGGCTGACACTATTGTGTCATGCCAAGTGCTGTAAAGCCATTAAACCGTTATTTTGGTGTATATTGACCCCAAGAATTGATAAATATATTATATATATACAGTCGAAACTCTTTATAACGAATTCCAAGGGACTGGATATTTACTTCGCTATAAAGAAAATTCGCTATATAGAATAGAAAAACAATTTTGATCCTTTTAAAATTTTGTATTTGTGAAATCAGTTATTTTGGGTTGAAGTACATTTTTCCACTTTTCTTCTTCAATATAATTTTCTAATACATTTAGAGTAGTAAACACGGTACATATCGCGATATATAAAAGGCAAACTGATAGAGACTGTAAGAAATGTGAGAGATGGTAATGATTCCAGTTGTCACTTGCATAGTTCGGTGGTTCCCCAAAATACACTACATTTTTGGCAAATAAACGATTCAAAGCATCAGTCTCTGCTTGTGCGTTGTGAAAGCAACAAAGTACACACAGAGCAACAATAACAACACCAATAACACACAACAAAAGCACGTCGATTTATTTTTGTGTGCGTGCGTTGAATTAATTCGTTATATGGAGATTGAAAACGCTTCAATCTTGAAGTTACGGTCGCTAAAATGCTTCGTTATAAGGAAATATTCGCTATATGGAGATTATAATACACTCAATGTAGACCCAAAACACAGCGTTCTTATAATTGCTTCGCAATAAAGAAAACTTCGTTATAGAGAGTTTCGACTGTATATATATATATGTACATTAGGGCGTTTCACCAAACGCGTTTTTCTCGATTTTTGCAACTCTTGAAGCGGAATATTAAGGCTTGTGGTCTAAAAGAATTTCGAAAAATTTTTTGGATTTTTTGAAGATGTGTATGGGGTCGCTGAAATTGATTTTATCAAAAAAATGAGGTTATGGAGAAAAAAATTTTATATTATTTTTTTCTGGTGCTTTTTGTTCATACAACTAAACAATACTCATCTTATGGATCCGATCCCACGACAAAAAAATTATTGGTGTGAAAAATTATTATACTATGGACCACTTTGATAGTCTTAAAAGTGAAAAATTATTTTTGCTAGATTTCAAACCTCGATAACTTGAAAAGTTTTCAACATTTTATGGACCACTTTGATAGTCTTAAAAGTGAAAAATTATTTTTGCTAGATTTCAAACCTCGATAACTTGAAAAGTTTTCAACATTTTTTTCAAGATGTAAAATGCGTTAGAAAGGTCTTTAAATTTCCTTTCATTCGGTACATAGATTTATTTTTACTTGTTAGAAAAATGTAAGAACAAAAATTAAAATTTTAGAATTTTTTTTTTATTTATCAAATTTTATGAAAATTAAAAGAATTTCATTATGTTTCGTTCATGGTTTAGTAAAAAAAATAATGGTTTAGTTAATAAAAATATCAAAAAATCAATTCATCAATATATTCCTATACAAATTCAAAAGATATTAAATAAACAAAATCAACATATTTAATTAACAAATTAAGATTAGAAAGTAAATTTGTATCTAAAATTACAATACATTAACCATTAAATGTGGAACAACTGTGGAAGTATTTTCAAATTGGTTTCTTAAGAGCTTTTTCAATGACATTTTTGTTAACATAAGGTATAATTTTTTTATTGTTATCAACTCTAATTTGATTGTTATAAAACTCTAAGTTTAGAAAATCATCCTCATTCTTTGTAAGTTTCTTGTTATATATTGTAGCCGACGCCACGCCTCTTTCTGATAAGTCATTCACAACACATAGTTTTTCTAGTTTTTTCTTTGAAGAAACAAAATCATCATCATTTTCCCATAAATGTGTATCTTTCGAAAAAAAAGAAGTGGGCAATTTTAATTCATCAAAAACCCTTTTACTGTTTGAGGTTACAAAATTATGCATTATGAATTTTGTTACATTTTAAAAAGGGCCTATTTCACATATTTTAAAATTCAAATAGTGTAAATTTAAAAATAAAAAAGATTTTTTTTGGTCTATTTCTTTATTTTTTTCAACATTTTTCACAAGTAAGATATAAACTTATATAACCAAATAAAGGTATCTAAATTATCTTTCTAACGCATTTTACATCTTGAAAAAATGTTGAAAACTTTTCAAGTTATTGAGGTTTGAAATCTAGGAAAATTATTTTTCACTTTTAAGACTATCAAAGTGGCCCATAATATAATAATTTTTCACACCAATATTTTTTTTTTCGAGGGATCGGATCCTTGCGAAGAGAATTGTTTAGTTGTATGAACAAAAAGCACCAGAAAAATAATAATATAACTTTTTTTTCTCCATAACCTCATTTTTTTGATAAAAACTAATTCAGCGACCCCATACCCATCTTCAAAAAATCCCAAAAAATTTTCGAAATTCTTTAAGATAACAAGCTTTAATATTCCGCTTCAAGAGTTGCAACATTTTTTTTGTGAAACGCCCTAATGTACATAAGCAAATTTATATACATAATTAAATTGTTATATGTATGTACGTAAGTATGTAATATAATTCGTCGTACATGATGTACAGATAAAGATGCACAATGAGGTCATTCCGGATTAATTGAAATCATTTGTCAAAACGTCCGATATGTTACTGCTGCTTTCTCAATCATTAGGAATCGGAAAATGTGAATCTGGCGATATACTACCGGTAAAGTAAATTAAAATTGTCGTTGCTGGTTTATGCGAAGTTAATCCTTCTCCTGGTGCGACGACATTGAGAATGATGGCAAAAGTCACATAGTAATTTGGGTGTCGTCATGTATAAACCCAACTTATTTTACCAACTACATACCTATATAGCGGCAGTTACTCGTAAGTTTGCTATTTTAAATGCATTTGCGTTTCTTTTTCATTTCAAATTTTTTTTTAAATATTTATATAACAACAATAGAACTGACAGCTGTCGTTGTTGGTCATTGTATCAACGCAATCTCCAGCACATACGGGCGGGCAGGGCAACACATTGGCTTGGAGGGAAACAGCGACCACACATCATTGTAATTAATAGACCAAATTGTATTGTGGACCAAGAGAAGTTCAACAATCCGAGATCAGCATAAAGAACGAGTTAAATAATGAGCACCTAAATACCATTCACAGAAACTATGTACGTACACAAATGCGAGTGCACATATACATATATGTATGTATGTGGATACGTAGATAATCTTAGCATTAGGTGTACACTGTACACTCATTCACTTGTTTTCCATTCTGTTCGCTATTGTTTTCTATTTGTACAACAAATTATTTAAACAGATGTTTAGGTTTAGTGCAACAATAGATGACAGTATTTTTCATTCGATGACTTAAACAGTTAACTTGCTCAACAGTTTCCGTAAGAGCAAAGAATATCGATCGGTGCTATTTAAATTACCCGTACATTTAAGCATTGATCATAATGGACATAATGGAAGAATTACTTGAAACAAAACAAATTTTATTAACAAGGTGCAAAGATATATTTTTGAAATGACCTGATGTGGACTGCAAGGGGATGTTAAGTTTATGGGGTAATCGCGAATACCCAAAATACAATTACTAATACAAAAGGGCTGTGTAGAAGTTCGGGTTTGGCAGTAAAATACATTTCAAAGAAATAAAAAAATTTTGGTACAACGGTCAAGGAATGATTAATTTAAAAAATTTATAGATTTCTTCGCTTTAAACCTAGGTTTTAAATTTAATTAGCCGATCTTTAAGAATATTTGGTAATTTTTATGATTAGTTTTAGCCAGCTCATATTTATAATACACAAAACCAATTCATAGTAACTAAAAGTTCTGATTTGAACGGTGGAACCGACCGTGGTATGATGTTTAAAACATGTGGGTGACCTAGGTTCGAGCCCTGTCACATGGCTGTTATTTAATCGGTGATCCTCTGGATGTTGTCGACAGTCGAGTCAATTGACGTCGTGAGTCGAATCATTCATGGGTTGCAAAAGAATTATTGAATTAGTTTAAATTATGTACTACAAACATTTCAGATTGACATGGTTTGATACTCGAATATGAATAACTTTTTAAAATGTCAAATGCAGAACTTTCAGTTGTAATTGGATATTAACTCCTTAACCTTAACCCGCTCAACGAAGTTTTGGACCTACATATCGAGTCAATTGTCCAAGACTTTTTCAGTGTTCGTTACAATTAAAAGTTTGCTATAAACGGTGTTCATAACTCTGCGACAAATGGTAGGGGTCAGTGATTGGAATGGGTTGAAACTACCGGGGCAAGTTATATCTATAGGAAAGTTATACGTGTCCCGCCGTTTCCTCTCATCTAGGAATTGAGATATCTCGATTTGAAGTTAGTAAGTATCGTATAGGGGAATTTGTCATGTTTTAGGCTCTTTTTTTTGACATAACTGGAGAACTGAATGAATTTAAAAATTTTTCTGAGGATATGCACAAAACTAAAACCAAAGGTTTTTTCATTTTTTTGATTGCGGTAGTCCGTGTTTACATACAACGGAGGCCAAAATAAAAGAGTTATCATAAAAGAAGGAAAATTAGTACACATAACTTTTATTAATACTTACTTACTTACTTAGCTGGTACTTATTTGCAATCCTATTGGATTATATACCGCACGTACAAAAATATTATAAGCGCTTCGATTTTCCGCGCTTCTTCTCTAATAAGTCGCACCAAATCTGTAAGTCGCACCAAATCTCTCAACGGAGTTTTGGTCGCCCTCTTCTGCGCCGTCCATTGAGTTCATTGTGTCAGACTTTTCGAGCTGGAGCATTTTCGTCCATGCGTACAACATGACCTAGCCCACCCAACAGCTGCACCTTAATGCGTCTGACCACGTCAATGACAGTGTACAGCTCAAGATTCATACGACGCAGATACTCTCCGTTAACGATGTTGGGCCCATATACATTACGCAGCATTTTTCTCTCGAATACTGCAGAACCGATTCATCCACGTGTGTCATTACCCAGGATTCTAAACCATACATCAAGACTGGTAGAAGCAGTATCTGGTATAGCTGGATTTTTGTTCGTCGAAAGAGGGCTTTGTCATTAAATCGCTTGCTTAGTCCGTAGTAGCATTTATTAGCAAGCAGGATTCATCTCCGGGTTTCGAGGCTGACATTATTTGTTTTGTTACCACTTCGAAATTATAGTTGTCAACGATCACGCAGTTTCCCAAACGAGTAGATTCATTGTTCGTTGAAACTAATAACTTCGTTTTGTCCTCGTTTACCATTAGACCCATTTTCGCTGAATCCCTATTTATACCTGAGAAGGCTGCAGTCACATTCCGCAGTTTTCGACCGATGATGTCTACGTCATCAGCATACGAGAGTAGCATGTGGCTTTTGTTGAATATCGTGCCACTCGTGTTTACTGCAGCTTTTCTCATTATCATCTCCATCACTATGTTGAAGAGGTCACACTATAGCCCGTCGCCTTGTTTTAGCCTCGTCTGGTATAGAATGGCTCCGTAAGGCTCTTGCCAATCTTCGCATTTTTGTCACTTTTATAAATAGGAAAGAAAAAAAAACGAAGTTTTGTGAAAATCGGCCCAAGGACACGACCACATCCCATATATCCTGTTATGAAAAAAACTTACATTTTTAAAAAAATGGTTGTTGGTATTGTTCCAGATTTGTCTCTGATATATTACTGACAACTGTGTTAAATTCTATCAAATTATGTCAAAGGACACGCCCACCTCTCATATATCCTGAATGGAAAAACGTATATTTTCCAAAATGAGAAACATTCACTTAATTGTGAATAAAAGCGAAACGCGATAATCGATAAGTAGTAAGACTTGACACTTTTTCCGTTTTGTCTATTTTATTATTTTTTAAAAATATTTTTTTATTTTTTTTTTCATAAATTTTCTTTCTTAAATTTCGGATTTCCGTCTCATCAAAATTGGACTAGTCGTTCTAGAGTTATGTCAAACAAAAGAGCCTAAAACGTGACAAATTCCCCTATATGATACTAACTAACTTTAAATCGATTTATCTCGATTCCTAGATAAGACCCAGCGAAACGCCGGGACGCGTATATCTTTTTTTTGACCGATATAACTTTCCCCGGTGGTTTCATCCCATTCCCATTTTTGCTGTCGCACAGTGTTATAAACGAACTTGACTGTACAAGCACTTTAGAATGACTCTTTAAGACAATCGAATATGAAGCATTTAAAATTTTTTTAAATGGCAAATACAGAACTTTCTGTTCTATTTCAATAATAACTCCTTAACCTGGTCTATTTAACGAAGTTTTGGGCTCCCCCTCCTACATATCTACTTAATTGTTGTAGACTTTTCGAGCTGATAAAAATCAGATTTTATTATAGAAATACCGATGTATTAATATAAAAAGTCGTTATGTAAATTGCTTTGTCCGACTGCAGTTTGAGTGCACATTGATTTGGAGGGCCAAATGGTTACTTTTTGATTCGAAATATGTATCAACTTCTTTCTACAATGAATCACTGCAAAGCGAATCTTTGGATTACTGCTGGGTGTCTACATACACTGACCCATACATATGTGTGTATCCACATTTAGTTATTTTGTCGATGGATCTTTTGTAAACAATAAAACTCATAAAGAAAACAAAACATCTAAATAATGAGGTCCATTATTTACTAATTTATCGGGCATTGTGGTGGGAAAAAAATAAAGGGTTTCTCTTAGCCGCGATGATATTCGGTTATGCTATAGACGAACAACGTGTGAGTGTTACGAGTCGGACTACGGACGGAGCGAATCGAGTGTTTTGATTTAATGAAACGCTGACAATAGAAAATGAATATCATTAATGAACTTTTTCTAATAGAGTAATCAAATGGGAAATAATTGAAAATCATCGCAGATCGTCAGATTAGTGAAATCATCTCTTGTTGTCCGCCGACACAGCACATTGATGTCGAAGGAGTGGCCATCAGGTTGCACACATACACACACACTGCCATATATCAGAAACTAGACAGCAGGTCGTCGTACTTATACACTGGCGGGCAGTGGCTAGATGCAATATTTGTGTCGCAATTTTGTTACAAGATAGCGGAAAAGAGCGAAAGTCCTCCGAATGTCTTGCTACGATGATTTATGAATTGAGGGCGTGGTTTTGGTTCAACCAAAATGGGAAATTGTTTAATATTTCACAAAATTAAAAAGATACATTTATTAATCGCAGCCAACACAATGGAGTGACACGAACCACCCCGCACGCTATTGAACATCTCGCTACCAGCCCATTTGTAGTACGAAACATTCCTAGGATTCCTTTGTGTCATTGTTGCCCGGAGCACACTTATTTATGACTACCGCAGCGGACACAAGCTTTCTCAATTGCTTATTGCTTCCGCTGTTGTGCAGCAGTGCCGCTGTCGTTGTTTGTCATTATTACCACCTATTATTATTTAGTGGCAGTGCAGCCTTCCTTGCCCCGACCTAATCCTCCCGTGCTCGACCATTGTTATGGTGCACTCGACCGACGATTTCTCGTCGTCATCCACACTTCGCGACGACAATGGCTCTGCGACAGCAAGCACCAACTAATGTGAAACAGAAGTGTTTTAATGGGCAAAATAGCCGTAGAATTCGCTTGGAACCGCACACTCATACACAAACTCACTTAGCGAGTGTAATTTGTTTCCTCCGTACGCTCAGCGGGGGAAGCTGAGCACTGTGACAATAAACCCAACCAACAAGCATCATGCGAGTTGCTATGCCAAGCTAGTTATGAATTATTACCAAAAAATTTAACATTTCGCCCTTTTATGCTTCGCTAGAAGCCAATAACACACACATCCTTGGTCAAGGATCACTCGCGTACGAGGCAACAGTTACGACAATGTTTGAACTGTGGCAACAAGCGTTTGAGATCAGGGCAATAGCGTAGTCGCTCCTAGGCAGCTTTTAACGAAGCGATTTGCATAAAACTGTCATCCTTTTATGTTAATTTGATTTAATTGGACTTGTAGAGCTGTAAAACCACCCACCCACATACTTCAAGTATGTATATGTATATCCACTACCCTGGTAATACGCATATTCTGTTATGAATCTGCGTCGGGGATCATTTTTATTAATCACGTCGTTTTTTTTTGTGCGTGTACGTTTTTACCACCGTTATCTATGTGTCGATGGCAGGAGTTAGGATTTAAATAACAGTGATATTTCCGAGAACTACAAATATTTGAAGTAAGTTTAACTTCGAGCGAGTAAAAACTCGTCAAATCGACACAACTTTTATACCTATGTTTTGTAATGTTCCACATTATCTGATAAGATTTGATAAATTTCTCAATTATTTTCCTTACCTTCGTTCCAACGAGAAAATGCATCGCTTGGATGCCCCACCACCATGTCTTTTCTAGCGGGCGGCAATCCTTCCATTTTCCTTTCCATATACATATAATACATGGTAACATTGGAGGGCAAATCTTCCGTTCTCGGTGTTTCTTGAAGACCTAAAAGAAGAAAGATTGAAAGCTTATTAGGAAACAGTTTTGTTTCTAATATATTTTTTGTAATATTATTATTTTGAAAGCTCTTGCCGGAAGTATTTATGCAAGGATTTTCTCTGAAATGGAAAGATCTACCACCGATCTGCCTCATCCCATTTTTTAAAAGGTATCATCCAGTATGAAGTCTTTCATGTCAGAGGATGAAAGTACATAACCGCAATAAAAGGACATAGGACGTTAAGAGCACATTGCGCTTAAGTTAGGACGGGGTGCGAGAAAAGATTCGCATTGGATCTTTTGGATGGAATGCTTGCTTGACTTCTTTAAGCAAAGAAAGATGAAACCACTTAAGGGCTTTGGCCGTCGCTGCTATAAACAGAGAAGTGTTATGGTTATAGAAGGCCTGGGTGTCTACTGTGCTAAGGAAAAATTAAAGTATGTACTTAAGGGCTAACAGATTTCTAGGCTCCACGAAAAGCCCCCCCCCCCCAATGAAATAACGCCCAGGAAATAACCCCCAATAAAATAAACCCCCAAAAATAGGAAATAAAACCGAAAAACAGTGAATGAAATTGAATCGAAAAATAAATAAAATAAACCCCAAAGCGAAAACAAAACAACCACCAATATTTGGGAGTTATTTCAAATAAAATACTACCCAATGATGAAAATTAAATAACCCCCAATGAAATAAACCCCTTCAGCAACAAAAATTAAATTATGCCCAAAATTCATAAAAGAGGCAGTTTCACCAAGGATTTTATGAAGTCAATAAGGGCCAACAGCAAAGTCGCAAAATTATTGAAATGAATCGTGTGAATCGTATATCGTTGTAGACCTGCTCTATTTTTGCAGTTCGGAAGACAATTTGCCTTTTACGTTTGGCCTTTACACAACCATCTCCACTGTACACAAGAAAATCAAACTCTCTTTTATTGAATTATTCCTTCCGAAGAACTCTTACAAATTTAAAAAAATTTACATTCCTAGATATAATTCTCAAAATTAAAAAATGCCCGTAGCATTATGTTGATTTTCTATCCGTTAGTATGAACACAAATGGAAATATCTGTAATCTGATATTGTAATATATTTACAGGCTAAAAGTTTTCTTGTAAAAGGCCTATTTTATATAATTATATAATTATAACCCCCAAAAACCAACAGCATTAAAATGAAATAACCCGCGAATAAAAAATTAAATAACACCTAAATTATACACGCTATGAAACAAGCCCCGAATTTTAAAAATTTTTGGATGTTATTTCATTGGAGATTATTTCATAATTTGAAAACCCAAAATGAGGAATGAAATAATTCCCAAAAAAAATGTAACACGGCCCAAAAAAAATTGGGAGTTATTTCATATGAAATAGCACCCAAAAATGTATGAAAAAATTTTGGGGAATATTTCATTTCTTGTTTGGGCGTTATTTCATTGGCGGGCTATTCGTGGAGCCGGATTTCTAGCAATGGAATAAGAAAACCTGCCTTTTGAACTAAATAAAATAACGTATCGCCATTAATATGGATCGAACTACACATCAATAAACACCAACACTGTTTATCGATATCAGTCCCAGCGGTGAAAATTATTGACGTTAACGTGTCTTGCAATTTTTACTGTTGTGTATATACCAACAACAAAACAGTCGTTTTTGTTTCCAAATGTACGTTATTAAATATGCTATTAGCCGTTTATCATTCCATTTAAGGAGAGTAGACACATTTGTTTGCTACATCAAGTTGGGCTGGTTGTAGTGTCGTGGTGTATTTCGTGCTGACTAACGACCACCCACGCATGTGCCCATCCCATCGCCCGACCAACCCAGAAAGTAGCGCCACTCAATTCTAGTTCATGCATAACACAACCACCAGGACTAATGTCACCAACGACACCATTGCAAATGTACTTAAACTAACAATCTGCCCTTTATCCACCGTCCTGTGGAAAGCCTATAAGCATACCACCAAGCTTGTGGCATAAACACTCGAATCGCACATACACACACATACACAAAGACGCAATGAGACGGCCAACACGAGGGTGTATTTGTAGCAATACGTTTTCGGTTTCATGGTCCTTATTATTCACACTTAAGTGGGGTATTTGCTGTCGACGTGTCCATATTGTCGTGGTTAATTCAAAGCATATTTCGATACTTGTTTCTGGCAATTCAAAGAGTAATTGGCATTAACGTTATTGTGTGTGTGTGTGTGGTGCAATAACAAATGCATTCAACTACTTGTAAACATACAAAGGCAGCCAGCCAATCCACTCGAGCTATGGGGTTGCCAAGGCATTCCACATTTATGACATTTGGAAAACGTCTAACGGACTCTGATGGTCTCACTAATGAGACCTACACCTGAACGAATTTCAGGATGGCTTTCCCTTTGTATAACATTCCGATTAAAATATTTTATGCCGCATTATCATTTGATGGTTAATGTCTTCTGTACATTATTTTGCTGTCTTATATTTCTCGCTTTATTACACAATCTGATATTAAGTTTAAATTGGAAATAGGAAATAATACATACCGGGCTATATTCGAAATTTAGTTTTGCACTCCATAATTGTAAAATACATTTTTACTAAACGATCCTTTCACTGTATTATTATCACTCTACTTACAATAACTTAATTTCGAAATAACACGCTTTCTATTTTTAGATTCACAACTAACGGCACCTACTTGTTTATCGACGAATGCGAACGTCACTGTTTGAGAAGCTCTTACTAGACATGCCGACTGACTCGACACTAATACTGCGAAGTTGCTGTCGACAACATTCGAGGCGAGCCGACAATGAAAGAAAATGTTTTCTTTTTTTAAGATGACTGGAGCCAGGAGTTGAATCTGTGATCTACCGCATGGTAGTCGCGTGTTCTAACCACTATGCCACGGCCGGTCCCACTCTACTCCTCATTGAAAAAAGATTAAGTTTATTGTATTAAATAACGCGATCGCAGGACTTTTTAAATTTAAATTGGTGAAATTTCTATAGTGTTCATAAGATACCTATCTCCAGAAGAATAAATGGCGACTAGATCACTGTAGGCACCTGAGACGTATGTGATATACATTCGCAAAGTATGTGACATAGGTATAACATAAAACGTCGTATGATTGAGAAAAAATTTGGAATTTTTGATTATTAAACAAATAATACCAAAAAAATATTTGAAAATTCATTAATTTTAAAAACTAGTCACAACAATTTGGTGAGAAAGTTAAGATCAATTCGAACAACATCTATAAACAAAACTCTCGGAAAATGTGGAAATATTTCGTCCACTTCTAACGTTATAGATAGTTGCTTAATACATTCATTTTATTGAATTTTATCCATAGTCAAACTTGAAAAAAACATGTTATTTATTCAAAGGTGACAATACTGAGGCCGGACGGGGTATGATGGTTAGAATACGCGACTTTTATGCGGGAGATCCAGGGTTCTATTGCTGTCTCAGTCATCTTGATTTCTTTCATCGGCGGCTCTCTCGTCGTTGTCGACAGCAATTTTGCAATAAAAGTCTAGTGGAAGCTTCTCAAACAGCTGACGTTCGCATTCGGCAATAAACGGAAGATGTCGTTGTGGGAGTATAAAAATAGAAAGCGTGTTAATACACAATAACGTGAGAAGATATCCCGTACCTCGTTCATAGGGTGTGAATGGAAACTACGTTTTTTTTAACAATACGGGGAGCACATCTGTAATGAAAATTACACTCTCAGTTCTATTTTAAAACTAAACTCGTTTACACTAGACAATAAATTTGAGGCTCGGTTTTTTCCGTTTTATACTCTACGGCACACTATCAATGAATGAAATTAAAGATATACAACTAAAGATTTTCCTAGCAAATAATGAAAATACACTTAGATACACTGGAGGAAGTAGAAGTCATAAATGTTTTAAGGTTTCGCATTTTGTCTACGCAAAAGGTGTCATCCTCTTCCTGTTGCACCAGCTAATCCGCCGATTTATTGATGGCTAAGCTGACTTTAAGCTGGTGTGGAAATAGCCGTCAAAACATTCGGTACAGGTAAGGATTACGCCATCAATACGACCAGGAAATGCATTTGGCAAACAAATTTTTGTGTGCAATAAAATATAGGTAATAAAATTGGTAGTATGTACTATGACAGGAACGCATACCTGTCTACAGGAACAAACAAGTGGAAGTTGTTAAGAGAAGGGGCACAAGTGTAATATCCATTAAACCGTTTACTTAAAACGCCTCTGAACGACATGAGATATGGGTATTCGAAAATGTAGACCGTCGCGCAAAACACGCTCACATATTGTCGGATTATTTGTGGGTATCTTGATCCGGATGAGACGTAAGAAAATAACATAAAATAAAATATTAGCACTTCGATGTGTTTGTTGTGTTTATATCGATGCCTAATATTTGCCAAAGAACTCACACATTTGCGTACTTCTCTCGTCTCTGTTGTTATATAACTTACTGCACCAACAACACTTATTTAAATTGGCAGTTGATGTTTTTGTTTTTGCTGTGGAATATTTAAACAAAACTGCTGCTGTTCCCAAATATTTCCCAAATTTCTGAAGGTGATTAAATAAAGCACCACATGAATTACCTAAACGCCGTCGATTGAGACAAGTCGGCCGCTGTGGAGAAGCCCTCGTCAATAGATTGCGTCGATGAAATGAGCGCCGCAACAGTGCTGATGCAAATGCGGTGGTAGACAAAGGCAGTTAGTTTAGATTCAATTGTTTATTCAATTAAATAATACTTTCAGAATTGGAAGTTCTTTCATCGGTTATTTACAATTGTTGGTATGGTAATACGTGGGGTGGGTTGGGGGATAGAGAGGATAGAGGGTCCAATGATACAATTAAAGTAAGAAAAAACAAAACAACAAACAATACTCACAAAGCTTAAACATTAATTATACATTCTTAAGATAACTTAGATTACATTTACAACAGAGATTTGTCATTAATTATGTACTACAATAGGGCGAATCGCTGTCGGTGAGGAGTCTTCTGGTTCAGTACAACACCGGGACTGGTCTCCGCAGAGCGTTGTCCATGGCGTCCATGCCGTTGGGAGTGCCTGTGCCTGGGGAGGAGCCGGGTGATGAGGTCGACGATGAGTTGTAGAGGCCGGCAGCAGCAGCATTCGCGGAGTGCGCTGCGTAGAGGGAAGGCGCTGAGATTCCAGAGTAAATGCCGGAGTAAAAGCTGCTCAAAGTCGTTGGTGGCAACTGTTGGGCCTTTTGCGCCTCGAGAACATTGTGCGATTGGTTTGAGGCGGCCGCAGCTGCCGCGGCTTGTGACTGATGCAACTTTGAAAGGGCCAAGGGATCGAAGCCTCCAAAGTAGGGGACTGGGTAAGGTTGGTCCAGGTGATGAGAGGGCGCGAAGTACGGAGGCAATTGGTGGAATGGATTGTATGAGCCTGTGCCAGAGTTATTACTGCCACCCAGCTTTTGCTGTGCATTTGCTTGCATCTGTAGGGCTCCTTGAGGGCCAGCGGCTAATGGATTTTTTGGCTTACGGCGGGGGCGATACTTGTAGTCTGGGTGTTCCTTCATGTGTAGGGCTCTCAAGCGTTTAGCCTCGTCTATGAATGGACGCTTTTCTGATTCGGCTAGCAACTTCCACTCGGCGCCGAGTCGCTTTGATATCTCGGAGTTGTGCATTTTTGGATTGTCTTTGGCTATTTGACGTCGCTGCAATCGTGACCAAACCATGAAGGCGTTCATGGGGCGCTTTATGTGACCCTCTTGTCCGGGTGAGGTGGGATGGTGGTGGCCGTGGCCGTTGTTGCCAGCATTATGTAGGCCGTGATGCGCCCCCATCGAACCCTGGCTGCCAATACTGCCTGCTGAACCAATTGATGAGTTGGGAGATAAAGTCTGCTGGACTACGGTGTTTTGCATGTGATTCAAACTGCCGAGACCATGGTTGTTGCCATGACCTGTCATGTGGCCCATACTAGCCGTTCCCATAATTGAGTTGCCATTGGTTGCACTGTGTCCGCCAACGGGGGATCCACTCATGGCGGCGGAAATAGCCGCCAGGCTGCTGCTCTGCGAGAAGTGCATTACGCGTTTTATGTCCATTTCCGTGGGACTCATTGTACTTTGTGGGGCATAATCGACCGGCGCTGGTATGTCTAAACCTTGTCCTCCCAAATGAAATCCATAGTTTGGGTGAGAAGATAGCGCAGCCATCATTTGGGGTCCGCAACTTTTTGGATGATTCGAGTACGTTTTTGTTTTGTTGGTTTCTCTTACTTCACTCACTCTATTATAAGTCTTTAAGATTTTTATGTATCACTTTGTCCGATCTTTATTCACAAGTAAATTTCTATGTACTTTTTTAGATCTTTTATTATGTTTTCAAAAAAAAACAATCACCTCTTACTCGAAAGACTTGTGTTCATGCCAAGAGCTATTCAACTACTGATGTAATCACACAAACTCAGACAGCCGACACGATTCGAACCAAATTATGTTTATGTTTCCGACGACTCTTTCTTTGCTCTCACAGCTCTCTTACTTTAATCGCTGAATAGCTCGGCTGAATTGTGAGTGTTTGCTCACATCCCATTGTCCAACATATTCACAAGCCAACACTTGGTGCTTCGAACATTGGTATTCAGGGCAATATTCTAGCGAGTGTGCTAGAGTGCGAGGAAAACTCGCAGCGGCTAAACCCGCTCCATGGCTGCAAGCGAGACAACATGACGCTCCCTCTCTTTTCCTTTACCTGTAAAGGAGCTCGACCGGGTGCAATGGGCGAGAGCACCGCTCTAGTGCGGACAATTCACGGTGATAGTGTGTCTTTTTTTCTCTTGTGTCTTTTGTTCACCCTATGTTCGGTGTGTGCATTATGTCATTGTGTGCGTTGTTTGGTTGGTTTTATGCAGCCGTCGATCTTTGTTCGACCCGTATTCTGGGCTTTGTGCGCATTGTGCCATCATCATTGAGAGGTGTGTTCAATACAAAGGCATGCTTGTTCGAAAAAAGAGTAAAATGGCATTGAGTCGTAGCGCTATTGTTGCGTTGTGTTCATTATGCCGAGGAACACTGCTTCCCATACACCAGATAAATGGAGAAGAAAGCATGGAATTAAAACGTTTCTAAAATTAAACTTTTCTCATTTTTGTTTGCATTCTGTTCTGTTTTGGCTATTGTTGCCAACTTTTATTACAAGCGAACAACAGTCGTGCATTTGTTCTCCTCTCTGGTTTGTTGCTATTCCTATTCCGGCTGAGGAGACCATACACGATGAAATGCACATATGTCTGTATGCATGGATGTGCGTTCTATATACATCATCTCAGTTAAGTTAGCACATACATGCCAACATACGAACGACATTTATATATGCCTATTCACTTCTATGTAGTACGTATGTGAATTGTTTGTTGTTGGATTGTACTAATAGCTCTTGTTCGCATTGTCTTGCCCCACTGAGTGCGTTGGCGTTCCCCATTATGCACCTTCAGATTGAACAATGCGTATATGTATGTGAGTAAGTGTCGGATGGGATGGGGTGGGGGTTTAGCACAAACTTGGGCCAACACATTGGCGCGGACAAAACCAAGTTTGGGATACAGGTACCCTTTGCGGACGTTGGCCGGAATCGAGAGAGAGAGAAAGAAAGAGAGTGAGTGAGGAGGGACAATTCGGGGACCCATTTCTGTTGTGTGTGTGGTGGGCGCTGGGAGATTGCTGGCGAACCAAGGTGCCGTGCCAACAACGACAACTGTACAATTCTTTATGGCTGAATGTGAATGGCTGGCTGGCTTTGTTTCATTTGTAGTTTTCTCGCTGCTATCCATTCATCTTGGAAATGTTATTGTGTTGCCATTGGCGTTATTGCACTCTTTGCAAGTGTGCGAATATGTATCTGTGTGCTGCCATTGAGCCAATCACAATGGATCTCTAGTGTGGGAGCTTTTGTTTGCCATTGTCTATGCGCAAAAGCTATGCTTTAATACGCTTCTGTATACCTATCTATGTAAATACTTACACACTCACGCCTATTTATGTACGTGCATTTGTACCATACATATTTCAGATTTATACATATAGACATACATACATATATGTATTAAGGCATGTATATACACTGTCGCTCGTAATTATAGGTACATTTGAAAGCTATAGGTACCACAAGGACATGCAAGGTGTGCGGGGTAGTCAATTTAAGTTTTCTATAACACTATGACACAAAATCAAACTTTTTATAAAACACCCGAACGTGACTATATACCATACTTGGACATAGTGCACTAAATTTTTTAGTGCACTATAAATTAGCTTTTAGTGGTAGTGAAAATCGGAATTGCACTACCACTAACCCTATAGTGATAGTGAAATTCGGAATTGCACTACCACTAAACTTTAGTGGTAGTGCAATTAAAATTTCACTATCACTAATTAGTGGTAGTGCAATTAAAATTCCACTACCACTAAAGTTATTGCAACAATTTTGCAATACCACTAATTTAGTGGAATTAAAAATTTTATTGCACTAACATTTTTAATACCACTAAATTAGTGCGCAACATTTTTTATTGCACTAAATTAGTGCGCTAACATTTTTTATTCCACTAAATTAGTGCGTTAACATTTTTAATAACACTAAATTAGTGCGCTAACATTTTTAATACCACTAAATTAGTGCGCTAACAATAGAAATGGAATAGCACTTCCACTATCGGCCAATTCTTTCCCCCCGCTTCCTAAAGTTGTTAATCATGTCACCTTTTTAATTCCACTAAATTAGTGGTAGGGCAAAATTGTTGCAATAACTTTAGTGGTAGTGGAATTGTAATTGCACTACCACTAATTAGTGATAGTGAAATTTTAATTGCACTATCACTATAGGGTTAGTGATATGTAGTGCAATTCCGATTTTCACTACCACTAAATTGATAGTGATAGTGAAATTTTAATTGCACTACCACTAAACGAATAGTGATAAAGAAATTCTTAGTACAATAAAAATTTAGTGCACTGTGCCCAAGACTGCTATATACTAGGTTCGATAGTACAAGATTGGCTAGATTGGCAACCAAAAATTTTTTTTGGGCCCCTAAACTTTTTGAAATTCCTTGGATCCCTTGAAAAAAGGTGACATCAGTTTTTGGGCAGCAATTTTTACAGTTTTTAATCTAGCTCTTTCCCTTCTTAAGCAAAGTTGTTGCTAATAGTCCGCTTAAGAAATTGATATAAATTTCCCAGGAAAACTAGACTTCCCTCGTTTATTTTCAAAAAACTTCGATAAAAATTCAAATTTTTTCACTATTTTTAATATAAGTCGTAGGGAATCCAAAATTTGTATCATACTCTATTCATTGAAATTGTAGTTTAGGTAACACCGAATAACTTCTCCGAATAAAGCCATGCAATCTGAACAAGTCTAGGGATATTTAATAGCTCACAAAACACACTATCTACTTTAAACAAATCAGTTTTTTATGAGTTTAGGGCCATTGTGCAATGTTTTTACTTGCTATCTTTACCAAAAACGTACTTTTTGTATAACTGAACAACTTCTGTACACAACCAATATAATCGGAATACTCCACCCCTTTAATTGTTCACAAAGAGCAATAGGGTGTTTCTTATATGGCAAATTTTTCGAATTCCGTTAAAAATATGTATTAATAGCAATGTTGGTCAGCAAGCTTCACCTTACGTTTGTTTTTGCCAAAATTACGAATGTATTGTAAAAAATTTCGTATCGATAGTTAGGCATTAGGGTGTTGCCCGAATTTGTTCTTAAATCAGTTTTTCTTTTGTACACAGACTAAGTAGTAATAAGCCGTTCAATAGCTGAAGTGAAGACCTAAAATACATAGTACATGTTTGCTTTTACCATATCTCTTATAGACGTCGAGATATTTGATGTAGAATTTGGGTTATTTTTGAAAAAATGTTGAAATTGGATTCCGATGTAAATTAAAAAGCATAGCAATGACTACCAAACTTTTGTTTCACCTAAATATCCATTGTGTCTGATTACAAATGTCACCAAAACCATGAATATCCAATGGTCCTTTGAGGGGATTTTTTATTTTTATCATATACAGTCGAAACTCTCTATAACGAAATCCTATATAACGAAGTTTTCTTTATTGCGAAGCAATTATAAGAACACTGTGTTTTGGGTCTACTTTGAGTGTATTAAAATCTCCATATAACGAATTTTCCTATAGCGAATATTTCCTTATAACGAAGCATTTTTGCGACCGTAACTTCAAGATTAAAGTGTTTTCAACCTCCATATTCAAATAATTTGTCGTTAAGAGGTCGACGTCGCTTTGTTGTGTGTTATTGGTGTTGTTATAGTTGCTCTGTGTGTACTTTGTTGCTTTTACAACGCACAAGCAGAGACTGATGCTTTGAATCGTTTATTTACCATAAAATTGAAAGTGTATTTTGGGGAACCACCGAACTATGCAAGTGACAACTGGAATCATTACAATCTCTCACATTTCTTGCAGTCGCTATCAGTTTGCCTTTGCATATCGCGATAGTCAGTTGTAAAATGACTCCGCGCATTAGTATTACTGTGGAAAAAAAGCTATTGACCATAAAAGAAGTTGACAAGGAAAAACTTTAAAAAATGACATTGCTAAGCAATTTGGAATTTTCCTGTGTTGAATTTTTGTTCTTTTCTGCCCTACGCGACGATTGTTACTACAAAAGAGTACAGGTACCTAAAGTTTTCATAAAAAATTTAACTTTTTTTTTTTAATTTTTTTTTGTAACAGATTTTTAGAAATCGTATTTGCATGTAGCGACTCCAAAAACACATATTTAGGGAGTCCCTAGAGAACATTTTTTTCATATGATTTGAACGTGCTCAGTATGCCTCCTTGGATTTCTTTCGGAGCCTCCCTCGGAACGTTAGTACACCATGGGCGGAGTCCTATCGTTGTCATAGAAACTTTTGATTAAAAAATTTCTAGAATCAGAAATCAAAGAAACTGGCTCTTTGTTCCAACTTAGAGCCGGAATCAATATTCATTTGTGTCTACTCTTCATTTCGTTAAGATGTTTATAATGACCCTTCAAAGAAAATTTTTATATACATATATATACATGGGAAATAATACTAAGTTTCTGGTAGATGCTGTTAAGCACAACAAGAATCTGTTTTTTTCAAATTTCCAAAACCCCTAAAATCTTGAGTTTCGGGTAAAAAAACGGGTTTTCGTACATTTATGCACTTATAAGCCAGTAATGCGGGTAAATATGAACCGATTTTAAGCTTTCAGAGGATTTGGAAAGAAGGGACTTTCCAACGATATATATAGTTTATTATATGATTACAAAAACAAAAAGTTAAAAATATAGCAATTTTATACTATGAAATCGTCCGTCCTTCCACTGGAAATACCCATATTGCAGCCATTGATGGATTATCAAATTCCAGAACCAGCAAGTAGCGGTCAGTACTTTTTCGTAGAGCCCTAAATATCTAAAGTTGGACAACAAATGTGAAAATTTAGAAATAATGCATACAAAATTTCCCTAAAAAACTTAAAAATACCTTTATTTTGGTTTATGTTGGAGTTTTTCAAATCATGGGTTTAGTATTTCATCTGTTGTTATGTTATTTTTTCCTTAAAAAATATAGCACCGATCAATTCATCTAACAGAAACATACTTTTTAGAAGTTATTTAAGGACTGTCCAACTCACGAACGGCAAACGATATTAGCGAACAATTTTTGGAATATTCATTAAACGAAATCAATTTTTAATTAAGTCTGAAACATCGATGTCAATTTGAGCTTCCATAAAAATGGGGCTAAGCTAATGTAGATAGACATTTTTATGTGTAATATTTGAAGACTTACTTAAACTTAATTTCCCTTTACACCCCATGAATAAGGTATGAGATAGCTTCTCGCGTTGTTGTGAATTAGCACGCTTTCAATTTTAAGATTCATAACTAATGGCACCTACTTGTTTGTCGACGAATGCGAACGTCACTGTTTGCTTTTACTAGACATGACGATTAATTAGACTCTATATTGCGAAGTTGTTGTCGACAACATTGAGGGGGAAGGCAAAGAAAGGAAAATGTAGATGACTGGGGACATGAAACATACAATTTGCCTTAGTTTATTAGGCACATTGCTTTCAAAACTATAAAGCCCTCTAATGCCTTTGCACTTTGGTGCAAGCACATCAGACATCAGAGAGTATTACCAGTATTTTTTTTAATGTGTTATTGATATTTAGTTATTTCTGCCACTCAGGCCATTCTTACTGATTTTTTTTATAATATGTATATCAAGTCAACGTTCAACCGTATTAGAAAATCTGTAATAGCAATTTAAAAATTACGTTTTTTGCTTCCCCTATAAAATTATGAAAATGGTAAGGATATATTAATTCTTCCCCCCAGTTTTAAATTAAATACTATAGTTTTTTAGATGTAGGTAGTGCTGCGATCTGCTAATTTATGTTAAATCCTTTCGAATCTGCAGCATTTGTAAGCTACATATTGACTTTTTATTGGGGGAAAAGTGTCAAGGCGTATAACAAGACCCACATCGTATAATACGGTCTCAAGCGTTATGTAGAATAACAGTGCAACGATTATAAAAAGAATGTCCAGCTACATCTACCCACTTCCGACGCTATGAGTGTTTGACCCAGCATTTGGCATGGGAACAAAATAATTTAATATTTTACACTAAAATCGCTTTTGCCTATTCATTAATGTATTAAACTCTTTGAGCGTCAATGTAGTTGGTCTGTGCTAAAGTGAACTTTGCATTGCAGCCCTTAAGTGTTCCTTTCAACTTAACCCTTGAATGTACCCATATCCACGTATGTATGTGTGTTGTTGTATGCAGCACTACAGTACTAGTCTAATGTGTTACGCAACGACAAAGATGTTGCAGTAGGTTTTCTTAACAACATCCCCCGGAAACCATGGTACGCAGTGAAATATATTTATATTTGCCTGTTTGTCGTAACTAATATAGCGGTTTGAATGGAGAAACAAAGCACTTAGGTATTTAGTGGTTGTCATATTAAAACAGACGGACACTGTACATATACGAGTATATGCTTGTTTGCCGATAATTGTGTAAGCAACATGGGAAGGCAAGGCAATCAATTAAAGTCGACATATCAACTTAAATAGACTCGTCAGTCAACGAAGAAATCCCAAACGAAGGGAAACAAGCTTAGCCACTTGACACGAAAACGCTAAAGAATAACCTCAAGTGCCCCATAAACGATCCTTAATTTATTATGATATTTTTTAACACATATACTTATAAGCAACACATTTATGCACATATATGTATGTATGTAATTATGCGTTCTCTCAAAAACTCTTGCAAAGTCAACTGCGTCTTAGGACTACTTATGATGACATTTCACATTTTTTTACGATGTTTTAATCGATCAAGAACCTCATTATGGATATATACGCAAACGACAAGATCTTTTTGCATTTCACATGCGAGCATTTTCGTACTTGTACCGAAGTACCCCACACTACACTCTGGTGCGGTGGGTTTATTAAGTATTTCTCATATTATTGTCGGCATGAGTGCGACAGACTGGCTAGAAACCCTTTAACAAAACTCAAGTGCCATTAGGACATGATTAAAAATCCCACGGTGTGTTTACGGCCACAATCACTGTGGGGTAAAATGAAGTGGTACCATTTCCATATAGGTACATTGAATGTAACGCCTCTCAGAAGGTCACGCCATTAATCCGTGACCCCTCGCACTTTGAAGTATTAAACAAATGCATTTTCAAGTGGGGGGTCAAACTCTAGCTGCCTCCCATTTGGGGTGCCATACCCCAATCCTGTACCGTAACTGTGCATGAATGTGCGTATATGTGTGAGTGTGTATGCGTTGGTGTGTCCCTAAACACATGTACATTAGGGTAATAACTTTTTTTGGACAACATTCTCCCCAGGGCTTTTCTAATGGCAAATATTGTATTAATGATAAAAAAAAACTATTTCGGTTCAATTTGCTAAAAAAAAAACCTTAAATTATTTTTTTTAAATTTTTTTTTTAATGAAAATTTTTTTTAATATGGCTTATACATATGTAAGTATTAAAACAAATAATAACAATAAATGATTAAAAGAAGGTATTGTAAGATATAAACTTTAGGTTCAAAGTACGCGATGTATCACAAAGCGAATATATATCTTGTACTATTTTTATTTCATATGAAAAACTATTTTTTTTTTTAACTTTGTTTGATTCAAATCTTTAACGCGTTTGGTGCGTAACCTTTTTTAACGATAGCGAAAAACTAAAAACGCAGTTCTTAATATTTTTCCATGCCCTACACGATTTTGTCTGGGGAGATTTGAT
The DNA here is from genome assembly GCA_964034835.1 of Muscina levida. NCBI lineage: Eukaryota > Metazoa > Arthropoda > Insecta > Diptera > Muscidae > Muscina > Muscina levida. Next base: position 151,617,851 of record OZ035883.1, on the reverse strand, counting down.
TTCTTATATTCGCTCTATTTAATTATATTATTATTATTTAATAAAACTTTCCACAGCAAAATAGAAAAGAAACTTGCTACAACAAAACAGAAGAACATTCACTAATCACTTTAAAATCGTAAATGGCAATTTTGTTATTTTTGTTTGTTTTGATCCTCTAAATAATATACCGTCATAATATGTCGCCACAATGAATCGCGGATGCATGGCGGTTTCTTCTGCACGAGCGATAACAACAACAATATTATACAACAAGCTGTTATGATCGCAGGAATAACTTCGCTAAATATTCTGCCTAAGCGTACATCTTGTTGTTTTCACATGGAAGAATCTTCTTCGCAAAATCATTTGAACAGCGATCAGTTTGCAATGTTCGTCTGGAAGAATCGCTGATTCTTCACAACACCGTCTGCCCAAATGAATCATTTTCTAATGGTCGCCTCGAAGAATCGTGTTTCCTTCGCGCTGCATATTAATCTTCCAAAATTTGTCCAAATGTTTGCAGGGCATGTCTCTTGCTGCATATTCCCACTGTCGCGCCTTTAACTCTTAATGACCAAGATGTGGTAATAAAAGTAAAAACTGTTTTTTTTTTAAACGGCTAGTCGAGTTTGGCTGCAACATTGCGAGTAGGTTATTTCGGAGAAATGTCGCTGTAGCAACGGCGAGTTTTCCCAGGGAAAATTGAGGCGGCAAAATATAATTGCTCTGCGAAAGTCATAAAATAATAAAGATCACGATTCGGCCAATGTTGTGCCAAACAATTTGCAGAACAAGGACACAGAAGGATGATGCGAAAAAACCGGTCATCATAAAATAATAAAACACTTCTTTAAAGTGTCTGTACACCTCAATAAACACGAATGTATGGTCATCATTAACAAATGCGAGCGTCAACCCACCTCGGAAAGATCAACAACGTAGGATCGTTCCCAGAACTTATAGACGCCATTTTTTGGCTGTCAACTCACCCAAATGACTTTGTAATTGACACACATCAATGTACATACAAATGTATGTTCTTGTATGCTTTTGTACTCAGTTTGTGTGTGCAATTATTGGAGTAATGACAGTCATATTGGCGATAATATTTGCATATATTTTCCCCATGCGCCATGTGGAAGGGTTCACCGATTATACCAATTTTTTAGCAAGAGGCATTTTGGACCATATTTAAAGAGGATATGCTGTTACAGTATATACAGAGCGGTATACTGACATGCTACAGAAATTCAATGGTGTTAAATGATTTCAGCAAGATGAGGCAACATGTCACACCTCCAACGACCCATTGGGCGCAGTCCGAGAAATTTGTGGGCAAAAAGGGATGTCCAAAGAGATGACATTAACTGCCCACCTCTTAGCCACACATATCCAAAAAGAATGTTCAACATTAACCCAATGTCTATTGATAAACTAAAGGAACGTTTTAACAAGAAACGGCAGAACATTTCACGGAACATCTGTTGTGCCGTCATTGAAAATATCCACTCGAGTTTGCAGCAGGTGTTAAAATTATCCAGGACCACAAATGACCAAAATCAGCATCGATATTCTCGATGTAAATTAGAGCTTGATTCGTTTGGACAGTCCTAAAATAACCTCTCACAAGTATGTTTTTTTCAAATATATACAAACTTTTACGGTAGAAAGTTTTTTACCCTAATTTTAATTTATTTCTGGCCAATTTTACTTAAAAAAAGGTAAACATCTCTGCATTATAACCCTAAATTTATTGTTTGGGGTTCACTGTAAAGGTGTGGATTACTGATAATGATGTTTAAGGCTGGAGCCACAATGGCGTTTTGTTGACGCGCGTTTTCAAGAGCTTTCGTAGATGTATACACAAGAAGAAGAAAAATACGGCGTTGAGTTTGTAGAACGCTCGCGTTTTCAAAAGCTCTCACTCTCTCATCGTGTGTGTGTTTCACACACTCACATGAACCAAAACAATAAAGAGCTTTTGAAAACGCGCGTCAACAAAACGCTAGTGTGGCCCCAGCCTTAGACTGAAGAATCCATGAATAAGTGCTGTGGAAAGGTAGAAATGGTAAAAAAAAATCTACATTTATGAGAAAATTTAATGCATGGTGCCCCATAAATGTTCGATTTTAGGTTTTTTACAGTATTTGAAGCTCAACAACGACCCATGGTACCAGCCAAATATTTTATGAATATACAGAAACCGAACCCATTACAGGATGCAATATTTAATTTGAACTGTTGGCTCACATGGATTAAATTAGATGGAAACCTAAAAGAATGTACAAATTTATACGCTAAATATAATTTATGTTAGGTGTATTTCGTTAAGTAAAGCTGCCATTAGACGACGTGTATTTTACACATGGCTTGTCACTTCAAAACCCGATATGTAATTCTGCATGTCTGTCAAAATGAGCGTGTACATTTGGTTTATAATTTTTGCGTTCACACGTGCTTGTGTATGTATACATGTGTTTATCATTAACAGCTGACTTTGCTATATCTTATCATCGCCAAACACAGCTTATTAGCCCAATTTAACTAAAAATATGTTGAAAAACATTCATTAATTGTTCATTATTTACGATTTTAAATAAAATACTTACCATTTTCAACTTTTTGTCAGCAAACGCTCTGATGTTTTGTCAAAAACAGCTGATTGCCGATATGTATTAGATATCAAAATAGAGCACGCTCTAAATGAAATGTATACATATGTTATCTAACACATTGTTTTGCACAAACAGACATGTGTACATTTTACAATGGGAAAACTGACATGTCAGATGTAAAATACACGTCGTCTAATGGCAGCTTAATGTATACAATATTTACTTGTTTAGCTCACTTTTTATTAGTTTAAGGAATAAAAAAAATTCCGACCTCAAATTTGTTATTTATTAAGAGCAGACGATATGAAAACAATGAACAAAAGAAATTGACATACAAAAAATAAGAGTAAAGAAGTTTAAATAGTAACTTAAATTGTATGCAGATAATTAAAATTTTACATATGTTTATATGTGCTCACTGAACATAACAAGAACTTTTTGGTACAAAAGAGTACTCTGGTACAAAAAAAAACTGTGCAACAAAGTGTTTTTGGGTCATAAAAAAGTACTTTGGTACAAAAAAAGTACTTTGTGCCGAAAAGTACATTAAAACAAAGAAAGTAAAAGTACTAGTAAAAGTACAAAAAAGTATTCTGGTACAAAAAGTTTTAGCATAAAAAAGTACTTTTGGTACATAACATTGGTACTTAGCTCGCGAGCCAAGAGCCACAAAATTTCAAATTTCACGAGCAAAGAGCTGGTTTGAAATTTGAAATTTTATGAAAAGAGCGGCTCGCGAGCGATCCAATACAAACCCTGCTGTCGGGTACGATATTTCTGCATAAATTGCAGTGAACGTACACCGGCGCCACCGTGCAGCAAATAGAAGAATTACAATACATATGTCTTTGCATATGTTTCTAAATATCATTCTATGCGGTACTTTTTAATACGGATCTGAATTTACGTGTTTCCTAATGTCGATTTGTTGTTTTTATTTCGATAGTTACCAAACTCAGTGCGGTTACGATCAGTGTGACCAGATCTAAAAAATTGTTGCAGCTAAATCAGCATTAAAATAATGCTAAAAAAAATATTAAAATGCCAAAAAATAATGCTAAATTTAAAAACGTTTTTTTTTAATAAAATGATCACTATAAAGCATTTAATTTTTAAAATTTTGTATTCAATTTTCAATAAAAGAAAAAACTATTTATTGAATAAAAAAGAAACATAAAGTCTTACGTACATAAAAGAAAAAGTGTCCATTCAATTCAATATTACATTGGTTTGTACATACATACATATATGTATATTTATATAAAAACTAGTAGGGCGGTTATCTTCGGCTATGCCGAAGCACAGATACTCTTCACCATTTGTAAAAATGGTGATCAAACTGGTTATTTGCACTATTTTATTCAACTTTGTAACACAAAACAGGGGAGTTGGTGAGAAGTGGACGTTACTTAAGCTTCACACATCCATTTAGTCAATAATTTTGTATCGATTTTATTCGATTTACCGATAAGTTTATGAGTTGGAGCTTATTTTTATGAATTTTGTAACTCCCCAAAATTGGAAAGTTGTGTGGGAGGTGGGAATAGTTTAAATCCGATCATGCTTATCTTAGAACTTAACCTCTGCTTCTGGGACATACAGACGGGCACCCCCAAAAAGGTGAAGTTTGTATGGAAGGTGGGAGAAGTATTCGTCCGAAATTGCTCATCTTACAACGTAAGCTCCTATTATAGGATAAAAGCTTGATTATCAAATTTCAGCTCAATATTTCCTAACCTACGTCTATAATCGCGGGGGCAGTTACGCTGACACCCCAAAAAAGGTAGTTTGAATGGAAGGTGGGAGTAGTTTTTGGCCAACATTGCTTATCATAGAAAGAAGCCTCCCCTTATATTTTGAATCTTGCGTACAGCTATATACCTCTTAAAATACGGCTGCAATCGCAGGGACAACCCCCAAAAAGGGAGAGTTTGTATGGGAGGTGAGAGTAGTTTTTGACCGATCGGGCTCATCTTAGAACTCAACCTCCGCTTAGAGCAGAAAAGCTTGCAAACAATATTTCAGCTTGATTGCTCTTAAATTACTACTGCAATCGCAGGGACTGAGATACGGACACCCCCAAAAAAAGGGATTTTGTATGGGAGGTGAGAGTACTTTTTGACCCATCGGTCTCATCTTACTACTCAACCTCCACTTGGTGTAGGGAAGCTCACATACAAAATTTCAGCTTGATTGCCCTTATACTACGGCTATAATCTCAGGGACAGACCCCAAAAAGGGGGAGTTTGAATGGGAGGTGGGATTAGTTTTTGACCGATCGGGCTCATCTTAGAATTTAACCTCCGCTTTGAGGATAAAAGCTTGTATTCCAAATTTCAGCTCGATATCTCTTAAACTGTGGCTGTAATCGCGGGGACAGACAGACAGACGGTCACCTTTAAATCGACTCAGATTTCGATTATGATCATTTATATATATATTGTCATACCTACCACGCCTCCTTATGGGCGTTACAAATGGAAGAACAAAATTAATATACCCTTCACTCTGTTCATGCGCAAGGTGAAGGGTATAAAAATAACATAACAATTTAAATCACTATTTAATAGCATTTCAGTGCATTTTTAAATATCTTTGGTTTCCAAATCATGAAATTTTATTATTATATAATTATATTCGTTATCAAATGAATATTCTTCCTCAACTCCCGAAAAGTCGGTCGAAATATCATTATCATTGGTAATTATAATACTTTCGCAAAATGTATTTAACATTTTCAATCCGCATCTATTGTAAAGAAGAGAATTCATATTGTTCAATATCATTCTATTTCTAATTTTTGTTTTTATAAGGTTCATTTCACTGAAAACTCTTTCAACTTCTGCGTTACTAAATGGTAAAACTAGAAACTTCATAACAGAAGAAGACAATTCCTTGAACGGGTTTTCATTTAAATCATGTTTATATTCGTATACACTTATCAAGAAATCAATTGTTGAGTTTTTGTTAACCCATTCATATGTACTTATCTTTTGCCATTGCTTTTCTAAAATAGTAATTTCGTCCACTGTGAAATCTTCTATTCGATGTTCAAAATGTTCATATAATTTAAATTTTTAAGTTTTTAAACTGTTTTCTACAGAAAAAATAATTGTATTTTTAGGATTTAGAAAATTTGCTGGCAATCATTGTCTAAGCTGATATATTAACTGAGCTGTAAACTTTCGGCAAGTAACTCTTATTTCATTATCTTCTCCAGAATTGATTACATCTTTCTTTGATTTTAAAAAATCATCAAAGTTGTAATTAAAGTATGATGTTGGAACAAAAAAATCTTCTAAACGAGAATTTAAGAGAGCAAATGTGTCAGATAGAATAATGCTAAAAAAAAATGCTTAATTAATAATTGCAAAATGCTAAGAAAAATGCTGAATGCTAGCTGCAAAAATGCTAAAATGGTCACACTGGTTACGATAGACGATGGTGATTGATACCGACAAAACACTTTGTGCGATATGTTGTCGACAGACCAAAGCCCCAGAACGGTTTTATCGATTATCGAGGAGATGATTCGGTCACAAGTCAGAGGTTTATAATGTAAATATATTTAAATAATCGACCAAGTCCACAGTATTCCGAGATTTTAAATTATTGCATTGCTTAAGTACTTTTGTTCCCGCTCGTCTCGCTACTCAATACCTCTTAAAAACAATTAATCTTAAGTTATAGTTATGATGTTGTGAGTCACGACATAGCATAACATAGTCCAATAGCAGCCTTTAGTGAAAACTTAAGAGTCATATGTAGGGAATCATAATTTGGCAATACAAAAATTAACCTTTCCTCGTTCATTTTATTAGTTTGGTAACTATCACTGAGTTTAGTAACTATCTAAAAGTTTTTTTTGTTGCAACAAGCGTTGTTGTTATAATTTGTAAATACGAGAATTAGCAGGGAACTGTTTAATAAAGTTTTTCAGAACTACTCATTAAACATCCAACTACTAGTTCAAAATGCATTAATAAATCAGAATATCACCCTATTTTGGATGCAACAAATTTGTGTTGTAGCTCATCTATTCATCCCCTGGTGGCGCTGCAATTTATGCTTAAAAAATAAAGGTGGCAGTACTGTGAACGAGTTTTTAGCGTTTCAGCTGTCGTTACACGGGGTCTCCACCTGAAATAACATGGGGTCTACACCTGAAATAAGACATAATATTTTTATATCAGCGAACGTCAAATTCAATCGCAGAGTGTATTATGTTACGTGTGGACACTCAAATAGTGTTAGCGTTTGTATTTTAATAAATGTCAAGATACAGTTGTCACGACAATTGTCGTAACAACTATGTTATAATATGTTACGTGCCCTTAAAGGCACTGAAGCGTCCGTCCAACTAGCTCTTCGGACTCTCAAGGTTAGGATCCCAACCCTTCGCTCCAGCCCAGGACAAGCAATAATTTTTTTTTTGGGATAAAACACAAACACTACATTTACAACACAACACACTCATAAAGGGGGGAAACTGGTGTTCGTCTCCCACACTACCCACCCTACCTAGGCCATATTCTTTTCTGATATATTTTGTTATGGCCCCAAAAACACACACCCACGATACTCACCACATCAAAATCTAGCCTAACCCTTTATAATGATTACACTATTCCATATTGTTTAAATTTCCTTACTACATAATCATTTATTATAAAAACAAAACTTAACCTATACAAATTTTGAATTAATATTCTATTCTCTATCTTTTATCTTTAGATGATTTCAAGGTTAAATGTCTGAACGAAAATTATTCAAAAAATTAAAAGTTATTTCGCACCTCGCTGACACGCCGACCCTACCTAATGAGCTCTTTAGGGAAGTCTACGCTTGGCAAAGAAAAAAAACTGTTAAGGACGAACACGCGACGAATTGTATTCAAAAAAACGCTGAAATCACCTACAGGATAAAACGAACACTTATATCTTTAAAACACACAATTGTACGATCACTAACATATATAAATAAACTACATAACCTTAAATCTAACCTTAGCCTACATTTCTATTATTTCTGTTCCTTTTTTTGTTTATATTGTTTTTTTGAATTTTTTTTTTTATTGGGTCTTATGTTATCTTAGGTTCTAATTTTCTAATTGTAATTTTCAAGTTTTCGTTTTCTTGGTTTAAACACAGCTTTTTTGGTTTTTTTACTTTGATTTTTCTGGGTTTAGTTAAATATTTGAAAAAAATTGGAAATAATTCAAAAAAAACTAGCAATTTGCTTATAAGGGGCGATCCCACCGGTTTTGCTAGTGTTAAGTCTGTTTCCGGTGAGCCAGCCCACAGACTCTGGTGGTACTTAAAGATCCGGCGCCCTCTATGTCTCAAATATTCAGTTTGCGAATATATATTTTCAAATTCAAACAGTGCTCTATTGTGTAGAAATACCTGGGGTTCCGGTGGTAGTACTGTTGTTAATAGTTGACATACCATAGATGGCGCCGATTATTGTCGCTTTGGGATTAATCGCAAAAATCGCGTTAAAAATTGGTCGATTCTGGTCAAAGAGGATTGTACTTTCCTTAGTCCACCTCCCCTTTACGCTTGCTCACGCTATCCCAGGCGTTCCAATGCTCCTACACCAAAAATAATAAAATTAACTTTACACGCAAAAAAAATGTTTTTTTTTTTTTATTTTATTTTTTCTATATAGTCTCACTTACTTAAGATTGTTGCACTTTTGGCTTATGCCTAGGGATCTATCCTTCTCAACCAAAATATTTAATCACGAAAATTGTTTCTGCTTGTTTTTTTTTTTCTAAAAAATAAATGTCTTCTTTTTTTAAACTGTTTTTTTGTATGGACGATTAAAAAAACTTAGTCTTTTTAATAACACCTACACTTTTTTAAAATAATTCACTACATGGAACACCGGACACTTTCCATGAACTTTATAGTTCGCCGTCTGAATCGTTTTTGTCTTTCTATTCTCTGACTTTGCCTGTTTTATTATTTGATTTTCCCTCTAAATTGAAAGCTATCTGCCATCTTTTTTAATCTGTCTAAAAAAAAACACAAAAACAGCCATCTTTTTTCTATTTTCTTTATTTTTCTTATTATTTTTCATATTCCTTCATTATAGTTTATTTTAGGAGAGGCGCGAGCACAAATTTCCCTTTTTGTTACATTTAAATCTAAACGCTAGTAACAGTTTTCTGTTAGTGGGTTTATGAATGAAATCCAGTCAGTGCCTTAGTGCATCTGAATGGGCCATACGTATTCGCACTCTACGTTTGTGTATTAAGGTTGGTAACGCGAACCATACGCTACTACCCTGCGCTCATATGGCATTCTGTTTCTTTCCTTCATTTCACTTTTTCTCTACCACTATTACTAACACCACTTTTTACCTACAATTACTAACATTTACGAAAATTAAAGAAAACCCATGGCACTAGGCGACTTCTCGGCCACCATAGACATAAAAAGGTCGCCTCAAGAATTACGCACAGGAGTACCGCAAACGCATTTTAATTTATCCGCCAGGTAGGCGTGCGCATGGGATTGTGGCCATTGCGCGTGGTCGACCCCCCCTTCTTCGGAGTTCTACTATGAAGGGTAAGGCAACCTGTAGTTGAGGCCTAGGCGTGCAGCGATTTCTGCCCTCCATGGTATTGCATGCCACATTGCCTCATTGCCATTGGATCGCCACCACCCCACGGTTCCCCCCTGCGTAATTCTCGTCGCAACAAAACTCCGGGGCTTGCTAGTGTACGCCACAAGAGCCGGTGTGCGATCAATCTGTGGTTGCTTGTTTGGGCTGCTGGATGTCTTAACGTGGGGAATTCCCACTCCCTGACCTACTTCATGCTCACTGAGTACACAGCCGGGCTCTGTCACAGGTAATTGAAGAAGACCTATGCATGCTAATCAGACCCTCGCCGCTTTATTCATCCCTTAAACCTGTGGTCATAGATCACAACAACCCAAATCCATGTCAGTATTTTAACTCTTTTTTTTTTTTTTTTTTTTTTTTTTTTTTCAAAAAATATTTATGATAAGAGGTTCCAAGTCGGTAACTGGTCATAACAACTACAACCAAACGTACGTAGGCAATATGTAGATGCAAAAGAAATAGCCAATTTTATGGCTTACAGTTAGTTTTAATATCATTAACGCTTTTAAGTTAGATTTATTAGCGTAAACTTTACACGTTAGTTTTATTAGCATTTGTTTTAATTAATATTGTATCTTTCGGTGCTTACAACTTATTTACTTTCATTAACTAAGCCAAAATATTACTAAACAAATTTATTAAAACTACTTTTGCCTATGTTCGTTGAACAGTTTGTCCGTCTTGGCTCCTCTTGTCTAGTGTACCTACTATTACTTAAAAAAAAAGGAGTTGTTTGCATTTCTTGTTCTTATAAATATAATAGGAACTTATTAAAATGACCACTATTAAAATGACCGATCATTTGACTTGTTCTATCCAGCTAGTCATCTTTTACATTAAATATCATTCTGGGCGTTGACATGGGTTGTTGCTATGTGGCTGTCTGTATCCGTTAGTTGGATCGTGCGTTGTCTTTAGGTATTTGTCATTCAAGGTAGCTAAAATTTGTTGGAGTTGGTCATAAGGTGGAAGAATTATTATTATTATATCTTTATTTTTTTTTATTATTATTAAACTCTTTTCCTAAGTTTTTTCCGTTTCGTAGGGGTTGTTAACCCATGTTGATGCAAGAGCGATTTTACGTCAAATTGTATTTTGCACAGCTCGTCATATACGAGATTCAAAAAAAAATTTCCTGTTATTTTGATTGTGCATCTACAAACTACGAAGGAAATGCGTTTTTCAATTTCTTCTCTCTTTTCTAATCTAAGAATCTAGCTTATTAGTTTTTCCTAAATTTCTAAACCACTAGTCTTCTGAATTCTGAACATTGCTTTCACTGACAATAAATTGAAACAAATCATATTGTTTTTTGGGCGATATGCAATCTCATATTCCTGTCGTATAGCGAACGCTTGCGACGGGTTAATGAACAATTTAGTTCCCTTATTTTTTTGTTTGTTTTATTATTGTTATTATTATTATTCTTCTTTAATTTTTTAATATTGTTATTATTTTTCTTTTAATTTTTCTACATTTACCGTCCACCTTGATGACTACCGTAAATATTTTTATTTTCCTCCTTTACAACCTTATATTTGCCACAAAATGGGGACGAGATCAACCAAACTGTCAATAAACCTGTGGGTAAAACTTTCTCCTCATTGTTTTATATCTTTAGAATGATAAATGCCTATCGGCTTGCCCTGTAGATTTTCCAATTCGTACATGTTGTTACCTATTGGCCTTACTATTCTACATTTAAGATATTTCTTACAGAACTTTGCGTTGATGTTGTTTTTAAAATCACTGAGTACTTGGTTCCTCCGGTACACCTCTTGTCCAGGGCTAAATTTCGTTGTTCGTGCCCGTTCGTTGTAACGTTTCGCACTGTTTTCATATGCATCATGCATGTTTTCCTGTATTTTCTTACGAATTATTTGTAGTCGATCCTCCATTGATACATTATCAATCCGATGGTCTACCATTGATTGCAATTTTCTTGCTAACTTGTAGTCTCTTCCATTTGTAAACATGTGGTAGCCAAAAAGAGCGAAAAAGGGTGACACTCCTGTCGCTGAATGTATTGAGGTTCTAAGAGCACACTCTATTTCGTTAAGATACAAATCCCACTCACGGTGATCATTATTCAAGTACGTCCGAATGGCTGTTAGTACAGATTGGTTCACTCTTTCGGACGCATTCGATTGAGGAGAATAGACTGCTGTTTTTATGTGCTGTATTTTATAGGCCTCCATAGTTTCTGCAAAGTTTTTCGAAACGAATTGTTGGCCATTGTCAGTGTGTATTTGTTCAGGTACCCCAAATTTCTGAAATACTTCTTGAACTAAAAACTCTATGACATTTTTAGCCGTAGCCTCTTTCATAGCTTTGAGAAATACGAATTTAGAAAAGTGGTCGACAACTATAAAAATGTAAGCATTTCCATGTTTCGACCGCGGGTACTTCCCAAGAAAGTCAATATACAACTTTTGAAAGGGACGTTCTGTTATTACCTCGCATCCGATCGTAGGAAGCATGTGTCGATTAGAAGCTTTCGCTTCTTTGCACTTTTGACAGTTTGTTACGTATTGCCGTACTTGTAAAGTCATTCTCGGCCAGTAATACATTTGTTTCAACCGTTGAAGTGTCTTTCGTATTCCACCGTGGGCAGCTGTGGGGTCATCATGGGCTTTTTTGATGATCTCAAAGGTTATGTCCTCCGGAACCCACAATTTCCAGGAGAACTCATCCAACTCACTGTCTTGAACAAAAGCGCACTTCTTATATACTTTCCCATTCAAAATTTTCAAATCCGGTAATTTTTCTCGATTTTCGTGTACTGCTTTAATCAGTTCCTTGTAGCTATCACTGTCAAAAGCTGTTGTCTCAAAATCAAAAACATCTTCCTCATCCATTTCTTCTACAGTCTCTTCTTCTACCATCCTAGAAAGCGTGTCGGCCACTACGTTTTGAGACCCTTTTCGATGTTCGATGTTAAAATCGTATGCTTGGAGCTGAAGGGACCATCTTGCCAATCGTCCGCTTAAGTCCTTTAGGGACATAAGCCACTTCAGACTCGCATGGTCCGTGATGACTGTAAATTTCATCATCTCCACATAGGGTCGGAATCTCTTTACTGCCAGTACCGCAGCAAGACACTCCTTCTCAGTAACGGAGTAATTTTTTTGACATGTGTTTAATTTTTGTGAATAAAATGCTATTGGGTACTCTTCTTCGTCGTTATTTTTTTGAAATAGCACGGCCCCTATACCATAGTCCGACGCATCGCATTGTATAAAAAATTGTTTTTGAAAATCAGGATGTCGAAGAACTGGAGCCGTACACAGTGCATGTTTTAAGGTTTCGAACGCTTCAATAGCTGGTGGTGGCATGCAGAACTTTTTGCCTTTTTTCAAAGTATCCGTCAAGGCGGCAGATATTGAAGCAAAATCTTTAATAAATCTGCGGTACCAACCGGCAGTACCTAGAAAACTCCTAACTTCCCTCGGAGAATTTGGCAGTCTTATTCGCTGTATCGCCGCAACCTTTTCTGGGTCGGTTTTTATTATTCCTCCTCCAACTATAAAACCTAAATATCGCAGCTCTTGAAAACAGAACATGGATTTCTTCAGACTTATGGTCAGATTTGCCTTTTGCAAACAATCTGCCACTTGCGATAATATTTTGATATGGGTCTGGAATTCGTCCGCGATAATAAGGAGGTCATCCAGATAGACAAATACATTAGATTTTAGTTTCCCAGGTATGACTTTGTCCATCAACCTGCATAAACGCTGAGCCGCATTACACAAGCCAAATGGCATCACACGAAACTGGTAAAGAGGTCGCCCGGGAACAGTGAATGCTGTGTAGGGTTTGGCTTCCTCTTCCAGTTCGATTTGCCAAAAGGCATATTTCAAATCTACGCTGCTTATGTAATAGGTCTGGTCGATGCGACTCAGGATTCCATCAATATTCTGTAATGGATAAGCATCTTTAATCGTTACTGCGTTCAATTTTCTTGCGTCTAAACAGAATCTATTTTTCCCTGGTTTTCGAACTATAGTTGTTCGATTACTCCAGGGACTATCGCTTTCCTCGATTACCCCTAGCGCCAACATATTATCGATCTCTTGAAAGACTATCTCTTGAACTGCAGGGGAAATCGGGTAGTGTTTATCTTTAACTGGTGTCGCGTTCTCAGTCAGCTTTATTGCGTGTTTTTCGAGTTTAGTGCACCCTAGCCCATTTTTTTTAAACGCCGGGAATGCATCTATAGCTTTTTGCAATTGTTGTTGTTGTTCCTTGCTTAAGGTATGCATTCTTTGCCGATGATCAGTTGTTTGATTTTTGAATTTGATAGCAAGATCTTCATGTATTTCTTCTGCTTTGAAAAGGTCCGGCGCGATGTCGAATTTTCGCCAGAAATCCACACCTAGATACATATTTTTACTTAAGTCTGGACACAAGTAGAAGGTTACTAACTTTTCCTGGCCATTATATTGTACATTCAATGTAACCTTTCCTATAATTCGGAGGCTTTGACCGGATGCCGTTTTAACATTAGACTGATACACTTGTACTTTTTCTGATATTTCCTCTACCAATTCTCGACAATTTTTGCCTAATATGCTTACTGATGCGCCTGAATCCATCAAGCCTTTATACCTCTTGCCCGCTATTAAGATTGTAGCATATGGTCTTGAGTCATTTCGTCGGCTCATTGCCTCTACTGTTCCACATACTAGTTTATTTATTTCTTTGATTTCTTTACATCGATTCCTTATTTTCAGTATTTTTTTTGATGGATGGGTTTTATTTTCTCTTGTAGTATGTTCGTGTGGTTTATCTATTTTCTCTGTTCTAGCCTGTTCAGTTATGTTTTCTTCAAAAATTTTCTGTCGAATATTTTCATAATACTTCTCTCTCTCTTCGATCGGCAAATAATGGCGTATGTGTGGAAGGTTTTTGATTATTTTAGTGGACTTTATTGAGGGGGATTCGCTGTTGGTCGTGATTCTCCCGCCACAATCACGCTCCTTTTCATGTTTCCCGGCTTACACTTGGGGCATTTAGGGGTGATAACATTAGGTCTGCCGCATTTGTAGCAGAACAGAGACCTTTGGGTATCGGGACAATCAACAAAAATGTGTCCAGGCTCACGGCAGTTCCAGCAAATGACCTCACTTATAGCTGCCACATCACCATGATGTATGTCTTCTTCCTCATTGTCGAGTTCAACTATGGCCTCATGTACTTGCCGTTGGAAACGTTGACTGCCCTGATTAGGTGGCCTATTGTCTTTTCGCAGAAAAGTTCTCTCTGCTTCTAGACATTCTACTCGCAACCGCTCTAAGGAATCGACAGTTATCGGATAGACAATTCGCGCAATACTTTCTTTTAAATTTCTCTTGGCAATTTTTATCATTTCATATTCAGTTACGGAATGGTTCAGTTTGGATCGGAGTAAGCTAAGGCTATAGAAAAATGCATCAATACTTTCGCCTGGCATTTGTTTTCGGTCTACTAATTCATGCATTATATCGAAAGTTGTCTTTTGAGATCGGTAACGTTCTAGCAGGGCAAACCGAATATTTGGCCAATTTACATCTCGGTTGGACTCCAGAAAGAGCCAGTACCAATTACCTACCTCGCCCGATACAAGCAAATGAAAATCTCTGACAATTTCTTGCCATGGCATGCGATATTGCCTTTGAAAGTATTCAACCCGAAACACAAAATCTTCAACGGTGAGGTTATTTCTATTTCCGTCAAACTTTAAGCCAAACTTATCTACTCTGATTTTCTCTGACAAAGGGATTGATTGATTTTGATGACTTTGTTGCTGATCGTTTCGCAAGGGAATGTGAGGAGGAGGGGGGAAATTGTATTGGGACAATGGGACCTGTCCACTAGCACTAGGTGCATTAGTGGAAACACGAATATTATTTGGCAAATTATTTGACAAAACATCTTGCTGGCCTTGCCCACTATTAACTCTTCGCTCAAATTGTTGGCTATTATTTACCATTAAATTGTTGACGACTCGAGTTAATTGTGTAATTGATTGGTTTATCGCCATTAACTCACTCTTAACGTTTTCCTTAACCATAACCCTAATTGAGTTTTCTGCAGATGAACGAATCTCCTCTACACTTTTCGCCACTAGGTTTTTTACCGTTGCATCAAGATCCTGATTTATATTTCTCCTAGTTTTAGGAATCGCACCCTGATTTTGATTTGTGGCATTAATAGTTGCCGACAAATCGTACATTGCAGGATCATTAGGCCCTTGTGTATTCTGCATTTTCTTACTACTTCTACTAAGAGCTTGTCTTTTTGGATCAGGTGTATTTCTAGTTCTATCGAAAATATTTTCTCTTACCCTCTTCCTAAGTTTGTTTTTCTTTGAACTCGCATTCAATTTAGTGGTCTTTGAGTTATCTTCAATCTCCATCGATCACGCAGATTTCGCCTTACTATCGGGTTCTAACTTATCAGTGGTTAAAATGATTGGTTTAAGTTTTTGTTTTAGGATATTAAATAAAAAAAACATTGACGCTCAGAAAACCCGTTCAATTCTTACTTATCTTTGATATGGTCCGTAGTCACTAATAAATAAAAAAAAACTAATAACAATTATATTTACTATTACAAAACAAAATTGATAACAAACATAAATTTTCTTTTAATATTTTAACTTTCTTTTCTTAATTTTCTTTTGTTTAGCAAAGGGCGGCATTGAATTTGATGGGGTATGTGTGTGTTTACGTATTTATATTCCTAAAAAATAGGTCCTTCTCTGAGTGTGTTGTTAGTCAATTTAATATACAAAATTGAAAATTGGAAATAGAATGATAGGCGCTCCTCCTACACTTTACAGTCGCATACATCACAGACTATAGATGCCAGGAGATAGAAACACCTTTGATGGTACAACTGACCTCTAAATTAAGTATTGAGCGGCTACCACCTCGAATGCTTCATTTTACCTATACTATAACTATTTCCTATTACTCTATTGAAACTAATCACAACATTATTACATCAAAACGAAAATACAGTTAACACAAAAGATTTATTGCACCTTATTTAATCTTGCTATTGCACTATATTTTCCTAGGTATCGCACGATTGATTAAGGAACTAAAACTTCGTCCTACTAGAGTTTCACACAACAAACCAGCGTCTATGTCTAGTTTGGTTGTAAACCTTGCATTAGACTTGTCTTATTTCAAAAACCTTTCGATGGTCTATTGCACATTTTAATGGTCTATTGATTGGTGATCTTGATGTTGTTCACACTAAATGCTATATAAATATGTTAATCCATTACATACAGGAATGGTTCGCATTCGATTGGGCGCCATATTGTTACGTGCCCTTAAAGGCACTGAAGCGTCCGTCCAACTAGCTCTTCGGACTCTCAAGGTTAGGATCCCAACCCTTCGCTCCAGCCCAGGACAAGCAATAATTTTTTTTTTGGGATAAAACACAAACACTACATTTACAACACAACACACTCATAAAGGGGGGAAACTGGTGTTCGTCTCCCACACTACCCACCCTACCTAGGCCATATTCTTTTCTGATATATTTTGTTATGGCCCCAAAAACACACACCCACGATACTCACCACATCAAAATCTAGCCTAACCCTTTATAATGATTACACTATTCCATATTGTTTAAATTTCCTTACTACATAATCATTTATTATAAAAACAAAACTTAACCTATACAAATTTTGAATTAATATTCTATTCTCTATCTTTTATCTTTAGATGATTTCAAGGTTAAATGTCTGAACGAAAATTATTCAAAAAATTAAAAGTTATTTCGCACCTCGCTGACACGCCGACCCTACCTAATGAGCTCTTTAGGGAAGTCTACGCTTGGCAAAGAAAAAAAACTGTTAAGGACGAACACGCGACGAATTGTATTCAAAAAAACGCTGAAATCACCTACAGGATAAAACGAACACTTATATCTTTAAAACACACAATTGTACGATCACTAACATATATAAATAAACTACATAACCTTAAATCTAACCTTAGCCTACATTTCTATTATTTCTGTTCCTTTTTTTGTTTATATTGTTTTTTTGAATTTTTTTTTTTATTGGGTCTTATGTTATCTTAGGTTCTAATTTTCTAATTGTAATTTTCAAGTTTTCGTTTTCTTGGTTTAAACACAGCTTTTTTGGTTTTTTTACTTTGATTTTTCTGGGTTTAGTTAAATATTTGAAAAAAATTGGAAATAATTCAAAAAAAACTAGCAATTTGCTTATAAGGGGCGATCCCACCGGTTTTGCTAGTGTTAAGTCTGTTTCCGGTGAGCCAGCCCACAGACTCTGGTGGTACTTAAAGATCCGGCGCCCTCTATGTCTCAAATATTCAGTTTGCGAATATATATTTTCAAATTCAAACAGTGCTCTATTGTGTAGAAATACCTGGGGTTCCGGTGGTAGTACTGTTGTTAATAGTTGACATACCATAGATGGCGCCGATTATTGTCGCTTTGGGATTAATCGCAAAAATCGCGTTAAAAATTGGTCGATTCTGGTCAAAGAGGATTGTACTTTCCTTAGTCCACCTCCCCTTTACGCTTGCTCACGCTATCCCAGGCGTTCCAATGCTCCTACACCAAAAATAATAAAATTAACTTTACACGCAAAAAAAATGTTTTTTTTTTTTTATTTTATTTTTTCTATATAGTCTCACTTACTTAAGATTGTTGCACTTTTGGCTTATGCCTAGGGATCTATCCTTCTCAACCAAAATATTTAATCACGAAAATTGTTTCTGCTTGTTTTTTTTTTTCTAAAAAATAAATGTCTTCTTTTTTTAAACTGTTTTTTTGTATGGACGATTAAAAAAACTTAGTCTTTTTAATAACACCTACACTTTTTTAAAATAATTCACTACATGGAACACCGGACACTTTCCATGAACTTTATAGTTCGCCGTCTGAATCGTTTTTGTCTTTCTATTCTCTGACTTTGCCTGTTTTATTATTTGATTTTCCCTCTAAATTGAAAGCTATCTGCCATCTTTTTTAATCTGTCTAAAAAAAAACACAAAAACAGCCATCTTTTTTCTATTTTCTTTATTTTTCTTATTATTTTTCATATTCCTTCATTTTAGTTTATTTTAGGAGAGGCGCGAGCACAAATTTCCCTTTTTGTTGCATTTAAATCTAAACGCTAGTAACAGTTTTCTGTTAGTGGGTTTATGAATGAAATCCAGTCAGTGCCTTAGTGCATCTGAATGGGCCATACGTATTCGCACTCTACGTTTGTGTATTAAGGTTGGTAACGCGAACCATACGCTACTACCCTGCGCTCATATGGCATTCTGTTTCTTTCCTTCATTTCACTTTTTCTCTACCACTATTACTAACACCACTTTTTACCTACAATTACTAACATTTACGAAAATTAAAGAAAACCCATGGCACTAGGCGACTTCTCGGCCACCATAGACATAAAAAGGTCGCCTCAAGAATTACGCACAGGAGTACCGCAAACGCATTTTAATTTATCCGCCAGGTAGGCGTGCGCATGGGATTGTGGCCATTGCGCGTGGTCGACCCCCCCTTCTTCGGAGTTCTACTATGAAGGGTAAGGCAACCTGTAGTTGAGGCCTAGGCGTGCAGCGATTTCTGCCCTCCATGGTATTGCATGCCACATTGCCTCATTGCCATTGGATCGCCACCACCCCACGGTTCCCCCCTGCGTAATTCTCGTCGCAACAAATATGGGCTGTCAAAAACAGCACACACAATCATAACAATAAACAGACGCCATCATTGAAAATGTAATTCTTGTGAAAAGTGTACAATTGTGAAATAAAAATACAGCCAAAAAATCAATTTAATTATTATTCTGCATTTTTTTACAAAAAATTATAAAAAAAAACAAAAAGAATAGCCTCGCACACAATAAAAACATCCATGAACAACACATGTTTACTGTACGAGAGCTAGTCAAAAATGAAATGTTATAAGAATAACATAGCTACGTTTTCCCCTTGTTTAACATTTAGATGAAATTGAAGAAATGTCTTCTCTCATTCTGTCGACGTTTTCTCAGATATTATGCCAAACATTATTTCAGGTGGAGACCCCGTGTAATGTTTGGCATAATACCTGAGAAAACGTCGACAGAATGAGGGAATACATTTCTTCATGTTTGTCTAGATTTTAAACAAGGGGAAAACGTATTAATGTTCATCTTATAACATTTCATTTTTGACTGACTCTCGTACAGTAAACTTGTATTGTTCGTTGGATGTTTTTATTGTGTGCGTGGTTTGTCTTTTTGTTTTTTTATATTTTTTTGTAAACAAATGCAGAATAATAATTAAATTCGTTTTTTTGGCTGTATTTTTATTTCACAATTTTACACTTTTCACAAGAATTACATTTTAAATGATGGCATCTTTTTATTGTTATGATTGTGTGTGCTATTTTTGACAGCTCATATTATAACATAGTTTTTACGAGAATTGTCGTAACAACTGTGTCTTGACATTTATTAAGATACAAACTCTAACACTATTTGAGAGTCCACACGTAACATAATACTCTCTGCGATTGAATTTGACGTTCGCTGATATTAAAATCTTATATCTTATCTCAGGTGTAGACCCCATGTTATGTGGGTACGTGTTTAGGTAACTACGGAATGAATGAAAAAACCGGGCTAGGAAAGTGCATAGCAAATGCCACTCCCCCCAAAAACGCCCTAAAACACGAAAATCAAGATCAAAGTTGGCGCTACTAAAATGAAAGATATTTTCGAGTCGAATATAACGGTGTATTTTTCAAGGCCCTATGAACAAAATTCAAATTTTAAAACAAAATTCAAGAACAAGTGAAAAAAAAGAAACAATTTTTGGGAAAAATAGTTTGCGCGATTTTTAAAAAAAAATATTTTTTAAATGATCGAGAGATTTTTGATATTTCGCGGAAATTGAATTGGCTCTAACTCTGTCCAGTGGACCCGTAGGAACATGGGGGGTCGTCATAGGACCCAAAGTGACCAAGACGAAGAGAATTACATTTTTTTAATCGGGCTCCCGTCCCGATGTTATTTGGCGGCAAATTGGGGTAACGACGATAGTGAATTAGGGGCATTATGTAATAAATTATTACATTCATACAATATGTATAGATTCAATCAGATGATCTCTTTTGTTATGTTATGTCCTGACTAACACCACCATTAGATCTACATTAAATAACATTCCGCCGTGTATGTCAAACAGAAAAAGAAGAAGAGTACTATTGTCAATTTATCAGCAGTAATCAATGAGTAAAAAAACCTTATACTCTTTGGTTTAAACCACATAAAACAAATAAAACTCGATAGAGTGCAAAATGCGATTTTTAGATCTTAATATTGATTGTTTGTTAAAGATTTTTAGCTTCTGCGATGAACAGGACCTGCTTAGCTTGTGTCGTTCCCATTGGCTGCTGAACGATGTTATCGATAATAATATATTTCATGCGAAAACACTTGACCTGCTAATGTGTGGCCATCGCTGTGAGCCGGCAATTATGGAAAGGTATGAGACAGTTGCCTTCAAAAGATAATCTACTTCTAATAGGGCACATTTGTTTTCTGAACCAGGACACAGCGACCCTTATCTTTTGCAACACGTCTGAAAATAGCCCGTAATTGGTTGCGAGGTTGCTACCGCGAGCAGCAGTACTTTCATAGATCGAAAATGTTTGCAACTAAGATATTCCTGGAGAGAGATTGGCTGTACTTGTCCTACGCTTGCTACCTCAGTCAGCACAAACGCCTCAAGGCGGAAGCACTGCAAAGGCGCTATCACCAGGAGATTACCACGAGCAATAAAGCAGACATTGCTGATTTTGTAAAGAAAGGTGATACTCTATTTGCAGGCAGAGTTGCTGGGAGCAGCTTCATATATGAGGATGGCTACTCCACGGAACAACAACTGCACAATGCCAAAGAGTATATGTGGTGTGTAGATTTTGCAGGCGACACTTATGCCACTAGTACGGACCACTGTGCAAAATTGTGGCGCAGATCGGAGGAACTCGGACTTGTTCACCTGGACATGCTGACAGAGCTTAACAACTCATACAAAACAATGCGATTCAATAGTTCTGGGGACAGATTATTCGGCGGCCTATATACATCCATAGATCGGAGGGCCTTGCGAGAAATTGACTTGGAAAGGTAAATTGTATAAAGGGATGGGTTTATAATGACTCGAAAGAATGACTCGACTGAATGTTAGTGTGCTGTGCTGTGCATTAACTCGGAAATGTTAATACGGTTAAAAGTCGAACTTACTCCGATGCGCTTTCGTGAGCAACGATGTTAATTATTTTTCGATATAAATATAATTTTTTAAAAGATACACATGTTTACAAAAAATGAATGCAGAAATGCAAATTGCAAAAAAATCGCAAAATTTTTAATGACATGTTGCTAATACTTTTGGGTTTATATTCTATTCGGCAATCCTATTCAATAGAGCTTCTTAATGGTTAGATCCTTTAGATTTCTTGCCATTAAAGATGGAATCGCAACCGTATTAAGAAAGCACCTCATCTTGACTTTTTTTGTGTTTAAAATTTGTATCTTTAAGCTTTTACTTTAAACTTTAGATCTTATGTAAAAGTTTACTTTGTTAACGCCGTTATATTCTTCTAATTGCTATTTTTTTATGTTACTAAATTGATATATGTCAGGAGCCCTCTATATGTCTCACGTACCCTGTTCCCGCTAAAGACTGAGTTCATTAAAGTTTTTAGATGATTTCTTTAATAAAATGTCATTTGAATTACTTTCAAACTTCAACAAAAAATATCGTAGACTTTTTCCTAATAATAAAGAGGTTACTGCCGCACATTTAAAATATAGATCGATATGAAACGCATGATACAATTAGCATCCCGGTTCCAAATCATAGCGATTTAATGTAGCTGGAAAGACATGTTGATAGACTGACTAAATATGATAATACAAAATTCTTTAATTTTAGTGGTTTCGAAAAAGTTTTGAACTCGAACAGCATTTCGATATATGATCTTAAGTTGAAAGACGATCATTCCGTATTCACAGCTAATTTCGACACCAGTTTCCGGCTTTTTGACCGACGCTCTGATAAAGATGAACTGGTTTGGGAGGATCCTTTTGACTCGTCATTTTACTGTCTGGACTACGATGGTTTATATGCTGTTGTCTGTGGAACCAAGTACCATAGCCGCGTTAATCTGTACGACATACGCGTACCCGGGAAGCACATGCAAATGTACTTTCCTCAAGTTCAACACAACAAACGAAGGGGAGGAAATTTTAATTCATCTCCAGTGTACAGCGTCGCCTGTGATAGCCGATATCTATTCGTAGCCACCGACCACAACGTTCATGTACTCGACTTCAAAGTGGACTGTGCTGTGAGTAGAGATTATAGTGACATATTTCGCCAAATCCAACGTGTTTAAGAATATATTGCTATAACTATAATCGATGTCGTCTACCAACATATTGTTGCCGATCCTCTAGCGATAATTTATTATTTAAATCAGTTATTATAATACCGACCACAAGTCCTGTAGATAGAACTTTATTTTGTGTCATTTTTATTATACATACATCCAAAACAATATACATATACTGTGTACAACTAAATAAAACAAAAGATACAAACAATTAAATACATAATAATGACAAAACTGTTTTTACAAAATAAATTTCATTGTGCCGTTAAAAAGGGGGAGAGTCAAAGGGGCCTAAATGTGCTGTACGTACGTTGATATAGGTACATCGGTGTGATACATGTCGACGAAAAGGAATACAGAACATATAAATAGTAATTTGCTATCTATTGCTAGAACAAATAACAAGGAAAACGAAAATCCATTGTACACAAGCAGCTGGAGAACTGAAAGAAGCTCATTGGAATATATATTAGAACTAACTTATGCAATGCTTAACTTAAATAAAGGCACCATTTATAACTTATATTAACCACTATCTTTTAATTTCACTTTGAGAGTTGGCGTCTCCAGCCGACGCTGCTGCATTGGCCAACGACGTTCCATCGGGTGTAAATGGCTCGTGCAGCTGCATGCAGGGCGAACTTTTCTCCGTCGTTTCGTTGAGAGCCGCTGCTATTTCTCCATTGAACTGAAGTAAACACCCAAGGGCGCCAAAGTAGCCTTCGTGCTCCAGAAAAAGACCCTTCAGTGTACCATTCGACCAAAATTCCATTGCGTAGGCTAGCAGTTTCATCGCGATTGGATTGACTCTCAGGAAATTGCCAACAAAAACCACCTGGGAAAGGAATTTTTTTAAAGCTCCTTTACTTCGAAGGTTATTTAACCGCAACACATACCTTATCGATTTTCTCGTTAAGAGCGCACATACGGGCGATCAGGCCAATGTTGTTAGTAATCGTTACCAATGTGGCATTTGCTAAATCCTCACGAGACACAGATTCTCGTTTGTCTTTTAGATGCATTTGTCCGAAGCTGAAAGACGTACAAAATTTATCGTATCATTCCATATAAGCATCCCCAGCACTTCAGCAGACCTTGAAGCAACCAGATCACCAGTTAGACCAAAACGTTCATAATCCCCTCCATATATGTCCTTGACCAATTTGTCCACTTTTCGGCTGTCGCCCTTCGTAGCCAGCTGGATCGCTTCCTCGAAAGTGTTGCAACCTGTGAGGAGACAGCAAAGACCCAGGAATGTACCTCCACCTAAACTGTAGTCGGTTTACATTCTAAGTTAGCGAACGACAATTAAAACTGCACACGTACCTTGTGCCCGATACGCGCTTATAGTTGTCGGGTCCGTATACTGCCAATATAGAAACTCCAGAACCGACGTTCACCAGAATAAATGGATAAGGCTGAGAGAAATCAAATGCCCTCTTTTCACTTTTCCTAGGATATACATGCAATAAATTATCATCCGACATCATTTCGATTGCCATTGACTTGAATAACTTACATGATCTCTCTGGCATGCTCGTAATAGTAACATTCTGTACGATTCTGTATTTCAGCAAAGAGTATGCCCTTGATGAGAGTGTCCAGTTCATCGAACTTAGCCAGCTTCATGTTCACTTGCTGCAATGGAAAAAACAACTACATTACGAACACCGAATCGACGTTTCTGCTGATGTATTCACCTCTCGGAAATCATTTTCGAATTTAAAAGCTCCACCACCGGTGGCACAAACTGTGGTAACTAGATCGGCCATCCCCTTTTGTTTAGCCAGAGACAGAAAGTTGCCCATGTCAGTGGTCTGGAACCGTATGAAGTGAAGAGATCCTCTACGTTTCCGTATTTCCACATCGTCCATCTGAAATTAGCCGGAACGCACACAAAGCAAGCAGTAACACCGTGTTCAGGTCATGGCACACAGTAAAGATAGCGATTGAGAGAATATTTGTGATTATGTAATTCAGCGCGATTTAAAGGTTTAAAGTTCTTGCTAGAATCCGAACAGTCTTTTCATTACGTACCGATAGACGTACATGTTCAGAAGTCAACAAATTCAAATATGCTAATGGACTGCCAGGTAATGGCATGCATAAACTGAGCGTTGCCCGCCAGTATAAAGGTCCACAGCAGAAGGGATAGACACAAGGGGTTAATGACAACAATTTCCCCAGATTCGGCCCTGCACAATACTTCCAACACCGGCGGATAACAACAATATATGTCGAAGTCTATTACTTAAGAACTTGTTCGGTACAACCAATTGCCATTGTGTCTTATTTACTGCTATCTGATGTTATTGCCAAAGCTGAAGGTCAACACAACACATTTTGTCTGGTGGGGAAGCGGGAGTAAATACAACTCACCAGTTACAGCACTGGCTGCGAAAACGAACTGACGCTTTTCTTACTTGCTTAATAATGATTAACAGCTCACTATTTCTCAATCGTCGCATGAATACACACACGGACGCATACACACTGTAATAAAAGCTGATCTTCGCTCTCACCTGTAAATGTGTGTCTCTATGGCCTGTTTTGCCGTAAGCCGAGTTTTTTGTTAGGTAACGTCTGATGCTCCGTAGACTTTCGGCTTCTTCGTATTGTTCATCAGTTGCCATGTCCTTTGGTTCGAAATATACCAGCTTCGTAAGGGTGCCTCCAATGTCCATGCCAAACCATGGCATTGCTAAGGGATATAAAGAAAGTTTCGCTTGTGAGGTGTCGAACTTCCATGGTTTATACAACAAGTGTTAGATACAATAATAGGTAGTCGCTTTAAGCATTCAACTCCAAAAAGTTACCTGTATGAATGGACTCTTCGAAAGATGTTTCCACATGCATGGCAACAGCGCTTGTTCGATAATAATTACAATTTGTTTAGCTTAAATTGCAAGTGGATTCGACCTCTCGAAGCAACGGCGTGAACGACGCAATGAAATAGTCTCCGATTAACCTGACGTATGTATGTGTATATGTACGTGTGACGGGAACTTTAAAATGCGTATAGCTAAAAGTTTAAACTATCGAATAATGCGATGCCCGCTCGTCTGTCTGCATGCTTGAGCCAACTCGGAGAAATCAGAAAAAATTTAATGATCGAGCGAATACATTGAACTTATCAACGACGTCTTTAGCGAATAAAAATTGATTCGAATGAGTCCTAACTTATTACCAAAACTCATGTGTGAATGTTATGTTATTATCAACAATAAAAAGGTGGCATGCGCTTATCAGCCAGTCAGTAAAACAACCACTGAATCTCTGGGTGGGGCGAGAAATTCCAATAGCCAGTCGGGTCTATCTATCTAATCAACATTCACTGCATTGAGTGGGTACACACTTCGGAGAGAACGTGAGATGGATATGGAGATGAACTAAAACCGCAGTTTCACTTACACAAGAAATTATCCTTCGTGACCGATTTTTGAGACCTACTATGCTCTACTCCATCGGATTTTTTATTCCTTCCGCTGTTGACCTTGTTTGTTGATCTCGACTTAGATGTTTGGACATTATTCTGATGATTTGCCGATTTCCAAAGTGTACGCCAGGAATTCCGTTTCTTTTGCATTGCAGATGGTGTTGGTTGTGTTGCTGTTGGAACAGTAGTTTTGGACTGCTTCTCGTCAAGAGATGACAATTTAAAAATGTTTATGTTACATGAGTATTTCGAGGTATCTCGTTCTGGTATCTTCATATTGTTTCCGGCCTATTATATCCAGGAGAACTGTATCCAGAACGATTAATTTGTCCGAATATGGCTATTTTATAGGCTTGATGTTCTGCTTCTTGGGTTTCTTTTCCAGACTGTACAATATGGATAACTGATCGAGACGGTAGACCAAAGGTATCTGATCGCAAGTTTTAAAAGTTTCACAAAATATGTTGAGCAAGTGTGCTCTATAGTAAAAACCGAAACAGATTAACAGTGTCATATCTAAGGGAGAGTGAGAGCCAAACTAAGTCATAGCATAAGAGCGGAAGCACTGATCGCCCAACAATTGTCAACAAGTTACAGATAATACTCTCTAATTGCATTCGAATCTTCTCTATTTTTGAAACATCGTTTGTGTGCGTATATATGTACATATGTTCAAATGTATATTCCGAACTTTTTTTCTCAATAGTTTCTCTCGGCCATACAAACAAGTTTTTGTTGGAAGTGTTATTGGCACAGTGACTTAAATGACACAGGTTGGCGATTTTTTTTTTCGTGTATTGTTTATCTGTTCGAAATATCCGGGAACTGAGTATACATGTGCGATAAACACACAAATATGTATGTGTATAACGTAAAAAATTTAACTACATAATGCCTTTTTAAATTGTTAATAAAATACCTAATGTATTCAAGAAGATATCAAAGAGTGTTCGAAAAATGTGAATAGTCATTTCGACTGTAGAGCAAACGATCGTGGCATTTTATCCTCGTACTTTGATATCGCCCCAAGATGGGATAATATCGTACCTTAAATTCTGTGAACAATTATAACTTACAAGTCGATTTGTTTTGGAAAAAGCACTACAAATTGGGAGTTGAGTATACATGTGCGAAAAACACACACATATGTATGTGTATAACGTAAAAAATATAACTACATTATGCCTTTTTAAATTGTCTATAAAATACCTAATGTATTCAAGAAGATATCAAAGAGTGTTCGAAAAATGTGAATAGTCATTTCGACTGTAGAGCAAACGATCGCGGCATTTTATCCTCGTGCTTTGATATCGCCCCAAAATGGGATAATATCGTACCTTAAATTCTGTGAATAATTATAACTTACAAGTCGATTCGTTTTGGAAAAAGTACTACAAATTGGCGTTTTACTTAAATTTTGAAAATAATAATTATTTTAAACTGTTTGTTTGTTAGTTTTAGTCGATCGTGTTTTTATATATTAAATTTACGTTAAGTGTATCAAATGATACATCAAATTCGGCTTACGATCAGAAAATGTTTGAATATTAACGGTCAAATTCAAACTATAATTGGTGCTGGACATTTTCGGCTGATATCTACTTCGCATGTACATGTTTGACATAATTGTAGATATATATACAGCTGATGATGTACCATTGTGCATCAGTTCGTTTCAAAGGGGTCTGAAGATGAACTCGTGGAGTTCGAAACGCGTCATCCTAGTGCGTGACACACTAAATTTCACCAAAAATATCAAACAATAAAAAACATTTTTCTGATCGTAAGCCGAATTTTGATTTAATAAATAATAATTATTTTTGATTTTAATTTTGCTTAAAATATACAAATCATCTAGTTTTTGTGTGCTATACAATTTTGTTTTGTTTGGAAGTTTATATTTTCATGTTGCAAGAAGGTATGGACGAAAATACATTACATTTGAGAATCGGAAAATATTGAGTTTTTTACCCACCAACGCAGAGCGTCAGCACCTACG
Organism: Muscina levida; assembly: GCA_964034835.1. Classification (NCBI taxonomy): domain Eukaryota; kingdom Metazoa; phylum Arthropoda; class Insecta; order Diptera; family Muscidae; genus Muscina; species Muscina levida. Next base: position 151,589,755 of record OZ035883.1, on the reverse strand, counting down.
GTTCTCCCTCACACAATATTGTATCCTCTCAATGCTGGCTAGAATCATTCGGATATGTCAAGGTAAAATTAATTCAATCAAATCCATTTCAATAAAAAAAAACACTAATTTGATTTTGGCTGTTTATTTTTCGCTTATTCTTGTCCGGAGACTTAAAGGCATCATTGCTACGCAAACACCTTGGCCCTTGCGCAATCTGAATTACCTTTGGCCTTTTCAATCAGAAGTTTATTATTAATGGACTAAAACGTGCGCTAATAGCAACAACATCATTCCTGTTATATTAAAGCCTATTTATCACAGCATATAGTTGAGACACTTTTAAGCCTATATTAATATCACGCTCTACAAGAGCGCAAAAAATATTTTCAAGATGAAGTCTTTTAATAAGTTCTCAAAGATGTTGGACAAAAAACAATAAATGATTAACGCACCAAGAATGTTTTACGCCATACGGCGTTTTAATGTTTTTGATGTTCGATTTGTTGGGAGTCCCATTCGGGAAATCGTTTTCCTGGCACGTTTGCATTGATAACACAGCAACTAAAATTCGGAAGAGTACAAACGAAAGTTCAATGCAGTCAATTCCGTCAAGTATATCGAAAATTGCTTAACCTGCACCCAATTTCTGGAAAACAATTCGGTTTGAAAACAGAGAAAAATCGGAAAAAATGTATTAAAAAGTATAAAAAAGCATTACCTTATTACCGATTTTGCTGTTTTCAGACCGAATTGTTTTCCAGAACATGGCTGATAACTTCCCATGAAAATACCAAACATAAAATGACAGATTGTCATTCGTTCAAATACGATTTAATGATGACCGAACCAATTTTAACACAAAGAACAATATTATTTGGGTCAGTACATACCTTTTGCTAACTGTCTTTTAAGCATGATAGACGAGTCTTCTTTCTGCTGGGCCATGATGTTTGATGGTCACACCAATGGATGCACCTTAAGGCTGCATAAACAGATCAATCAGTTATTGCACTGGAATCTCAACTGATACGCGTATGACGTGGCGCAGTGTTATGCGTTCACAAAGAAAGCGGACAATAAATAACTCCGTGGAATGTTTTTTTTATCCAAATCGTTTGAGGTGTAATTATTTTAACATATATCACATGTACATAAACTTTCAGTTTTTTGTATGCAGAGCAAGACTAGATTTTGACAGAATGTTAGAGTTAGATATGTGGAAATCCGATAATTTTCACTAAACTGAGTACTCGGTACCAACTACCTTTTGCAAACTGGCAGAGTTGTAGCAAATCGATAATTATGAAAATGCAAAATGAGATAGAACACAGGGTGCATATTTCTCGATATATAGCCTTTTTTATACCAGAAAAAGTGGTATTAAACTGCAGTTTTGCTTATTGTCAGCTGTAGCTCAACTCACACGTTTTTCATCCGCTTTGTAAGCCGCCAAGTTTTTCGTGCCATCTATTAACATTGCTTCGGAGGCAGTGGTCCACGAAGCGCGAATGCTTTTAACTAATTGGAATAATCATTTACTAATATTTTGGCAAAAATTGTTAATTTTTTGTCCGGCACCTTTTTTTCGTTTGGTAACGCCAACAAACAACGAAATTGATGGTTGTCGGATCAAAAAATCGCTGAAATTCAGCAATTTCAGAGTACAAATCCGTGTGTCTGAATGCGCCTTCAGAGTACAAGACTTGTCGTCCTAAAGTGTTGGACCATATCGGTGTGTTCATAAGTCCGGTAATCCGCACACCAGAATTTATTAGAGAAGACCGAAGACAGGTCGACGCGTATGTATATTTTCGTCGACTTTAACCTGCCCTTAACAGGATTCAGTATAACTGACAAACTAAACGTCTCTGTGGAATGTTGCCGACCTTATCAAAGTCCTCGGAGAACTTGGCAAGCAATTGTCGACTCATTTTATAGTAGAATAGGCCTTTAGGTGCGTTCAGACAGACGGATTTGTCTTTCAATAGTGTTATCGATTCACTGATGATGACGGCGCTTAATACAATTGGTGCAATCTTTTAAAATAATCACATATCAAGACTATGGCGCTGATGAAAATGGTATCAAACCACTGCAGTCTTCTAAAAAAATTGAGAAAGAGCCGGTAAAAGCGGTTCTGACGTTTGTATATTTTCGAGATGCCGCTCGGCAATAAAATAAATAATATTAGCACAGATTTACAAAGTAAAGTATTTTAATAATTTATTTATCTACTATAAAGCTTCTTATGGCCAAAATTACAATACAAAAAAAGAGCTTAACAAAGAGATTTAAAAAGCAATAATTTAAAAACATATACAATAGATTTTATTACGGATGGAAAACCACTAAACTTAATATTATGAAATGGAGCAGTGTACATGATTAAAGCACTTTCAGTTCCTTTTTGTGCGCCAGTTTATTCAGCTAATAATATTCGTAGTTTCTTAGCAGACTGACATTTAAAAACTATTCCTAAACGGTTTTGTCATTTGACACTCTGGCAATAATAGAGAGACTATTGTCAAAAGGTCACATTCTATTCTAAATAATTGTTTATAGATGTAAAATGGTCTAAATACCTTATAAATACCCAGAAACACAAAATTACGCTAAAAATAAATAGTGTATGTAGGTTCTTACAGTTGGAATGTATAAAATGGTCGTTTGCTAAATTTAGTTTCGCTGTATTATATACCTATAGTTCGTAAAATTAAATAGTGATTTTTAGAAAATAAGACTTTTTAAATGAAAGTATTCGGAAAAACTTATTTTTGTGTAGTAAACACACATCATATCAATATATATCGCCCTGCTAATATTTATCTACTGTCGTTATAAGATTAACTAGAACAAGCAGTCATATATTCGAAAAGTTTGTATGGCAACAATCAGGATCTATACCGGCCAAAAGAAATATGATTAATAGACAACAATAACTAATAGTAAACTTATATTTTTAAATTGCATGCAAAAATTAAATAAGACAATTTTTGCATTTTTAGGCGCTAACAACAGCAGACCAGTGAAACATGTTCGAGTACTATAGAAAATATAGTTTTCGAAAGAGATTTTCAGCAGCCATGAGTTTTTAGCCACAAGACAAATAATATACAGATACATTAATGCTACGTTTGAAAAAGCTTTTGATTACCTTATTACTGTAGGATACAATGCTTTCATATTGTTGTTAAAAAGCCCACGTCATTCCATTGTGAAAATCACGTCAACGAATACTCTGGACGTCTAATATCGCATTGGGAACGGATCACGCGTTCTCTTCGGAGAGCGCTTTATTCTATGAAGGCGTTATCTTTGTGCAAATATATGATCTGAGTAGTTTGTACCGTGATCAAGGTGAGAAATATACTATGTATATTAATAATAGAGTAACAACGTGACTGTAAAAACGTTCGCTTATAACATATGAATGCGTATTTCACATTATTAAAATACAGGTAACTTTGAGTACATATGTTCATGCATACGTGCTCACACACTAATATACTCTTGTAAATATAAACGCGTCCTTGTCGCAACCGCTGATAACAACGATCAACTAAAAATTGCTTACTTTGACGCAAAATAAAACACCAAAGATTCAACAATAAAATCTTAAATTTGAAGTAGTTAAAGAACTGCGAATAATTTTTCTTTTGGTTAATAAGTAATAAAACGGATATAAAAATACATGTTTGCATTAGTCAATTAACAATGAGATCATTTTTTTATTCGTTTAAATTTGTAGTTTTTAAAAGCAATATAAAATGTTCTTGTACTTCTGCATAAAACAAACAATAACACATAATACAATTTTTGAATCGGTATATTGGAAGAACAACGAATGTAAGTGTTCTAGAATTCAAGGCAACACTAAACAATTTTACTAGAATAATTAACAAAGATTATAATGTTGAAACAAATATCGAATTTAGATGTTGCAAAAGTGATGGCATTGGGAAGCACTTATAGTGCTGACCAAATGACCACCATAACACTCAGTCTCACTCTCGGTTTTGATTAATAGGTGGGATGACGGCGACAGCCCTCATTCGGCTGTTATCCACATAAGATGGCGTACGCCTTAAGGAAGCCAGCAAAGCCTGCGAACTGGCGCTGCTCAAGTCTAAGGTTCAGTAGGACTTGCTTCCTGCTTCGACATTGGATTTATATTTAATCTCTCTGCGAGTAAGGAAGCATTTGTCAACCCATTTCGGCATATGAGTCTCCAAAATTCATGCTTAAAGCGGTGCATGAATAATCTAACGGCTGGATACCATCATCTTCGTTGATGTCCATACAGTTCATAGATCTGCTGGGCGATGACTCGCCACTGTCATCATCGGGAATCATGACATCCACCGGTATATACATATGATAAGGTCGCTGCTCCTTCAGCCAGGGCGACAAAAATATATATTCAATGGGAACGCGATCACTTATATTCTTGCGCAGTAGAGCCAGGAGAAGCCATCGAGCTGAACGCGAGAGATGGCCCGGCAACTGTACGAAACACTGACGTATGATTGTTATCAGATTGCTATTGCCCTTCTCGAAGAAAGGATACTGGCCTGCCAGCATCGTATACAAAATAACCCCCAATGCCCACATATCGGCGGGTTTTCCTCTGTACGTAGGTTCGGGACAAAGCAATTCCGGTGCGGTATAAAGCGGGCATCCTATTTTTTCGCTAAGTGTGTCATCATTTGGATTATCGAGAATCATTGATCCCTCCAGTGATTCATATTGCAGTTTTGTTCTGGAAAATGAGAAAAGGAGTTGCTATTAGTGTTAATGAAATAAACATCGGGATAACATAAAGGTGTCGTGCCACTGCAAATCGGGTACATTTACGCCCATACATGCGTGCTGCATGTTGTAATAAAATCATTACCAACCAACATGATCGCTCTTAAGCCAAACGTAGTAGTAGTATTTAGTGGCTGTAGCAACAACACCCAACGACTTAAAATTTCAACAAGTATTACAACAATACACAAAACCTCGAACTGACCCTGATATTAATACAACACAATACACAAGCAATCCAAGAGACCCCCATACACACACAATCGCCGCCGTCGTAGCCATTCAAAAAGCAAAGTATAATAAATAAAGCTATTGCTGAAGAAGAGCAGCGCGAGCGAGCAACTCCGTGGATTGTTAGATACAAGGTGAAAACTTTTAACTGCAGACATAAAAAGAGAACACAGATCGCTCTGTGTTGTATCGCATATACACACATACCAAATAATGGATGATAAACACAATTACGCGGAGTGACCTCGAATCAGTTATAACAAAAAAAATATATACTGTGAATGAGGCAAGACGATCTTTCGGATGGAAGAAGTGTTGTAATTTCTTGAGTCGCAACATGATCGAAACTAGAGAACTATGCATAAATAAATAGATAGAGCGAGATGTGGGAAATGAAAGAACTATGCAATATGTAGAGGTCACAACTGAGCATATCCCACCGGATAGATGTGCGAAGACAATTTGTGCACATTTCTTATGATGTTAACAACATCAAAAGCAGTACTTGTTTTTGAAAAAAAAAAAACGTTTGCTGTTTCAAGCACGCTGCTCGCCTTGTGTCAAGCCTATATTATAGTGTAGGGATTGACTATTTAGATGTGCGCGCAAATCTTAAATAAACTTTTTTTTTGTAAAAATAAAATTATTTTATGATGATCTTGGAAACGTAATAATAAGCAAGTATTAAGGGGGTCGTCTACTTTACTATCGATATTTGTTGATTCTTATATTAAGTTGATATTACAATAGCAATTTGTGAATTGTATCCGCACAGGTAGCAATGCCATTTTACATTTTAATTTTGTATCAAATATCGAATAATCAGTAGATTGCAATTTATTAATTTCAAATTTTTGAAATACATTTTATGCCTGCTGCTGACAAAATGCCAACACCAAAATGAATTTTGTCCGTTTGCTTTTTTCGTTTACACGCCGAAGTTTGCAGACCAACTTTTTGGTCTTATGGCAATAACGAGTTTAAATGTTGTTTCATGTACAACTACCACCAGCGTGTGTATGATGTAAACGCGGTCACTTGTACGCATGTGTGCGGGTTTGTACGTGTGTATTAAGGCCGCTTTGAAAAACACAGATAGGCAGGCGCAGCTGTGTTTATTGTTTCAAAATCGCGACACTGCGAAGTGGATTTATGAATGTGTCCAGGGATTGTATTCAACAAGGACAGTTTCTTTGCATGAGTAGATATATTACTCTATATATGATTGCATATATGTATGTAAATATTACCTAGCCTCGTCCACGAAGAAGAATCGTTTCAGCTTGAGATCACGCAGGATAATTCCATTTCGATGACAAATTAAAACTGTTTCGCAGATTTGGTGGAATAAGGAGCGAGCTTCAGTCTCACAAAGGCGGTGTTTCTCTCGAAGGTACGTGTGTAAGTCCTCAAATATTCCTGTGCCTTCTTCCGACTGCGGCTGATTTAATATCACATAAGTACGATGTTTATTTAAGCCTACAATGTCTTTAACGCCACGGATGAGCTGGTGGCCATATATACTGCTGCGGCAATCATCAGCCTCTTGTTTCAAATTGAAGTATGCCTCCTGCACCTTGTGCAGTGGCTCGTTTATGACCTTGCACTGGAATTGCTCTCCTGTATAGATGTCGGTGCATTTCAGATTTGACATGTTTACGTCGACCAAGTGGCGATAGCACGATGGTGCTTTCGCGAAAGCCGATGCGGGTATATGTTTGGGTTTGGCACATATTAAATATCTGTCTTTAACGACGTTTACCGCAGCGTCCATGTTGCTGTCCAACCGCAGAGATTGCAGCTCAAATACTCCTCCGGGTGTTGACAGTTTCTCCTTAATGGTCTGCAGCATTACGGCGTCCAGGAAGTTCTTTTTTGGCGTCGACAGGGCAGCTGCTGGACTAGAATAGTTGGTAGGTACCCGGCTGGAGTGTGCAGAAGGGGAATCCATTGTATTTATGGGTCCAGGCGAGGCAGGAGCTGAATAGGAGATTTTGGTAGCTGCATTTGCGTTGGACGCGGCGGCTGACGCACTACCATCAGATGATATGCTTGTATCCATCGTGTGTGGCTACGTTAACTTTACTTGGAGTAAGTTTCACGATCTTTTCTGATGTGTTTGACACTATTTCGCAGAGCAGAATATCACTGGGTGTAATTTATATTCGAACTGCTTTGGTCGCAAATAATTTCGTGCGCACTATGGTTCGTCATCAATTCCAATTCCACATCACTTGGGTGTGTGTTAATTTCGATTTATACGTTGTAGCAGCAGCGTTGCTCAGTTCTACATTTATTAAGCCCCGATTTTTATTGTTTTATTTTACAAAATGTATTTTGCGATTTCAGAACATTCTCTTCGGCTTTGTTTAGCTGATGCAAGCTGTATAAGATCTTACGAAATCTCTATGCACAACCAGCAAACGTGGTGACGCTGTTGAAGCAAAATCTCTTATTTTGTGAACTCAATTCTTTTCAGTTTAATCGTTTTTGCTTCTCCGTCTCCGTATCACGCGCGCACCCGACTGCGATGACTGCTTCTAGAAATACAACTGACGTATTTCGCTTTTCAAGGCAAAAATACAAGCGCCTCATAGTTGCCACACTGCTACATTATCAAAAGAGCAAACGGCAGTGAGAGAAGCGTCTAATATACATGCATCTCTTTCTGTCACATGGCAACTACTACCCTGCGAATACCTGATTATGTGTCTCTCTCTCCGATTGCGATTTGCTGAGAAACACAAAGCAATATAAAACGGTTGATTTCAAAATCTTTATTTCAAAATTATGCGTAAATGAAACGTTCTCCGACTAAGTGTTTTTGTCCATGATCTTGTGTGCACGCGAATGAACGAGGACTTTTGTTTTGTCCCAATTGAAATGTGCGCCTCAATAGGAATTAGAAGAAACAAATATCGATGGAGCAGAAACATAAAATCAACCCTTAGAAACGATGAAAATATTATCACATTGCAGCAGTGGGGGTACAGTTGCGTTCCTTCACATCAGGCAGCAGGAGCAGAAACAACAACAGCAGGCCCTTCGTCCTATGAGTAGTTTGGGAAAACTTATTGTCATTAAGCATTTTGATGTTCGCTGCAGGTAGATACAGTGTGCGTGCATAAGCATATAACAGCTGCTGCAAGGTGACTGTTTGGTTCTAGGAAGAAAGGAGAAATAAGGAATTATACCCACGCATTACACACACATAAGTATGCTTGAATGTAAGCACTTCGTGGATTTAGGATTTACGCCGCTTAGTCATAATTTTTTTTTTTGCAAATAGGTACTTTGTGAAATGATTGATATTGGTCGATAGACTCATGAAAATGAATGAAATTCGTTGCGTTATCGCATTTTTTTTTTGGCAAACAAAAAACAATTGTATTACTTGCACAGGTAAGAAGTAACAATGCTGCTGGCATGTTCCGTAGCACAATTTTCGATATTTTGGTGGATGTATCGCATTTGTAACGTTTTGTAATTATGTATTTGCAATGCAATTACTTAATATGTATCTAACTTCTATAATCTGTATTACCTTCAGGATACGCAAAACATTGCGGGAATCAGCTTTGATGAAAGTTCTCAAAATTGGTACCTATAGGTAGTCTACAATCCGTGTGGTGTAACAGCTTTAAACCACAGACCTCTCTTTGGCCTTGTTAACTTACAGGTTAATTTTGAAATGATCAAATCTTGTTATCAAAGACTGATGGGTACCTAGTCATTTTTCTAGTTTACTTTTTCTGTTTATAAGTATAAATCGTATTTTTATGTTGATTTATTTAAAATGTTGTAATTCACTATCATAATTTATTACAATTTCACAAAATTTACAATCATTCCATGTATGTATAAACAAACGGTTTCATATAAAATTACTGCCATCTTATGTTCGCTTTTAAATCAGGCAATTATGACCTCACTACCAGTGTCAATGGCCTTGTTGAAGTGGAATCATTTTCGCAGCACTGGTACACCGTCGAAACTAATGACGTGCTTTAGTCTCAAGTAACTGAACTTCACTTTGCGTTGAATACATTTTAGAAAGCTTTCTTCAAACCATAGGTTCAACGACACTCGGAGAAAGTGTGAGTGTTGCCTAAAAGAAAGTTGTTATGGAGGAAAAACAATGTACTGTCATGATCAGTGTGTGTACATCACCAGTAAGTTTGAATAGAGCGTGTAAAGGTGTTTGTACATCAGCAAGGACGGTCAAATGTTATTACATACTTACCTATGTATGGAATAGTAAACATTCGGATTGATTTAGAGGAGTCGATAAATTCAGAAGTGAAGTCTAATGGGCTTTTACTCTGCACAATTGCTCTGCCAACATTCAGCTTGTCTGATCATACATACGAATGTATGTATTTCAAGCAGAGCGCCAAGGCAAGACCGAATATTAACGTTAGTAAATAAGCTCAGTCATATGTATATACAAACAAGCGTATATCGACATAAATAACCATTTGATTAAATGATATTATGGAGTTTTGTATATAAAAAATGCATACATGTCTATATCTGTGCGTATGTGTTGTATGTATTTGCTTTGTTGCAATTAGCCTTGAATGAGACCTTCGCCTTAAAAATATCGTAATATACATATACTAATATAAATATCTACATATTTTTTACTAACGAATATCGATAAAGAGCAGAGCACGTGAATCAATGAATATACAATGTACACTGATCAATTTGTCTCCATACGCCAATATGTTTCTATATGCAGAAGTTTCGAATGAAATCTGGTAAAATATTATATATCTTTTATATATGTACATATAATTCCGCATGGGTAATTGCATTTTTGCAATCCTGTACCATATTAATGTTTTATTATAACTTCCAAAACACATAAAGATCTAACTGACAATCTTATTCATTTTGTATAGTTTTAATGGGTTTAATAGTATATGGGATTTTCCAAAGCCTCACTATTCCAGCGATAAATAACACAAGGTAACAAAATTAATCCTTATTTATGATGACTGTTTTATTTAAATAAATATAGAAAAAATGTGAATATTGTGTTTTTTTTTTACAAATTATTTAAATATATGTTGTGAATGTGCCTTAATTTTTAACGGTATATCGCAAAAGGAGATCTGATGGAAAAACCAAGTACAGATTTGGATTCATTAACCTTAGAAACAACATTTAGTTATTTATCGACAAATACCTTGTTCCCCTGTGTAATCATCCTTAGCTTTTTAAAAGAACTTTACTAGTGAATAGGTAGCATCTCATTACTTATATGAAGTTTCTGATATAAATATGACCGGAAAATACACTTTCGTATGCCAGATTTCGTTTGAACGAGTGCGGTAATTCGGCACCTCGTTACTTTATTATGTGTAATGAAACTTGTATGTCCTTTTGCAGTTGAAATTGTTGCTTTATCTTAGCTATTAATGTTAGATTGCTTAGTTAAATTACCTTCGATAAATCTAAGCTGCTAGCATTCGTTGTTCATTCAACTTTTCGCTTATGGTAACAGTTGTGTTTTAACGTAACTTTAGGTCTAAATGGAAATCGCTAAAAATACCCTCTACAAATGGTAACACAATTCAAACATCTGCCTCTATAAATACACCACAAAAAGAAAAACTACCACCTCCGATTGTCAATGAATGTGGGCTTATCAACCACCAGAACCTGTTCATATATAGATACGATATATATGTACATGTATTGGGATTAAGATGTATTTGTGTGCGTACATCAGATCGGAAGATTGCATTACAAGGATTGCATATTTTCGAAGTATATTTACAATTGTTAAAAGCATCTGCTGTGCATAAGATTTTCACGTACCTGTTTGAATACATGTATATATGTAATCATTGTGCATTACTGACGTTGAATCAAAAGAATATCCTTACTATGATACTGCACAAACAGGATCCCATTTATATTATCAGCTGGTATTTAAAATCCGTCGAATTCACTGAGAATTGTTGCGAACGTAATTATTTCGGAGCGCAGGAAATAATCTTTGCAGTACTTTTGTAGTGGTTCATGAAGTGACTGAATTAAAATAAAAAAAATCTTAATGATCTTTATAAGACGTGTATAGAACGATATTCCTATGAAAATTTTATGTAAAAACCTTTGATAAATGTCTATGATTACGACTATAAACCTTAAATATTAGATTTTTTCATTCCATTTTTTGAATTAAAGCCCTTAAATGTATCGTTTAAATAAATATGTAATAAGTCGATACTTTTAAAATTTAATTCCACTTTTCTAATCGATCGCACTCCAGTTCCATGTGGGAAATGTTGTCCTGATAATAAAAAAACCATTTTTTAGGTTGATTCGGTGAAAAAAGTTTCCTCACCGAAAGCGATTTCTAAAGTGTTATTCTTAGATAAGAAAAAAAACGAAAATAATTAATGTAATAATAAAAGAAAAAGTGACACCATATATTTTAATATTTGTTATGACATCAATTTACGTTAGTGTATCGTATGATACATCAAATTCGGCTAAAGATCAGAAAAATGTTTTTTTTTTATTTATTGTTTGAAATTTTGTTATGACCATTACGAAAAGTGGTGGTATGGTATTAGTTTATACTACGTTTAAATGTTTAATAATTATATTTTACTACTAATTTAAAAATTCACCTCCAAGACGTTATTAACTTTTCGCAACAAGGCTGGCTAAACTTTACATCCTACAAAAAAAGAATTTTTTTTTCGTAGACAATTTTTATAAATTATTTTGTGACTCTTATAGGTTTGAATACTACAATTTCGTATGAAATCATCATTATTAAAGCAAATTCTACAGAGATATTTATACATTTACAACACGAGTTTAATTTTTTGGTTTCAATCATGTACGTGATCAAATAATCGTACATATTTTACTATAGTTATAACAACGATTTCAAAAAGTCATCAACAAAAAAAATATATAAATCTATTTTTCAGATAACTCCTTTCGATTTTTCAATATACTAGTTATGAGGAATTCCCCGGCCTTGTATGAGCTACGCACTAGTGGGCCACTTGCAGTATAGAGAAATCCTAGATCTTTACCACGCTCTTCCCAGGCTTTAAATTTTTCTGGTGTTACATATTCTATGACTTTGAGATGTTTTTTTGTCGGCTGCATATACTGCCCCAGGGTCAGGCAGTCTAAATTAATGTTTCGTAAATCTCTCATTGTCTGATCCACCTCTTTGTCGGTTTCACCCAACCCTAGCATAATTGAACTTTTTGTTATAAGCTTCGAATTAAAGTTTTTCGCTTCTTTTAGAACATGCAGGGTCTGCCTATAGTTTGCGCGTCTGTCGCGCACGAATGGCGTCAACTTCTCAACGGTCTCTATATTATGAGCATACACATCTAGCCCAGATGTGGCAATAGTTTCAACACAGCTTAAATCACCTCTGAAGTCTGGCACCAAACATTCCACGAATATATTGGGATTCCTTTAAAAAAAATTATTTCAAGTAACACAACCGACTGCGTACGTTCATTTGTAACTACCCACCGCTTCTTTATTTCTCGTACAGTCTGAGCAATATGTTTGGATCCGCCATCACTTAAATCTAAAATTAAACCAAAATGTTTCTGTATTGCATTATGGAATTTTTTTCGACTAACCATCTCGGTCCACTGATGTTAAAACTATATAGTCCAGACCCCATGATGCAATGGCCTCTGCTGTTCTTGAAGGTTCCAAGGGATCCAATGGTGGTGGATTACGAGCTGTTTTTACAGAACAAAATCGGCAACCACGAGTACAAGTGTCACCCATTAACTACAAACAATATTTGCTGATAAGTCAGTGTCATTGGGTTATCATTCTATTAAACTTTTTGCGCTCATTGAATTTACAAACCATTATAGTGGCAGTCTGAGTGCCATGTTCTCCACCTCCCCAGCACTCCCCTATATTGGGACAGCGGGCCTCTTCACAGACGGTCGCCAACTTCAGTTCACGCAATTGGGACTTTATTTTAGCAAAGTTTTGTCCCATCGGAATAGGTGTTTTCAGCCATGGGGGCAATCGCAATCTCTCATTTTCGCCCTTTTCACGACGTAATTTACCTTCAAACTCTGACCATTGATCCTTAGAAATTTCTGGATTTTGAATAAAGTCCTGAAAATGTGGACCCTTTTCCAGTCTTTCACGAATCTCCTCAATTTTATCGTTCAAAGCAGCTTTACTTGAGGCCAACCTGGCTCCTCCTCTGGCCATGATCATACATGGTGTATGCTAAACAAATATTATAGAACCCATAAAAACTTGCCACTCCAACTTTATATCAAGCCCTCACCAATCTCGCAGCAGACTTTGGTGCGTATCGCGGTAACATATTTAGTTTTTTGTTATTATTCCTGATACGCTCATAACGCAATTACGACATTGTTTGGCGAGACAAAAACTCAATTTGCAATTCACTAAAATTGATAGCATTTAAAAGTCCCAGGCCCACAACAAATTTGTTGACGGCAGATTTTTTAAATTTTGTTTGCGATTGCTATGCAGAGATGATATTATTGCATTCTCTATTTCGTTTTGCATTGATTTCACAAAACAATTTAACTGTTCTTCCACAGCTAATAATCATGATTTGTGTGCGTATTAAGATTTCCTAAAACAGCTAATTGTTTCCTAATAAAAACAAGTAAAACCCAACCCATATTTGTTATTACCTTCAATGGAGGTATTTGCGTTCAAATTATTCACGAATTTGCACACACTATACAATAGTTAGCTAAATACGTAGTCAACTGCGAGATATGTTCGAGACTTAGTGAGGTGTTGATAGGAACCGAAATGGTTAGAATTTTTAATGTTTATACATCACCCACAGACTATTTCATTGGTTTGTAGGTAAAACTTATTACCTGCAGTTTTGGAATTTTCGAGAAAACATTGATTTTTTATTCTCTACCGTAGAATTCTACCGATAGCAGAGGAGAGTGGTTGCTAAACTACTTGTCTGTGTTATTGTGTTGTTCATCAAAGGTCGAATATATATGGAGTAGTTGTATAACATGAGTGCAAGACTAAAAATAGTATTCAATTAATAAATATTTTTTTTTCTGTTTATCAAAGATTATATTTGTAATTGTTACTACACCATTTTTTATAAAAAGTTTAAAATTTGTTAAAAAAAAAATTGAGTTGTATTGTAACTTACTTAATTCAGCAATTCTTAAATATTTATTATTTCATTAAATTTCAAACCATTATACTTTATATATTTTTATAATTTTTATACAAATTAAAGAGTAGCTATATAAGTGGAATAGAAATAGAATTTAATTAAAAAAATAAGGTTTTTTGTCAGAGAAATTTTTAAATAAGTTGTATTATTGTAATTTAATTTATATCGGCCACAAGGCTTAAAATTACAATTTTGAATATAAATAAAAAAAACACAAAAAGCTAAATACTCAAATGCAATATATTTTCGAGATGCAAATCTCTGAATCCAAGATATAAATACTTTTGTTAATTTATTTTAACCTTGTGCATGCCCATCTTTGACCTTCCATTTTGATGTTTGGGGACCTAGACAAAAAAATAGGTACATTTTTTTCAAATCGGCGGTCCGACCGATTTTTTGCACTTTTCTGAATGAACAGTTAAAATGACAAATTTGTGTAATCATTTAACTTTTAATTTTAGCTTGGCAACTCTATCGTATTCATAAAGAGTGGGAGAACAATAGTTATTCATGTCATAATTTACTTGTCCCAAACTCAACTCCGCTTAGAGTAGACTTTTGGGTTGAATGGATAGAGACGTGTTTAGTTTTTAAAGAGTGTTTTCCAATTGGTGTTAATTTGCTAGAGATATATTGCTGGAGTAGAAGATTTTATTTATTTGTGTTTTTTTAAGTTAAAGTATGTGTTTGTTGCTTAAACAACTTAAACGCAAGTTGCTTATACTAAGTATATAAAGTTTTACGCGTAAAACCAGTTTGATTTGTCTTTGTCCAACTGCTGAAATTACTTGTAGTATGTTGTATATGGACTTGTTTGTTTATGCCAATGTAAAACATAAAACAGAGAGTTAATCAATTGAATGAAGTTACAACCACAACAACAACAACAAATTGAACAATATAACAATGGGTGAGTTGCAGTGTTTCCCAGCTTAATTAATGGGATGGGCGCAAAATACTCCAACACACACAACTGTAGTGTCGTGCTTATAAAATAGATTTATGTGTATGTGTTTTTACAGTGGGCACATAGCACTCGTTAAAACATAAGGCATCTTAGAGTGGGAGTGGTACTTGGTAGGGTCTGCCACAGCCATCTTCATTTGAAATTAAAAACACCATTTTTGGAGGTATTTTTGTAGTAAGAACTTCTAAACCTAAACCGACGTTCGAAATCGTAAAACTGTAGGTCACATTGTGAGAGTCTAAAAATAGAATCATGTTAACTCACTCAAATGCGGAAAAGATCTTCCATATCTTATTCGTGGGATGTAAATCGATAATAAGGCTGTGTGTTATATCAAATTATTATGTATTGTATACAAGAAATTTGTGTATGAAAAGATGTCGACAAGCCGGAGTACAGGTAAAATGGGCCTGAACGCATTTTTGAGGTATATACCGAAACTAAAAAATCCCCAAAGAACTTGGCCCCTTCACATCGAAACTTTTTTTTATGGATACTCCAATATTTTCACCCCAACACGATTTTTTGACCATTTTTACAAAGTCCATATTTCATAAACCGTTCGAAAAAAAGCCTCAAATAGACCGACCCAAAAACATTGCATCCAGTGCATGAAAATTGCAAAAATATGGGGAAAATGCTATTTTTTCATGATTTTTTCACCATAAAATTATGATT
Source organism: Muscina levida (assembly GCA_964034835.1). Classification (NCBI taxonomy): domain Eukaryota; kingdom Metazoa; phylum Arthropoda; class Insecta; order Diptera; family Muscidae; genus Muscina; species Muscina levida. The sequence goes on along the minus strand of OZ035883.1, from coordinate 151,573,877 downwards.
ACCATAAGTAATATTCCACGTAAATCAAACGCCACGGAGTACAACGAAATAAATTTTATGGTGAAAACATCATAAAAAAAACCTTTTATCCCATATTTTTGCAATGGTTTTTTTGCTCTGGTTTAGATCTACAACTTTGCCAAAGACAAAAAGAAAAAATTTCGAACGGTTTATGAAATATGGACTTTGTAAAAATGGTCAAAAATTCGTGTTGGGGTGAAAATATTGGAGTATCCATAAAAAAATGTTTCGATGTGAAGGGGCCAAGTTCTTTGGGGATTTTTTAGTTTCGGTATATACCTCAAAAATAGCTCCGAACGGTTTATGAAATATGGACTCCGTAAAAATGGTCAAACAATCGTGTTGGGGTAAAAATATTGGAGTATCCATACAAAAATGTTTCGATGTGATGGGGCCAAGTCCTTTGGAGATTTTTTTAGTTTCGGTATATACATTCTTCAAAAATAGCTGGGTATGAAGGTGGCACCAGACGATGACCTTAGAAATGTTGCACTGTGTAATGAATGGAGTTATGGTCAAATATTTTGCCTTTTTCCCAAACTCAACTTTGCCACCACTAATAAATACTTTTGTTGATATCTAATTAACAAAGGCAGATATCAACACTTTCAGTCTTTTTATAATAAGAAAACAGATTATTTTAATTCAGCTAAGACTGTGGAGGAGTATAAGCTTACCAGCTGCTACATCAATAGCATCTTGTTTCATTTGTTAAGAAGTTTCAGAATGATATTCCCTTCTATCATATTTTTAACGACACCCTAATACATATTTGAAATTACGCGACCCTGTGTTGCAATGGATCACGTCTGGGTGTGTGTATGTGTGTTAACGTAATGCCCTCAGATAAGATAAGTCTGATATGAAAGTGGAGAAAAGCACTACGAATGAGTGTTGTTTAACAATGGTGTTCAGTTAAGTTTGTAATAGGCGGACAGCAAGAAAAGCTGTTAAATATCAAAAAGAATGCGTCATTAAACTGTAATTGTGAATCAAATTTGTATCCATAGAACAAACATATTTGGGTCTCGGCGGCATATGATTAAAGCGCGTTCATTGGAGCAACTTGTAAGAATGCTTCCAACTAGTTTACAAAACCGCGATCAACGTATTAGGGATCCACGTGAAGAAATTTTACTGGAGACAAATTTTGAAGATGATGGAGTCTTGACGCGGGCATATAATAACAATCCGTACAATAACAATCGTCGTAGGACACACAGGTCTGATCTGTCATTGGACCGATACACGGAACCTGGTGCCCGGGACGGTATGATGTTTGAAAAGATTAACGCTATATACGACGGCGTGCACTACAAATGTAGTAACAAATTCTGATTTTCATATAACTATTTACTTTGGAATATTTTTAGGAGATTGCTGCCAATCATGTATGGTGCGCATACCTTACGCCACCCTGATAGCAACACTGATGTGTCTTCTGGGCGTGGGCATTTTCTGTGGCACTATGTATCGTGGAGCCTCTTTAACTATAATAATGATGGATCAAGTATTCCACTTGCGCTTAATATGGTAAGTTGAACACATACGTATGTATGTATGTTTTCTTATAAAGACACAATTTATATGTTGAGTTTGTATTTATCAAAAGGATTGAAGCGATCCAAATGGTGTTTGTGACAATTGCGGCTGCAATGGCTGCATTGGGATTCATGATTCTATTTGTCGGTTTTTTGGCAACTGGAGCGACTCGCTACAAAGTCTATAGAGCGTGGCGTTCGCGTGTTGGTGGTCGTATATCTTGTGCAGTGGTACGTGCATTAACATTATTGTGAAAGTGTATTGTTTCATTAAATTTATTTTCACAAATAGCTGATGGGTCTGACGTATCTACTCAATTTTATATGGATGTTGATTCTGTGCTTTTTAGTTATATGTACTTTTATCTACACTATGTTTTGGAACATGTGTTCCAGCGTAGAGCGCTCACTCAGCTGTATAGACTTGACACAATTTCGTAAGTTATCGAAAATTGATTTCCCGAAACATGCATTTTAATTTATTTTCCACATTTTTCAGACTTTATGTTTCCCATTAACACTAAACAGGAGGATATGAAGATATGTGAAAAGTATGAAATAAAGGCATTTTGCAAAGACGGGGTTGAAAATGCCGAGGCCATGTTCATTTTAGCAACACTGTCCACTTTGTTAGTTATTTTAAGTCTGGTTCATTACTTAATGTGCTTATCAGCCAACTACGCACATATCCGTGACCACGAGAAATTTCAAGAGCTACAAGAAATACAAAATCTCAACGAGCTGGAGTATACTGCGACATCGAAAGACCGTTTCTAGGATATATTTCAGAAGATTCATTTTGAGCTCAATGAAATGTAATATAAAATATCTTGTTTCAATCGGATTTGAATTTGAATTCACATATTGTTCATCTCATTTATTTATTTAGTTGTCCATCTTATCACATCAGTAGCATTTCATCTTAATTGTTATTACATTACATATGTCTATTTTAAACTCAACTAAATTTCAACTCCCCTTGCTTAGGAGTGCGTGTGACTAACATCGAAGTTATGAGTTAATTGCTGTACAAACTGTTTACTATGAGATGCAGCTGTATTTTTGTTTTATTTTTTCACAAGGTTTTTTTTTTGTTACTTTTTACATTATACGCATAACAACCGTCCATAATAAACACATATTTGGGTTTATTCTTAATTTCTTGGTCTTCTGTATATTACATATAAATTCTTTGCGCTCAATATGAATTCTTCTGAATTGCTTCAACGAAATGTAAGTTAATATAAGCGATTTGTATGGTTTTATATTTTGACAGAAAAGTAGTATAATTTTTAATTTTAATATCTGCGACACAGACTCGATAAAAATTAATGCAGACAGAATTAATAATGTTCACCCTTCTTCCGCGCCTTCTAACAGCAACACTTTAGAGCAATAATTAAACTTAACTACATATTTGCAATTATAGTGCAAGTTTTTATTCACAACGAATTTTCATACATCTACAAGACTAATATAACATATCTTAAGCGCCGATAATTATGTATGTAGAGAGAGAGAGAGAGTAAGGGGTAGAAAAATTCGAACACAGAATTTGTTGTTTTTTTATGTTGGATACAAAAATCATGTGTTTTATGCTTTACATAAATTTTCCTCAATTATAAAAATTATAGTAGCTTTGCCTCGGTTTTGATGTAAAATACCCGCTTGTTAAAAGTTTTTATTTTTAAATCGGCCGTAAGTTTTAACCGGGAAAACTAAATGATAAGAAACACTAAAACACCGCTCAATAAACTTTCTACCTTGGATATACTTGAAACGCAGATAATTTGTATGTACATTTGTATTTTAAAATATTTTTTAAATAAAAATAGTAGATATAAATAAATTGATATTTGTTGTTAATTTCGCATGCATCTCTTTAGATCTAAAGGATATATAAATAAAATTCTCAATCAAAAGTGTCTGTGCTTTAAGCACAGCCTTATTATATATCATTAGAATCGCATAACTTGGTACGCCTCCATTTTCATCTAAAAAACTTCATTGAATTAGGAGCCGTGCTTGTCTTAGGTGTCATAGTCCCAAACTCTTGGTTTGATTGACAATTACTTTCTTGTGCGATGTCTGCGGATGTCATGGTTTCTTTCAAAAGTCTCTGAATGGTTGGTAGATGCGAAATCTTATCTCTGACTTGCGAAGGCAGATCGTCATGAGAACCAAAGTGCGTGGAAACGCCATTCGTGTGTGAGTAGGTAATTCCACCGCCTTGGGCAAAAGGTATCACAGATATCAGGGAACTGTCATGGAATTGTATTTGGATGACACCATGCGATAGCTAAAACCAATATAATTCTATTAGTATTTAAGGGATTTAAATAAACCTTGTGCACAGTACCTCTGTTGCCATTCCTACTCCTGGCACACTTATCCGTTTCACAGGGACATTTGGCTGGGAAGCTATTAACTGCTGCTGGCGATGTTGACGTCGCTGTATGTTGTGGTCATATGCGATGGAAGATCCGCTGCTTATCGAGAAGTTTATCGGAGAGCTGTGATGAAGTTTGGGCGTTGATGCATGTATCATAATATTACTGTTGTCTCGTTTATGAGTTGTCAACTGTTGTGATTTAATATCACTGTTGGGTCGTCGTCCGATGACTACGGGAAAACAACTGTGAGATGTCGATGAATCTGCAAATTCTAAGGCTTTGTTGATAGATATGCAGTGGTCAAAGCAGGTCTGCTGATGCTCAATTAATGGCGTAGTCATGGTGGTTTCAACATCAGGATTTAGTTGGCGCCCATGAATATCATAAATGTTCAACTCATTGGGAGATTTTGTGACTTTAGATCCGTCGTAAAAACAACACTCAAAATCATCCAAACTTTCCATTAGAGCACACTTTGCTTGTGGGCTGAAATAGGTTACCTTTGGAGTTTTGCTCTTCACAAGGCTAACAAATCGTGCGGCGTAGACATATTTTTTCCAATGTTTGGACGGCAAAGTGTCATATGAGAAAATACTATCTGAAGAAATTGGTGGCATCTCCGGAGCATGTTCTCCAACCGGCAATCCTCGACCCGAATCAGGTTGATATATCAAAATGCGCATACCATCACCCGATATCCAACATATGTCTGTCACACGATCTGAGTTGAATTTCGCTCTATATTTAACGAATTCAATTACAACTTCGCCCCGCTTAAGTATGCTCATTATTGCACTCTTGGTTTTATATCGTGTGGGTTGCAACCGTGCGGTGTTTAGTGGTGGAACTGATATATGATGCGAAGAATAACCGTACTGAGGAATATTAACTTTCGATGTGCCTGCATTGTAATGGACACTTGGAATCCCAGGTATCATATTGCGATCTGGCGTTGAAATAACACTAGGATTAGGCGCTATGTTTTCCTCATTGCATTGGAATGGTTTCATTTTCATCCAATCACATGGTTTGTCTTCTGCATACTCCACGACTCTGTGATTCTGTAACTGGTTCTGCTGCAATATTGCTCCTCCCAAAGGCTTCTGGTCATACTCTGATGGTGCTAAAGAACCGCTGAAGAAATTCTCTTTTACTTGAGATTGGGCCAAATGCCGACAAGAACTGGACACAGTGCCTAATAAAAACGAGATAAATATCGAGTCTGCATAATTAACTAAGAAATACTTACTGGAGGCGAATGTCATGATGCCACTATCACAACTGGAAATAGTGTGGCTGTTATGAGGTACAGCTGAATCCCTCTGTGAAAGTTCAGACCTATTTGCTGCATTCGTCGCGTTATAACGCCTCATAAATGGGTGATGTAGCACCTGCTCCAGAGAAATGCGCTCGTCTGGGTTTTTCTTTAGTAGTTTATCAATTAAATCTCTAGCTTCGTATGATACGTACGAAGGAATGTGATAGTCGGACATTACGACGCGGTTTAAAGTGGCCTGCACTGCATCGGTATCAAAAGGTGGCTGTCCCACCAGCAGCGTGTAGAACATACATCCGAGCCCCCAGACGTCAGCCGGAAGACCATGGGAAACACGTGATACCACTTCAGGTGATATGTAATTAGGTGTTCCACACATGGTAACATGTCGTTCGTTTGGCTGTTTTAGTTGGGTGGCTAAACCGAAATCAGCTATTTTTATATGCATGTCTTTGGAAAGGAGCAAATTCGACAGAGAAATGTCTCGATGCATTATGTTATGCGAATGCAAGTACAGAAGTCCCGCAACAACTTGCTGTAGTATAGTAGCAGCTTCTGGTTCAGTCATAAAGCGTCTCATGGTTTGCTTCATGTATCGCTGTAGTTCGCCATTATGAGCCAACTCCAAAACTAGGTACACGTAGTTGACATCCTGAAAAAACGTATACAGCTCCAAGACGGATGGATGCTTAAGTCGAGAGTGAATTTCTACCTCCTGCCGTACCCTGTTTGCCATTGCAGAGCCTTGAATGAGGTTTTTATCTATCTGCAAAGAAGGAAACAAGAGATGTCTTTACTATAAAGCAGATTGAATAAGCTTCGCCAGTACCTACCATTTTTATTGCCACATATTGGTTGCTCTTTAAACATCGTGCTTTGTATACGCTGGCAAAGCCACCTTTACCTAACAAGTTCAGCACTTCATAGTCCTGTAATATAATAATGTTAAGAGTTTATTTCCACATAGCTTTGCATGTTGTTAAGTAAATTTACATTGATGTTTTCGCCCCAGTTGCTGCGTAGAGCCATCTCTCCAATTTCTTATACGGCACTTGATTCCACGGTACAGCAAATCACGATATTTATTTACACGAATATCTGTTTACTGTGTAAAAAATTAGCAAACAAAAATAAAATGCACTGTTTGTGGCTGTACTCCCTTATTTTGACCGAGTTATTGAATTGTTGTTTTATTCTTCCTCTTTTTGAAGTGAGAACGCCAATTTATGGAACATGTCTTCAACATGGTTGTATTTTGGGAATAGGCGTTTTTTGTATGCAATTGTCACAATAGTTGCAGATGTGTGGCAACCACTACTCGACTGCTGGAATCGTATCGTCTAAATTATCCATTACAAAGAAAATAACTCTGACGTTGCAACAAAATTATATATTTGAAACTTTGCCTTAAACGCGTCCAAGCGCTGGTAAACTCAATTTGGGACAAGTGTCCTCTCAGTAAGTGTTGAACAAGAACTGAAAGATAAAGGCAAGCAGTGTAAAAAAGTCTGGCAACCTATGGAAATGTTCAATTTGACAGCTTCGATAACCTCAAACACGGGCTAAAATGACAAGTTTTCTCTTCTACAATAATTATCGGGCAACACACGGGAAAAATAAAAGATCGAATCGAAAATAGTGCTGATAGTATTTGGTCGTCTTTTCCGTAACACAATTGATAAAAAAAAATACTACTGAGACAAAATAATGCCGCAAAGTAAATTATTCTTCGAATAATTCGGCTAGAGTTTCTTTTGACACAGTTCGAGCGTCGAAAAAGAAAGAAAGGTGTAAAGAGTGGTGCAACTAACTAAAAGTGTATTCACATTCATAGAATACGTATTGGTTTGGTGGAAAAGGGCCAGTGCAAGAATACGCGATGAATTCGGCCGATGAAATTGATGTCGACAGTGATTCTCACCAGAAAAGCCACAAGAAGGTAAAGAAGAGAAAAATACGAAGGACGCATGAGAGGTCTGATTCGCAAAGTCGAAGCAACAACTTGCGACGTCATTCGACCTCCAGTTGCCATGGACAAGAAAACGAAGAAAGATCGGCGGGAATAGGCCAGAAGCCGAATAAGAACCTATCCACCAACATTGTTGAATACTCTGATGTCAGTTCTACAGATTTTTCTGATCCGGAGGCCGGTGAGATTGAATCGGACAAGTCGCTGATCATATGCGACGCCCCGATTACTAGCATGGGCAAGAAAAGACAAAATGAAAGTTCAAGTAAGGCAAATCGTTTGCCGTCCCAAAGGCAAGATGTTCGACTGGATGTGAGCATTAGCAGCGATGAGGAAAATGTTAAGTATGTCGTATATTTACTAGATATCCATTAACTACATTACGTCGATAGCATTGTTAATGCATTTTAATCTCCTTTTTTTCATTGTAATTTGCAGAGACAAAAGAATTGATAGTTTTGACAACCTTTCAAAACTGTCGCCAAATCATGTCCGTCGAATAATTATTGGTTCTCCGGTGCATGTTACAGCAAAGGTTAATCTTTGCGAACAGCATAATTCATCCAAAGATTCGGAAAAAGACGCTGACAAAGAGATCGACTTTTGCGAAATTAGCGATCGTCGGTCATCAGTTTTGTCAAGTCCATCCGTAGTTCTCGTTCCCGAGAAAAACCCAGCTGAGGAATCTGATTGGGATGTCGGACTGGATCAGTACTTTTCGAGCGGAACGATCGATACGGACGAACTAGAGGCAGAAATGAAGCGGCAGAAAAGAAAGAAGAATAAAAAGGATAAAAAACACAAAAGAACTCGTAAATCAAAAAAGCGAAAGAAGAAGAGAACCAAATCATTCTCTAGCATCGAATCAATTTCAGACAATGATTTGGACGATGTATTGGATTCGACAATATCATTAAGACATTACACACCGCCCCCAGTAAGTGCGGCATCTGCTAAAAGTCCACCAGATGCTACCTACACTCCTGCAAAGCAACGTAGCCCACGCTCGACAGACACGCCTCCCCCTATACGCTCAGGAAGTAGCAATAGTTATTACTCCGAATCGGCAAATATATCAGCCGTGGTAATGGGAGGCGGTGTTTCCTCATCTTCGGCCGGTACAAGTAATATTGTAGGTCTGCAAGTAACTGTAGCAAATCGAATTGGAAACTCGCGTCATCGTACTCCAACGCGAACCACCAGCAATAGGAGCCGTTTTCCGAGTGCACACTCACCTCATACACCTCCGTTATATGCAAGTTCTAATGCGAGTAGAACTCGTTATGTAGTAAGCCCAACGAAGGAGGAACATCGGCATCATCATCACCATCATGGGCGCGATACATCTGTTTCTTCTGGAAATCATCATTATCATCAGCGTCAAACTGCTGCGGTTGTTGGTCCGGATTGTCACAAATATAAGGACTCTGATCGGTACTATCATCACCAACCTTCTACTCCTCCGCATAAGAAGAGGAAAATGCATGAAAGTCGACCTTCTAACACGTACTTTGATCAAAGTCAACACAAAAGAAGCAATTCCCGTAGTAAAAGGGCTAATGAGTTTGACAGATATAATAGGCGTTACACCAGGTATGAATGAGTAGGTTGACATGAATTTTCTCGATTTTTATTAATTTATCTATTTATTTAGAAGCCCTAGTTTGTCTATTGCGAGAGGACGACAGTCGCCAGCTCAATCCTCAGCATATCGAGGAAGCAGTCATAAGTACCGGTATCCAGCATCTCCTTCGCCCGTTAGATCAAAATCATCTAAACGTACCGACCGTTACGCCTCACGATCACGTTCTCCACGGCCTTCCCGATATGCCGAATCTCCTATTAATTCTCCAACAGCCGGTACACATAATTATTATCGCACTCGCCGTTCTTCTTCGCGCTATCGGAGATCTCGCTCGTGTCATTCTCCTGCCAGTTTATCTAGAAGTAGAACACGATCGAAGTCGCCAACAAGTACGCCCCGCGATCTTAAACAAAAGCGCATAGACTACAGTAAAAAAATAAGCGAGACAAGCCTTTTTGCAGAACTGGTTAAGGATAAACATAAACGCGAAAAGGCATTACAGGTGCGATGTGTAATTCTAAATAGTTCTCAGATTGTATTTCAATAATTTGTAATTTTCAGGAAATAATTGAACGACAGGAAGAGAACAGTAACAGTAATGGGACTCTTGTAATCAACGACAATAGTTCATCAATGGACAGCAACGCAGTCAAGAACGCAATCAATGATACTCCATTGACGGGAGATAATCAGAGTTCCTCAGCGTTAGCTATTCCTAAAAATGCCGCAGAACAAGTTGGTGTGGGTGTGCTCCCAAGTAATGGCGTTAAGAAAAGCACGGTAGATGTAAAAAACATTCCAATGCCACAGCTGGGCAGCCCGAATGGAGCGGATGAAACAGATAGAGTACCAATTCAACCAAAAGAGCAAGATGTCTCGGCCAAAGTTAAACCTAAAAGCCTTACTGCACTGCCGATGCCACCTGGCATAACTGCCGCGGATTTGACGGTATCTTCGACGCCGTCGCCGCCGAGCCAAGCAGTTAAAACTCAACAACCTTTTCCATCTATTGCAACCAAGAGAACGGCGCCATCTTCTACAACAACCACAAATTCCAATAAAAGCCTTCTGAATTTACCAATGCCTCCCATGGTTCCTGGCAGTGAAGATCTCAGTGGAGACGATGACCTTATAAACAGCCCAGAAGATTTCGATAGTATAAGTAACACCGCCAATACTGGTGCTTGCAGTTTGGATAAGTCTGCTAAAAATACAAATCAAGCTAAACGAAAACGCCCAGTAATTTTAAACCGGCGAGACTCGCGTAATAATGTCAGAGATTGGGGTGAACGCTGTGTTGACGTTTTCGAAATGATTGCCCAGATCGGAGAGGGTACCTATGGTCAAGTGTATAAGGCGCGTGATCATCATACTAGTGAGATGGTGGCTCTCAAAAAGGTGCGCATGGACCATGAGAAAGAAGGTTTTCCAATAACAGCTGTACGCGAAATTAAAATATTGCGACAACTTAACCATCGCAACATAGTCAATTTGCACGAGATTGTAACAGATAAACAAGACGCACTCGAGTTTAGGAAAGATAAAGGTTCATTCTATTTAGTCTTTGAGTACATGGATCATGATCTAATGGGCTTGTTGGAATCCGGAATGGTGGATTTTAATGATGAGAACAATGCTAGCATCATGAAACAGCTGCTGGACGGTCTCAACTATTGTCACAAAAAAAATTTTCTACATCGAGACATTAAGTGCTCAAACATTCTCATGAATAACAAGTACAGTAATTTCGCTTTTGTTTAGTACCCATATAATCAATATTTTTCTTTTAGGGGTCAGGTGAAATTAGCAGATTTTGGGCTCGCTCGCCTTTACAATGCGGAAGACCGCGACCGACCATATACCAATAAAGTGATAACACTGTGGTATCGTCCTCCTGAACTATTACTGGGTGAAGAACGTTACGGCCCTGCCATTGATGTCTGGTCCTGTGGTTGCATATTGGGTGAACTTTTCCTAAAGAGACCACTCTTCCAGGGTAACTACGAAATGGCGCTTCTCGAGAACATATCCAAAGTTTGTGGGTCTCCAGTTCCAGCCGTGTGGCCTAATGTTATAAAGTTGCCACTTTTTCACACGTTAAAGCAAAAGCGGACATACCGGAGGCGATTGCGTGAAGATTTTGAATTTATGCCATCGCCTTCATTAGACTTGCTAGACAAAATGTTGGAACTTGACCCAGAAAAGCGCATAACGGCAGAGGATGCCCTTAAATCGCAGTGGCTTAAGAGTGTTAAACCTGAAGAGTAAGTTGTATGATAAACAATAAAATATATTTCTGGCTATAATCTAGTTGAAATACTAGATTACTCGCCATACATATATGTGGCTATAAACGTTATTAGACACGGGTTTTAGCAGGTTGTTACTCTGTTTCATTTCAGGATGTCCGTACCAACCTTACCAACATGGCAGGACTGTCACGAAATGTGGAGTAAAAAACGTAGGAGGCAACATCAGCAACAGCAGCAACAACATCAGGCAGTATCACATTCTACAACAATGGCAGATGCCTAGCAGCAAAACCAATTTATTAGTAACGCTGAATACGTTAGGACGTCGCTTGAGCTAAAAACTTGGATAGACATTGATAACAACGGGCATCGAGTTTGGCGATAAGGTTAACGCATAGAAACGGGATACTAGTAGTAAGATGCGTTTTTTAACTATAATTTTGTATAATTTGGGACGACGTTATCTCATTCTATCGTATGTAAACTATTACGAAGGACCTCGCTTCTTCTTGTTGGTTTTTATTTATTTATTCTCCTTTTCATATGCAATCGTGACTCTTGTCTATTGTTGGCCCTGAGGTAGTTGCCAAATATATATTAAAGCCTGACATCGTGAACTGAATGCAAGAAAGTCATTATTTTTCGATTGATACATAAACGGAATTCTTATAGGAAATAGTTTTATCTTTTAAAGCTCTGTTTCATTAGAAAATTTATAAAGAAATCACCATATAGTTGGCATTTTTATTAGTTGGTTTAACACTAATTGTTAAGTTTGGTCTACTTTTTTTAAAACAAAAAAAAAAATCATCGATATTAATAATCCCAAACATTGAATAGCCTAAGTTTATCTTATTAAGATAATGCGCAAAAATTACAGTCACTTGTACAACCATCGTTTATTTCTTAACCGATATATGTATATACACATATGTATATATATATATATATATATACAATTATATTATATATATACATATATATATAAAGTTTAGATTAGATTTTTATTATAGAAGTATAGTCAGTTTAATTTCAATTTATCATTTTATTTCTTATTTTATGTTTCATTCGATACAATAATTAATTGAAGACAGGAAAAACACATTGAATCAGACCTGTAGAATGAAATATATTTGTAATTTACTGTATTAATAATAAATATAATTAATATCCTATCACTAGATTTGAAACTAGGGTTAAGTCAATGATTATGTTATTGGTCGATCTATAAGCGACGCGAGTGTGTGAGACTGAAGACTAAATAATAACAACAAAAAAACCATTTATGAATTTGCAACTGGTTTAATTTTGATTTTTTCGCCGTAGTTGTTTGTAATTATCTGATTTGTTGGTTTGTAAAATAATGCCTTGCACAGAGCCCCCCCCCCGAATGTATTGGTTAAATGGATTTAAATAAACATATAAATATATATATACCTATTTGGTACAGATCATAATAACACGTTGTTTGGGAGAGTATACCTCAAATTTACATTGCATTACAAACTTGTGAATAAATTGGATGATTTATTTTTGTTTGCATCACATCAGTCTATCCAAATTATTAATATATTGGTGGAAATTAATTTCAGATCAGTTTGTGTGGAAATGGCTTTAGACTGCCGACAAATTTAAGTAAATTTCGTACGATATAATCAATTCACACTGCCGGCGAAATTACAAAAATTTCTTAATTCATGTTATTTTGAGCCAGTCAACAGCTAATTCTCCATACCATTACCAGCTGATAGATGGTTCGAAATCAGAAAATACACAAATGTCAACATTATATACGTCATTTATTTTGTACCCAAAATTCATTCATTCGACTTGACAACTCACTATTGTATGTAAAAACATAATAAATTTAACGAAATCAAAAATACACGGAAATTTGTGTTGCAGTGTGAACTTAACTACGTGATTTTGTCTAATTCTACGCCAATCATTCATTTTAATTAGGACGGCAGACTCTTCAACTCTTGAAAAAAATCACTAAGTTAGCATTATTTTTTAGTTTAACTTGAAAAATGTATTTATAACAGACGAAATACACGCTCCATTATTTGACAAACAGACGTCATAGTCTTTACATAAACAACTAGGTGTTACAGTTTGTAAAGGGATACCGACATCATTTAATCGGAAATGGGGTTTTCCTCTCTACAATTGGCAAGCAAATGGAATTATGTGCGATTAATCTGTCGTTTGTTGTCTGCTTTCGACATAATAAACAGCCGACTATTGTATGAACAAGCACATGTTGAATCGATCCATGTTTCCAATTGCTTAGTATATATTTTCTTAATATATTGCTACATTTTCTAATTTTATTTTCTTGTCTCGTTGTTAAACTTTGAAGAAGTTTAAATAATTATAAAATACAAAACGGACAATACAAAGTATTATAGGAGATAAGGGTTGGTAGCGTGTAAACAGGCCTCATACACTCTTCTATATTTTGAAAATCAATTGAAGCCGTTGCCTATGTTCGTATACCTGACGACGGCTCGTTTGTTTCGCATCAACTTTGTAGTTTGTTCTTTGTTTTATAGTCAACATTTGTGGCTTTGAGGAGTTTGTTTGAGTTAGATTTCTCTTGATAACTGTTTAAAAGAAAATGTGAGAAATTCATTTATTCAGCAAAGGAAATAACAACAAACATTGGAAACTTATTTAAAAAGAAATGTTAAATAGAGAAATGACTTTAACACAGATATTTCACAAATACGGAGGTGTACACACATAAGACAAATTTTCTTTGTATTTAAAACGAAATAGACAATAAAAACTACACGAAAAGCAAACGACGGAGCAAGAGACTGCAACATAAAAAATAGACATTACCAAGTTCCACTGCGCTCTCGCTTTCCAAAATAAATTGTAGAATCGAAAGTAATATAAAGAAAAGGAAATATAAAAAAAGAAGGCAGTAGTAGATCGGAAATGTGATACCTTTGTTCTGAAACTATTATGCTTTGGGCTTGAAGTGGTAGTGCGTCGAACGAAGAGGTGAGCATGTACCCCCCTACTGTATTTGAATGCATCAAAACAACATTACATAAAAACAAGTTTTATTTCTCTATTATCGTTGGTTGTATCAGTGGTGCTGTGCTGTGTTGACCACTATCATTAAATTGGATCTCATAATTCGTGTTTGCCACGAATATTTTGTGTATGCACTGTTTACATCTGTTCGTCATATGCATTTAGGTTAGAAAAATCAATCAGCTGTTCTGTTCCGTCAGCGCTCAAAGTATTGTTATACTCTGCTTGAATTTCCACTGTGTGTGTGTGTGTGTATATACATACATACTTACATTGTACACACATAAATATGTAAATAATAGATTTGAGGTTTTGGAATACGTCGAAGAAATTGTAATTTTTCGTAGCACATATATTATTTTTAGTTTCGAAGATTGATTAGATAATTTGCAACTCTAAGAGATAATCGAGCGCACCTATCTTGGCAGCTGAGTACTTTGGAAATTGAGAAAAGAGTGCACCAAGTGAACGGAGGAGAGTCGTCGTTGCTGTTTAACAAAGGGACTCAAAATTGATAGAAATAACAAAAAAGCTGCTGCAACTGGTGCCTCTCCCGAGGACCAGCCGCCGCGCAAAAAAGGACGACGTTCAGCAGCAGGAGGTGCCACATCATCAGCAGCAGCAGTATTAACAAACTCAGCGGTAAATTCGACAACCGATTCGATTGGGATCAATAATATTAGTGCGGGCCTTAGTGCATTGGTGCCCACAGACACAGAAACAGCGACCACTTCAAGAGCGGCTGCACAGCAAGAACGATTACGCAGTGAAAATAATCGCGAAAAACAGACAAAAGGTGAATCAGCAAATCACAATCAGAAAGCCAATTGCAGTAACAAAAGCAAAGACAACAACGAAGAAGGCAACAAATCACTAGGGAAGAACGACGGCCGCAGTAAGGTCGGGGGCACACAACAGGATCCATCAGTGAATATGCAAAATCCAGCACTGAATCCTTCCCCATCTTTATCGAATCCCGCTTCGCCTTTTGCTGCATCGGCTACAACAGAAACAACAATGTTTAATTCCAACGCTGCGACTGGTAGCGGCAATAATGCGAGTGACTCCTCTGCCGCGGGTTCATCGAGCGTCAACAATTCTTCAACTACCAATGGACACGATCCAAAGCACAACGGGTTCACTGCCAACAACAACAATGCTACAGAACCGCCAAATGGCCGCGATGACCAGGATAACCAAGATATAACGAATAAAACAATCTCTTGGCTTGGGAAGTCCAATCAAGAAATCATACGACTAATTGGACAATATTTGCAAGATTTGGGCCTCGAAAAATCCGTCAAGACATTAATGTCTGAATCCGGTTGTTACTTGGAGCACCCATCTGCCACGAAATTTCGCGAGCATGTTCTGTCGGGGGAGTGGAATAAGGCTGATGCAGATCTAAAGGTAAGCACGTAATTTACTTATATCCCTTCCAAATTATGCCAATGTTAATGCTCTAGTTTACGAGTGAATTGTATTGGTCGACATAATTTCCGTATTTGTTGCTGCTCTTTGTTTGGTTTGTGCAAGTCGTATAATTTGCATCCGAATGAACGAACTGCCAGTGTACTCCTTATGATGATTGCTTTGTTTCATATGCACACATGCACACAAACGAAGGTATCCCATAGCTACTGTTCGTGTCCGAAGTTAGCTACTTCTGTCATGCCGTTAAATTTCTTCTCTTGTGCGCTTCTTAGCATTGATGTATGTGTGTACATACATATATCACCCGTAATCAGATAGTAATCAACGCAATGATAACAAAAACAGCAGAAATAGCCACAAACAAGAAAAGAGTTTATAGGTATGTTTTTGTTTTCCATATGAATTTTTAACGAAGGCCAATTAGTTTGTGTGTGTGTGTGTGTGTACTATTTAAAACAAAGAAATTGAATTAAGGACAATTGTCCTGTTCATCGAGTATTCCTTTTCTGATTTAAAAGAGATAATTGCAAGAAAGTAGTATTATAGCTCTCGAAATTGTGTCGGGATTTAAAAATTTAATTAAAACAAATATTTAATAAGAGCGTGACTTTTTTTTTTTTAGAACAACACTTATTTCTGCTTTAGATGTTTTTTTTACAAAGACTGCGATTTTAAATCTGAAGTCTACTCAATTCATAATTTAAGACAACCAGCATGGGGCCGCCTACGTTTTGTATTTATTATAGCTTTTTTGTAACATGGGTCGTAAATGCAAAATAAAACTCTCTGTTTAATTGAAACGCTGTCTATTACACGGATATCCCCCAATGAAAAATATATACTATACTATATTTTATTCTCGTTAAAGCATTATAATAAAGTCATACGTGTAAATTAGAAATAATCCATGTAATTCTGTGTCTCTATAAAATTTATTCTTTTTACAGGAATTAGAGCCCTTGATAAACAATGGAAAGCCTTCGACAATAACTGAAATGAAATTTGTACTATTGGAACAAAAGTATCTGGAAAATCTTGATGATGGGTGTCCTTTGGATGCTTTACATGTTCTGCGAAATGAGCTGACGCCGTTACAATATAATGTTTCACGTGTTCATCAACTGTCTTCTTACATGATGTGTTCGAATAACCACGATCTTTATCAACGTGCCAAGTGGGAGGGCAAAGGCATATTGTCGAGAGCACTTGTCATGGAACGATTGCAGACGTTCTTACCACCATCTGTAATGATGGCACCGAGGCGACTGCGATCTTTGCTGCAGCAAGCTGTAGAACTACAAACACAAAATTGTCTTTTTCATGATATGGCATGGGAAACGAACTTACAGAACGTATCTTTGCTAACTGATCACAGTTGTGCTACGGATGGTTTTCCTTTGCAAACAATTCAAATTCTAGCCGAGCACTGCGATGAAGTTTGGTTTTGTAAGTTTTCTCCTGACGGGTTGAAATTGGCCACAGGAAGCAAGGATGGCGCCATCATTATTTGGGATGTCGATCCCTACAAACTGCAGCTAAAGCAGCGTCGAATATTGGAAAGCCAGGTGCAAATGAGTGTGGCATTCATTAGTTGGAGTCCTGACTCAAAAATGGTTTTGGTGGGTGGGCCAGAAGAATCTACGGATATTTGTATCTTTAACGTTGATGATGGGCGTCTGCTGATGAAAATGAATAATATGAACCAAGATGACAGTTTATCCTGTGGTACATTCAATCGCGATGGCACTAAATTTGTATGCGGTGGCCAAAAAGGACAGTTTTACTTATGCGATCTCAAAGGCACAGTTCTCGATTCTTGGGAGGGTGTGCGTATCAACAGTTTAGCATACAGATCGGATAATAAAACAATATTAGCTGCTGATAATCACTACCGCGTTAGAGGGTGAGCAATTGTTTTGTAGGGTCCAAGCAAAAACTAAAATATAACGCTTATTAACTTTCAGGTACAATTTCGACAATCCCCGCGCCGATTTTGATCTTCTTAAAGAGTCACATCCAATAATGACGTTTTCCGTTAACTCTGCGGACCGCTTAGCATTGCTGAATATTTCAAATCAGGGTCTCCATTTATGGGACTTGGAAGACAAATGTCTTATACGCTGCTTTCAAGGCATACGTCAAAGCAATTTCGCAATACACTCTTGCTTTGGCGGAGTCAACGAAAGCTTTGTCGCCAGCGGAAGCGAAGATAAGCATGTCTGCATATGGCATATAAAACGTGAAGAGCCGCTGGCCAAATTGTCTGGGCACGCTAAAACGGTCAATTGTGTATCCTGGAACCCCGTTTACCCATCACTTCTAGCCTCGGCTAGCGACGACTCCACCGTCCGCATTTGGGGCCCGACTACGACACACAATATCAATGCAACACCAGAAAGCGACGATTGTTCGTCATGTTCCTCCTCATCTTCGTGGAATATGAACTCCTAGAGCTTAAGGACACAAAAAATTGTTACCACATGATTAATATGGCGTTATTTTAAAGTATTTTACACGTGAAGGAAGTATCTCTCACTCTTTGTTGTAAGAAATTGATTGACATTAAGCCGCACTAACGCAAAATTTAGCATATTGATTATATAATTATGTTGATACGATTCGTCTTCGCTCATCTATTACCAGGGAAGCAGCACTAACAGCGTATGCAAGGGCGGCGAACTAGACTATCAGTCCTTTACCTCACTCATGAGCCCCGCTTATTTATTACGAACTTACATCCCCAGCAGCGAACTTATCTAATCAACAATTCTTAACACATATATTCAATTTCTGATTAAAAAATTCATGCAATTCTTCACACCTAGATTTATATTTCATGTAGAAGTCAACAATACGCTAAACAGACGGATATGAATAACATATTCTACTATTATTAAACCGGCATTTTAGACTTGCTACTTTTTTTTATTATCGCCATCAATGTGTTTCGAGAAGATACCGTACGAAGTGAAATAATTGTTGGATAATACCAAGATATATTTGCTAACCGAAAAATAGCTATACAAGACGTATTTTTAATTGAATTTCAAAATAAAATACACGATAGAAACTAAATATATAATAACATAAGAAAAAAAACTGTTTGTTTCGTTTTAATACCATGTCAGGGCGAACATTTTATGTTTTATCTTGAGTCAGAAAAATGACTTTCCATGTGCTGCGATAAAAATTGAACTATAAATTCTTTCACAACGTAGACGGAAATTACAATCAGCGTTGCGTGCATAGTTCGAACATGACTGACGACCTTGTAGACGAATACCAACGAGCACAAGTGATGAGCCGTGACTAAAGAGCGATGCAAGAGCACACCAAATTCTGTTGTGTTTTCCCGCCACAACATAATTGGCAACAGGAAGAACTTTGAGAAATTAGCCAAGTTATTTGCTTTAAAGAGTCGAAAGCAATACTGTTGCATGCCAGTTTGTGATATCAGCTTGGGACACAGTATTTGAGTAACTGCAGCAAGCAGAGCAACGCTAACGACCATATCTGCAAATGAACGAATGCTATAGACACTTAGTGAATGACAGAACAGAATATTACACAGACCACATATTTTTTGAGCACAGCAAAAGTAAAAACCATGTTCATGACTAAATATAGTCCGCTGCAGACCAGAGTTTAACTGTTCACGCTTGTCTCTCCACAATGTCAGAGATTCCAAAAGAAGTAAGATCAACGATAGCTTCCAGAAGAGCTGCAGTGTAAAATGTTGTAAGTAAACCCAGAGCAGAACGTAGAATAAACAATTCACATACCTTAAAATCTCTGTTGTATATAGCATGTCTATAGACCTGCTGTGACAATAACATTGCATCCACTATTATTATAACCGGTTCAAATTCAATATATTTATCTGCTATCTTGTGGCACATATCCTGTAATCCGTAATATCACATTAAGTACAGGCATTTATGTATGAATGTCGATTGCATTACTTACGCAGTTAATAGCCTTTACAGTATTGCTGTACTTTTTGCATAACTCCTTAACTTGTCCACCACAATTAACGCAGACATAAGAATGTCCAATGTCGTCTGTTCTCTTCATCCTTTTGGCTATTGATACACTATCCGAGTAACATTCCATATCAACCGGAGATCAAAACATAAATGGTACGTTTTGCATAGAGTTACCAACGCGCGAGTAATAAATACCAAAATTTGGAATAATGAAATTGATGTGCAGCAATTCACATTATATAAAATGTAATTTTATTTCAAATACCAAATTATATCAAATTAATAACGTTAACTTCTATAAAAAAGACTAATCACATTTATTTTCGTGGTTTTGGATAGATTTCTGAATGATTGTTGTATAGTTTTGGCAACACTAGTATCGTTGTTTGTAGCTTCTTCTTTATCGAGAATGTTGTTTAGGAAATGATAACAGATGCAAGCACAAATAGTCAATGGGTACCGTTAAATACTCGTTATAGTAATATAGCGGCGCATAAAGGAGAGAAAGACCTCAATGGGTAGAAAACAAATGGTTTTACAAATGAAGGTCCCAATTCGATGGACACAACGTGATTTCAGCTAACAAATCGCTCTGTTATGTTTACACATGACCTTTCGAGAGCAATTAAAAGTAACAATGTTCCAGGCAGCTTCCTCCTCTCCGAAGAATCTTCTTTTAACAGGCACATACATATGTATACAATCGTTGTGCGACAACTTGATACAAATTATTTTAAAACAATGATGTTTCTGATGCAGTACGTAATACATAAACAAAAACTCTCTTTTCATTGAATGAGAAAGATGTGGAAGAGCTTCTAGTATTTTAGTGAGTTAACACGAATGTATTATGTGGATTGGAATTTTGAATTCTCTGAAAAGGTTTGCTGGATTTTTCCCAGTTATGTATGTAACTATCCTTGATTGGCTTAACCAACTTAAGATCTTTTGATATTAAGACTTTTAATTTCAGACTCGGATATCTGTGAGTTGTGCAATATATGTATGTGATTAACTTAACTACAACATTTTTATGGGCGCCCGATATCTAGACCAACCTAGTAAGCCCCTCGTACATATAATGTCTGATAGATAATATCATATATCTGTATGTATTTACTTGTTTTTAATTGAAACGGTAAAAAGTTTCACTGTAGAGTTTAGTTGAATTGGGATCTGTATAGATTTCTTCACCTATCTGTGTTTACATTGGTATTTTCGAAATATTTGCTAACATTTACGTAGTTAATGTAAGAATTTAATAGCAGAGCTGAAAAGCGAAGTTTATGGAACTTTCCATAATTAGTATAGATTATTGTATATGTATTATTATTGTTTTGAGGTAGTCGACGATTTTACCTACCTCGGATCTTCCGTCAACAAGAAAAATAATGTCAACCAAGAAATTAAGCGGAGAATAGTGCTAGCCAATATATGTTTTTACGGACTTCGGCAGCACTTTAGTAATACCACCTTATCTCGGAATACTAAGAAACAGCTTTACCAGGTGCTAATCTTACCCGTTCTTTTGTATGCTGCCGAATCATGGGTGCTTACGACAACGGACATACAAAACCTGGGAGTATTGGAGAGAAAAGTACTCCGAAAAATTTATGGACCTATCTGTGTCTACGGCGAGTTTCGCCATCGGATGAACCATGAGCTGTATGAGCTTTACCACGACATCAACGTAGCTAAAAGAGTCAGAATGCAACGACTACGATGGCTGGGTCATGTTGCCAGGATGGATGTAAATGCTCCAGCGAGAAAGGTGTTTGAAGGCGAACCTGAAGGACGGCGCATAGCAGGGAGACCCAAACTCCGTTGGAAGGACCAAGTGATAGGCGACGTGCCACCATCTGGTAGGACTAACTGGAGAACACACGCACAAGACCGAAGCGTGTGGAATTCTTTAATACTTCAGGCCTCAAACTTATGAACCATGTTTGTAAGTTGTAATGGGCCACTTAAGTAAGTAAGTAAGTATTGTATATGTATCCAATAACAAGAGCCCACCATACAAATTACATATACCCATTATAAATTTCAAACCTATTAGATATGCAAGCAACTATTTTCGGTATTTGTGCATCAAATACAAATTCATTGGCCGTTAACCAAGATTTAGGGGGACTGGGAGAAATGATTAACTTGTTGCTTTTGTATACCCATACAGATATGGCTTTCTAATCTAGAATTTTGCACAATATTGTTAAATATTATACCTCTAATGCAGAAATGGGCATTTATCTCAATATTGATAATGTACGAAAGTAGTAAGCTCCATAAGACCAGTAAACTGATAACGTAATAAACATTACCAAAATACAGATAAGCTACCGTTCTTCTTACTGGTATGTTTGACCATTTGCCAAACCATAGGTATATATTAGTAGTAAAATATCAGTCATTTGTGGTGGACTTATTTATATCACTAGCTATAATATATGTATACCGTTTGTGATCATATATATATATGTATATTTGCAAACGTACATGGTTCATCTTTTTGATATGACACCTCCATGGAAGTTGGTTCTAGTCAGCTGTATACTCTTCGGCCAACGGGATATAGTAGCTGCATATGCTCGCAATGATCAGTTTGGGGAATACACTAACACCAATTGGGTTAAACGTGACGAAGAGTTTACCGATAATCCCCTTGAGCAGTCGGTTGTGCCTGCGGTAATCTTCGAAACCACTACACCATACCATAAAGAAGTTACTGACGATAAGGAAAGTACAAACAATTTTGTCAAAGTGGGAAACACCGCTGGGCTGGGACCTTCTGTCAGCTATTTACTAGACAGTAATATCATTAATGTTATTAATAAAAATGATCTCGAGCAAATTCTTTTCCACTTTGATGGAGCTGATGATAACTCATGCCTGTTGGGCAATGTAAAGACTTCAATGATGTGGTGGACATTTCCGAATGGAACATTAAGGCGAATAAATTTCAATATTCCGCGTAAATTGTTGTCTTAAATCACAATGACTATGATGAGTTACGTTTGTTTTTCTGCAGCAATTATTAATTATGTGGATCTGTCCTACCGACACATATCTAGCGACGATGCTCTCTACGTTAAAATTAGGGCCTTGGAAATAAGTGAAATAGTTGTATTTTCTGCGGCATATAACAACCTCACAAGTGTGCCTCATCGCACACTAGACTTGATATCTAGAAGCTTAAAATATTTGACTTTGAGTGGAAATACCTTTTATCCCAATACTTCAGAGCCGCACAGTGAAGGTGAGTCAAATGGTAAGCTACATAGCTAGCTACACGATCTGATACCATAAACTAATTGTATTTCAGATAAATACAGCTCCTATGGCACAACGGAAAATTATCAATCTGAGGAAGATAATGGTGTGAAATTAATTCATCATACTTTTTAATAACCACTAAATGCTTTTAATACTTTTAACAGGGCACCAGCGAGATCACAAACTGTTTTCAAAAAATGGTAAGACATGTGCTAAACGCTACTAAAGGTGAAAATTGCATTTTATTAAAAAAATACACAAATACAAACTAGTGAATCACATTCATTGATACCCGTATGGTGTATGTACAATGTACATTATACATATGTACTTAATGTAGAGCTTGTGTTAGTTAGTAAACCAATCATAACCTGAAATATTAAATTGTAATAACGATTTTGGGAAAGAAGTAATTAAGAATCTTCACTTGTCAATTTTATTTATATTAGTGTTATTTTTTACTTAAATTTTAACAATTTTTGGAAACCGAAAAATTACTAAGGTATAGAAAGTGTACTAAGGTATCAATGAATGTATGTTATTTTAAATGTTAATTTCCACTAAAATATGTATATTTCACGTACACGGAATTTTAATTTCTAATGTAGCTCAGTAGGCATTAGAAAGAAATACATTTAAAAGTCGTTCAAACAAAGAGAACAGAAATTGTTTAGAGTAAGAGGTGACAAGTGTCCCTAAGGAATATTCGTTACAAAACAAAATTTTAGATACGATAGCTACAGATTAATTTTAGGGAATAACGAAACAATTACTTGATATGTCTTGGTTACAGAGAGGTTTTGATATAAAGAAGTTAGACTGTGTTTAACCCCCAGCTAAATTTAAATAGCTGACTTGGTAGCCAAGACCCTTATTTCAAAGAACATACAACTAACGCGAGCTCTTCTACCAACTATTACCAAATATTTATTTGTATTATATTTTTTAATCTTTCGTTTTTTTCTCTTGCATACAGGTGAAGGAATAGCATGGGCACAATTTCCATACCTTCCAAATTTAATTGAATTGGATTTGAGTAATTGTCGCATTGAATATGTAACGAAAGAAGCGTTTCGTAATGTTAGCAATTTGAAAAGTCTATATATGTCCCACAACAAGATGCTGACAATTCCATTCGATACATTTTACTACGTGCCGTCTCTTTATTATTTGGATTTGTCGTATACCAATGTGTTTGACTACAACATCCATGTATCGATGCCGACATTGGAAGCTATTATAAACATGATTTATGGCCTCAAAATACAACAGACAGCATTCAAATACCTGCCTAATATAGTTTACCTCGACTTATCTCATACAAAGCTGACACGAAATAGCGCTGTAGCTTTTGCACATTTGGGTGAAAAACTCAAGTACCTCAGTCTGTGTTATACAGCATTTCCGATGATAGGCAATGCTCTGTTCAAGAATACGGCACTTGTCGGTTTAGATTTGTCTGGAAATACCTACGCCGCCTATAATATAATCGATGACGCCTTTGAAGGCATTTCAGATACTCTAAGTGTGTTATATTTTGAGCGTTCCAATTTGAAAGACATATCGTGGATTAATTGCTTAAGCAATCTTAAGGTGCTCGGTCTCGCGGGCAATAATATCAATTCGTTAACTTTTGATATGTTCAGTCCTCTAACCAGTTTGCAAGTCCTTGATTTGGGCGTAAATCATGTGGGCAATTGGTACAGCCGTGTCTTTACAAATAACAACGATCTGCGCATTCTTAACCTAAGGGATAACAATATCAACATCATTACTTCAGAAATGCTTAAAGACTTTAGTTTGCTTGATTATTTGAGCATAGGTGACAACAACTTTGTGTGCGACTGCACCTTAAGAGATTTAGTTGATATTGCGACAGCGAATCCGAACAAACCTAATTGTGCTCGCGATCTGTTGGAGGACGCAAGAGACCTAGTTAATTACAATTTGAATGCACTATTTGACAATCGCTCTTTCATCGAATTCAGGGATAAAATATCGAAATTAAAATTGTTTGAACTAAATAGACGTTTTGGCAAAGTAAACATTTCGTCAATAGTAATGCTGAACTCCATAAAGCTTCTAAAGCATAGAGTA
Organism: Muscina levida; assembly: GCA_964034835.1. Lineage (NCBI taxonomy): Eukaryota > Metazoa > Arthropoda > Insecta > Diptera > Muscidae > Muscina > Muscina levida. The sequence goes on along the minus strand of OZ035883.1, from coordinate 151,549,002 downwards.
GGTCGGGTGAGCGCTATAAGTACTAGAAAATATCGCAATAAGATGCGCTTCATGTTTAGAGCGCTCAACGCAACAAGGTCTCTCAAAACATGTCTGTCGTCTGAAACAGAGTCGGATGAAAATACTGAGAATCTAAATAGATCTCTGCTAAGCTTTAAGCTACTAGACTATCAGGAAGAACGTTATTGGTGCTTTAATGAAACTGAAAAGCTGAGTTTACTTCAGCTAACCTGTAATCAGCGTTCCTTTACTGAAGAAATTGAAAACCAACTTCACAGTCTTACTATTTACGTAATCAGTTTTGTGTGCACTTTATTGGGAATATCCATTATCGGCGTAGTTATATACTTTAAACGTTGGCACATATATTATTACTACTCCTCCTTGAAGTCGGCTGCTCTGGTGTCCGAAGCTGTGAAAGAGAATGTTGACAAATTTAATACGCTCTCCCAACAAGAAGCACACATGTTGTATGACATTTTTATTAGTTACTGCCAAAACGATCGTGATTGGGTGCTGGAACATTTAATGCCAAACATTGAAGAAAACGAGGACATATCAATATGTTTACACGAAAGAGATTTTCAGGTGAACACTATTCGTTTAATTACTTCAGAACTTTTGTTTATGTTATTTTCTTTCTTTCTGCAGATTGGCGTTACTATCCTTGATAATATAATATCATGTATGGATAGATCGCGTGCACTAATGCTTATAATTTCTTCAAACTTTCTTCTTAGCCACTGGTGCCAATTTGAGATGCACTTGGCTCAGCACAGGTATATATGAATTTTATGGAGTGCTCACTACTTATACTAACAAAAATCTGTTTGTAGAATATTTGACGTTAGTAATGATCACTTAATTCTCGTATTTCTGGAGGATATACCAAGGAATAAGCGCCCAAAAAATCTGCAATACTTAATGGATGTAAAGACGTATATAAAATGGCCTGGTGCAAAAACTAAAAAGGAAGTTCGCTCCGATGAATATAAATTATTCTGGAAACGTTTGAAACGTGCTCTTAGCAATATAAGTAACTAGATTGACATGTTTTTTCATCAAAATAACAAGTACCTGATATTTTTATACAAAATTAAATGTTATAATTAAAAATTATTGTACAATTACGGTGTGAGTTTAGCAAATAAAATACATATTTATGTAGTTTTTTGTTCATATTTGAATGTATATTCTTTTATTTTAGCTTTGTTAACTGTTAAAAATGTGTGGGTTTATAAACAATGTTATCATTTCATACGCATTGCAATTGTTGTTTTTAAAATGAAGACAAATATTTTCAAAATACTTCCGTTGCCGATGCTTAAAAATGTCTCAATATTAAGTTACAATTTCATGCCTTCATTCATAACAGATTATATCCAAATTATTCTAGTTATCTGATCGCTGGCTAACGGTTTCCGATAACACCTTTGAAAAGGTAAGGAAATACAAGGAATACAAATAGGCGCTGCTTTATTGCTAAGGAGAGCGTAATCTTCTGAAATTGTTGAAATAGGAATAAGAGTAAATTTGGATAAATCTTTTATTCAGGCGATGTTTTTTTCTGCAAATTTATCTAATAATCATCTAAATCGAAGTCTTCGTTGTCTAATTCATCCAGCTGCATGCTCTGGAAATCCACCTTGTAACGCAAAATACCTAAATGGGTTAAAAAAAAATTATGTAATTAACAAAAAAAATAAATGAAATAAAAAATCAATAAATATAAAAAATAAAGAAAATAAACTTAAAAAGTATATGTACATTACAACTAACTAGCAAAATTAAGATGATACACTTTCCTTAATTTTACAATTTTAAAATTTCTTTTTATTATTAGCATTGTTTTCATAATAGATAGCAGCTTTTGGTTTACACTCTTGGTGAGAATGTGGAGAACGTTTCAGTGGTTACATCTTATACCAAATGCAGTAAAATACACTTAAGAAATTGCTACGTTTTTACTTATATTATTTCTGATGCATACTAAGAAATGTTATGTAAACAAGCCACTTTCATCCACATGAAAATATATTGATAACACATTTAGTAATCATCAAGGTCAACATCTTCCAGAGGTTCGTCGGCTTGTAATGATTGAAAATCAACTTTATACCGTAAAATGCCTAAGAAGCAGTTAGGTTAAGCGAAAATATAGCAAATTAAACATTAAAAATACAATAAAAGGACATGAGAATCCACGGGGAGAATAAAAGAGAAGAGAATTCAACGATATTTAGAATACGTAATTATGGCCATGGTAGTAGCATACAAGTATTAAATATATGATGTTATTAGTTTACGTACCTCCGATACCACCAAAACCGCGTACAAACTGACTGCCCTCCTGAGACTTGTCGGTGATTATTTCAAGGGTGGCTCCAAACATTTTGTAGTTGTTCGCCAGCCATTCCAAGAGCGGTTGTGATTCAATAAGCTCCATTTCAACGCCAGTCTAAAGCAGTGTTTACAAGAATTTTATTTATCATATATAATATTCCTATTTTAATTTGGCACAAACCTCCTTGTCTGTAAAATGCGACTTGTCTTTTTCTTGTTCCGGCGTCAAATGCAATACCGTAGTTGACGTCGAATTGGCATGATTCTTTAAGACATATCGCTGAATGTCTAAATTTTCCCAACATATTAATGTTTCAACAGAACCCAGTTCTAAAGCGCGCAAAGTATCTTCAACACCAAAACAATACTTTCCCGTATCCTATTGTCGAAAGTAAAGTTAATAAAACATGTTTTCTTCTACTCGAACCTTGTTAGTTGCATACCTGAGAAATTTCATCAAAGTAACGTCCGATCAATTTCTTTTCCTGAATGAACTTGACGTTTTGTAACGATTCAGCAGCTAGCTCAATAGCTTGATTGAAACCATTTTCGCCTCCATAAGACACATCAACAAGTTTAATAATTTTAGATTGAAGTCTCTGCATAGAAAGCGCCATTAATATAAAAACACTTGCAAAATATTCTATTGGTGGTCATAGCTTACCGGGTCAAACATATCAGATTGGCTCAGTTCAGTTTTAAAGTCAGCACTACCAGCGAGAATTAGACCAGCTATGTTTGGCTTATCGTTCGTAATGAACAGTTGCGTTGCAACTTCAGCGACCTTTCGCACATAGTTATGACGCTTCTCCATACGCAAACGTGCAAAACGCAAAGCTGACTGACCACCACGACCGTGCTTTTTCGGTAAGTCAACGGTGAACTTGTGAAGTACTTCTCTCGTATTGCCCTGCAAGGTACCGAACAAAGCACCATTACCGTCCATCACGATAAATCCAAATTTATTATCATCGGCCAGAAGAGCAGTGAGAGCTTCAGTGTGGAACTTATTATCACACAGATACAAAGATGTATTAATAGGTTTAAAGGGTTCGAAATCAATGTTGACTTTCTTTTCTTTGCCTTCCTCCGTCACAATTGTACCACAATAGATAACCAAACCATTAGGAGGCACTATTCGCAAAATAAACGGTTGTTAAGTGGGTATATTAAAAGATGCATTAATTTTTGATTACCTTTGGTGTACAGTTTGAGTCTATGCTGTACCGATGTAATTGCGCCCAAAACAGATAGTCGGTTCACGCGAGACTTGATATTTGAGGCTGTGCCAAATTCATCGGCCAACATTTTGCTAACGCGAGATATTTGATCCTTAGGCGGTATAATTAAAGATATCATGCTAGTTCCATTACTGCAAAATGAATGTAAGTAAAAAAATGTTAACTATTAGTTGCCCATCGGAATTGTCGTTCCATAAGTGAAAAGAATTTGCTATGCAAAACTGCATCCGCACTTGTAATGTGTTCCGGGTTATAAATTGTAAACAAAAGTAAAATATACATACCCACGGGCCATTTCCAAACTTTTGATCAATTTCTTAATTTTCCATATTTCGACATTGCGATCGGCTGACGTTTCTTCTCCCGACATTGTTAGCTCTGCTAAGCGCTCCGCTCTTTCCTCGACAAATAAAAATAATGTTCTTCCCCAAACGGTTCCTGTTCGGAATAATGTGCAGAGCCCCTGGAGTATTCGGGCGCGAAATCGACTTGGTAGTTATTATGGCAACCCCGTCGTTCACGTTTTTTCTTGTCCTTCCAGGAATCTAAAATGTAACAAAACAACAATGACATTATTACAACAATAACATTACTTTCAAAGCGTAGACCCCAAATGTGCTGTCCTGCAATTGAAAGAGGGCATCTCCTGCTAGGAAGACATTCAGATGATTTGTTTGCTCAGGTAGCTAAAGAGGAACATGTAATTTTACCTCTGTACCTTAACACGAAGGAAAACATAAACCACTAGAAGGCACAAAGACACTTTGGTGCTACAAATCAAGTTTCACATAAACCAAATACAAATAATTTCATATGAGAGCGCAGATGCGCTTTACCGTTTCATAAGAGTATGAGAGGCAAGCAGAATTATTTCTTTGCAAGTATCACAAAACGGGTTGGGTCCTTACTTTAATGTATTTTCTTTTCACGAAATGTAAAATAAATTTCAACAATGGAAAATTTATAATTTTTATTTCAGATTGACGTACTTTGTCTAAATTTATCCACTTTTTCTTTTGTCCACACGAGACGTTGTCTACGTTGCCTCTTTTCTTTTCACACAAAAGCTGTTCGTGGCAAACGAATGACTACAACGTGCACTGACACAAATGGGGTTTCTTTCTGTAAAAAAAATCACGGGTGTATTTAATTGTTTCGGACGAAGTTGTTTTCCTGGCAAATGCCTGCTCAATAGTTTGTCATGAAAAATGATTAATTTCCGAATGTCTCGACTTAACCAATATGAAGTGGTTAATACCAGTAAATAACTAGACCTGTTTTAGCAACACTGAACACTTTTGATGGCTTACTAGCAACTTGGCATCGTCTACTTTTTTGCTGGCATAAAAAAAAACACCCATCGTAATTGTTATGGACCCATTTATAAAAGCATTGAAACTATTTCGGATATTAAGACTTTAACTTACATACAAACGCTGGAATTTGTAAATACTTCACAGAAATAAGATTAAAAAAAATACCGAAAAAAGTCAAGCTGTTGACACCTTTGATGAGAAATTTTCTTAAATTCCACACATGTGCAACTTGTATATAGAAAATAGTGAAGGACAAATAAATTTCGATATTAATCGATAGGAATTCTCAACATCGATAAATCTTCAGTCGACTTTTGAGTTGTTCTCTCTCCTTTTTGCGCCTTCATTCTTCGTCTTTCTTCACAATCATTGACATCAGTTTGACTCTCGTAATGTCACAAATTCGTCATCGATAGCGACAAAATAACAAATAGTTTTCACGATTTTTTATCGGATGCCGTTATCGGTGGAATGCGAACTTTGTTCTGTGAAATTGGTAGACAACTCACACATACAAAACGTTCAGCATGAACACAGTTGTATCATTAGGTACTTCCCGAATAATCGAGTACCCGGTATCGACGTGCTTTTTGCTGTTTTTACAACTCTTCTTGTTATTTCCACAGACGTTCGTTCCGTCGTCATCCAGTTTCGTATTTTTATTTCTTGTTTTGGGAAGTCCTAAAAAAATTGTTGCTCTGAAGAATCACGAATTTATATTTGTAGTGCTGATTTAATACATATTGCGGATAGAGTCTTCAGGAACAATGGGAGATAACGAACAAAGGGCACTGCAGCTAATGACAGAAGCTGAAAAGAAATTGACCCAACAGAAGAGTTTCTTTGGGTCACTATTTGGGTATGCAATTTGATGTTTTTGTTTAGTCTGAGTGCATAATCATATCAATTGACTATTAAATGCGACTTTAGTGAGTATGAAGACACCTAAGGGTCTGCTAATTTGGTGTGCGATGGACTTCAATATGATTTAACATGATTCATCAAATAGCAGGTCAATAGTAGTAGATGATTGGTTTAAAGTGTTTTTATTTTGTTTTGTGACAGTTGCTTTCAACAGCACTTTAGACTGGCAGATAAGTCTGGTCTGGCCCATTTCGTCTCAGACTTGTCGGATAAAGAACCCTTTAAGCAAGCAGGGAAGACAATGAGATAAAATATCTGCTTAGACTTATGACTTTGCTTAGCGTCTGCATCGAATTGTCGGAAACGATTTTGGATTTGTTAAAATAGAAGTTGAACGGGCGAGGTCTGGGAAAAAACACAAATGGGGTCACCATAGAAGCCCCCTAGCAAGAGTCGGAAAACTATACTTTTTTTGTTTCTAACAAAAATAAAAAACATAGAAGTTGAAAAATATTTCTCAACACATGAGTTCAATATGTTTTCTAACAATGTTTGTTTGAAAATATAACTCTCATGTTCAAAATAAATAATGAAAAAATATAAAATTTTTATTTTCAACAAAGATAAATAACATTCAAGTTGAATATTTTTTTCAACTTTAGAGTTGAAAATCTTTTCGAACAATGTTCGTTTCAAATTATAATAAATATACATTTCTATATATACATGAAAAAACTGACGATGGGTTCTATAAAGATTCATCAAGTTGATTATTTCACAGTATTCAGCAAAACTCAAAATACCTGGCCTCCGTTATTGGCGATGGTATAGTATCATTCATATCTCATTCATTAGATGTAAAGGAAAATACATAGCTCTAGATTCTAGCTCTGGCTCTACATTTTCTCCCAAAAATTGTTGTTGAAATTCTTAAGATGCTGTGTTCCATTTGTATAGTTATGATTTATCTTAATACAAACATATTTCTTGCGTTTAATTTGGTCGACACAATATTTATGACATTCCAGTTTCGGTACAATATTTAAAAGTTCATTATTTTTTTGTACATGAAAGTTTAAAATTTTTTTCAACAATGATAAATAACTTTATTTTGAACAATTGTTCGTTATTTAGTTTTTTCATCGGGGGATGTCTGTCCCCTAGGGCCCCATAGACCTAGTATGTTTAATTTCATTTAATTTATTTTTATGATGTATGGCCAATTATATGACATCACTTAAAATACAAAATGTCATACAAAGCTTTTTTTTTAAAAAAAACTATATATATATGTATAAATAAATTATAAAAATAATATATGTACACAACAGTATTTTCTTTTATATTTATAAAAAATTCAAAAAATTAATCTTAAAAGAAACTAAAATAATAAGAGTTTATAAGGCAAAATAGCTCGCCAGCCATTAAAAAAAATAGAAAAAAATTAAAACAGAATTTACGAAAGCCTTGCTGGCAATAAAAATTAAAATTTCATGAAATAGAGTTTATATAATCAAGTAACTTTTGACAAAAAAGACTTGTAGAATACGTAAAATTTTTCAAGTTGAGAGGAAGCATATTCCAAATGCAAACGTGTACTTTAAAAGACCGTTCAAAAAATGAAGACGATATACGAGGTAATGTTAGCTTCAGGTTTCTGGTCGACCTTGAAAATACGAATTCATTTCTCAGTGATTTAGGGAGTCCAGACTATACTAAATTGAAGAAGAATTGAATCATGCGAAGTTTAACAAATGAATGAAATTGGGTTCCTAAGAACATTTTAACGTACCCTGAAATGTGATCAAATCGACGAAGCCCGTATAAGTACCTGCCATATAAAATAATTTTTCAATTTTACGAAGGTTACCGTCTGTCGTACCAGACACTACTTCAATACAATACATAATATTTGGTTGCAACAAAGCAAAAACTAATTGTTTTTTTAATATGTGTAGGCAAGAACATATTCACTATGCAATCTTTTAAGGTAAAAATTATTTTTGGATATATGGAGTCTATGTAAAAACCAAAATCAAGTTTTCCGTGTAAAACTACTCCAAGACATTTCATTCTGTCCACAAATTCAATTCTCACACCATCCAAGCGTATATTTATGTTATTAGTGGTAAAACTAGAAGAACCGAAGAACATATCTTTTGTTTTAGAGCAATTGACAACAAGACTATTTTTACTTCACCATTCTTTTAATGTATTAAGAGTTGAGTTAATATTAGTATTTAAAATATCAGTACAGTTGCTGCGAAAAAAAAGATGAATATCATCTGCATATAAAAAGGGGGTACAATTACTTAAGTTTATGCAGCTAGTTATATCATTTATGTAAATAATGAATAACAAGGGTCCTAAAGCAGACCCCTGAGGAACTCCGCTAAAAATTCTTCGAATATCAGATCTCTTCCCATTCAGAGAAACAAATTGAGATCGATCTGATAGATAGGACCTTATTAACTAACATGCAGTATTCGAAAAAGAAAAACTACTTTTCAGTTTATAAATAAGCTTATTATGATCTAATTTATAAAAAGCCTTAGACATATCCAAACCTAAAAGCGTCGAACAGTCATTATCATTAATGGATTCTCGAACTTTATCAGTAAAAGACAGCAAATGGCTAGTAGTGGAATGGCCATTGCGGAATCCATGCTGATAATCATTAAGCAGTTGCCTCTCATTAATAAAGTCTAATATTTGGTCTTTAATATAATTTTCAGCTACTTTTGAAATTGCAGGCAGTATACTAATAGGCCTAACATTTTCAATATCATGGTACCCTCGAACTTTATGAATGGGAACTACTCGTGCAGTTTTCCAAAAAGAAGGGTAAACAGATTTTAACAAAATAGTATTTAAATAGTGTAACAAATGACAAGACACGTACGGAAACACGATTGCATCATTCATACACCCAGCTACATGGAGTGTGTGACAAAGTTGAGACGTGTTCATGTTTTTGAACATATTAATACTGTACATTCTCATCTCTCTCCGAATAACTTAATTCGATTTCTATATAAAGAATATATGTACCAGTTATTGGCAGAAGGGTTCCTGATATATTCTTCATATGCTAAATCTCTTATAGACCTTGAATAAATCACATGATGAGAACTAAAATATTCTTCTTCGCAATATTTAGTTTTCTTTTTAACTATTGGAACGAATGTGTATAGGTTAGAAAAAAGTGAAAGTAGTTCCAATGATTTGTTGGAAGCAAATATTAATTTAAATCTTAATTCGTTAAAAGATTGGTTGAATTGTAATGGTCTTGTTGTCAACAGCTCCAAGACAAAAGCTTTGTATTTTGGTGGCTCCGGCTTATCCCAATTTGAGAATATGGTTGGATGGTGAGAGAGTAGTTTTTGTAGATCGCATGAAATGTCTTGGTATAATTTTGGACAATAAACTTGATTTTACACATCACATTGACTCTTTATATCCAAAATTAATACTTACATTGAGGAGATTATACAGTGTTAATATGTTTTGCCCACTCATATCAAGAAACAGTTAGCGTTCACTCTATTAATGCCTACAATTCTATATTGTATTGAAGTAGTTTCGGGCACGTCTATTCAAAATTTCCATAAGCTTGAAAAGTTATTTAATATGATAGTTAGATATGCCTACGTCGCTTAATTTTCGATCCTATGTTAATCTGCGTCTACTTCAGTTCTTTTATAAGTTAGTGAAGACTGGTTTTCCACGAACTCTACTTAGTAAATTTGTATTTTCTAGATCGACCAGAAATCCACAATTAATTTAGCCCATTATTTCCTCGTCAATACTCGAACGCTCCTTTAGGGTCCGGCTTACTAGATCTTGGAACCAACTACCAATGCACTTAAAGAATTTTACTTATTCGAATAATATTTTTCTCCAAAAATGTCTTTCCTACATTTCAACTAATGAATCTTGATATATATATTTTTATTTTGTCATAGGCCTTCACACTTTTTTTTTTATTTACTTTCAAATTAATTTTTTCTTTTTCATTGGCTGGGGAGTCGTGTTTCATATATATTATTATTTAATCAAAGTATTAGATTTACGTTTTTATACTCATGTTATAGTTATAGGTTTAAACATTACAATTCTTAAAATAAATTGTTGTAGTTTTTTGTAATACATATTATTGGCCTTATAGGCTTCCTGTATTATTAGAATGAATAAATAAATAAAATAAATAAATAAATAATAAAAGATTGAATATTCACATCAAATGTAAGGTAAAATGGACCAAAGTCGAAAAGTGACAAATATTCAAAAAGACCCTCCCAATTAGGCTTGCCAGATTCAAAATTATAAAATTCTTGACATTCATCAAAAAATATCTTAATTGTGAATAAAAATCTTGACAAATAAAAATACTCATACGTTAGAAGTTGTTAATATTTCAATTTCATTTATTTTTTCATAAAAATATAATTTTTGTACAAAGCGTATACAAAATATTAAACGAATCAAGTACAGATATTTCAGTCAGATGAACTTACTGATGAATACCCGTACCTTATAAAAAAAACTTAATTTCCCTTTACACCCCTTGAATGAGGTATGGGATAGCTTCTCGCGTTGTTGTGTATTAACACGCTTTCTTTAGATACACAACTAACGGCACCTACTTGTTTATCGACGAATGCGAACGTCACTGTTTGATAACAGACATGCCGATTGACTCGACTTATACTGCGAAGTTGCTGTCGACACAACATCGAGGGGGCCGGCAATGAAAGAAAACATTTTTTTTTTTAGATGACTGAAGCCAAGGTTGTACCTGCGATCTCCCGCATGGTAGTCGCGTGATCTAATGACGGCCGGTCCCACCCGTACCTTATGTATGATATTACTTAAGTCTCGAGATAGGACTCTCGGTCGTATGGCCATTTTTTTTTACTGACACGTAGTTACACTTTAGAAAGGGTTACAGTGTAAAAAGTGTTAATGAATTTTCCAACAAATGTAAAAATAATAATTTTATCTCTGGCCATATGGAATTATTTATGGGGGTACCGAAAGAGTCTTTTACGCACAACAATTTTTAAAGGATTTATTATTTCTAATGGGTGGTTGTTTAACACCCTGTTTCTTAAGTTTACCTATGAATGCAAATTATTAAAAGTAAACTATTTTCAACGTCTTGAGGAGTTTCGTTTAGAAATTATTGGAAATATATAAATTTCCGTGTAGTTAGCATATTTGTATAGGAGATATCAGTAGAGGCAGCAAAAAAAGTCGATTATCATTCGCAAGTCAACGTTGCATAAATGTTTACCTTGAACAAAATTTCACTAAATTCAGTGTACTTTCAATAAGGATATGTATGTAGAACTATGGGGTTGTTTTCAGTCAATTTTATGGAAGATACTAGAGAGGGTGAGGCAAACTATCTCAAGATAAGTAAACTGACTAAATTAAAGTATCTTCGTGTTTTTAATTTTTCAAACTGTAATTGTCCCTACCTTCAAAACTATTCAACCAATGTTCAAAGCTTGTACAGAAAGGTTTTTGGGGGATCTCATTACCTTAATTTGGAGACTACTCTTGTTCAAATCGTTGGATGCGTTTACGAATTATTCTCCAAATAAGCTGATGCATCTCATAAAAAAATCCTAACAAAATTTAAAAATTCATATCTTGAAAACTAATATGAGGAAAAAATTTGAATCTCATAATCGTGTTTAGGATGCCGAAATCTGTAGAAAACATTTTTTAGAACTCCGCAGCTGACAAAAAATAAATATTTGTAAACTGGTGTTATTAGTGTTGATTAAAGGGAGAAAATGTAAGTGTTGATATATTTTCGAGCAAATACACTTTGATTTTTACAAAACTTTGAGCACGAAAAACATATTTAGGTTATTTTTTGGTAGGTCTGTAAAAATCTTGACAACATATATTTTTTTCTTGATTCTTGACGAGTATTAAAAATTCTTGTAAATCAAGAAAAATCAAGACCGTCTGGCAACCCTATTCCCAATCAATGTTTTTAAAATCTCTAAATTCAATATGTTCCTGCTGAGAGACAACAAGACTAATGGACACTGAATTTGATTAGAATATAATAAACTGGGGGTATTGTATAATCAACTAAAGATGTAGAATTGTGGGCAAAGTCAAAATGTGTGGGAATAGAATTGTGGGAAAGAGATAAGTTTAATCTTGAACATAAAGACCGAATTTTTTTGGAATGCCCCATAATTTGCGCTTTAGCCACAATATTTAATATTTAATTAAAAAAAAATAAATAAATATTTTCGTTATTTTTTTAAATCTGTATTTTATTTTTAACCATCTTCAACAAAAGTTACATGTTGCTCGCGTATGCTAATGATATAGATATCATTGGACGTGGATTGCGAGATGTTACTTCGGTTTTTTCGAGCATTGAAAAGCAGTCGGCTGAAGTGGGTCTGGTGATAAACGTGGGCAAAACCAAGTTATTTGTTTAAATGAACAAAAATTCCACTTGGACCCATCATCGTTAACGGCGAGTCCAATGAATCATGAGCTGTATGAGATGTACAACGACATCGACGTAGTCAAGCGCGTTCAAATAGACCGAATGCGCTGGCTTGGACAGGTTGTACGAATGGACAAAAACGCTCCGGCTCGAAAAGTCTTCGGCAAAAAACTAAGGAGGGGGCGACCAAAACTCCGATGGATGGACCAAGCTAAGTTTGGTGTGACGAACTACATATCTACGGAGCGCAAAAGACCGAAGCGCTTGGAATTATTTTCTACGTGCGGCTACTGATGAATAAATTTCTGTTGTTGCTGTCATTAAAGTAGAAGAAATTTTATTTTTAACAATTTTTATATATATTTTTTATATCAATCGTAATTTTAAATCACTACAGATCTACAAAAAACAAAAAAAATTGTGTGTTATTATGTCTAAATAATAACACCTATTGCTTTCAAAAGACCCATTTGCAAGTGGAAAAATAGGGGTTATAATAGGACTCAAAGGTTACCTTGGTTTTCGTTGTTCTGGAATTGAAATGAAGATGATGACATTTTTTGTCCTGTTACTAAGCTGACCTCGCCGATGAAGTGTAAATCAACTTATTATTGGTAAACATTCAATTTACTTTATTTAATTAAATGTAATACTTTAAGGCCTTCTACCTCTTAGACACATAAGAAAAATTTAGGTTTAATTAGATTAAGCAACAAATCAAATTGAATTATAGTGCGTGGTCTGAGAAAAGTTTACTACTACAGGAAGCGTTGTGTATAGCAATATGATTTCTTCTAATGGGGACAGGCTATACAAATTTCAGTTATTGTTGAGTTTCATAAACTTGTTTTACTAATCTCAAAGACGCCTCGGCGGTAGCGTGTCATTTAGGCTGCTCAAATTTGCATCTACTCCCATTTTCTGCCATAAGGATATGTGATCTATAGACTATAGTATATGTGGCCTGTACTTGGTTTTTGTAATTTGTACCCCTTTCACTTTTAACCCTTAATTATAATTTTGAAATTGTCTCTATTCAAGATCTATTATATTATTGCTAATAGAATCTGTTTTACAAAAGTTGTGTGAAATGGATTATGTTGACAGTCTCTATTCTTTAAGTTGTACATAGTTAGTATGTAGTTTATAAAATGATTTACAAGATTGGTGTTTTAATATTTTAGTAGTTCCAATAAAACGGAAGAAGCCATTGAATGTTATCATCGCGCTGGAAACATGTTCAAAATGTCTAAAAACTGGACAAAAGCAGGTGAATGTTTTTGCGAGGCTGCAAAATTACACGCCAGAAGTGGCAGCCGTCACGATGCAGGTACAAGCTATGTAGACGCATCAAATTGCTACAAGAAGGTCATTCATATCATCGACACACAAAATAACATTATTAAATTTACAGTTCATTTCCTTTATTTCAGGTTGATGTTGAAAGCGCTGTTGCATGTCTACTAAAAGCTATTGAAATATATACGGACATGGGAAGATTTACTATGGCTGCCAAATATCATCAAAGCATTGCGGAAATGTACGAAAGTGATCCTCATACCTTGCAAAAAGCCATTGAACAGTATGAACAGGCAGCGGATTACTTCAAAGGAGAAGAGTCCACAAGTTCAGCGAACAAATGTATGTTAAAAGTAGCTCAGTATGCGGCACAATTGGAGGACTACGAGAAAGCGATTTCTATATATGAACAGGTAACGTATGGGTTTGAAAAACAATAATCATACCGGGCCTTGAAAAGAAAAGTTTGGAAAATATACTTTTATATACTTTGACAGGTAGCAGCTACCTCTCTTGAGAGCTCTCTGCTCAAATATAGCGCCAAGGAATATTTTTTCCGTGCTGCACTGTGTCATTTAAGTGTCGACCTGTTGAATGCCCAACATGCCATTGAGAGATACTCTCAACAATATCCAGCATTTCAAGATTGTAGAGAATACAAACTTATCAAGGTAATACAATTGATTATACTTGTCTTCCAGTAATTAAATTGTGCTCCATTTTTAGGTTCTTTGTGAGCACCTTGAGGAGCAGAATATTGATGGATTCACGGAGGCGATTAAGAGCTACGATAGCATATCACGTTTAGATCAATGGTACACATCTATACTGCTGAGAATTAAAAAAGCAGCTGACGGTGATCCCGATCTGCGATAGGTTATTTTATGTGATTTTTTTTTTAAATTACATGTCTTTATGCTCCTGAATAAATATGAGCTCAAATTAGAAATTTTATAGCTGTACAATAAAAAGTGGAAGTAATCTAGGTGTTTTTCGTTTTTTTTTGTTTATTTTAGGGAACGTAAAGAATCTTGGGTTTTTGTTTTAATAACTGTTAATAACTGATATTAATGCGCTTCAACACTTCACAGAATTTTTTTTAAGGTGTTACCTAAATAGGAGCTTGTTGAGCAGTAAAATTATTAAAAATTGTTTAAGCTTCTACAAAGGCCTAAATCCTAAGCAAACCGAGCCAAAGAAATGCCAGTAGGCGTCATTTGCCAGTAGTGATTTTATTAAATTAAATAAGGAATGCATAAATTATATGCCACATATAAAAGCATTATCTATCGGGCATTTATCTACATTTTTATTTGAAATTCATTAAGTTTATACAGAATTATCTTCAAGGTTACCATCATATACTTCAAACTCGTATAAATCTTCATTATAATCATTAGTAACTATTTCGTCTTCGTCATCTTCCTCGGGACAATATCTGCAACGGCTTTCGTTTACTCCGTAATTTATGCAAGTCGATCCGACACACTCACAACAACCATCGTGAAACCAACGATAACTGCTGGCGCCGGTACTTCTGCAACTTTGTCGGCACTTGTTCCATGAAACGCAGCCATCGAAGTACACCACTGTACAGTTGGCAATGCCTTCCTTCGTATCTTGAACATCTGCTTTGATGTTATGCTTCGATAAATCGATTCCAAAATCGACGTTGAATGTGAAAATGCTCCATCTATACTCGAGATCGTCAGAAGCCGCAGACACTAGGATATCGAATAATTCAGGTACACCCTCAAAATCTTCCACATGCGATTTTTGCGATAATGTTGATTTGGTGCTATGGTTCAATTTGGGACACAAGTCAACGCAATCGCAGCATTCTTCAAAATACTTCTTGCCCATGCACGCTACACAATCTCTATAGCACAGAGAATCCTTTTCGGTGCACTCACAGCTTTGTGTAAGAATACACTTAGATACAATGGAGCCGCAAATACCCTCATTACAAGGTTCCGTATGCACCAAAACAAATATTGTCAGCATAGCGAACGCATTTTGGAGTTGATTTTTCACTTTGAGCATTTGTGCGGATAATTTAGTTATGTGCGACGAAGGACAGTTGGTTTTGAAATGAGTTGCACTTGCAGACACATAGTCGCTTTTATAGCGACACCAACAGCTATGTACCTGAAATGGTTTTACCTACCTAGCTGGCACATGGAGTTAAATGAAACATTCAAGTACATATTTACGAAAGTATACATATTTATTTAAGGTCATTAATTAGATAATACATTTATGACAGCTAGGTTTGTTTAAGTATATATGTAAGATTTTCTGGGAATAGCCACAAAAACTAAGTACAATGTTGTCATTTAAAATTTCAACGATTTTCTCGCCTTAATCGAAGCTTTGGGTGTATAAGGTGTGATGGGCGCTAGTTGTTTGGGTTTTTTCCTTCAATTCGGTGCAATAGGCGATATATGGTGACAAAGAGGAAGTTGTTTGGCTATCCTCCAGAGCAAAACCACAGCCGTTAATGCTAAAATTTCGGGGATGGTCTACCAACTGTTGTGTAATTGTGTGCTTCATATTTTCTCGATATGTGCCTATCCCAAAGGATGTTGCCTACAAAAGTGTCGAATAGATACTGATAATGATTGGGTGCAGAGTGACCTTTTTTTATATCCTTATGTTAATTAAGTAACGGCTAACTGATTGCTAAATTGTGTTCTACTAAAGGTGTTCTTACTAAATTTCAATATATATCTTGATTACTTTTGTATCTCCACGTTTGTAAGTACCTTTCATTGTTTTGTCATTATTCGCTCCTAATAAATGAGCTTATTGTCACTAATGAGGACATATTTATAGCGCTAATTTTTGCTTTTAAATTTAAATCACTTATTTTTAGTAATTACGGCTGGGGAGCCAATGTTAGGGTTATACAATTGGAACTTTGTAATTGTTATCTAAATTGTATTTATTTTTTTTCTTCTTATTCATAGAAATATTTTTGTATAAGAATGATTAGTTCTAAGATCTTTGAATATTCAGTATTGTATTTATTTATATTGCTCACTAAATTGAAATACCTTTTGTATAAGTATGATTATTAGCTCTAAGATCTTTTAAATACTCAGGAATGTATTGCTGTGTAATATGTTTTTTTGGCCTTATAGGCTTAGTATTACTGAATAAATGAATAAATAAATAAATAAATAAATAAATAAATAAATAAATAAATAAATAAATAAATAAATAAATAAATAAATAAATAAATAAATAAATAAATAAATAAATAAATAAATAAATAAATAAATAAATAAATAAATAAATAAATAAATAAATAAATAAATAAATAAATAAATAAATAAATAAATTGATTGGAAGACGGAAGGGTTAATACATTACAACTAAACCTATTTCCCCTCATATCGCGAGTGTCTACTCGCGATTACGCAGAATGAAGATGAACTTGCAATTCTTACAAATGAATTTATTACTTTATGATATTTCGCAGATGTGCGATAGTTTGTCACGAGCTACCTGGTTTTATAACTTATCAGATATTTGCACTGCAAGTAAAGGATATTTTCTTTTACCTGATTAGTGTGCAAATCACAGGAATCATGCTTAACTGCACATGTTTAAGTTGGATTTCTTGGAACAGAATTTACTGTTGGCAGATGTTTTGCATAAGTTAGGAGGAGTGCTTTTTCAAAGAATAATTTCCTCATATAGCGGCAGCAAATGTTAATTGATTCGTATAAACTTCAATGATAAAATTAATTAAAAAGTAAACAACTTTTGTTGTTGTTTTGTAATTTCGCTTTTACAATGGCAAAATGTCGTGTCTCAATATGTCCTAAAAATTATGATGTTGTAATAAATTATTTTTTATATTTATATTTAAAATACATATACATATATAATTAATTTGGAAAAAGCGATTTGTGTTGCCTTGTCTTTATTCCATAATTAAATGTCTTCCCTGGAAACTTGGCACCCCTGTTCCGACAAGCACTCATTGTGAATACATTTGTTTTTGTCTTCTCCACAGCTGATTTTGTTCATATGGAAAATTTTTTTGTGTTGAGTTTTTCGGTTTTCTCTCATCTCTGAGTGTAGTTTTTTCATTGGACCAAAGAGCAATTCGGCGATTGCACGTTACTTGTTTTGCGTTATTACAAATTACATTGTCACGGAGTGGAGCCGATTCATTGGTTTCCGGGTTAAGCAAATCCTCAGACAAGCCAGGACGAGGAACACGTTGATTAAGTAAAGCCAAAAGTGGTCCGAAATTTACAATATTATTAAACCTAAAAAGGAGTGGTGTAGTCTCGACAAAAGTTCCTACAACAAAAACATGTATACAGTTTCTAAAGGCCCCAGTAAAATTGTGGCCAAGACACGCAGAGGTAAGTGGACATCGGATTCGTCGCCTGTACCAGAACTCCATAGGTATCGGTTAAATAACTTTGAAGTTAACATGAATCGAAGTTATTTGAATTGTTATGTCACAGATGAAAATGTGAGTGGAAAAACGTCAAATTGTTGGACAAAGAGAACAATCGAAGAGTGAGACTGCAAGGAGAAGAGAGACAATGAGTGAATGTAGACATTTTGCCGGTTTGTTTATACAAAGAATTGGCGGTTACTTTAACTTTAAACAAATTCATAAAAGCAATTATGATAAATATTTTATTAATTTTTCTTTCTATTTCCAGGTTTATCGCAAAATTTTGAAAAGTTTGAAACCATCAAAGAGAGCGGTAGACGCAACAACGACACCAATAGTCCGGAGAAGTTAAGGTATGTTGAAAGAATGCACTTGACCGACCCACCCGCCATCAGCTCGCTCTTCTGACCCATCTTCTCGAATGTATCTAGCTGAACTATTCAATGTTAATTACTTAACACAACACATGTCAAACAACGTCGCGGGGCTAAAATCAAATGATTAATTTTATGTTCTGTACATAGATGTGTAAATTTGAACACGTGTTGTTAAAAGAGGGCAACGTTTTAGGTGATTTCTTTCGGTTAAACTATATTTATCGAGAATCCTCCACAATTATACAAGTACTAGCACTAGTCTTAGGTGTCATCTTCATTCGTTACTGCATATTGAAATTCTTCATATTCTATTCAAAAATGAGATTGGACTTTGATGATCGTTAGTATTCTTTTATGAATAGACATAAAAAAAAATTGTATTCAAACACTGCACCGGATTCCTTTAAAACTATTAAGATTTCATAAAATTGCATATTACCTGTTTCTCCATCCATTCATGCTCTAGTAATGATGTAATGTACTCCATTCCAAGAATTTAACTACAAGTTAATTATTCAAAAATTTTGAATACAATATTAAATCAATTAAACTAATATCCAATTTCCATAAGTTTACAGGAAGCCGATTTAAAATTTTGAAATCCTTTTAAGCCATTAACATTGATAAATATAATTATCTCAGACATATCATCCTTTGCCAACTTGATTTAATAGTACTAAAAGACATAAAAATCGAATAGTTAAAATTTCTCGATTACAATTTGATAAATTGTACCTTTTGTGATTGTATAATTAAGATTTTAATTAGCGTTTTTGAGTTCCATATGTTGGACCACGGTGTATATATTAATATTACATAAGCTATTACCCAAGAAAGGCAATGTGTTAATGATTGTTTAACTAAAATCTGCCTTGTTTAAAGCACCTACATACATATATTTAAGTCTGTTAAGCAATTTTGTTGAGCTATTCCTAGATCATCTCGATGAACTGAAGAATCGCTAACTCAGTCCGTCTGACTGTCAATATTTGTGTTGTTTATTTTGTATTTTATTTTACAGATAAGAATTTTGTGTTATGTATTTGTTTTGCTTGGGAACTAGTCGCATGCTGTTGCGCCTATATTAATTCTGTGTGTTTGAGTAGATGAAAGTGTTTCAATTTGAAAATGTCAATCAATTATTTTTCTATGAAAAACACCCCTACATTCATGATGTGTTTCGACTATGCCGTGGTGAGGGTCTAGAAGAGGAGCAACTTTTCATAAGCGTTTACTAGGTTAAATTTGATTGTATTTCTTTAGAGATGATAAATCAAAGAAATATTCATAAATCGCAGTATTTAGTTTCTTTATTTAACATTTTAAATTGTATTTCTTAATTAGTGTTCCCAAGCCTGTATTCCAAACGAAAAAAATCTACACTCATCCGAAAATTGTTGAGGAGGAAGTCTTAACGCCGCAACACGAGGAAATCATCAAATATATAAATGATTGTAAGAAAATTATTGTTAACATTTAACAAATCAGTTAATATACTTATGTATTGCGTATTCATTTTTTGTTTCAGCTTGGAACATTATAGTGGCGCATAATCCTTACGATAGAGCGCCCAACAATATTCCCGCTTGTGATGCTAATAACAACAGTACCGGTAATTATAAAATGAGATGCGTTTATTACTTTCTTAGAACTTATAAACGTGTCTTTTTTAGCCGCTTCTCTCCTTAAGACAACGACAGGTTCCACTCTAACCGCGTCCTCCTTGTACTGCGTTGAGCCTCCAAGTCCTGTTTTAAGTGACTTTAAACCCTTTGATCTGGAATCATGGTGGGGTCGACGTCTCTTCAATAATATCACCAAAAGCCTTTGAACTGGGGTCTCGTGTTTTAATTGTAATTTGTATTAATAAGTTCTAAATTTAATTTAGCTTTTAAGAGGGCATGTCTCATCCTTTTCGGAAAGTATAAATGCATCTGCTGGCAATTGATTGATACACCGTCTTCCGTCTTATGTTAGAATTGTCAAAATTGCTTTTATACGTTTCCCACATTCGCATTGAAAGATGTCTTACATCTTTTTTTCGTTTTTGTTATTTTGTATAGTTTTTGAATATAATTTTGTTGTATTAGGCATTTCGAAGGCAAAATTTAAAATTATATAAAGATTATTATACTTCGATGTAAGAGAAAAAGTGTTTTACTTACTTTTAAAATATCAAATATTATTATCCTGGATTGAAAATTTCATAGTATTAGAAAAGGCGGGACAAAACGAAAAATAGAGCTCATGCTTATTTTGGATCTTATTGCTTTCTTCTGAGTTTAAGTTACAGTGACATTATTGGTCATTATTTATTTCATATTAAAACAAGTTTTGCTTTAATGTTTTGCTGCCGTGTTTTCAATAAGTTCAAGGTTTTAGGTAATAATTAAATCTAATTAACCTAAGAAATGTATATAGTGCGAAAGAAATGAATGAATGATTACTATCTACATTAAAGAAAAAATATTAACGCTATTTAAAACAAAGTAAGTTTAAAAGCAAAGTCACTCCAAGTAACGGAAACCAGTGATGCCAAGTTATGCCCAAAGTATTGCAATTTCTAACAGATTTTGCCGATATGATTATGAATTAGCCAGCATTGCCAACTGTTAATAAGGCAATGAAAAGAAAAATTAAATTCTCGGCTATCAAATCTCACTGCCGTCCGTCGTCTCTTCAATTACGCTCATCAGTTAAAGGCATACGCGAACCCACAGATTTTCTTCTACGACCGTAGATTACGAGCAATCAATTGGTGTGTTTACATTCATTTTAGCTTTGTTGTTGTTGTCATTGAGTTGTTATCATATGGAACTCACATACGGAAACTATCGCAGCACACAATCAGAATGTGCTGCCAGAAGACCAGATACCGCCTCACCACCATCATAAATCAGTTTATTAAGTGGCTGCAGTAGTTGAGAGGTGCCTTTGCTGTCAAACACTTGCCACGGGTTTGATAGGAAACATTTTATAATTATTATATTTGCAAAGGAATCGTGACACAAACACCGAAGATGTCCAAGATGCTTAACGTGGTTGGAAAGCTGTTCAAAAGGCATCCTTTTCTCACGAACAGTGCCGTATACGGAAGCCTATATGTTGGAGCTGAATATTCGCAACAGTTTCTGACCAAGAAAGTGCTGGTAAGTGTCACTGGAGGGCGATGTTTTACTCAGTCTCAATCATACGATATGAATACACGCATACAATCAAATACGAAAACACTCACTTAATTTCAAATCAATTCTACACGGAACCCAACAACGGCATTTAGGTTGAGAAAGAATCCTTAAAGCAGGACATCGATTATCCAACAATAGGTCGGTATGCTGTTATGGGAACAGTTGTTTATGCACCAACCCTATACACATGGTTTGTTTACAGTGGTTTTTTCTTGCTCTTCCTCATTTTTTTACATTGCCATCGATACTCATAAAGCGCATTGAATAGATTACTTCATTTGTTATGATTAGTATAAAGTCACAAAGATACATATGTATTAAGATTGAAGAAGCATGGCACAAAGCACTCACAATAACAAGTCACGTTCTCACACACTCCCATTATTCGCCTCTATCACTCTCTGCACTCGCCGCTAGTGAAATGTGTAAAAGTTCTCGCTGAGCTTTTGTTGTATTAAAATTAACCGTTATTGTCCACATTCGTTCATTCACTCGCACGTTCGGCCACTGAGCTTTGGTTTGGTTTTCATTTACAGCATCCAACCCAATTACCGCCCTCTGACGTCATAGTTAGAGTGGTGACGTTTAGGAAAGTACCCTCAGTGCATTGTGGGTAGCACTACATTTGTTTGTTTTGGCTTTGTTACACTTTAATATTATACCCGATTATTACACAGCAATCAAACTTAGTTTACAGTCAGTACAAATTTCGACTAAGGCGGGTGTAGCATAATTAGACAAGTCCAATAGTTGAAAATTACTTAGCTTTAAACATATTCGGTATATTCAACACCCCGGATAATAATTAAATAAAAAATTTTCACTATTTTGTTACTTATTAAATCACAAATAAATAAAAAATATATATCTGGATATGCCCATAATCACATCTAAATTTTTTTGTCTCACTTAATACAAAGACCCTTTTCTACATGTATGATAATTAGTTCCAACGTCAACATTTGGCATGCTTAAAGTATAGTCAATCCTACTTAAAATTTTTGAATATGATAATCTTTTATTTAGTTAATAGTATTTCTCAAAATAAGCTTACACATCTCTTTATTAATATGGCCATTTCAAATAAAATGATGTAAAACGTGATTCTCCGCCGAATTTTAAGATTTTTGTACATGCAAGTTTGATTGCTGTGTTAAATATATGGAGAATACACACCTAACCACAATTTTGCCCCCAAATGCACAGACAGTAAACTCTTGAGGAAACCTATACTAATTGTTTGCTCTCAACTTAAGGTACAAATGGTTGGATCGAACATTTCCTGGGACAACTAAGCAAATAATAATAAAGAAACTGATTGTGGATCAGTTCGTCCTGACGCCCTACTTGCTGACTGTGTTCTATGCTGGTAAGATGATATTAAAATTTATAAAGTTTCTTTTCTAAAATTAGAATCTCTTTAGGAATGGCCTTAATGGAGGGTGCCGATGACATTTTTTTGGAATTGAAACAGAAATTTATACCAACCTTTGAGAGGTCTTGTATGTTTTGGTTGCCAGCTCAATTGTTTAATTTTGTGTTGATAGCGCCACGATTTCGCGTCATTTACATGGGAGTGTGTGGCTTTGTGTGGGTCAATATCCTGTGTTGGATTAAGCGTCAACAGAGTCCAGAAACAGACATAACCAATAGCGAATAAGTGCTTACCAACTAAGTCATAACTTATATGTGACATGAAAATTATTCTTTCTGCTGAGTGGAAAAAATAAAGACGAGACGGGATACATGAAATGAAGCGTAACGTATGTTTTTCAATTACATCTAATCAGAATGAAATCTAGGGGGCAAAAATACTCGCAAGTCATAATTCAAATAAGATGTGACACCCAAAGAAGTTAGAGGTTACGGTGATCTTCTGTCGGTGCGTCCGTGTCGTTGTTTGCTTTGTTGGCTTGGTTTTCCAAATTGTTTGCTCAAGTGTCCAGGGCAACATAACAACAGGACAAAAGAACTGTGAGTGATTTATAGCAGATCACTGAGATTCTGGTGGGAGTGGGAGTTCAGTTCCTTGCCGACGAAAGATTCAAATTTCTGTGTGGCCATGAATTTTACTTAAGCACATAATGTCTCGCACACAGGATTCGTGTGTACAGCGTCCTGGGAAGACCATAGCTTCCACTTGTGGTTGGTCAGCACTCATCAGTAATTGCGTATATGTGTATGCGTGGAATTCCTAAACCATACTTTACATTCACAAAAACAAGATTGCCAGCATTTGAAGGTTGCTGAAGTAGCAACCAGTCCCACTTACATCATCTTCCGCCCCACAGTTTGTGCTTTTGCGTTTGCCTTCTGTGGAGATGAAGTTGGTCTTCTTATTTACTTCCGCTCGTTTGTTCAAAGCGGAAAATTAATTCCATCTTGGCTTGTTTCCGTTTATCTTGTAAAACACAGTGTTTTTTCGCTCGTCTTTGAAGTTCATACATTTGACTTTCCATCCTTTGGCTCAGTCGTAACTTTGCACCACCAACGTTCCGATAGTCCGAGTATCTGGGTAATGGTCTAGGGCTGGTGCCAGTGGTTTTACTTGGCTCTGTTCTGGTTCAAGATGAAACCACGAGCGGAGTTTATTATTATTTGGCTACCATCATTTGTGTTTTATTCTTTTTTACTTGGAAAGAATGTGTTTGGTTTGGTCGTGCCCTCAACCCCCCCCCTCCCTCACTTTATGGTTTATGTTTACACTGGAGTGTTGTGGGCAGGGAACGTTGTGAAAATTTTGACAGGAGGTCATCGTAGGCACATTTAGGGGGGTGAATTTCTTAGTACATGTCTTTTGTTGTTTTTTTGCCTTCAATTTCTCTTTTGTTGTTGTTTTACATTTTGTTGTGTTGTTAAACTTTGCGTTGCAAGCTAAGAAGATTCTGTAAAAGATGTTCTATATTTTGAGTTCTGCTTTTATTTCCTCTGTGCTGTTTGTTTATTCTCCACCCATAGGAAGGATATGACCAAGAGTATGCCACTACAGTCGCTCAGTTTAAATAAACTCTACTCTACTCGGGCTGTGTTTACATGAAAGGCCACTCGCACAGAGTGGACACTGTCGGTGTCTTCAAGTGTTTTGTGTGCCTCTTCGCCAATGCAAACTTGAACTAAGCGTATAAATATTAATTTCAAAAATTAATTTTCATGTTTGTTGTTGGAGTTTGAGAGAAATCGTTGTGCTGTTTTTTAAAATAATTTTTGCATTTCATTAAATTCTAAAAGGACTAGCATCGAAGTAAAGCAATCGTAGTTGCTGCCGCCACATCCACTGCTACTGTTGCCGTCTGCTTAATACCATTTAATTGCTATGAATTCCGTAGTAAAGCTACTTGTGAAATCTTGGCACATAATCTTGAAGCTGACACACTACGCCTGTCAAACTTGCTCTCCCCACCACCCACGCGACCCCAACACCCCATAAACTTGCAAGAAATCACGTTTGTTGGTGTGCTTGTTATTGCCGTCGTGTGTCTCCAACCCCTGACAGCAAACAAGTTCGTAATTCGTAATTACCGCTAAAACAAATACATAATAAGACTAAAACGAGATATTAATGGCAATAGAAACAGCACCCGAATCAGGTTCATCCCCACCGACTGCAAAGAGCAGTAGCGGCGGAGTATTAACAGCGGCCGCTTTTGAAGCTCTCCAGGTCCCGACATTCTCTACTGACACCACAGCAGATCATGTTCCAGATTAGAGTGTTGCTATATTGTGTTAAACACCGACTTCAGCTCGTTCCTACTATGTGCTGGTTAAACGCTTCTGTTTGTTCTGTTATCTGTGCGTGGATTTAGTTTGGGATTGGATTTGCAGTACGAGAAGACAAAGTTGAGATATCAACAGAAGAGACCTCTGACGTTCGTAATCAATTTGTAGTTCTTTTGGAGGCAAGTATTTAGTTTGACTTGAGTTTGCACTTCATCGCACATGGATGTGCAGTCGCGTATTTAGACGCTGTTGCATGCATATATGTATGTTGTTGATGGCACATCAGATATTGCATGAAAGTAAGTAAGTTGGGTGAATCATTCATAGGGATTTTTTTTAAGAATAAAAAAAATTTTTAAAAATTAAAATATTTCTATTAAATTTGGCGATTGTGCGAATAATTTAGCAAATTAAAGACTATTTGCCAATTTCATCCGCGTGCACTATGCGTCAAATTTCGAAACTATGTCAACTGTTGCCAACTAGATACTTCTTTGTTGGCACTGAGTATGGCCTGAGTATGGCTCGCATTTTGGCTTTGAATTACTCTATTTAAAAGAAAACCTTTAGACCTTAAGA
The DNA here is from genome assembly GCA_964034835.1 of Muscina levida. NCBI lineage: Eukaryota > Metazoa > Arthropoda > Insecta > Diptera > Muscidae > Muscina > Muscina levida. The sequence continues at coordinate 151,523,171 of OZ035883.1, read as the reverse complement.
AGAAGATAACTAATACATGTAGAAAGAAATGTGCTTTTATTTTTTCTTATTTGTAGGAATTCAATTTATTTTATTTTATTTGACAAATGATTAGATAATAATAATAGAATTAAAAAAAAAAACAAATATTCAAATTAGGTTACTTTTAGTTTTTTTTTCTTTTTAATTTTGTAAAACTTGGTTGCTCTTATCGTTTGTCTTTTCTTATTACTTTGCCGCTTAATGAATAACTTTTTACCTATCATGTAGGACGATTAGAAGAGATGATTTTTATATATGTTGTTCTCTAACAAAACTAAGATGTATTAAAAGTATAATACAAGTAACTTTATGTTGAATTGAAATATTAGTGTTGTACAATTTGTAATATAAAGGGATTACTTCTACATACATATTAACATGTTCGAACCAAAATTTTAATCAACACTTCAATACACACTGATTTTTTAAACTAAATGTCGTACTTATGGCTCATCCAAAGTTTTTAAAAAATACCACTATCAAAAATGTATTTTAAACCCCTTCAAAGGATATTTTAAGCAACTATTCCTATACAATTCTTAACTTATTTGTTGCCCATCTTCACTCTCCCTCAGTAGATATTGACTGACTGCAAACGTATGTTAACAATTGTCATTGTGCGTGTATATGTGTGTACTTTGAGCTTTTTGGCCTCGGCAATGGCAAACAGTCGTTAATCGTCGACAGTTTAGGATTTTCCTACAGGGATCCCATACATTTGATACTGATAACAAGTTTGTCAAGAAGAACGGATTAGGAAAACAGAAAGAAACTGAGTGTAATAATCTGAATGTTGCATCATTTGTCATTGGTTTTTTGGAAGGATACGTTGATAATAAGCATAAAAGATAGTTGATTAAATCATTTTTACTTGTAAAGTGCAGCAAAGATGTTGACATCAATTTTTGAAGAATTCCTTCATTTGAAGTCAAAAATATTATTTGTGTTGTTTGACGAAAATTAGTATTATTTTTTCCTTTAAAACGTTGGCATCATAGCTGCCACCTAATTCAGTCTTCAGTCTAATGGCCAAGTGCGTGTCTGTTTCAAAGGTGTTTGTTTGTGGGACTGCCAATGTGAGTTTGTGTCATATGCAAATATGTGTATGCAGTTTGTCTAATAGTTGTTTTGCATTGAAATGCTGTTGGGTTTTGTGGTTGATATTGATTGTGAAAGGATTTTACAAATTGGCTTACATCGGCTGCAACAACAACAACAACAGCGTGGACTGCCTACACAAAAACTACTACTACTACTAACTGGTTTGTCTTCTGTCGCCCTACACACACATAGTACATATTTCTAAGGGAATTGGGCACCCTAAAACTGATATTCTGGTGGTATACACAAACTCGCCTCGCCACCATCATCCTCTCACTTTGCAAAGACATCAAGAGATTTGCAGTGGTTGTACCAGCTCACAATCAGTTGCATATTAAAATCGCCAAGCCTCACTGAACTTTAACAGTACGCAAGGATGGTACTGCTGGTGTGCGTTGCATTGTGTGAGTGAACAAATTCAAAGGACTGCACTTGTACGCCCACACACAAGCATAAGCTGTATGTTTGTGTAAGTGATGGGATCTTTTTTATGAAATGCGTGTAAAAAGCATTACATGTAAGTGGTTTAGATAACTTTATGTCGTTGCGACGGTGAGTCAGTCTGGACATTCGACCGACAGTCTGCCCAACTCTTACTCTGGTGGACAGCTAGTGTTGCTATTGTTGTTGTTGTTGATGTTGATGGCGCGGCATGTGAAAGAGAATGAGGAGAAATATATTTATCATTTCTTCCCCCAACGGTGGTTACACAACTGCATAACTACGTTTCACTTGTTGTTGCTTCTCTTACGAGTATGGTTGGATATGCAAAGGGGGTTGCATATCTGGGTTATGATTATTGTTTATGACGTTTAGCTTTAACTCGTTTTGCAAGAATTTTATTGGTTTTTATTTGCATTTCTGGCCGTTTTGCACTTAAAAAGTGGTTTTATACTCGGTTTCCATATTGGCAGAAAGTAGGATCAACAAAAACGCTCACACATGTACATCCACTAACACAGATGCAATAATTTATTATGAAAATCCATTAAATAGTTGTTGGTGGATGTTATTTTTTTTTTAATCTTAAATTGTTTTTGTATTTTTGTTGGTTTGATTGACTTTACTTTATTTACAATTCAATTTTTGCTGGTATATTTTAGTAAATTGATGATGTACATACACACACATGTTTATATTGTCTGTATATAACAACAACCATTTACTACTTACATAACGAACATAGGTGCAAATACAAGTGAATTTGGTGTATGATATTTTGTTATGTTATATTTTGCAATAGTCCACGAAATTAAGTGGTATGTTCTTATCTATATTCTTTCTATAACCTTTGAAAAGTATACGTATTATGGTAAAGTATACGCTAGGAAATTTTAGAATTTTAGAGGAAAATTTTTTAGTTTTTTTATCATACATTTTTTATACCTTTCTAAAATGTTTATTACGCAGAGAAAATTTTAATTCCTTAATTTCGGATTTTTGTTTCATCAAAATTGAACTAGACGTTCTTGAGTTATACCCCCCAAAATTTGGCTATCCTAAAATCTGCAAAGACTTATCATTTTTGGGGGTGGCACCGACAAAAATCCAACATCAATTTTTACGACCACCCTAGTTCGAGGAGGCCGTTATGTGAGCGGTCACGATTTCGCTAAAAAACTAAAGATTGATCACATAGCTGCTTTAACCCATTTCTGAGATTCCCCGTAGAAATCAACGGAATCGAACATTTATTAAGACTTATGGTAACAGGGAATGAAAAGTGGATCACATTTGGCAATGTTGTCCAATATTGTCTTGGTCTATTTTTTATTTTATTTTGTATTTGTATTTATTTATTGTTTTTTCTGCACAACAAGACAAATCATCTTATAATTATAGTACAGAAATTGTATTAGTTTAAAGATGAAACATTGCAAATAAGTTTTAAGTAATTGTAGATATAATATAATATTAAAAAAAAATGTAATAATAAAAATAATTTAAAAAAATAATATTTTTTTGTTTGTATAAGTTATAAGTTGTTAAAGTACTCATAAATATAATTTTTAAAGTGCGATGCATTACCATTAAACTGTATATTGGAGGGTAGCATGTTCCAAAGACGTATCGACGCAACGAAAAATTGATGTTCTGATATGCGATATCGGTATCTGATATACAAGTCATTTGACCTCAACGATTGACTGAAAGATAGTCGACTGTAAAGATAACTTGGTTCCATGGAGTATATAACCTTGTGTAAAAGTATTTTAAGGAGATTATTAAATGTGACTCCATATAACTTATTTGCGTAGCTCGATACATGGTCAAATTTTCTCAAACCAAAAACATATCTCAGCACGGCATTGTATGTGATATTTAGTTTTCGGGAACTTTTTGAGTCACAGCTCATGAATAATTCGCACCCATATAACAAAGTTGGCATTAAAGATGTTTTTGCCAGCAGCATTCGAATATTTTTTGGGGTAAAAGATTGAATATTCCACAACATTCGCAACATTGAAAAAATTTTGCCGGATATTACATTAATATGGTCTGTCCAGGTTAGTGTATTGTTAAATACAATTCCGAGATTTTTGGCTGTTTCAACTGAAAGAATTCGTTGGTTGTTTAGAAGAATGATTGGATCAAAGTTAAGTTTAAGGTTCTTGCGACCAATTACCATGAATTTAGACTTTGTTGGATTAATGCATAATCCGTTTGCGGTTGCCCAGATATATATTTTCTGCAAGTCTTCATTGATTTTGTACACTGCACTCCTAGCATCATCTATTTCACTGTCAATGTAGATTTGTATGTCATCTGCATACATCTGTATGTTGCAATGATTAAGTTTTTGAACTAAATCATTGATGTAGATGCTAAAAAGGAGTGGACCTAAAATTGATCCTTGAGGGACTCCCTTCAGAACTAATTTTGGCTGTGATGTTAAGTTGTTGGCATGAACCGATTGATATCTTCCGTTTAGATAAGACGCTAAAAGGCTGGTTGCAGAGATAGAAAATTTAAACATTGATTTTAGTTTTATGCATAATAGTTTGTGGTCAACCGTGTCGAATGCCTTCGAATGGTCAAGAAGGACTAATAACGCTACAAATCCTTTATCTAAAGATTTGCGTATTTCTTCAGACACATCAATCAGAGCCGTAACGCAATTATGTTTTGGGCGAAACCCAGATTGCCTGGTTGATAGTAAGTTATTTTCATGCAAATGTTTGCTGATTTGCTGATGAAGTATTTTCTCTATCACTTTCGATAAAAATGGAAGGATTGCAATGGGTCGATACTCCTTATTCGATTTTGGTACTGGCAATATTTTTGCATACTTCCAACATGATAGAAAAGAACTTTTAGTTATTCAGGGATTAAAAAGATATATTATAAATGGTAATAAATATGGTAGTAAAATACGAAGAAACCTTGGGTGGATATTATCAAAACCAATTGCATTAGATTTAACTGCATTGCTGCAAACTAGTACATCTATCTGGTTCACACAAGTAAAATAGAAGATCAAAATTCAAGAACGCTGTCAAACCCAGAATTGACGACAAAGATTAGAGCGCGTGACCATCAAGCGGAAGACCAGGGTTCGATTCTTATCTCGGTCGTCTATATTTACGTATTTCATCGGCGGCTCCCTCAATTATGTCCATTTAACTTTCGTTGTGCTGGGGTCACGTTTCTGATTTCTGACAGCAATTCGATAGATCGATTTGTTACTAATAAAACATTTTATATAAAACTGACGTTCGGAATCAATCGTAGCTTATCTGTAGATTATATTTAGTGCATTTAAATAAGCAAGGTGTCTCTCATAAATTCTCACACAGGGAAAGCAAAGGAAAGTTGTTTTCATTTTTTAATTTAATAAAATCTAATTCTTTCTATCCGATTTTGATGAAACTTCTAGAGCTTGCTCCTTATAACTTGAGTTACTGCAATTATGCAAACAACACTTAGAATACTATGTGTGTAAAAACTACAATAGCACAGCATCTACTTAAAATAATTGGTGCTAGATGAATATCAAAGGTCTAGGTGAAAAATCCATAATAGTCTACGTTGAGTTTATGTATTTATCTAAGTTTTTATATTTTTTTTATCACAAATCCTTTATCAACCATAATATTATTATCTCAACCACCTTTGTATTCATTATACAAACATCTGTAGCAAAGAAAACGTTAAACTTGTCAACATTCCAAAGGCAAAAAAAGACCGTGCGTGCCATAATTTTCGTAATTCATTTGAGTTTTACCACGTACAGCTACGTAGAAAAGTCAACAATTATAGGTGTCCGGTAGGGGCATGCAACGATACTGCATTTCTTTGATCATGTTGCTCTTTTGGTTTAATGCAAATAGGCTTTTGTCCGTCCGCCTTTCTGTGAGCGGTGATAAGTGTGCATTTGCGGGCCACAACGAGACATTAGCAAACATTAAGGGAGACGGGATAAAGGCAGTAATGATGAGTATAACGACCATGGTGATGGTGATGATGATGATGCACCCAAATACATGGCTGTATAAACACTTTGTTACCATAATGCTGCATGGTGCATGGCAGAGTAACTTTTAAATGTGGCTATTATTCAAGTTTCCGGTACAGTTTCCTTCTGGTGCAGCAACAGAAAAAAAAAATCGAAAAAGCCCATTGATGCCGAGACACGACTAAAAGCTGTTGCTACATCCGCGTTTTTGTCGGCCAGAGAGAAAGGGAATTTTGCAATTTTTCCAATGCATTTATTTGCTGTCTTCAATAAGGACAATAAACAGGCTTGACTTTTTGGCCATTGTTGTTGCTGTTTCTGGTGTTGCAATAGTTTGAATTTCCTAGCGATTTTCGCTGGCGCACGAATATTCGTACATGCGATGGCAAAATTTCGCAAATTACGTTTCGTAGCAGTTTATGGACACATATGAGCTTTTAATTGCAATTTAATGGTGGGTCATTTATTATCTAGAAAAACTTTTAGAGAAGGAGAGTCAGTCCATCGTCTGTCGCGTTGCGCTATGTAATGTACGATTTCTATCCCAGAGTGAGATGGTCCAGAGGTTGGTTCTTTTATGCTACACAGGCTCATACACACACAAACACACGTATAAAATTGGTCGTTTACTCCGCTTAGTTTCTTTCATTGTCGCTTGTGCTCAGCGTGTGAGTGTGAGTACATTAATATGCAAATGTGTTTGTGTTTGTGCATGCATCCGGATCCTGATACAATTGTGTATTGCGCATTCAGACACACACACACACACACTGAAACGCAAAGCGACAGACAAACATAATGTCATTTATGCATAATATACACGAATAAGCGTACATCTGAACATGTGTATGTGTCTCAGTTTCTTTATAAAAGGACAAACGACTGCTAATAAAATAAGAGCAGCAGACTATACGCTTTACACGCTCTCACATATGCCAGAATCGGCGAGTTGGTCTGGATGCCATGGCGGTGGTAGTGGCACTGCTATCGCTACTTAATGGCATTTTGTAAAAATTATGGTTATAAATTTCATTGAGGTTCCTTTGGCACCAGAGAGCGTACCACTCTTTTTGGACACATTCTCGGGGAGTGCCACCAAAGTCATTACGTTACTGTAGCATACACATAAATTAAGCACAGTACTGGGGGGTAAAATAAATATTAAATGACTTAAGTAGTTCACAGTAAATGGGCGTACAGTTAAAAGCCTCAAAATGATTTGGAAATTTATAGATTTGTTTACTCCGCAACACCTATGTAAATGTGTGTATTATCGCTTTATAATGCTAGTCGAATTGAAAAAAAGTTGACTTTGAGCGAGGTGATGGTATCAGCACAACAACTAAAGCATGTTCATGTTTTTTTTTTTCTGTCAAATATTTGATAGTTAACAGGTTCTTTTCAAATCAAGTGGCTGGTAAAATCAACGGAAGGTAACGACTCACTAGCCAAATTTGATCACGAGTTACGTTTATATATAAAGCTAATGGTATTGTCGTCAATCTCGCTAAAATATAAGCGAAAGTAATTACCAAGTCAACCGGAAATATGCCCTAAAAATCGTGTTTTATGCGCATAAAACATGATCTAAAAATGGCAAAATATGACCTTGAAATGAACAAAAATATGCTCTAAAAAATTAAAGTCACAAAATTTTTTTTTATATGAATTAGAAATATTTTTATTTAAAGTAAAAAACAACTTAAAAATTAAAAAAAAAAAAAATTATTTTAAATTCAGTTTTTGTAAGTATTTTTGGTAAATCTACATACACAAATGTTGAGTAAATAAAATAAAATAAAATTAAATATTTTAGTATTATTATTTAAGGAACAATTAAAATAAAATATCACATGCATTTATTTAACGTTAAAGTAACAAAAATCTTAGTCCATGTTTCCTAAGTGTCACTGTGTTTTTGTATGTTGAGCATCTTATTTGAGATTGTTGTTGCAATAAACTACAAAATATTGAGATAAATTATCGAACAAAAAATGTTGTATATTACAACGTTAAATGTTTTTGTACATTGAGAATGATCTTTTGACATCCACAGATGTAATTGGAGCGAATTTAAAGGGCAGTATTTCCTTTATATCGTATTTTGATGTTAATTTTGGCGCAGATCGACACAATTCTTTACAAATACTTTTCACTTCTTACAAGCTTACGTTTTTTTATATAATTTGATTCAATTTTTTTTTACTATTAAATTTATTTCGGAATCCGATAAATTATCAATCAATTTAAAAGTGTCTTAAATCACCTGAACTTGTTCAATAAGCGTAAGACCTGATGTTTGCAAATTTTTAATATGTTTTGCAATAAAACCGTAATTTGAAGCAATATTAATTAAGTCAGATCTAGTTTGGGGGCCTGTCAAGACATCCTTTGCAGTTTTAATGGATTGTGAATCCTCATCGTTTAATGCACTAAGGACCTTTAAAATGTCTTCATAATTGTTGGCAGAGTAGTTAAATGCTTCAAGCCATGTTACCCATCGTGTTGTTATAGCTTCTGGAGGTAATGGAAGGTGTGGAAAAATTGGTTTAAAAAGTTCCACTCTACATGGAGCTTTTAAAAATACTTTCTTCACATTAGCAATAGTTTTATTAACGTTTTCATATAAATTCTCACAATCGATGAACACCATGAGTAATACATGTCACATGCGTCACTTTCGGATTAAATGCCACTGTAACTTTTGCAGCCTTTACCATGTATGGAGCTGCATCCGTCACAAAAAGCAAAACATTATTCTTATTGAAGTTGACGTCCAGATTTTTGATGGCGTCGTCCCACAGTCGAGCAATTGTTGAGTAATAAGCCCTTTCCAAGGCTGCTGTATGTAGTAAAGATTGTCTCAAATAGTGTTCTTATATTTTGATTTCTCATTTTGTAAAGTGGAATGTCAGCAGACACAAAAGCTCGGCACAGTTTTTCTTGAAAATCATGTTCTTTTTAAAGTCTACCGGAACATTCTGGCAAAAATAATTGTTTGGTCTGCTTATTTTCACTTCTATGACTTAGTTGAATATGTTTTCCGCTTTTCACAAGTTGCTGTACTTGAAATCTGCTGCAATAACTTTGCTGCTGATTTTAGAATAGAAGAATCCACCATCAGCTTGTAAGTCAGGAAACTTTTCTACAACCGCCTTTAGTTTTGCTGCTTTTGTCGGTTTAGCTTTAGGCATTATGTCTATGATCGAAATCGGTGGTGGTTGTAAAGCACCTCTTTTTTATGTTTTGTTTACTTATTGAATAAGAAAGCGTGGAAAACGGGAATTATAAACGTTTAACATTTCACAATTGTGTAAAACATGTAGCAGATTTGGCTGTTACATTTTAAAAATCCAAAGTTGCAAAGACACTTGTTTTTACGAACAAAAAAATAATGTGAAAAACATAAAATATGCTTAAAAAGGAATATTTTTTAAAAAATATGGCCTACAAATATAAAATATGCTTAAAAAGGGAGGTTTTATTTTTAAAAATTATGCTCCTAAAACCAAAATTTGCCGAAATATGACTTTATGGGTAAAATATGCCAAAACATGCTCTAACAAATAGGTCTTAAAACACTTGTAGGACCATGAAACATGTAAATACATTACCCATTTGTTAATATCTCGTTGTAAAAAAACATGCTGTAGCATATTTCCGGTTGCACTGGTAATTACATAAGTAATTGCTTGCGAATCACTGCCTAGCCAAAATGGGGCCATTCGCAAGGGCATAAGATTATATCATTAATTCTACATATTTTTTTAAACAATGTTAATTTAATGGCATACTCTATTTGTTCATGTGCGGTTCATTTTTTTTAGCAAAGTCCCAGTGTGCCATCCGGATCAGTTTCGGATCCGCGTCCGCATTTGTGCACATTGGGGTAGCATCAAGCTATTGCTGTGTTGGTGCCAATTTTTTTATATTTTATTCCATTGCAACTAATAGTACATTTTGAAATTTAACGGATGGACAATACCTGCATCTATTATTAGAGTGTAAATTCGGTAGTAATAGTAGTAGTAATTCGGCGATGGCGTATAACATATATAACACTTTTTTTGTTTCATTTTCGAGGTTTACATTCCCAAAATATCTGAAAATCTAAAACAATTTTCTGTTTAGGAATATATGTGATTTTAAGATGATGGTTTTTGAAAGGAAAAAAGTTAATATTCCTAATAATTCAAATTCGAAAAACCGGAGAATCTTTTTGAAGTGTTTTTCTTTGGTCGTATTTAACATTGTTACAAAATGTGATATGTATTCATTATATATATGTATGCATAGTGTATCAAGTGGTTTTAATTCAATTTAATAATTCAATAATTGAATGCACTCTACATTCCCAAACATTTAGGCGCAATGTTGTTAGATGGCAATATTGTGAAATGACTCTCAGGCAGTGTCGCCAAAAGCTCAATTTGCTAAAAAAGATAAAAAAGTGAAAATTTTATGCTAAGACGTAAAAAATAACCCAAATAAAAACAAAAACTGGTACAAATACTTTTTATTAATTCATTTTTAAGTTAATTCTTGATTCATTTTATGTTATTGCAATTCGTTCCAAAAAAAGGTGCATCGGCCAAAAAATGTTAATAAAGCAAGCAAAATTCTTAAATGGCAACACTGCTGACAGATCAAACTTTGTTTACTTCTTTAGTTGTATTCTTCTTTTCGCAAAGTTAAGACGCATCGGTGTCGCGCCCGGTTTTATAATAAATAAGTGACGATATTTGTTAACAAATTAATAAACAAAGTGAATTTTTATGTGTTTCAAACAATCCGCAGTGATATTTATGTCAAAATATTATGTATAACCACTTAATTTCGCGAACAACAACAACAACCGTACTGCTGCTGCGCTGCTCTGTATTTTAATTGAAATAAATGGCGCAACAACTCAAAACAAAAGTGGAGTGCGGCAGTAATGACAGTGAATGCAATTGGCGAAACAGTGATATGTTATCGACACGCGTACGTAGATTGTTTTATCGTGTTTTATTATCGTATACTCATTCCTTATACTGGAGAAAATAAAAAATGAAAAATGCAACTAACTTTTCGCCGGTCTTTTGAGAACGCAACAATTTGAACGCAGTGCAATGAAAATTGGATTTGATATTGAAGATACAATGAGAATAATGAGGAATGGAGAGACAATTGAAAAAGAAAATACGTGAGCGCAAGTGCAGTGTAATGAAAATTGCCGAAGATCAAAAGAGAATCTTGAGGAATGGAGAGACAATTGAACAAGTGAATACCTACGTATGTATATTGGTGTGAGAATTTTAAGTGCGGATATAAAAACGGTTAGACGGCAAAACGTACATACATACGTCAATAATTTCGCATGTTTCATCGTTTTACGTGTCAAACAATTGAATGAAATAAACTGCAGCTCAATGTAAGTTTCTATGCTCATTTATAACATCGTGAATACCTATCGTATGTTACATAATAACAAAATGTATTTTTTAATGTGGAATATACATCGGATTATTGAATTTGTGTTAAACATTTTGTAAATCAAATATTTGTTTTGTTTTGATGAACATATAAAGATTTTATTCTAAATTTGTTGGTGAATATTAAAAGTTGCGTTATTACAAAAGTTTTTCCAAGAACGTTGTATGTTATTGAAACTTTTAATTTTGTATTAAAAATTATAGAACGTTTTTTTTTTGTTTTTGAGAAATATTCCAAAATAGTTGATTCACAAAAATAAATACATATACAATAATACATATGGGTAAATCCCAACGTGTCGGACGTTTCATTCGTACGCTTCTTTTAACGAATTTTCATACAATCCTAGCATATGTTTGGGAAAGGTGTGTATTATCGAAGAGCTGTTTATTGGTATAAAAAAATGGAAATTAAACAATTTTTATTAATTACGTTGTCTTTATTTACGGCAGTAGTGCGGTCATAATTATGATAGTAGAAAAAATTACATCTCGATTCGCCATCAACTCTTTGTATTTTGGACATGATGAATTTAATGGCATACTTAATTTTTTACTGTATGCCACAGTTTTTTTTTCGAAAAATAACCACAAAGTTTTACTAGGAATGGACCAGATTTTTTTCGAACTATTTTGCTTCATTTTAATTAATTGCTGCAGCTATTTAAAATTCACATTTTTGAAAAATTATTTTTTTTATTTGGTTGGGTTGGGTTATTTTACTTAGATAATATTATTTCTTCACAAGTACTTTACTTTTAGCAGTTGTGCTTTAAACTATTGAGATATTTCCGTGTCGGACGTTTCATACAGGGGACAGTTGACAAAAGGTAGGATTTACGTTTATACATTAGTTCTTATACAAATCTCACTGCAATATATAGATCAAAAGTTAAAATTTTAAAACCTAACTGTTGTCATAAAAATACGTATGCAAAATAGAAAATAAGTTTTTTGTAAAGAGTATTAAAATTTTGATGCTGCTTAATATATATATTATGAAATTATTATTATTTTTGCTAACTTTTATTTTTGGTTCTGGTTGACCTTTTTAAGGATTTGCCCATATTTAGATGGTAACATTGTACACTAAGATTTGTTTTATATTGATACTAGATGAAGTTATTAATTTTTAATTTATTTGTGGACAGAGTACGGACTGTCAATATTTTTAAGTCGCTCTCAAGACCTTAATCCTGAAAAATTTTAATTAGCCATTTTAAACCTTAAAAATAAAAGTTGAGAAAAAGTAAAAAAAAATAGAAATCATGCCAAAAGCTATAGAAATATCGATGGCACAATTTCGACTGCTAAATCGACCCACCCTAATGTACACATAATACTTTTACATCCTGTTTGAAGAATCAATTGGGACCGGCCGTGGCATAGTGCCTAGAACACGGGTTCGATTCCCGCCTCCAGTCATCTACAATTTTCTTTCATTGCCGGCCCCCTCGATGTTTTCGACAGCAACATCGCAGTATAAAGTGTCAAGTCAATCGGCATGTCTAGTAAAAGCTTCTCAAACAGTGACGTTCGCATTTGTCGATAAACAAGTAGGTGCCGTTAGTTGTGAATCTAAAAGTAGAAAGCGTGTTAATTTACAACAACGCGAGAAGCTATCCCATACCTCATTCATGGGGTGTAAAGGGAAATTAAGTTTTAAGTTTTGAAGAATCAATGTCTCAGAGCTATGTATCTTACTATAAGCCTTAATCGACAAATGATTAATTGTAGTTCATTCCATACGATTTGTATGTATACTTTCCATTGTTTTTATTCTCTAGCAACCACATAAGGTAAAAAAAAACAGATTTTTTTGAAGCTGAAACTATTTAACTATCATGAGGCTCAGTGATATTTGTCCATAGATCGAGGTCTCTATGTGTTTGTCCTATCATGGATTGTAATTATAACAGCTTAAAGTTCTTCAATATCTAGATCTATTAATATCACAGTTTGAATTAGCTTCCTCTTGCTGCATTACTGATTGCCCATCATTGTGTCGTATGCCACTTTAAATTTGGACAAAAGTAACAACAACAAAACTCGGAGATACCGATGATTTCATTGCTGATTGGCCACTGCAAACAGTTGCTGTGAATACAGAAATATTCTCACAATTTGCCATTCCTCCATACGGAGCTAATAAATTCAATTTGCAAATTTATGAACTATGATGGTATCGGATGTTTTTGTTTGTCCATTAGTCGGACAATGGGCGTAGCTGGAGTCGCCACCACAAAACAAACGCATGCCGGTGACAACGAAAGCACCAGGCGTAAGAGAAGTGGCTGTGGCGGGCGCAGGCACAGTTAGCCATGGCCATTAAGCTAAAATCAAATTCACTAATGATTTGTTTTTCCTCTTTACCACGGCCATTTTCATCGTCAATGCCGAGACTTTCGAAAAAAAAAAAACAAAGAGCAACAACAAGAACGAAACTATTCATGCGATTATGGGCATTTTTATGAAATTTTCGAAATATTCTGCCATATATTTGGACCAAAATAAACTAATAGGATGGCATTATCATCAGCATCACCAGCACGCCACCACCATCAGGACGAGCATCTTCCTCCTGTTTGTGTCGAGCAAACACTGCAGATAGATAATGTGTGTGGCATCGAACAGTGTAAATGGGTTGTGTTAGGTGGGCTCTGTGCTCCGTTCAATATTTGTAACTCTAACCAGAAATATCAACATACAAATGCTGTTTTTACAATGGATGGTACGGAACGCAACACAACAATAACGCATATTGGCATTTGCTAAAAATTATGAAAAATAAATTTGAACATCAATGTATGTATCTGCACTTGTTCATGTGTGTCTATGTGTGTGAGTATCATGGGAAGCTATGTGTATCCGTACGGGTTGTTGTCGTCGTTGTACTCTTGTCCCGGATAATCATGAAAATAATAGAGGCTTAAAAATGAAGTTAATTTTGCAAATGTCGTTGTTAGGGCTTAGCAATGAAATAGTCGTTTTTTTTCCAGGACTGCTATGCGCACGAGGTACTCACCCTCCGCCATTGCGAATTTAAGCGTATAAATTTTTGCTCAAATAAACTTTTTGGCATCCAATTTCCATTTGATGTTCGAGTGGGAGGAGAATGTTGGGTGTGTGTGTGTGTGTGTGTCTGACTGTGCATGTGAGTGTATTCTATGGTTGCAAATGTTTATTTTTCAGCTAAGTGATGACTTTGGTTTACTTTCACTGGAAGTGGAATTTATTTGTTTGACTATGTTTTTGGGAATTCGCAACAATGTTAAAATAATGATACAGGGAATGAATTCAAACGGTTATAAATTTACGATTTGTCAATATTCCTGAAGCTATGCAAACTCGGCTGCCTATACATTATATACTATGGCCACATATTGCTGTGTTGTACCTACAAATGTACTACATACATACATACATGTGTATGTAGTACATTTGTCATTTCAATTTCCAATACTCGCATCCCATTGAAACAAAGTTGATTGTCAATATTTTCGTTGGGCAAATTAAGTTGGATGGCTTTTGTTAAAACATTGAGTGGGACATTTGGTTTCAAGGCTTTGGGCAATGCAATTTGCGAACGAAGTCACTGAATTCGGTCAAGGTAGGTCATGAACAACAAAAATGGCCCCGAAGTTTGGGTGTCGGGGGCGAAATACATAAGAGCGAAAAGAAAATTTCTTTTCCTTAAATCACTACTAGTTGCAGTCGGTGCTCCAAATGTAACTGATGCGTCCGATACAGGCATATTGAAGTCACTCAAGTCCAATTAGTTTTAGAGGAAAAAGTTGGAAAAATAAGAATGTAGAAAGGGGACCGGCCGTGGCATAGTGGTTAGAACACGCGACTACCATGCGGGAGATCGCAGGTTCAAACCTGGCTCCAGTCGTCTTAAAAGAAAAAAAAAAATAAATAAAATTTTCTTTCATTGTCGGCTCCCCTCGAATGTTGTTTGACAGCAACTTCGCAGTATTAAGCGTCGATTCAATCGTCGTGTCTAGTAAGAGCTTCTCAAAGCAGTGACGTTCGCATTCGTCGATAAATAAGTAGGTGCCGTTAGTTGTGAATCTAAAAATAGAAAGCGTGTTAATTCACAACAACGCGAGAAGCTATCCCATACCTCATTCATGGGGTGCAAAGGGAAATTAAGTAAGTAAGTAAGTAAGAAATAAGCAATTGGCAAATGATGAAACATTCCATGGGTGACGTTTGACTGCCGATGGGGTTGTGCTACTTCAGCTAATCTATAGCCGTTTGATATGTACAGGCAGTGTCCTGTTAGCAAATGTATTAAGAGTTTCGTGTTGGTCTGATTAGGGCCACGGCCATCTACAAAAGGCAATGTTCATGCCGATTTATCAGACAGCTTTCGGCGATCGCCATATAAAAGTAGGTGCACCTTTCATCTTCCTAATAAAATCTTTTAAATGTTCGAAGAGACGGTTTAGTTGTACATCACATATCCTTAAACAGTTACATCTATCTCCGATGGATTGACTTTCTGCATAAAATGGGATATAACCACTAAATCATTTCTATGCATCTTCTTTTCTATTATATTTTAACAATTGTCAAGCGAATAACCTGAGCTTAAATGAAAACACCAGTAATGAGTGTCAAGGATCTCAGAGCCGCAGTTATATCCAATACATCGCATTTCTGTGTGACATTAAGATGACAAGAAATTTATTCAATTAATTTGATTTCGACAATGTGTTTTTTTGAATTGTCCATAAATTTAGATTTTCTTAATACTAAGTAGGTCAAGTAGGTTTTTCTAGAATTCATTTGTACTAACTAAAGTTTTATCTATGGATATGAAATGGGAGTAGTTTTATAATGGTTGATTCTGATTCCGAATATATAATACAATATAGAGAAACTCTTCATGCTTAACAAATGCAGTATGATGGCAAATGCTAATGGTCCTCATAAACATTGCGGTCTGAAGGGAACCCTAATAGTTTTCAGAATCCTCCTAGAATCATCCTTAACGACATTATCACATTCTTTTAATTCTGTTCCCAAACAAATTACGATTTTTACGCCCTTTGCTTCCATGTATGCCAGCCTTTTCTCGCACATATCCTGTATGTAGTACCCGCAGCATAAAAGGATCAATCAACGTGTCAAATCGACTTGAAAAGACATTTCGGCGGTAACCTTAACAAGGCACAGACAAGGCACTCCGATATGATAACGGGATGAGTAAATGTCGCTAACAAGCTTGGGACTCAACCACACACACACACACATGAATACGACAAGCTGCTTTCGGCACGCTGGTGGTTGGCGGCTGGAGACCACGCATCACAACAGTAGGGACACAAAAAAGGAAGCAACTAGAAGAAAAATGTTTCAGTGCGCCCCGCAAGCTTAAACTCGTTACGTCTAAGGATTTGTGTCAAACACTGTCAGACGCTGAACTTGTACCAAATCGAAGATATTTGTAAACTTTCTATGCTGATGGCTCCTAAAAAAATACGTAGAACCGGGCTGGCACACACATGCACCGACAAACTCACGACAATCTATTGCCGCAAAATTGACTTGTGACAGTTTCAACTAACCCTACAACATGTTCTATTACTCACTCAAGTCCTTGCGACGAGTGTGTGCGCGCTCTCCTCTCCATGGCAAGAGGCATCATTAAGACAAACTATTGACTGAGATGAGAGTTCTTTGCCTTCAAATAAATTAAATTCTAATGCAAATGAATTTAAATATTGGCCCATGTACTCTGTTATGCTGCTGCATGGGGTTGGCCCAGAAGGTGTCTGCAACATTTTTCAACAAATTGCTGCCAAGATAAAGAAAACAGTAAATGGGTTTTGGGGCCCCAGTGGGAGGGGTTGTGCGAACGACTCGTCGGTCTTTGGTGCTGGTGTTGGCGTTATTCTTAACCACAAGACAAGTAAAATTGTTAACATCAAAGTCAACAATGACATATTTCATTCGAATTCAATCAATCCCTACCAGCAAGGAAGCAGAATCGAAGATTTCTTTAATGCGCATGTGTTGCCCTTTTCTGCGTTGCTATCATCATCTCTCGAAGTCTTGCCTATCAATTGAAATTTATAACAAACTCTTTAGTTGCATAGATTTACCAGACGTTCGCAATAAAGTGACTTTTGTGGTCGGAAGGTCTGCTCCTCCCTTGTGCGGTCACAGTTTAAGCTGCTCGCTACAAAATGTCTTTGACAGCTTGTAATGAAATTCGATCCTCAATACCCACGAGTGGTGTTGTTAACACGTTTATACTTACTCGATGTCGATGTTGGTGTCGTTAATGTTTTGGCTGACTCTAAAGTTCTAAAGTGCAAAATATTTCCTTTAGGATTCGTGCGACTGAGGTTTTCACCGACGTCGGCGGCGCCGTAGTTAGCGGGGCGCACTTGATCTCGTATTGAGTGATTATTGACGCGGGAAACATAAACAGGGGTAAGGGCAGGTCATGCTTCTGGCAAGGAGCACAGAAAGGTCTCCTGATTGGCATTTGATTAAAAAAATTGTGTAGAGAACAACAGCGAAAACAAAAGTTTGACGGTGTCGCATTCTTTTTCCACTTTATCGCTGTTTGACGCCGTCGTTTGTTATACGTTTATTTTTCTATGGGCGGGGAGTGCTCGTAGTGTGAATTTGATGGTGAGTCAATCAATTGTTTGTTCATAAATTTCACTTCATTCATTCATTTTGCTCACTCCGCAACTTATGGGCATTTGGGTGGGGGGATTGTTGGATGGGATTCCTTTCATTCTTCGGCGTAAATGTGTTGTTTCTTTGTATTCCGTTCAGAAGAAATGTTTTGTAAATTTGTTACTAAATGATTAATGGGCTTTTTGTTAAAGTAGAATGAATAGTGATTGAAGATAGACAAATATTGAAATTTCATGAAATTATCGTGAGAAGTTAATCATTTTTTGCATTCAACGTGAAAGTGAAACGGATATACTCTAATGATATCCAAGGCCGGGAAAGAGGGCTTGAAAACAAATAAAAGTAGTTGGGGTAACACTGGCAGAGTTATTTAAGACTCTAATGCTCCGATGCTTACTAAGCCGACAACAAAAGATGCAGTAACTTTAATATTATTTATTTGACTTAATGTATTCCTTTCGTATGTATACAAATGTGTTTTCTGAGAATGACCTGGGGCTGAGCAGAAACCCCTTAATGCGACACCTAGCTTATGTCAAATGTGTTTGCTTTTGTGACATGTTAAATTTGAAATATTCATGAATTATGTATGTTGGCAAAATTAATTAATTATCCACACCTATCGCCTGTCGAGTCTCAAAGAAATAATAATAAAGGCATTTTCTTTTCAACATAATCAAAAATTAATATTAACAGGACCAGGGCGAGTGCCAGAGAGTACTTTGACTTTCTGCCCTAAATGAAGCAAACGAGTTTTTCAACGAGAGTGGTGGTATGGGTGAGAAGGGCGTTAAAAAGTAATTGTAAATAAATAATAAAGCAGTAATATACCGTTAAATAATCCAAAAACCAACACCATTAATAAAATGCCACAAACACTCGCACAATCGAACACAACGCACAGTTACAAACACTCCTACTCTCTGCTTTGCACCCACACTTACAGTCAGGAGCCCATACAGAGCAAACAAAACAGTCGCGTCCTTTGCGACACAACAACACAGAATCCAATCCAATCAACTCAACTCAACTCAACTCAACTTAACACAGCACAACAATCTTCTATGTCGAAAATAAGAAAACACCAACAACAGCAATGGTGGCAATGGAAATCGCCAACTGAAGGAACACAATGGCCGCTCCATTTATTAGACCGACTATGATGCGGCCGCATAGAGTGAGTGTCACTCATAGCATTTTTCGACAATAAAAAATTGGCAAATAAAACGATTTTGACACTGAATTCAAACAGTTCCTCTTCGTCGTGCCGTCGTCTGCTACTTTGTTTAGCAGAAAGTTAAAGGTCAAAGGACAATGAGCGAATTGTAGTGAAATAACGGCTAATGCTTGAAATATGTTTAAGTGGTGGGAAGTTTTTAAAGCTGGTCGTCGGAAGAAACACCGAATCGGATTTTTGGTAATGTCAATGTGTAAAACCTTAACATAACTCTGCCCAAAGGTTTCATGATATAAGTGCGTTTCTAATACCAGGTCCTGACGATTATTTGAACTTATGATGGATAAATCCGTTATATTTTTTTGAATTAATTAACGTTCCGGCCCCCATATAATACAATGTGTCATGAATTTGTATATTACTTATTGTGTATTGGTCCACCATTTAACTCATAAAAGAGCAAACGTTTATTTTCCGAGATTCTATTATTATTTTAATTTGAAAAATTCACTCAGTGTCACGAGTAGTAAACCATTTGTTAAATACCCATTCAACTATATATAATGTGTTGAATTCTTGAAATCCTCAAATCATCTTAAACGACAACAGAGTCAAAATGCCTGACTCTATATATTTTGAGAAAATTAAATAAAAGTTATTTATTCTGCTTAAATTTATGATGATAATTTGAAAAATTGCATTAGAAAAGGAGTGCTTTGTTGAAAGGGGGCACTGCACGATTGATCCAAATGAAATGGGTACGGAAGGTGAACGCAGTGGCAGCTATGTCAAGTCTTATCTAATTGTATAGTTTGCACAAAAGACGAAAGGACTCGTGTCGTTGCCGGTTTAAACGACTTTCTATCAACTTATTGTTAATGTCTTAATGCCAGCATGTACAATTTCCGTTTCCTTTGGCAAATATTCAACAAACGCACACACACATACACAAACACACAGGATGTGAATCTTTAAACGTGCACACAAGCAACACAAACGTGCACAGAGATAGAGAGCGAGCAAAAGAGCCGACAATAATACAATGTGGTATATTTCACTGCGATATTACCAATTACGAAAATTACAAAATTATTGTCATACAACAAAGTAACACCCCACATTTCCTTTTGGCCTGGCGATGTTTCCCCGTCCCACCTTGTCCCACCACTCATTGCTTCCGTTTGCTCAGTTTAAAGCCGCATTTGTTTCAACTTGAAATTTCTTTCTTCTTTCCTGTTTTTTTTGTCTGTTTGTTTGTCTGCCACAACGCCGAAGCTGATAAGGAAGAAGAGGGGGCCAACGGTTATGGTCGTCTTGCTGCCCAGATACGTAAAAGTGACGTACTACGTATGTATTTGTTATGCTCGTTGCGAACACACACAACTGTAAATTCAAGGGGAATACGCATTTGGAATGTGAGTTTGGTTTAAGCAGTTCGTCCTTTGCGCTGCTTTTAAATCGTCAGATCGTTATGTAGCGAATGTTTATTTAATTAGGAAACCATCTGGGTTGTTGTATTTGTCGATGTTGTTGTTGTTACGTTGCCTCCTTATTATTGCTGTTGCTGCTGCTGTCAGTTGGTATCGGCAACGACGACGCTTTGATTTTGGTCGCGTACTATTAACCGTATTGCTATTACACTTGATTCGTTCCCTTGTGCTGTGTTGTTTCTGCCATTTAATGTTTTTGTTTTGTTTTGTTTCGCCAAATACAATCAAATTATGTGAACATTGTACTGTTGTTGTTTTTGAGGTTGTTTTATCCTCTGCGCTGAAGTTTGGTTCGTTATGTTAATTTCATTGTTGCGCCATCAGACACTTTTGAAGAAACACCATAATTTTTGTTATTACTTAAAAATAAAATAATAATAATTTTATATCATTTTTTATATGACTTGCGTTCTTTTACTACCTCTGCTTTAAGTAACAAAATGTTGTCATTAAACCTACATAGCTGCAGTCATATGTCACACAATCGACCTGTACAAAGTAGGACTTTAGCTGCTTGCCACATTTTTATATGCTGCAGAAAATGGATTATAGGCTTTGGTTCTGACAGAAAAGTCTTCGTAAATATAAATCATATCGGTCTTAGATCAATGTAGGCGCCATAGAAAATTAACATTTACGAACATTCACCAATACAAACTTAAAGATTTTGTTCTAATTAACTTTGATTTATGTTAAAAATTTTCATCTGTGCGAATATGGTTGCGATAATATTCAATCATAGAATGAAATTGTTTAATTGAAGTCTGTTTGAACAGTGAAATAAGTTATAATGCTGCCTCACCATTATTAGCGTACTTAGATGTGAAATCCTTGTATCCTTGGAGCCGCATAGCAAATTCTAATTAGCTTCAACGAAAATCTATGAAATTAAGGTATCCATCACATTACAAATTTCGCACGAGTGGTATTCAAACTAAAGCAAATCTTGCTTAAGTATTTAAAACAGTAAATGATTTCTTAGAAGTATTTAATATTACTTAATAATTTACAATGGATTTAAATAAAGTGAACAAAAAATTAAGCATGCTACAAGTATCGATAAAAATAACACAGTGATACAAATGAGAAGGAAAAAAATATACAGGGGTTCTCCTCATATAGCAATTCTGTTAGGCTAGAGTCCATAGGGTACAGTGGATACTTATAGTTTTTTTCGGTCACTTCGTTAAGTTGTGTTTTTATATTGCAAATTTTGTGAAATGACGATATTTCTTGGCCGATGCTGCCAATTGAACGAACACAGTATATAATAACATTCTTCAGACAATGCATTAAAAAAATTAAAAAACCAAATGAATTTGAAGACTATGAAGCTTTACTTTAGTGCACTTTGTTGAGTCAAGAAATGGCCAATTACACTGTAGTAGTAGTAAAAATATCCAGACTGGACTCGACGGTTTTACTCTAATTCGGACACTAGGAATCGAACTGCATCATTATTTTTTGAGTTACAAATACTTTTTTACAGCCATTAACTTCTATTCGGTTGGTAGTCCCGATAAATTTTTTTTAAGAAAGTTGTTCCAAATATTTTGTGCTTCTGCTTTGGATACACTACTTAACTTTAAAACCTGGTTTGATTCAGACAACCAGAAAAAGCTTATACTTGTAATTGAAATCCTTTACCCAATACCATGTATATGACATCATGCGACACCAATTATGACCCATGATCGGAACTATATACAAGTGATAGTAGTGACCATGTATAGAAAAACTGCATACTCACTTTTTCATTAGCAGTTTCGTTTACTTTGTAAAGGACTTTTAATATTTAAAAATATATAGAAATTTGAACAATTTATTTCTTAATTTCTCCTTGTTGTACAATGGTGCTGTGGATATCACATAAAAGCAAACAATCCCAGTATTATAATTTTTTTTTGTTTTGACTTTTCAAGACAAATATACATATATGTAAAAAATGACCATTAAAATAATGGGAAATATACATGGTGGAGGCTATGCTTCTAAGCATGCTAAAATTTCTTCTTTTTATCTATCAAACTATGTTTTTTTTACTTAAATGTGAATTTTTAATGTACTTAAGCCTCCAGGTTGTAGAAATTTGTGTACTATTATAACAAAAAAACAGATTTTATCTCATTTGTCCAGTTTTTTACTGTAAGTAAAAAGATTTTTGGTCCAGTTTGCAGAAAAGAAAATATCGATATTTTCAAAAAAGGATCAGCTAGGATTTCAATTCAACCATTTCTTTGATGTATGATCAACCCAGAATACAGTGGCATTTATACTTGTTATGGTTATTGTCATGCAACCTAAATCTTCTTTAAGCCTACCTTCCACAGTGGGAAGTAAGATTTTTTTGGACATATGAAATTTTAGGCTTAAATTTTTGACCGATTTTCAAAATCATTATTTTGTATTATTAGAAATAAAATTGTGCACATTCTGTGCACGTACTTTTTTATCCTTAATTCTTTACCGTTATTATTTTTTAAATTTTTCAAAGTCAAATAAATTTTTGTCTTTAATTTCAAATATTTTTTGGA
The DNA here is from genome assembly GCA_964034835.1 of Muscina levida. NCBI lineage: Eukaryota > Metazoa > Arthropoda > Insecta > Diptera > Muscidae > Muscina > Muscina levida. The sequence goes on along the minus strand of OZ035883.1, from coordinate 151,500,255 downwards.
TTTATCAAATTTCTTTATTTCTAAAGATGATGTAACAATTTATGGTATTGGTCTTTTTAAATGAAAAGTACGCTACTTAGCCTACTTGTAAACACAAAATTAAAACTGCATTATTTTAGTATATATTCAGAAAATTCATGGTGACTCATCGGTTTGACTTTTTTTACAGAAGACTTCCTTAAAATTTTTCCAGTTTATATTTTAAGATTTGTTCTTATCAGATAATAATTGTGAGCGGGGCAATATTGTTTTTGCTTATATATTCACCTAGTTCAATTAATAACATATTTTCACAATAATTGAGGAAGTTCAAAATTTGTTGGACACGTAATCCAAAAAATATTTTAAATTAAAGTCAAAAAATATCCAGATAAAAATCCACTTTCACACATTTTAAAAAAATTACGGTAAGGAATTAAAAAAAAAACGAATGAACATACTGCGCACAATTTTGTTTCCAATAATACAAAAAAAACTTTAAAATCGCTCAAGAATTGCGGCCGAAAATTTCATATGTTTAAAAAAACAACAAATAATATGAATAAAAATTAATTTTTTTGACATTGAATAACATGAATTCGATGACCAAAAATTTTTATAATTTTTTTTTGTTTAACTTTAGTCTACCTTTGTTTAATAAAATATTGTCAAAACAATAAGTATTAATTTTTCGTTAGGTACTTTAAGTTTTAATTTTTTTTTGTAAAAATACCATTTACATGAACTGTAAAACTTACTGCCCTCCCCTACATCAGATCCTGGCTACGCCCTTGATACCTATATATAGATTACATGAGCCTCAGGCATTGATATACGTTTTTAAAAGTATTCGAAATATAGGACATAATACCATAACATTTATGCAAAATCAGAATATTTTTAATTAAAGAAATCAATCAAATCTGAGAGTACCGAGATGTAGGTTAGAGAAAACGAAACAGAATATTGAATATATTGGTGGAACCAAATACAATCAATTACTCGAAGATATAAGATCTGTTGAAAACATATTTTCATTCAAAGCAAAATGTAAATTATACTTATGTGATAGATTAGATTAAATTCATAATTGAAAATTAAAAGTAATAAGAATATTATGATATTTAAAATGTAATAATATGAAATTTATTTGTACGAATGTTTAAATTTTGCAAACTTCTCTCTATAAAGCCTCTCTTTGGGGCAGAGACAAATTCATAAATGTCAAAATATAGCTTGTGCAAATAAATAAATAAAAAAAAACACAACAGAGGTTGAATGTTTTGAATCAAACGCAGCCACGCGAGGCTTCGGGTTGCCTATCACTGTTTTAATAAAAATTCTAGCGATTTCATCACTCATTGAAAGCAATACGAACAATTATTTGAAATGCGATGTCTTTTTTGCTCTATTGACTTCAGTTCACACTTAAGTTCCTAAAAATGAAGTTAATTATGTTTTATTGTCTCTTTCGCATATTTCTATGTTATGCTTCGTTCATTTATTACCGTCAGTCAACTAGATATGATCATAAACTGAATGTAACAGAAATAATTACGGCTGAAATTTGCTAGAAATTGCAACATTTCGGAATAGGATTTTTTTAAGAAGTAGTAACGTTAATGCTTCTAATCAATGAAAATTTGGACTTCTATACATATTTAAAGTAGATATTGCCGTAGTATGGATTGGATTAAATTTAACAATTAGGTCAGCATAGCTGGCTTGGGTCCTAGTATAGGCCCCATTGTGATACCATTTTAAATTCTTGCACCAATTTATCATACTCTATTTGGTCAACGTCGTGTCCGAAGACCAAACTTCTCATATCTCAGGTCACCAAAAGTAGGAGAGTGACATGGTAGATGCTGTATAGTATTCCCATGGTAGGCCAAATGTGTTTGGTGTTTGGTGTTATGCGTCTACAGCCTTCTAATGCAGGCTTAGCGAAAGGCCTTTTAATTCATGCATTTTCCCACTGCGATACCAGTTTCTGGAAAAAAATAAGTAAAAAAAAAATCCTTTCATACTGCAACATTCATTTACATTAGACGCTTTAGGCAATTTGCCTAGCAATTTGATCGAAATAGCAGTCTCAAGTCCATCGTACCTGAAATTTGCATGCAGCTTAAAGCCGTTTAAACTCAAACGGAAACTGGCTTAAAACTACACCCGACTGTTATCTGGGCTTTGTTAGGCAGCGTATACACCTATTTTACGTAACAGCAGATTATTAAAATTGATTACTGTACTGATGATTTTATGGAAATTTTAATATTTTACTACTGTACTTTAGTATTCTTATGGGAGTGTTAATGGCTGCCAAGAACGCCCTCAGTGATCTGTATAATGGCAGATGTATGCGGTGAGTTGCTATGACATTTATGTTTTCTTTTCAGGTTTAAAAGACACAAGCTACATACCATACATAAATACATCATTACTATCAGAGGACAAAGTTCAAGATGTTGGAGACAAAAAAAAAATGATGAAATTGTAAAACTTTGCATATGAATACAATAATAAAAAATATCTGCTAATGGAAAGGGACAAGCGGCGGATGGGTTCACGCGCCAACAAATAAAAAGTGAAAGTAACATGTAAATTATGTGCATTCCATCACACAGTCGCACGGTTGTACGTCGATATGGAAGTGTGTGTGTGTGGATCCATATGAATGAGGATGCTTTTGTAGTCTGTCATAACATCACGGAAGGATATGATGTTTTTTTGTTGCTTTCTGGGTGTCATCTTATCATATTTACGACAAACACAACACACATACACAGATCCAAGGTTTTGTCCTTATTGGAGGGAGAGAGTGAGAGAGAGAGAGACAGTGTGACTCCTTACGAAGGCGAGGCCAAAGGAAAGAGAACACAGCACAAGGAAAAGAATACTATATCATTGGCCCTATAATGGTGTTGCCATTAAAACTTCAACAAAAACTTCACTTGTGAAAATTTGCTGACGCATTAAAACAGCCTCCAGAGTTAGCTTTGTTTCCTCCAAGTCCTCGACTACGTCGCTGCCGTTGTGAACGCGTTTGGCTGTTTCTTGTTCCTCTTGCGGAGCCACCGTTCATACGATTTCGCTCGTAGCCAAAGGATATGTTTGAGTTTACGACATTTACGTGTCGTGCATTGAAAACAGGCAGCGGCAGCAAAATAAATTCCTCACCCTCGTAGCTGGGGCCAAAGAGACATTCCCTTTTGCCTCCAATAGAAGCAACAACGCCGATAAAAAACGGGCCAACGAAAGTGTACACTTTGATTTTATTTGAACATTACAATAATTTGGCAGAATACGTGTTTTTGGGCCTAACTGTTGCACTTAAACGATCTGTGCGAAACGAGAACAAAAGCAACCAACGACAAAGGAAATGATGAACATGAATCAAAGAAGACCACAGGAGTAAAGTAGAATACGATACCAAACACTTAAATCAATACCACGACCACTACTACACTGAGGCGGGGTTAAGCCATGAAATCGCTGTGGTATGAGCAGCAGACGATGCCCTGAAACTGAAATAAATGCGGGGTTATAAATGAACTTTATGTTTAAATAAGGTGTCATCAAAAAGTATAGAGAAATAACAACCAACGACTCAGATTCACACACACTCGTGTCCCGCAAGGATATGCATTCAGACATCATTGCAAATACGTAACACGCTTTGAAAAGTTTATGACGACAAGGACATCGAACTTTATTACTCATATACTGGTGACACGAGTGCAAAGCGTTTCATCAATTTATCACGGTTATGAGAACATCGTTGAGCTTTCACATCAAAGAGGCTCTGTTATGCAAAAGCAATTAGGATATAAGAAAATTATTTGCCATCAGTGTAAACGTTCAAGGCGCAAGCCTTCACCTGACTGAATCAGGAGAGTGTTGTATCTCGTTATATGTGACATTTGTCAATGACACACAAGTGTGGTGGACGTACCACATCCACATACATTCTGCAATTATTATAATTAACATTGGAAATGCTTTTTCAGAATCTCTTTGTAAATCGATATTTTAATGAAGGGTTACTTAGATCTCAACTGGAGAGACTTAAGCTCGTATAAATTTATTGATTTACATGTATTTCTCTTTATTGTATTCTCCTTGCGAAGCAGCTTTAGTGCACATGCCAACCAGCGGGTTTCATTGCTCACAGTTGGAGCAATATTTAGTTTTTGTCTAGGGTCCATGTGAAAATGCGTGTAAAGTATTTTGACCTTTTGTTCTTTAAGTTTTTCGGTGATGTGATGCAGCATTTCCACGAATGTCTACCACTTAGTAGGTCCATTTGTGCCAAAATTGATATTGAATTCGATCTGGGATAATAATTGGTTTCCCTTACACTTTGCAAATATTGCGTGTCTAACATCAGACAAACTTTCGTCCTTTTTCATACAAAGTTTATAATTGCAAACATTTTGGAATATTTGATCTTCATCAGGACCTGGAAATAAGTCAGCGTTGAAGGTTGATGTTGTTCAAAATGTGTGTACAAACGTATTGCATTTCGTTAAACTTTTCTCACTTTGAGCCGTATTTTGAAATGTTTACATAGTTCATCAAGGATATCGCTTTCTGACTCCCTTGGCCATTCTTCATCGCCGTTCGTTCCTTGTGCAATTTAAATCTGTGCAAAGGAAAAGTTTATATTTTCTTGCCGTTTGTGTGTTCGAGTATATTTTTTTCCATAATCATCAGCTTATTCATGTTGTTGTTTTTTTTTTTGCTTTGGCATTCTCTAGCGAGTAAGGAAAATATTTGTTTTTTTTTATGAAGAATATTTTGCAGCGCTTAAGCTTTTTACATAATTTACCCTGACAACGAAAGGGCACGCAGGAGGGGCAAAAGGGTGTCCTTTTGCTCTATGAAAAGTTTCTAGGCTAAATGAGTCGCAATGCTAAGCTAATTACCCAGTGCTTGATAAATCTTTGTTTCTATTTTTTTTTTAAATTTGGGCAGTTATTGCTGTTGCTGCTTTTGTTATTCTTGTAGATGTTCCATAAAGGATAATTTATGGTCTCGTTGGCTGTTTTCGTTGCCGCTTTCGTTTTTTTGGGAGAGAAAAACAAGATTCCCATTAAATTTAAGTTGATTAGAAGAGGCAACAAAACGAAAAATATGAAAAGAAGTAATTGATAATTTTTCGCTAATTTTATGCTAAAAAAGGGTTAATGAAATTACTCAAAGATTGAGATTTGTCTGCTGCTCCCAAAGGAAAGGGTTAAGTGTTTTTGTCGCTCCGTCATTTTTGTTCTTCAAATTTGTTCGTTAGCAACACTTCCCGAAAGCACTAAATATAAATTTAAAAAGTAATTACAGCAAAAGTTTCTTCACAAACATGGTAGCTAATAGTCCTTCATCCTTCAATGGACCACCAACGAAACTGATATTCTTCCACATGGCCTGTCAAAGGCAAACCCTATGATTGTGGCAGGTACATGCAGCAAGTTCCTGTGCATCACCCACTCGTAATGGTTTATTTCCGATCGTTTCATTAGTTTCTTACAACGGGAGAAAGGCTTTTCAAACTTTCGTTTATTGATAATTTCATCACGTAATGCTAACCAAAAAAAATTGTAACACTTTTTTTTTGCTTTGGTGCCCCCCTGAAGATGTGTCGTTTGCCAAGACTTCAAAGCAAACGTAACAACTTGTTAGACTCATGCATCCATCATACCCACTTATGTGACAACGAGTGAAGAGGGCTGATTTGTAAAGTGTTGGGTCGCAGTAAAGGTAAAGTTTGTACATTTTAATAGGATTGTGTTTGAAATTTTCCAGCAGAATTTTTAAGAGGGGGATAATAACAATGACACAGACCACGTCCTTCCGTTCGAAAATGTATAGACAGAACAAAATAGATACACTACAAAACGACATGTGTTCAGGGGGGGGGGAGACAAATCAATAAGTTATTGGAAAATGTCGTTATTTCAGAGAATATGACATTTTTATCTTAAATCTTTCAACCGATTGAATTATTGTTTTAAGATCATGCGCCAAAGGACAAGCATTGGAGACTGCATTGTAACAAATTGTGCGGTGAACAAAGGAATTGTTAACCAATTTTCTGACCTTATGAAAAGACGCAGTAACTTCGGCGCATAGAAAATGACTTCATACTTATGACGATGCCTACTAGGTATATCCTATCTCCTCTGGTCAAGGCAACGAAGTCGTATCGAGAAGGAATTTAAACCATTATGCTACCACTTGATTTCTAAGGTACTGGAAACATAATTTGATTGAGCTCAGTCAAAAAAACTGGATTAAGCATCATCTTTACCAGAGAATTTATATACGATTAGATTATATCGGAAATAGTACAAGAAGTTTTGCTTTAGAAGATACCTACTTTAAAAGTTTACCTAGAAAAGAAGAACAAGAATATGAACAGATCCTGAACCATGTTCACAAAAGTAACTGGATCTAAATAGGTGATACATTCAAAGATGACCTTCGGACTCTACACCTGTGGAAGGTATAACAGAAGGCTGTGCTTGTGTGCGGTCGCACAAAAAGCTTCAGCGCTGTCGATTACACTCAGAGGAAATGTTGTGCTTTCCTTACAATTGTTGAGCATTGTTTCTCTGTCTGTACTTGTGTATATTTTTGTGTTGAATGCGAAACAAGTGTGTTTGGGTTTCCTTTCATAACACTTAAGCAGAGACTGACGGTTTTGAATAGAACAAAACCTTCGAGTGCGTGGGAATTGCCGATCGTGTCTGTGTAAAAAACGATTATTGCCGGTCTCGCGAGTCTATGGGATGCCAGTTAATTAATGTATCCCGAAGGATGCAAAATGACCGAAAGGAGATACACCTCAATTTAACGCAATAATTCTGGATTCTGTTCAATAAGCATCGAAGAGGCTACAAATTTATTAAAGAGCAATACAGGCACTGAGAGGGAAATAAGCTATACATATCATTCAACTATGACAGATTATGCCAATGGGATTTCACATGCTGACTCTGAGTTATTTAGAGTAAGCATCTGATCAAAACTAAGCACTCTGTCAACGACTAATTAGCAACTTAACTGTTTCAAGACGTACGTAGAGAGAAAAGGGAATTGGGTCAATCACGTGTGTTCATATTTAAGAGAAAATCAAGATGAAAATAAATTTGTTTAAAAGTTGACTGTATTGGAATACACTCAGTTGCAAAAAAAAACACCTAACACGCTCAACCAATGGAAAGAAAACCCCACTGATTACTTCCCCACCCACACGAGTAGTAAAGATTTTCTCTAAACCTATCAAATGTCTCTCATAATTGAAATGGAGTACATATTTGGATTTCTTTTACTAGTCCAATATAAGTCTGACTTCACAAAAATAGTTTTGCTCGTAAATGTAATATTTCTCTACATCTAGTAACAATTTCGCTATTGGGCAGTGGTTTAAACATCACTTCCTTTTGTGTCATAATTATTTGTCCGTAATGTTTTTAAATTTTGTTGCACTTAAGCTGGCACACAAGCAGTCACAACAAAGATAACTAAAGCACAGCCTTTGTGCTCGAATAAAACTTCATACGACTTTGTACTGAAATAATTGAATCTTTTCTCAAGTTGCATTTAACATTTTAAGTGAGAGTGACGGGGTCGCGTGCTTCGTTTACTCGATTTCCCTTAACCCTCAGAAACTTTGAGCTGTTACAGTTACTGAACACCCAATACTACTTTGACTTCCTTCTCGCTGTTGTGCTTGTCTTGAACGTTTTCTGAGAAAATCCCGTAAGCCACGAAGTTATAAGTGGAAGACGTTGTAAGAGTCCTGGCAATGCATTACCATCGGGCGAGCGAGCGAGTAATGCAACATTTTGCTTTCATTTCATGCTGCTATTACTTTGTGGCTTTGTTATTGCCATTGTTTTCCCAGACTGCATCGCTCGCATTGTGCCTAAGCCAACTCGCACACACTTGCCAAGCGAATGCCAGGATGCCACACTTGGATGCACTGTTAGTGTAGTGTGTGTGTGTGTCGCTTTGCGTGCATATGTGCACACGTTAACTTACTTTGTGAGCTGCCTTTGCCTTCTTCTGTCTGTCACTTACGATAAAGTTTCGGTTATTTTTTTCCCATTCTCTGCGTCTTCTCGAGGTCTTTGTGATTTGTTGCCGTTGTTGGTCCCAGATTTTATTTCAAAACAGAAACAAATCTAAAAAGTTGTGGCTGCATAAGTACTCGTATTGTTAACATTACCTAAATTACACTAAATTATAATTAATGATCAAACTTTCCAGTAGCAACAACAACAATAACTTACACAATTAAATTTCATACATTACCACAAAAGAATGCGACAAATTCCAAGTAAAGCGACGATAATGCCAACAACAACAGCGACACAACACGAATACGAAGCCACTGGTCCTTTAGGATGTCACTGTTGTCATAGCAGCGCATATATGGAGCGTAGCTTGGCGAAACAGAATCTGCTGTGAAACACTCAGTGAAATAAACGCTAAATTCGTTCAGTTTATGGTTCGTTGGTTTATATCGTTCGCTGGCTGTTTGTCTAACGCGTGGGATTGAGAGCTACCAAGACACGATATCGCTGTTTGCCTAAGAAATGCTCTGCCTTTTTGAATTTTATCATTTTTATCATCATCATCATCATCATCATCTTCTTTATGCTTTTTGATATTTTCCTAATGGATTATTTGAAAATTGCCTTAAAATGTTTTTCTTTTGGCTTTGTTGGGGAAGTAAAATATTTAATAAATTATTTAATTTAATGTCAATTAATGGAAGAGCCTGTGCTCGCGTACTGTCCTGCTCCGGCAAACTTGCTAACAACGTGTGTTTGTCTTTGAGCTTTTTTTATGTAACATTGGGTTTTATAATTCTCAAAGTGATATAATGTACTTAAAACATACATTTACATGTACATTATCCTAAGATATTCGAGGATTAAGGCAGAGAAGGCGCAATTGTGCGAAGTGTATCACGGCTCACATTTGTTGCCATGTGGCTTAAATGTACAGGAACCAAGAGATTATGTATATTAATGAATACGTCACTTGACATAAATAAGTTTAGGACATGCTTTAATAAAAAAAATTCCACTTTTTTTCTGTTAAGGCGTGGCAGGACGGTTAGGAACTACGATCGCAAAGGGACTATCTTTTGTCGTCTTTACGTTAAAGATAGTCACAGCCCACCGTCACCAATTATAAGTGTGTATCTTGATTTTTAATAAGAGTGCAAATTCGAATTCATGGATCAAGAATCCACAATATTGGAACGATGTGCGTATGATTAATGTAAAATCCTCATAAAATGTATATTACTCATACTTTGTATCGTGTACCGAATGCAACATATGTACAGTACAGTACTTGGGTCAGGGTCGTAATTCAATATCATCAGCAATGGCCAGTTTTCTACTTATCACAGCTGAGACAGCCTCTATATGACCAGTAATTTGGAGTTATTGTGGAAAATTTAAGAAAAAAAAAAGAGATAAAAGACAATTTTTTGAAGATTTTATTCGATAAAATTAGTCCAACTTGAGTTTTTACATAGATGTATTAATAGAAATTAATTTTTTATTTAAGCCTTAGGTACAATTTAGCTGAAGAATAAAATGAGAAATCATCAATGGTTCTTAAGTTATAGCTGAAAAACTAACGATTAAACATCAAGATTAGGTCATCCTGTCTTGGAATTTCTGACCCCCCAAGATTGGTTGTTGCACTGTGTAATGTATCTAGTACGTACGTACAAGTACAAGGCATTCTAAACTAGATAGTTCGACACACTGCGATGATGAACACGTGTGTACAGAATGAAGCTGTAACCATATGGAAAAAACTTAATAACTTGTTTTTTAATCTTAAAGGAATGTTACAGCTTGCCCCTAATTTTAATGCCGTTTTATGTGTTAAGAAATTGTCATCCACTATTGTGTTCACCTCCATTTATATTTATTCGTACTAGTATTCGTTGTTTTGGAGCTTATTTTAGTGATTGCTGTTGTTGTTTTTGTGTTTCTTCTTATTGTTGTTGTCGGTTTAATGACCACATAAGCAAATAATTGTATTATTCTCTTATATATGTATGGTTGAGTGTGATACACACACAACCATAATGTCTACACACTCTGTAGCGAAAATGCTCAATTCTCTGATATGGTTTTACTATTTTTTGGCGTTATTGAGACGCGCCAAACTACTACTAAAATAGGCGCCACCAAGAACATAAAATATACCAATGCCCCCGTGTGTCTCCCTCATTTTATAGTAACATCCATACACACACAAAATACATACACATGCGAAAATATTCCGAATACTGAGTTAAACGACAACAATCTTTTTGCAAATAAAACTAGCTTATGAACATGGGAAGTAAGGCAAAAGTCAAGCATGAAACTAGCAAAATACCATCGTAAACGTATTCCATTCAGCCCTCACCCACTATCCGGCGGCCGCTACCGTCATCATCCTCTCAGTAAAGTTAAAGAGAATTAAGCCAATAAAGCGAGCTGAAAGCAAAACAGATATGGCAAACGAAGTAGCAGCTAAAAGAATGATGGACCGGGGTAGTATCGGTTTAAAAGGACCCTACAGACATTGATTGTAGTGACTTTGCGAATATAAATATTATTATGGAAGTGATACATTAAAATTAAATATTTTTAAATTTTTATATTATCTATATATAGGATTGCCCTAGAATTATGCCGTCAATGTTCTGTGGACATATGAGCAATCAATGAATGCAATGCAATTCGAAGTTCACTTTCCAAGTAACTAAATCTTATTAAAATTGTTTTTTTTCGCATTTCAAATAAATCGGTTAACTGACATAAAAAAAAAACCAGTTAAACCGGATGTTCGAAAACGACGTTTCGAACCAAATAGCCGTTTCGACAGTTGTTTTCTGTTTTGAACACTCTACTTATGACCTTATGAACTAAACACATAGGAATTTACATACATATTATGACTTTTGAAATATTAACTTCCTACTCATGTTCCCTGTAATGTGAACTGCATTGAATGTGACATCCAAACTATTTTGAATCTGATCTTAGCGTAGGGTATACAAAATACAACATTAACTGAACACTGTTTCGGATTCGAATTCGTCGTGTTATTAGAAAAAGTCAATGAATTCCTCTGGAGCGATAAAAAGGGAAGTAAACAGAGGCAACAATACAATTATGATTGCTTAAAAAGCAAAAGGAGCATGAGAGTACACAAGGATACCAATACAAGGGACAACACAAAATAATCACAAAATCAAAAATGGTCAGAAGAGTAATAATTTTTGTTGTTGTTTATGTTTATGAATTTAAACAAAATGCCCCTCACTCCATTCTCTCTGCTTGACTTTGAAATAAAATACTATTAAATGAAATTCGATGGCAAAAAAAAATAATGAATTTGTTATAAAATGTCGGAATCGTGTTTTTCTACGTACACAAACTTTTGATAAGAATGGAACGGATTCGATTTTCGTTAATCAATTTTAGGCCATAAATTTATTTTGGTTATATTGAAATTGGGATAGAATTCAAGTGAATCGATATTTTTTTTTTCCTCTCATCAAATACATCAAGGTTATGACAGTACAAGGAAAAGATTTGCTAGCTTAGAGTTTTATGGCATAGAATAATGTTCTAGTTTAAGGGCGACTGAATGTTTTGCTTTAAAGTTTTATTCAAATACCATTGGCTGTGTTTGAATTTGTTTTTGCTATTGAACAACCCGAATCTGTTTTTGTTGTTTTGTTCCATACAGAATAAGTTTTTTATTGGTTTAGTTGGTAATTACGTTAAAAAGTTTCAAATTCTCCCGCTAAACTCTAGTACGAGGGCGCGGACGGGGTGAAGCTCTTGTGTGTATGATATGGCTAGAGGCGGTAAGAATGGGTATTAGACGCATTTATTAATTTCCTAAATAAATATTTGTGTTTCTCAACAATGATCTCTACAACTCAAATAGAAACACAATAAACACACACACACACACAAAAGTACTTGCATCCTTTTCCGCAGGATGCTAGAGATGTTGTTTGTGCGTGGGTGTGTGTATGAGTGTACGAGTGTTTATACTGTGTCAGACATCTAATCCTTTGATTTTCGTAATGTTTACAGCTAAAACAGTTTAACGCCCATTTACATCACTTTTGTTTTTTGTTCGTACCACTTTACCCTCATGTGAAATTTTAAAAATCAATTCGAATCCTATGCACTGGCATGTGGTCCTACGAGTTTGTGGAATGCTAAAACACGACATACGTCGTTGGCTATGATATGTATGTGTGTGCGCTTTTGAGTCAGTGTCATGTAAAGGATTATGTGTGTGGGTAAGGGTTTGCCAAAATTTGTAGAGGAAATTGAAAAATCTTCTTAATTTTATGATTGTTGTTCTCCCCACCCACGGACCAAAAATACTTTCTGGCAACCCGCAGAAATCATTGGCAGTTCGCTTGCACAAGGGTCTGTGCTAAACTTCGTTTTTTATTTCCTCATTCTATCGTAGTAGTCATCTACAAATGGCTGAAAAAAGTTTCTTAATCGAATTAAAATGTAGAAGGGTAATCGTCAATATTTAAACACATATATTTCAATTTTAGATGAGGGTAAAAAGAAAATATTGGAAAGGGCGGCGGAAAATGTGTGTTTAGTCCAGAATCGTTGAGACATTTCAATATTCAGTTATAACTGGAATTGCAGTCACTAGTAAACGGTCTTGTAATTTTCTGGGCGGTATAACTGTTCATTATTCTTAGTTGTAATAAAATCGATCAGATACTGTAAAATTATTATATCTATTATTATTTTATAACTTCCGAATATAGATTTCAAATAAAAGTTAGGTTAGGTTTTGTTTAGTTTGTCATAATTTTTCAATCAATATTGCAAAAACTATTTTTTTATTTAATTAACTGATTTCAGGGTAATTGATAGTTCAAAGTCCTTGGACTCCCAAGATTAGCATGTGGTAGCATGTGTTTGACTGTACGTGGCATGATGGTTAAAACCCGCGACTACCATGCGGGCAACTCCAACTCTACATTTTTTCTTTCATTGCCGGCCCCATCAATGTTGTCGACAGCAACTTTGCAGTATAAGTGTCGGCATGTCTAGTAAAAAGCTTCTCAAACAGTGACGTTTGCATTCGCCGATAAACAAGTAGGTGCCGTTAGTTGTGAATCTAAAAATAGAAAGCGTGTTAATTCACAACAACGCGAGAAGCTATCCCATACCTCATTATTGGGGTGTAATGGGAAATTAAGTTTAAGTTTTAAGCATGTGGCAATACATTGATCCCTCAATATGGAAACATTATAAAGCAGACTTTTTTTAAAAACATAAGTACAACACTAACTAATAGAAACTACATAATCGAATTCGCAATGCTTTACGCATCGGAAACTCTACTCTGGTCATCAATTACTTTTACGCCATATAAACATCGTTAAGACCGTATAAAATCTCTTAAGAATGCGAACTTACACGTAATGAAGGACATAAAATTGTTCCTTGTGATGTAACTCCTTTGTTTGCTTTAGACGTCTTACAATCTGTGCGGAAGTTGTATACACGTTATATCAGTTGCGAGTGACATACACACATACATATACAGTAACATGACGCCAGTATGAGGATATGTGTGTGTGTTATATTATTACTGTAGTAAAGTTTTAGCCTTGTCTGCAAAGCACACCCCTGTGCCCTGCTTTGTATTCTGCATTTGTAGATAGTTACCTTCCCAAATCTCTGTTAGTCTATCTGGTCTGTCCTTCCTACCGACTGTCTCCGTTTGTTTTCATTAAAAAGTTTTGTTTTCCGAGTTGGATGGAAATGTTCCCTTACCTTCGCGTATGCTTTACGTTAATTTTTGCTGGCGAAAAATTATACGAATACGTTTTATATCTCAGTGTTCTTCCTAGACGCTGATATTTCTAAGAAAATAGCAAAGAATCTGTGTGCATTGACTGAAATGTGTGTGTATGTGTGTGATTGGGTGTTGGCGCAAGTCTAGGTTGAACAGGACATATATACATATGTATGTGTGTAGTAGTCATGAGTGTCCCAAACAAGCGACAAGACTAACTTTTTTACGCTATTTCTGACAAGAAGCAGCAACAATTTAAAATTGTAAAGCAAAAGGTTTTGCAGTTAGTTTTATTGTGAATGGTTGACTAGTTTTCCTATACACACATATATACATAGCTACGAAAATGCAGGACTTGTGCGCGGAGCCGTAAATAGATAGGCCTTTTTATGGATAACCAATGTACCTATAATGTCGACTTGGAATTCGATGATATTTCCTAAATTCTAATAATGTTCATTTCGGTGACTTGTTGGTAGCATAAAATTGTTTATTCGTTTTGCTATAACTAATTTCAGAACTGAAAACTTTGCCATCACATTACCTAATTGACCAGATGGCCCCACGTGCCATCAACTTTTCTCTGTCCCTGTCTGCTTGATGGAGTTTGGGTTACTTGTTATCTTGGCATTAAATTTGTTACCACCGAGTACAGCTAACTTGTCTTACTTTTAGCGTCTTTCAGTGCTACTGTTGTTTAGTGTTGTTGTTGTTATAATATGTCCCTTGGTTACGCGAAAAATATTTGTCGTTAGTTTGTGTTTTAATATAGATTAGTTTCTTGTTTAAACAGACGGCAAAATGATAGAGCAGCGCGGAATCAGCACAGCAGCCGACGGCAGACACCATGGCCCAGACGCATAAACTTACGCCAGTTACAACGCACAGAGCAAACGTTAGATGGTTGGTTACCTGCAGCTTAACAAATAACAATAACCTAAAATATTCCCACATTTGAGATAGTAGATGGCCAAGAACTTTTGGTTGTTGGTTTTATACGTAATTTGCATTACCGATCTAGTGTGGGGCGGGAATCACAATTCGTGACCCGCCAATTCCCCGATGAAAATTACAATTTAAAGACCAGCAACAACTTTCTTCGCAACAACTTTAATTACTTGCCACAGAGCATGAAACTTTATTGCTGCCTGCCGATAAAAGGGAAAGTTTTATCTATTTCCCATTTTACAAATTTCATCAGCGAGTACTCCGATTGCCGTAATTGGGTCGCAAAATGGTAACCTGGCAAGAGCATGGAAATTATATTTTATCACGTTCCCCGATGGAAGCGCCAGCGTGGCCCACCCACCACAACACTGATGTTTGGTGTTAAGGACTTATGCAGACGTTGCCTGCGACAATGTTGCTGGTGTGGGGGTGACAGGCCATGTTGTACACGTCGTTGCCATTGTCATAGTTACACTTCTTCTGGTAAAGCCAACGTGGAATCCGACTACTCACTGCGTGTTCGCGCGGTGGGGACGGGAAGCAACAAATGGCCTTCAGTTCTTCCACAGTGCCTGACACAGTGATGACATTCTGACATACCCCAGCGCCTGTTATGTTCGCAGGAATTTCATGTTACTCGTAATACTCTTTTCTTAAAAATCCACTCTAAGAAAATCCATAACCCTACAAAATGACAAGGAATTTTGCGACGCAGCAGGTGTTTTGCTACCACTTCATTGGTGCAACAGTAACAGCAATCATGTAGGGAAGATATCAAGGTGCGGAGTTGGGTTGTGGGGAGCTGCTATGTATTTTTACTGTTTTTATACCATTGATGGAATTTCCTTTTAAGTCGTTAAACAAATGCATAAGTATTGCGCCCCCACATCTAGATGGCGTCGTGCTGCAGGAAGTTAGAAACAAATGCACAACCAAAGTGCTTCCGTTGTCTTGATGCACTCGGTAGCTGTTTATTATGATGGTTTGTCTCCCTGCCTGTCCGCCTCCTGTCTGTCAGTCTGCTTATTTGTAATGGCAACAATGACATTGGTTGGTTGAGCTTCAATCTCTTGATTTGCTACAAATGCCGTTTGGATCTTAATTTGTTGTTTCGCCGTGGCTGTGAATATGTCACATGTATTATTGCGCTGTCAGGTCGAACGATGAATATGCATCTCAAGAGGATTCCCGTAATTAATATTGGCCAAAATGAGTCCCCCCCCCCCCCCCCCCTCCCTTCCATGTGTGCACAATCTGCATCTACTCTGCACGTACGGAGAGTTATTGACGCCATGGCCTGAGTGTATTGCCAAAGTTAAGTAACCCATAATTTTTCCATGTCACAACAACGAATGTTGATATATTTTTCTAGTGTTTTGCTATTTATTTGCAATTCCATTTCTGTTGTGTTCATTTCTCTTGCCACATTCTGATGACAATGACGTTGCCAAAAAATGGAAACACTCCGCCAAAATACGAACCAATATCAATAAGGACGTTTAATAAACTTAATGGATTCTCAATGATTAGATGAGTTCTAAGTACTAAGTATGATGTCCAAAGTACAAGGCCGTAAGAGAATTTGTGCATAAATTGATAGCTTTTGCAGTTAGCACTCCTTGAAAGTAACTATTACTGTGTGGTCTAATGAGCCCACCACCTCCTCCTCAGTCGGTGTTTCTTTTGCTCTCTCTCTCTCTCTTTCTCTCCCTTTCTACACTTTTGAACAAAGTAAAACCTTTTAAAATTTCATGAAATGTAAAAGTGTTCATATTCATTTTTAGCTTTATTATTATGACGGCTTTTAAAAGCAACAAAAAAAAATGTCTCGTCCTTCCTCCGCCACTCCCCGCTTATTTCAATTTTCTGCAAAAATAAAAGAGGAAACAAACGAAAAAAATGCACTAAAAACAAAAGAGAGACAGAGAGAGAAAAACCATACATATTTAAAATTTTTTACCATAATATAGTAAAAAAACCTGGAAAAATTTGTTATCAACTTTTATGGGCCAAGGAAAAAAGTGGAAGAAATAGTGGATATCGCCATTAAGCAAAAGAGGGAAAAGTTCACAGAAAAAGATAAACTTTTTACTTTAACTGCAAGTATGTGAAAGATATGTAACGCTCAGCGGTCGGCTAAATGAACTGAAAATTATCGTAAAATATGAGTGGGAAAAAAATTAACTGAAGTGAAATCAAAAAGTGAGAAAAAAAAGTAGCGAAGTTGTGGCAAATGGATAACAACTCAACAATATCAATAAAAGCAGAAAAAAAATTACCATATGATGACATTTTACGCAAAAACAAATTATGCAATTAGAATCAGTATAATTACATTTAACGTTTTTTTTTCATAAATTTTTGAAGTTGTTTTTTAGTTGAAATAGTGACAGAATATTCATATGAGGCAATTGTTTGTAAAACGTTTTCGTTAAATCATAAAAAAACCTTTTTGTCTTTGGTGCGAAGATTTTCGTTACATGGTCAGATTATTTTTGGTATTTTGGAGCAGCAAGTCTGTGGTAGAAGGAATCCATAATGACTTTACCATTTCCATCCATTAATACTTAGTTTCTCATTACACACCATGAATGGGGTACATTTTATAGACGAAGTGGCCGCCAATAAAAGAAATGTAGATGACTGGGACAAACCCTGGTCTCCCGCATGATAGTCGCGTGTTTTAATTATCACGCCACTGTAGGCTTGACTGATAAGAAGAAATACTTCAACTACATCATTTTAAAAGATGTAGTCCCGCATATCTATATATATAAAAATGAAATGGTCCACGTATGTAAACCCATCAGTTGAGAACGGCTGGAGCGATTTGCCTGATTTTTTTTTTATTCGATTCGACATTTTCCGTAGATTGTTTGTGTTGAAAAAAATCAAATTCAGGTGGCGCTAAGGTCAATTTATATCGAAAATTTGAATGCATGTACCAATTCAACTGAAATTTAGAATGGATATTCGTTTGATCATAAGAAAACATTTTATGTACAAATGGACCCGGTAGGTGGCGCTGGGGTCGGTTTACAATCAAAATTTTAACGAATGGGTCAATTTAACTGAAATTCAGAATCTATGTTTGTTTGATCATCAGAATAAATTGTATGTACAAATGGACCCGGGAGATGGCGCTAGGGTGGATTTATATCGAAAATTTGAATGCATGTACCAATTTAACTGAAATTTAGTATTTATGTTTGTGGAACCTTGAGAACAATTTTTTTGTATAAATTGACCCGGTATGTGTCGCTATGGTGGAATTATAATGAAAATTTTAACGAATTAAACAATTTGATTGAAATTTAGAATGCTTATGGTACACATAATTTTTGGAATGTCATTTAGTCACTTTTTTTAACATCATAGTTATTCAAAAGTCTATATATATAAAAAAAGATGTACATTTTGATGTCACCACTAATTGTGAAAACTGTTAACCCCATTTGTCCCAAAATTTCAGTGAAAGTTGGGGATTGGCTGAAGGTGGTCACCAAGACCGCAAAAAGGCTTAAAGAAGAATGAATAACTTTTATAATGGCGCGCTTCCTACAGAATTAGAGAGCTTCACAAAGTGGTTTTTCCCATTTCGAAATTTTAGGGGACAATAACGAAAATAGGAATAACTGTTGATACGGTTAATGGGGTTGCTGAGCCTAATGAAGGCATTTTTGGAAATTCGTACTCCTTAGGATAAAAAGGTACAATCACCCAGTACACTAACGCAGAAAGTTATATGTCAGTCGATCGGCTTAAAAATGTGGTTTTAGAATATATGCCTATCAATAAGTAAGTTTTCATCACATCATGGACGACACTGCTGATCCGTTTTAGCAATTCTTATAATATTATATAATAATCTTTAAGATATATGAAGAACAGAATTTGTCCGGGAAAACCTCGCCCTTTAAATTGAAATATTTTAGAGGTCAAAGAAATAAACCAATCGTTATTAGATTTCAACTACACTCAACATATTTAACAAAAATTTGGAGGCAGGACGAAGACTGCCGGGCCAGCTAGTGTGGTATATAAAAAATAACAGCCTATAAGCCATGAACCAGATCAATTGGCAATTGGCTGCCAAGAACTGTTGCCTTTGAGGACAGAGAGTACCTTTAAATGGAATGAAACTAGTTTATCGAAATTCAACTAAATTAAATTATAAAGATTGTCTAATTCTAGTGTTGTGTCATTGTAGAAATGATCCACGGAAACTTGATTGGACCTAATCATATATCTATATACAAATGATAAACATTCTGCGAGACGCAGCGCAACATCAATAGTTTTATTGATAGCATACTGGACCGGATTGTTTGCTCACAGCCTAGAACACACGTATTTGTTTCACGAAACAAACGACCATTGTGAAGGCCACTTAATCCACTATGATATGATTGGCTCACCCTTGGTAACTGTCGAGTTCAAATGTTTATTATAGCATACGCTTTGTAATACATACACACACAGACATAATATGTAGGTCATTGTATGATATTTTAGAATTTCCCACTCAATTTCCCCAGAGCTTAGGGGTTATAATGATTTTAAAGTTTGTCATATGATGCTATTTAAAGAATGAACCCTTTAAGGCAAATACCTGCATTATATTCAGAGTTTAATTTAAGCTATGTATGTACATTAGATTTAGCAATGCCTTGAATACTCTGAAAAGCTGCTCTTATGTTAACGCATCTAATATATTTATATTTTTTTTATTAAATTTTGCACGAATATATTGTCTACGTCACATCTCAAAGATGCCAACAGTGGTCTATTCTGCTTTCGGTTCTTTTTGCCCCAATGTTTTGGTTTCCACTTCCTTGTTTTTGGCTCTGGCACCGTTTTATCATGCAAATGTGCAACAATATGCCCTCTAGAGGAGAACTGGATAAAAAAAGAGAAATATTTTTAATATTAACTTTTGAGTCTGTAAATGCAAATGGATAAATATTCCTGCAGCAATAAATTTCAATGGGTGCAAAAACACAAAATGTTGGTTGGTCCTTCACATGTATAAGAAGGAGCAGTTTGTACACACATACAGACATATGTACGTAATGCATTATATGGTTGAATACATCTATAGACGTACATTTATCGCTAAAAGCTCATACTTCAGACATATGTAGGGAAGGGTGGTATAATTGTGTTATCATGCCAATATGTAAATATATTTTTGTACATGAACATGCAATCAGCTGCTAAAAGGGAAAGTTGTTGCTGTTGCTACTGTTGGCCCACATTTTGTGGCAACATGATCAGGGTTATTGCAATATCCTTCATCACTTCGACAAAGTAGTTCTTTTGTATTGCATTTGATGGGATAAGGCATGAGCAATTTCATTTAGATCCTTATTAATAAGGACTTTGTCTTGGCCGCTGTTTACTTTCAACTGACCATGATGGTGTTCATTTCGTATTAGTACCCAACAATCGCTTCACACATTAACACCCACCACTGGTTGATCCTTTGCCGTGTGTGCCAGGGGCGGTGGGTAGGGGACAGTGCCTGTTATGCCTTTTGAATAGACTTTTATGAATGGGAGATATGGATATGGATACAACTCTTTATGCTTCTTTATTTGAGCGACCCTTTGTAATCATCGTCATTATCCCTGTCGTCGTGGTCGTTCTTGTTCTCGTTCTCGTCCTCGTCCTCGCCATCATCGTTATTGTATACATTTTATCATATCATCAGCTTAATTTGCAGTGCACTCACACTTACAGCTACGAAGGATACATTCGTTTGTATTTGAAGGGAGTCGTTAAAAAAAGACGAAAAAATTACACATTATATTATGCGATAATGTGTTTGTGTTTGCATATCCTTTTTATGCTTTGCTCTATACAAACACGAAAACTGGTCCTTTTTTCTACACTCTGCTGAAAACAGAAAAGGCAAAACAAGCTCACACTTTATAGAGGCGAAGGAGTGAGGTATTGAGAAATGTGTCCAAGTTGTGGCCACTGGAGAATGATGACGATTTTTTGCTGTTGCTGCCTTGGCTGGTTTAGCAACGTCGCCAAGAGTGTGAAACAACGTTAACGATGCGAGTAATTTTATGAAGAAAATATGCTATAGCTTTCTACTTCATTAAAACTCTAATACGACGCATATCCTTGTGGCCAGTTAAAGCACGAAAATTACAAGTATTTATATGCCACAAGAGGTCCCTACCAAAGGACCAAAGAAAATGGTGCTAAAAACCTTTTTCTATACCGTTATCGCACCATAAAAAAGGCATGAGAAAAAAAAAATACGGAAAGCGGAAAATGAAATAACAACCAGCAAGCACAAAAAGCACAAAAAAGGTGGCCGCAATGGACTAGTCGAACAGGCAGAACGGCTTCCTTTAGGTTTGTGTTTATTTTGCATTTATTTGTTTATAATGAAGAGCACGGCAACGGCCCCAACGACGCAACGCAAGAAACCGAATAGAAACTTCATCAATTTTATGGTGCTCGTCGATGCTGCCACTTCCTCGATATTGCCACTTCCGGGTCTGATAAGCATAAATGATAATCGATTTAGAAATTACGCAATAATTCAGTGGAAAAGTGCCACTCCGTTGCAGCTCCAAACGAACCCAATCGACCGCCATGCCTTGGCTGGGCCCGGCTCCTTTTTATGTGCACCGATTTTAATTTATTGCCACATTAAACACTTTAAGGACTATTAAACAACAAAGTCCTGTGATTTCTATTTTAAATTTATTACACACAAAGCCCACGCCACATCCAGGCGAGCAATTCACTCTGCAACTGATACGACTGACCCATAAATATATTCTATGATAGCATGCAATACAACAATCGTATTAGAAATCATGTTGATACCCGTCGGCCCCCCACCACCCGCCTTCTCCCCCGCGATACGGTTTATTGTTTTGCAGTAATTTTCGAAAAGTTTTGAATTTTTTGTGTGGCACCGTGAGGATTTTAAATATTTCATGTTGCAACATACTAGTTTTTGTTGGGATTGTGCGATGTGACATCATCAATCTCATCATTTGCTCTGGCCATCGAATTGACCCAGCATATGTGATGCAAGCGTTTTCCATGTCACGGCATAGTTAACAATTAAATCCGTTGAATGTTGGATGCAACAATGCGAATTCTGAAAAATAAATGAAACGAAGTTGTCAAATGAATTTGAAAATTGTAAATTCTGTACATTTGAAATTTAATATGAATTTCAGGTGGTCGAATGTTTTCGATTGATAGTAATAGTGGCAACAACAACAACAACAAAAACAAGAATAGAGTTTAGTGTTATGATTAAAGTTTGGCCCGTCGCCTAGAGACCTACAGCCATGTGATAAATATGTAATGCATAATGTGCATACATAACGCTCGTATATTTTTTTTGGACAAAAACAGTACATTTCACTGAATTTTTTTAAAAAAGCAGTACATCGATTTTGAAAAACAGTACTTTTCGCAGTACATATTTACATAGCATATATATTTTATTCAATATGTAAAAAAAATTAACAATCATTTCCAGAATCAACTTTTGTGGTTGTTTTGTATTTGTCGTTTGAAGCAAGTTGAATAAGCAATGCCGGCTTCGTTTTGAGGAATTGTTAGAAATCAACGCATTTGTACTTCATATTACATTTGACGGTCAGAATCGGCTTCAATGTTTGCACATCTAATCGGGTTTAGTCTGACGACCAAGTTTTGTTCACTGATGCTGACGATCGTGGCCATTTCTTTGAATTCGCAATCATCGAAACAGTGCAATGGAGAGTAGGCCATTGAATAATTTTGTCGCTCGTTTTTGATATATCTAAATTGGGTGTGCAAATATACCACATTTTCATTGGCATTGTACAAATTGTATTCCCTTAACTTGTTCATAACGGCTTCGACATCATTTCATTAGTATAAAAGCATTCAAATCAAAGAAGGCAAAATAACCAAAAAATCAGTGCGTAAAGCAGCCATCTCAATCGAATTGTATTCATTGTCAATAAGTTTTTGCTTTTCTGCTACTACAGCTGGGAATAAAAAATCATCCCCTTGACGCATTTTTAGTGTTTTTTCGAGTTTATTTTTGAAGTAAACAATATTATTGCATGAATTCGCTGTTCGCCGTTTATATTTCTATTATGTATCGAAAAACAGTACTTTGAGGGAGAAAAGCAGTACGCAGTTTTTGATGTCGAAAAACAGTACTGTACTGCGAAAAACAGTACAGATACGAGCCTTATGCATACATGCATATTTTTGTGTGTGTGTGGGGTGGTCGTTTTTGTGATGGAGTTTTGTTCAGCTGCCAAAAAATTGAGTTGTTTTCCTTTAGGAATATTCCTTATATGAAAAATCATATTTGTCCAATACATTTTAACATGATGTTTACTGACCCCAACATATGGATCCATGAAATTGTCAGTGCTTTAAAATCTAACGAAAAGGACAATTTGTTCTTTCAGCTAACCATTTAGAGTGTCGGAATATCCTGCCTAGAAGGAAACCTGGCGACTACAAAGTCAACGGGCCTTATTTTATTAAAAGGCTTCCTCGGATGAAAAAGTTTGTGTAGATTAATGCAAGTTTTATATGTGCCAGTAGTGAGGTGTATTATTGGCATGCTAAAGTTGTTTAAATGTGTATTTTTGTTTAAATATTTGTTTTTTTTTTTGGAATCAAAATGTGAAAAGTTGTTGTTCAAACACCGCAGATCGTTTCTAAAATAAATGTTATTCAATATTGTGAATCGTACGCGGATCATGTTCAGGAATTACAAAAAAATTATTAAGATAATTATGGCAATATCAGGTACCCCAATATTTGTAACTAGTGCAGAAATTTCAGTCAGATGAAATGAATGATAAATAACCCCACACTCTGTATGATACCGTTTAAGTCTCGATTAAAACAGCTTATTTACATAGGAGGTACCAGTAGGGACAGCACAACGTGTCCGATTACACTGTCCTACAAAAAAAAATAATTTGCATTTTTCTGGGTATCTGAATTGTGATTCCTATGGTTATTAATATCATGATTTCAAATATGTTTTCAGATTTTCTTTGCATTTAAATTTTTTCAACTTTCTTTATGTTGCATTAAAATACATTTTGCATAAATGTAATGAAAACTTTATTTGATCCAACAGAATCTTTTCTAAATACAATAACCAACACTAGTAGAGCTTAAAACATGAAAAATAAGAAGAACAAATATGTATTTTCTATTATTTATTTATATTATGCGGAATATCCTTCAGTCTAGTAAAATATTCCAGGAGCAGTCAGCGAATATAGAAGGCATATTTTTTCCTTCGTAACGCTTTTCTAAAGTTATGTCTTTGTGAACTTTTCCCCATATTCGTCGGGCACGTCGCTGCAGCATTCATAAAAGAAATCCAAAAAGAGGACAAATAATGCACATTCAAGGACATGATTTCGTATTTGAAATTGTCATGTCAAAAACCCTTAGAAACACATAGTGAAACACAAAAAAAACCCTTGTCGAACAGTCTTATTATTCGTAAGTAGACGTTTACTAAACGTTTGCCTTGTGGCATAATCTGACCAAGCACACGGATTACAAAAAAAAAAAAAAAATATGAAGGTGTTACACCATAATTAAACTGCCCAAATTTAAACACCCATCAGTTTGTCGGTTTGTCTTAGTCTAAGTCATCTTGGAACTTTATCTCCGCTTACATTTTAAATTTCAACCCCATAACTCTTAGACAGATGGACGGATGGACGGACATCTTTAAATTGTCTCAGAATTCGAATATGCATATGTATATATATTGTCATATCTACCACGCCTTTTTATGGGCGTTACAAATGTAAGAACCAACTGAATACATTTGCGTTGGAAGCAAATCAACCGTCGGTTATACATTTAAAATTCTAGGAATTGCTGTGTAAAAGTCTCGTGATTGAGGTTGTTAACAATTTTATGTGCATTACCTAAAAAATAATTCATGTGTTGTTTTTCATCTAAATTGGTTTGCAGCAGCAATTCTCAATAGAAAGAATACATTTTAAATTTACATACAGTTTCATTTTAAAGCTTTCCAGGTTAAAAACACATTACATTTTAACTAGAACTATGCCTCATATATATTTATATAAAAAAATACATAATTTAAAATAAAAAATAAATCAAATTAACGCCACTGATATAGAAATTTTTTTTTGTAGTTTATTGTAAAATCAATATGTGTTAAGTTTTGCTTGGTTCCCTGATTAGTACTCCTTCATCAATATGTTTACTATACTCAATTTCTATATTTCACAAATTTATGGTATTGCATTGAAATTGTATAGCATATCTTTTTATGATCTTTGTTGTGTTAAGGGTCTTTTGATTTCATTGAGAGTTTGCTACCAAACACGGACGGGGGATATACATAAATATTTGTCCTTTGAGATATTTGCTATGAGACATCCCGAACAAACGTCCGTCAACGGAAAAAGTCCTCTCTTACTTATATACGTTTGTTTACATATTTGTTGAGCAAAAGAATTCTATTATTTTCCATCAATGTGGAGCAACAGAATCCACTACTCGAATCGTATGGCCTTTGGCATTGGCGGCATGCACAAATGTACGTTCGTACGTATGTAAGCACAGACTCGCTGTCTTACACTCTCACATATGGATTACACATTTTTAAATAGTTTGTATTTATTTTTGTTTGATGAGCAAAAGTACTCCAGACCTTTCGGAGGGATACGAAAGAGCAGAGACTGAGCCCAAAGTGTCTGATATGTTCATGGCGACCCAAGAATATAGCAACAACCACATCGAAAAGGTCCGTTGTGGCAAAGAAAGCGAAACAGCCAAATGACAAACAAATGTCTTTTAAATGGGGCGCGCGAGAAGATGTCACATGCCTCTGGGGACAGCCATAGTACCGGAAAATCTCTTTTTCGCAATCGATTTAAACTAAAAACATAAAAACCCAACACACACAACAGACACACAGGTTAGCCGCTGGAGAGTGTGGGGAAACCAATGAAAGGACATTTCACTACCATTCGTCCTGCCTGCATCACAATGCTGCCAAAGGACATCCGAACATATATAGCCTCGTATTCGCTTTATAAGCAAACAAATACTCCTTAAGTAATGACAAATCCATTGAAAAACGAAAACTGCAAATAAAATATCACGACGGTTTGTTGTTGAAGTGGGCAAGCGGGATTTTGTGGGGGCGGAGTAGATTGGAGGAGGCCCTCGAGTCGTGGTGGTGGCGAGTGAGCCTATATGTTTCGGGGAATGCCTGTGCTGGAATGGCACTCACTTTTTGTTGTTTAAACTGAAATAGTCCTTTAGGGACACGTTTCAATTACGGCATAAGGGATTCGGAGCTGAAAACTGAAACACAACGACAGGACTCTGTGTTATTCTAGTTATAGATGTACTAGTTTGTATATATGTGCGGTTGACTGAATGAGTGGATATGTGTGTGTGTGTGTGTTTGGCAATATTGGCTAGCGGCTTTCTGTTTTTTCTTCTGTTTCGTTTCTGTCGCTGCAAAAACAAAATGTAGAGAAAAAATTATAGCATTTGATAACATGAATTTATAACGCCAACAAAAAGACACAACAAATGTCCCCAAACAATTTAAACTGTAAATAAATCGATATTTTTATTTAACATGAATTAGGTTTTATATAGATTTATATTTCGATAAAGCAGCAGCACAAAAAATAATAAAAACAAAAAACAACAATGGCAAATTAAAGACTCTTTAATTTCAAGCACAAGCAGAAACAGACTACTGCTGGTCATAAATGTGCGCAGCTATAGATGTTACCGAGAACATTTCAAATCATTGGCCAGTTCGCAAAAGGACCTTTAAGTATAATTGTTAAAATATTCGCGAAATAGGAATTTTGTAAAATTAATTTTCTACACTCTGCTATTCGGCGGCTGTGACTTCTCTGTACAATGCAAAATGCCATTGCCTGGACAATTGGTAACACATACATACATATATTTCTCCGCACCCAGTTTTCTCAGAAATCATTCTTTGCCTACTCCGCCACTCTCTCCGCCCTTGGCGCACAGTCATTTAGTGCTATTTGGAGTTTAATTAAGCTAAAAATATTTGTACATACTATAAGCGTTGCTTAAATAATAACAATCGTAAAAATTCATTCACAAAGGCCTCCTCAGAGCCCAGTCCCCGTGCTCAGCCATTTACTTGAATTACCCAAATTCCAGCGAACAAAGTTGTACAAGTGCAGTCGAACATAATTTTTTCGCAACATCGCATTGTAATAGCCCAGAATTGCCGTCAATGGAATGTAGATAGGGGAGGGTAAACAACGTACGTAAACACACAGTATTCGTAAAAGGTGTTGTGAAGGGAAAATCTATACATTGCAGAGGCAATACTTGCCTGAACGTTTGTACCGATAAGTGGTCTGCATTTTGTTTGGTTTTAACATATACGTTGGCTAATATATGCGAATATTTAGTACGTTGTGTAAGGTTCCTAGTATACCATATATACATATATCTTTGCAAAATCAACAGCAAATGTCACATATAACGCACCAATACTGCTTTATCTCAGTATATGTCAATCTTTTTTTATCTTTTGCATTAAGTTGTTGGTTTAATGGGATTTCCATATATTTCTACATGTCTCGTATATCCATTTCGCATTCAAAATATAAAACAAAGTATGTTTTAGTTATTTGTTTGATTTCATAAAATTAAATATGGTATGATAATAAAATTCTGATTCAGACTTAAAAACATTTTTTCCATAGATTTTGACCTTCTAAACACGAAAATAATTATCTTAGCTGCTGCTTTTTTATAAACATTTTTCAAACACGACAAGTAACCCGGAATTTGAACGAATCCCACTAATTTTTCTCTCTTTTT
The DNA here is from genome assembly GCA_964034835.1 of Muscina levida. NCBI lineage: Eukaryota > Metazoa > Arthropoda > Insecta > Diptera > Muscidae > Muscina > Muscina levida. The sequence continues at coordinate 151,472,562 of OZ035883.1, read as the reverse complement.
CTTTCACCATCTAAAAATATAATTTCTCATTCCGATACTGTACGTAGGTGTGTTGTTGCTTTTTAATAAGTATTTGCTGGGAAAATGAGAAATTTTATTTCAGCATAACAAACCCATCTACACAAATGTTTTCACAATTATGAGTAGTAGAGACACGGTGGGCACCATTGTGTGAGTGAGTGACTCTTTTTAGCGTGCGCGCTTGTGTTAGACGTGTACATTGCGAGTGCGTGTGTGTGTGTGTGTGTTTGCAAGTCCTGTCTAAATATGAAATTGTTGAGATTCAAATTAACTGTAACTTTTGGATGTTTTCTTCATTTGTATAAATGTTTGTATGACTGTGAGAGCGCGTTTGTATGTGTGTGTGTGTATATAAGGAGTACAATTTGGCATTTAGAACATTTCGTCACTTGGTCTGAATTTTGTTATGATCGTTAAATTCAAACGTTATTTTTAACGGGAAAAAGGGGGAGGCAAGGCTGACAATAGATGATTCGCATTGTAATGCTAGAGGGACAGTGGAATACGCCCGTTTGATACAAGAGTGCTATGAGAGAAATATCTATGCCATTATGGCAAAAGTTGATATGCCTGTTTTTTTTTTTAAATTTTTTTTCCTTTTATATCCTTTAGGACTTTTAGAATAACTTAGCAAAGGATGACATTTCTGAGATAAGTAGAATGTTTTGTTTTTGAATGTTTTGTCATTTTGACAGTTCGTGTTATTAATACAAAATTTTTGCAAATCAGTTTTTGGCTAACTGTTCTAGAAATCGAGGTACTTCGAGTCCACTTCGCTTTATATCCCTTTGGTCTATATGCCTTTCAAACTTTAACTTCGATCTACTTAGAATGTGTTTTTGGCACATAAGGCACATGAATCCCTGCACGACGATATGTCTTTATGAACTGTCAAAACTTTAAATCGACTTCCTGTAAAATTATGAAAATTTAACATATTAACTTTTGCCATAATGGCATAGATACATATATATATAGTTTAATAATCAGCAAGACACATTTCATATCCTGACCCCTAAAGGGCCCTTTACACTGGCAGAATTGTCTGGGGGACAAAAAATACGTGTAAACATTTGTCTTCTCCTTTAAATTACAGACACATCTGTCGAACTTACATTTTTTACCAGCAGTCAACATGAACGGTGTAGCGGACCATGCATAATATATGTATTTTATTTTAAAAAATATTAGCACAACACATTTTGAATGTTAATTTCTGAACATATGTATTTCTTTATATGATTTTTATTTGTATATTTTAATGAATTTAACAATTTTTCCTAAATTAATTTTGAAATTTTTCTATGACACGAAAAAAAGTCTGTCGAACCTGTCTCTAAATTGGAGATATGACTGCCCAGATTTATGAAAATCAAAATTGTTTTGATTTTTTACAGACAAATCTGTGCAGACCGAATACATCGCCCTAAACTAGGGGGTTTAGTCTGGGCAGACATTATTTCTCACAGACTTGTCTGCCAGTGTAAAGTGCCCTTATTGGACAATTCTTCGACTTATCGACTATTTGACTAATTCACATAGCCAACCGACACAACCACTGTGCGCATCAACAACTTCTGACGTTTATGAAATCCCTTATGGAAAATTTGTTTAAAAATGAAAATGTTAATGATATTAAGGCAAATAAAATGGAATAATAATAACAATTGCATTTTGTATGTTCGTACAATTTGTATTGTCACAGTTTAATTAAACCGAGTCGGTCGTTCGCTCCTCTGCCGAATTGCCAATCTAAGCAATTTCGAGCGTAAAGCAGAGACAATTTGCTGCGTCAATAATGAAATCGTGTCAGTCTATCTGTGGCAACTGGCGGTTGGTTGGTGTCGCAGGCACATCTTGATTACGGCAACTCATCGCATCACAATGTATTCGATCCCTTGTGCCGGTGGGGGCGAGGGAGTGTGGGTGAGCCTGATGTTTGGCAAACTGCATTTGCAATTCAGGCGTCTTCATCTGATAACGTTGGTCGTTGGTGCTGCCGTCGTCGTCGTTGTATCCGATTGCCATTAAACAAGTTGCAATCAATCGTTGCTTTGCTGCTGCTGCCGCTCCGTGAATTGCTTTGTTCGAAAGCATTCGATGGCTAATGGGAATTCGAGCATATTTCTTGGAAGGTGTCGAGTGTCTGCTTTCCCGACGATTGCTTTCGCTGTTATCGAAGAACATAATCTAAATTATATTTAGGTGTGACCTGATATTTGGGGATATTACGGGCGGAGATGTGCACACATTCGAATGAGTTTATGGCAAAACTTCCTTTTCCCGCTAAGAAGTGCTGTCTGGCGGACCGTAATGTGCCTTTGTGTCTGGTAGCTTAAGTTTATCACTTATGCTATGTCTGGCCGTGAAAGGTTCATACCAAAGACGTTGGTCATGTTATGATGTAAACATTAAAGTCTAATTGAGGAGCGTAATGCTAACAAGTGCATTATGCCACAAGCATAAGACTGGGTGAAAGGCCGGCTCTTTATTCGCACGATGTGTTTCTTTTCCCCCGTCTTCGAGCGATGGCTATTAATAGCCACCCTTGCAATATAACGCCAGGACCTTGCGTCTGAATTGTGTGTGTGTGTGTGTGTGAGGATACGTAGTAATTTAGTGGAAAAAGTTCTTGTGATAACATTATTTATTTCTATGCTTTGTACATTTAATTTTCTCACAGTTGTGTTATCGTAATTTGTGGCTTTGCACTGCTTCTTTATTGTCCGTTTTAAACGAGCGTGTTGCGAGTTTTGCGGTGACTTGCATGTTGGGTGGCTACTAAGGGTTGGTCTACGGCGACTGGGTCCGATGAGATAAAGTACAAATGTCCTTCTGCATGAGTCAGTAGAGGGGGAGGGGGCGAGTGGTGCGTGGATTAATGGAGAGTATAATGAAGTGTGAAATTGTATTTGCTAAATGTTGCAAAGCGCTGACTTAGACGTTTCCCCAGTTTCAGTTCAGTCACCCATTCGCCCCAGCGCAAGGGACAAATGACTGCTGGGATCAAGTAGTTGATTGCATAAGCTCATGTTATGGTCCGATAAATTTGTCTACATGCTAATAAAAGTGTCATTTCTCATTGGCCCACTAAGCAATTAATGACCGACTGAACTTTAACGAACTCGTCAGGAAAAGGCGAAACAAATCCAAGACTTTAGCGTTCACTGGCAAACGAACCTAACTAACCCCCTTCCCTCCTCCGCAGGTTCCTTAGGTGACTAAATTCATAACGTAATTGACAATGTTTGCCTCACGCCTTTTGTCAGGAGCTATGCCCACTATAAATCCCATCGTGTGCTGTTGCAAGAGGCAGAACAAACTCTTACTCCTTCCTACGCCATTAGCGTTGTCAACGTTATCATCTCGTGGCTCAACGACGAGTTAATGACAACTTAAGTACATCTTGAATACTGATGAACGCTGAGTTGGCCCGGGATGAAGTGTTTATGTTATTATTACATTGAATTCCTTAAGCAAGTGCGTCGTCTCAGCGAACAGCGAGCGCTAATGCCCTTCACAATAATAATGATGATGATTATGACGACGACGATGATGTAGCGACGATAATGATGCAAGTGGCTGTTACGATGTTATTTAATCATTTTAAAAAAGATGATAAAAGTATTAGTTCCCACTTAGGAGAGGATTATTAAAAATCCAATGGAAATCATGTGACACGTGACAGCAGCGCCACCCAACATCAGTTCAGTGCCTACACATGAACCCACCAAAGGAATGGCATTGAATGTGGCAATCGATTAACCTTTGTCGATAGCGGGCGAATTGCTTTGAGTTGGAGCAGAAAATCTTTGTTGCTGGCCCAAAGGTGTAATTGATTTCGTACGCCTCCCTAAACTTGTATAAATTTCGTGCAACATTTGTTGCGGTTGCCAGAGAGGGCAATGTGGTTGTGTTGCCCTTCAGTATTTTGTGTGTTATGAGCCAGTCAGTTAACTTCTAAACATAAAGTTCAATGGAATAGCTGCAAAAAGCTCCAATTTGTGGTTACAGTTTGTTAATAGCAAAGATGAAATATTGTAAGGAAAATGGAAAAAAATAACGATGTCAAGAAACCAAGTAAAAAAAGTTGTAGCCTGTGAATTTTGTCAAATTTTGGAATACCACTAAAAATATTTTTGTACAGTAGTCATTTTTTTTTTAGTTTCATAGGAGGTACCATTAGTTTGAAGTTTAAACTAAAAAGTATTAGTAATAATATATAAATGTTTCAGCAAAACCTCTTCCACATCTCTTTCATGTTATGCAATAACTAAATTCTGCTAGACTTTTGTGTTCTTCGTTGAGAACATTTGCCTATCGTTGTGTTTCATATTTCACAAATGGTTTGTGAGATTATTTAAGAAGGAAAGTATCGAAATAATCGCCCAGCCATCTATTAATCTCACATGTTTTGAAACAATAAATTATATTTACAAAAATGTATAATTGCTTATAAAAGTATAATATCTTTAACTGGCCCTTTTGATGTTGTAGATAACAACTTCTGGAAAGTAAAGTCAATCAGAGTGTAGGTCTCCCATATCTTATTCATGCGGATGTTTAACCTGTCTCTATTCAGTATCCACTTTGCTGAACAATATATGGAATTCAGTTCCGAAATTAAATTATAACTTAACTACTACGATAACAACACAAACTCAGCAAATAACACTTATTAGACTACATTTTCTAAACCCTTTATGAAAATATATGATAAATTTATTTGTATTTAAATTTCAGCATAGAAAATGAATCTTCCGTTGTAAATCACCCACAACAATTTGGGTGGAACACCCAATTAGAAAAGCATCAACCATATCTACCGTAGCCTATCGCCCAAATGTTCACTGGGTAGTACAAAAACACATGCAGTCCTCGTTTTTCTGTATAATTCCTTAAAGAATCCCATAAAATTGTAAAAAAACAAATTGTCCGCATACCAAGTACAGCAACTGCTGCAAATTGAAAAGCGATTGTGAAAAGTTTTTAGTTGCAGCATTTTTATGCGGCAACAGCTCATTGTGTTGCAAATTGTTGCTGCACTCTACTGCTAAGGATTATTAGCTGAATTTTATTATTACTACTCGGCCATATACATTTACGGCCATAAGGAACAACAATTTTCAAAGTCGTTCCATTTCATGTTAACACAAAAATAGCACCAACTTGGTCGAGCGAGAGGAACGATGCGGGCAGGAAGATATTTCGGGGAAGAAGTTCCTCAACGATAACTGATGGGACTCTGCGGAATTCAATGAAGATAAATGTCTGTGAAGAAAATTGATATAGAATTCAAGCAGAGATATGAATGAGTTCGTAGACTGAAAATTGTCTATGTCCTTCTTGTGAGTCTTGAAGGATACAAAAGGAATCAGTAGCTACATAAGAATACGGTGCGGTGTTGGTCATAAACATCAACATGCATGGATCATAATAATATCCAATACATTGACTATAAGCTCCCCCGTCTGATGAAATGAGCATCCCTGTCCGACCATGTGCCTTGGCATGGAAAGGCCAGTCACTGGAAGGCAGACATAGAAACCATTTCGTAAGAAGCTGTGTTTTCCAGGAAACTATCACAATACAATACTCATAAACCGTTGCACACATACATTCGTATATGCATTTTCATTCTTCACATCCTGTTGAAGAAGTAAATCTTATCGTGCAGAAAATTGTGAATTTCCCCAGACAAAAAAGAAAACAACCATGTGAACTGAAGGAACGAATCGCTGTTACTACGCATCATGCATCCTGTTGCATGAAGCAGCAGCAACATGGCAACATTCAAGAAAACACGAAACAAAACAAAACACACGCCACACAACGATGGCAAAGAAGTCAGCGGTGGGAGGTGGGACAACGTGGGGTGACGAAACGGAAAAAAGCGCAAAATATTAAGTAAGAAAAACGAGGGATTGCAGTGGATTTGATTGAAACCTATTGTAATTTCCCAAACGTATTAAGCCAACTGCCAAATGCTTAAAAACGTTAAATAAACGAATGGAAACTGATGACGGCAAGCGGGCACACACATGCTTGCACTGCAGTCATCGTTTGTGTCCTTTTTGTTGGCTGCAAAAAGGAAACAAGTTCCTTCGATATTTCGATTTTCTCATCAACATTCCTGAAAGATGGAAACGAAGAAAAGTGTAAGAAAGCAGTGCCATGAATGGATGAATAGAAGTGATGTTATTGCTTGGAAACCGTGTGAGTGAGCACTTTGAGTTAATCACCCGCCAATCCACTTAGTGACACTATTTAAGACATTTCCCTTACATGCATCTAGATGTATAAAATCCTTTTGCGTGTAACACAGTTAGTCCCACGTTTTCAAGTTCCTAAGGAATGTGATAGAAAGGTCAAAACTCATAGGGTTGTCAGAGACTGGAGTGATGGATATTAGACGCGAATATAAACAATCAATGTGAAATTCAATAATATTTATAGGGTTTTCACCGTTTTCACCGTTTTCACCCAACTGTCTTTCTCTGTTTTCGATTTCCTATTAGTAACTGGCTTTTGAGTTCATTTCCTTAATTGGGAAGTGCACAGTGTGATGCTTCAAATATACGACATGTTAAATATCGTTTTAATTTATGATGAGTTGAAAAATGGCATTAGGTAAAAAACGATGACTTGAATACCAGATGACAAATGAAAATGATTTATTATTACTAATGTAAAATATACTAGTGCTGCCAAGAATGAAATGCTGTTATATAGGCTGGACTGTATTCACTGTAAATTGCTACGAAATAATAAAACAAACATATTGCCCCCAATAATTGAGTAATCTTATATATGTATACTATCTAATTATTGGGTCTGATTTTATGAAAACTATAATTGAGGAAAGTTAAATATCAAATATGTTCTAGATTTTATTTTGTTTGTCTTATCGCCAACTATATCAACAAACGCGGCATCCATAATACAAGATAAAGGCATAATGTAATTTGTATATCACTTTGCTGATATTGAATAAATTATTCCAAATTTTTTTTTCCCCCTCCATGATTTCATCATATTTCCAATTCGGTTACCAGACACTGTGCCTTGTTGTGTGGGCGATTGCTGCAGTAGTAGGTTGCTGACATGTCTCTGCTGCAACACTTGATTTTTCTTATAACTTTGTATGTCAAATATATAAATTAAATTTCTTCATTTGAAATTCGCGACAATATTTTCCTTTCATTTATTCGTCGTCTCTGCCATTCGACCAATTTCGTTGTGGCAGAGTGGTGAGCAGTCACGTAACCTAGTGCTGACACAGTTTGTTACTCGTAGCACTACCTTGCTGTTGCATGCACGGATGCTGCATGATAGAGTGTGGCAGTTCTACTTGGCGAACCCGACTTGCGGCAGCGCTAGCGATGCAGACATTATCATCATCTTCATCATCGGTGTCGCTATGGCATTTTCCTCAATCCACAGGGAAACGCCAAAGACATGTCATGATTTGTTCACGTTTTAACAAGTGAAGAATTTCACTTAAAAAGTGTCTCTGAACCGGTGATTCCCGTGTTCAACTCACATGTTACCTCCGCGCGAAACGTGATGACTATGTCGATGCTGATGATAATGGTGATGAAGATGAATACACTCACACATGATCATTATGATGATGACGTACTTAGTCGATGCCGGAACGCACAAGTAAACCCAACATCGTATTCGAGTAGTACATTCTGGGTACACGTTTACAGTCCAGAAGCTCGTTTAGGTTTCTCTTGTTGCTATCGTTTTTATGATTATTATTGTTATTCTCTCCTTCTTGGTTTTTCCCTTTCTTCGGTTGCGTTTAACTTCATTACTCATAAAACCTACAATTGATGTACTCCATGTAGGACCTACCCATGCTTACCCTTAGCCTCACCGGTATGTCAGTGTCTCAGTGGAGTTGAGGTTGAAAGGACTAGGGCTGAAAATAAATGGAGCCAACAAAAAGGAAACAAAAATCATATTTATAGGAATCTGAAACATTTAAGTGTTATCGTTACATTCGATCCAGGTATGGCACTATCCGAAGCGATGGCATGTGCTTCGGTGCTTCAGCTCAACAACGCCCCCATATGCAGGGGCTAAACTCTCTACTCAACAAGGAGGGACAACAGAGGGTGTGAATGTGTATATTAATAGACCACATAATGCTTTAGTGTCGGTGTGTGTTCGGTTCACTGTGTAGATGTGTGTGTTTTAGATTTTAAAGATTTAGCGCAAAAAATGTTTAAATAGAAGAAATCGGATGACATCCGCCTATATCAGAGTGACCACCAAAGAAATGTGAAAGATAACAACGAAACCAAGATGATCTAGTGGGGAAAACAAAGAAAGAGTGTGTACACCATTGAACTTAATTAACTTTATATGTGGGGGTCATGCCTTTAGAATGTAAGTCCAGATGATTGAAGAGAGGAGAAAATCATTTGATTCACATTCTTCTATGATGGTTTTGTGATATATAAATCAACTGAATAAAGTGTTAAAATTCGATAGTCGCTTATTTAATTCGTTAATATACATTTTTTTATCTGTTTTTAATTGACTTCCCTACTTTAGAGTATCCCCGGTGACTTAACAATTCTCATTTTCTCATTTGATATTGATAGCATTTGTTTGGAATGCATAAATGTTATTTAATTTTCTCAATATAATGAAATACATATACTAATGCAATTCATTTGAATTTGTTTGGAAATCTGTATTGACAGCTCTGTCGTGATAACTTAAGAATATTAAACGCAATATTTCCTTTAAGTATTTGTATTTCAAAAACACGTTTAAGTTATTTCACCAAGAAGTATTATTAAATGTATGCAAATGCAAAGTTTTTCTACGAGGTGCGTATGACAGTAGCACAAAGCCAAACGGAAAAAATAAAATTTTCTTATATCCAAATTTAAAAATATATTTATAGATATACTCTTTCAAATACTTATACAATCTTCAATATCTACTACATATTTGATTATTATTTTGTGCTGTATTTTTGCTAAAAGTCACACTTGCGTAATGATAAGTTATTGTACCTGCCTCGCATCTGCATTCAAATGCAGCGGTCTGTATAGCAATACATATGTATATAAATGCCGTGTTACATATGTACATATACACATATACACGTGAATATGTTTTCGAAGGAAACCTCAACTCTATGTACGATATTAACTCTTAACATAGGTTCACACGAAGTGCATTTGTACACACATGCAAAGGGATGTTCCTGTTTATAAGGACTCTAGAAGGTGATAATTTGATATGATTTGGAATTTTCAGGACCAGAAAACTTACATATTTGTTATCGTTTAGATGATCATGAGCTCAAACTCCAAAACATTCATCTAATTTGCTTTTGTCACAGCGACACTAAGATTCAAATAATCGGTCTAAAACATATCATACAGCGGATTTAAAAGTATTTTTTTTTAATTTTTGTACTTGTAATCGAAAAATACCACAGTGCAACAGCCAATATGGAGAGTAAGTCAGGGTGAAGGTACTAGGTCAGTATAGTTAAACTCCCAAAGGGTTTGTTTTTCTCTTTTTTTACGACCTTTTTTCCTTATCTTGAGGTTTGTTCGCTTAGGTTTTCAGCTATAACCCAAGAACCGTTTGGCTTATACAAACAATTTCTATTAATATGTCCATATAAAAATATCAAGTTAGACTTATTGAATCGAATGAAATGCATGTTGTGTTATTTTATATTTTTTTTGAAACCGAATTACAATATTTTCAAAATAAAACAACTTCTTGGCGCTTCCAGCGTTATGTTGATTTTGTTCTCCTGCCCCCCTTCTTTTCGGTTATCACCTCCCCCCCTTAGGACAATTTAAATATATCGTCAACTTACCATCAGTGATATCTCTATAATTTTATTATATTTATTGTGCTCCTTCCTTTGTCAAATTTTGGCTCGATAGGCAGAAGATTGGGTACATAATGTCCCTCGCTAAACGACCACCACTACCACTATAATCCAGCAGCCGCATAAAATCTTGCATCCATATTAAATATACATATCACATCCGTACCACTGGTAGGAAACCTGCGGCTCATTGCGTACGAGCACTCAAATATGCACCTTTCTGTTGCACGAATGCATCGATGCATGCATAGAAATATATTGTATAAATGTTGCATAAATACTGCCAGTCTTGTACAGCACACAGTATTTACACTTTAATGTGTGCAGGAAGCAAAATCCCTACAAATGCGAAAAAATTTTCCATAATCTGCCACAGTTTCAGCCAAACAGGCATGGGATGGGGCAGAGGCAAGGTTCTCTTTAATTTACATTCCATAATCAATATTTAAACGAAAACTCCTTGTGGAGCATCACCTCAGCGGTTGCCAAAGGAGCCCACATGCAGCTTACAAAGGGGAGGATATGAAATATTTTCGGTTACGATTCCATATCTGTGTTGTGTAGCTCTCGCACTTGTGGCTTTGTGAGCATTTTAAATGACTTCGCATCCCTATGGAATCTATGGCCCAATTGGTTTCAATGGCTCGGTTCGTGTTTAATATGTTATGCCCATGTCCATGATGCTGGGGTTTTGTTGGTACTACACCAGTGCAGGAGACAACTCTTTTGCCCTTGCTGGGCTATGACTTCGAAGTACTTGACGATAACGACTACAATTGAGACCCTCCTGCCCATATTGGGCGACTAAAGGAGGACGCTTAAGATGTGAACGGACTCTCTTAAGAGTTTTATTAACGTTTGTCACAGCTTTGCGAAAACTCTGGTTGTTGTATGTGGTCGCATGGAAGGAAGGCTGTTGTGTCGCTAGACCCTTGAGCTCGCCCATGTAACTTGGGCCAGTCGTGTAAGTGCGTGTGTGTGTGTGTGTGTGTGTGGGACATTTATCTGACTGCAATGCCATCTGATTATGATTTTTATACGACACTTTTGTTGTGATTTATTTGGCCATTCAACAATTTATGCCGCATAAACAGAAGGGGTGTCGATGGCTTTTAAATTATCTGCAAAACCATTCAAATTGTTTTGTATGCGATTCAGACTGGGATTGGAATTGTTTTTTTTTCTTGTTGTTTCTGTCTGTGTCTCACATTGTGGCGTGTGGTGTGCACTTGGTAAAGTTCATACGCTCGTTTGTTTTTTATGTGATATGTTTTCCTATCTTGCAAGCAAAAGGGGGTCACCACCAAGGCGTAAATGCACAGCATTAGTCGGAGTATGTGAGTCCAACGCACAAATACCATTGTACATACAAAATACGCACTAGTGCAAACACATTTGCACTGCAGATTTTTCCACCATAGAATAGGGTAGTCGAAGAATGGGGAAAATGCATTATGACTATATACTTTCTATGTAACTGATTTTTATTGGGATTTCAGTGACCATTTGGTGGATATATTTGGTCTACGACATGGCAATACTGCCACAAGATACAAAGAGCTGTTAGAATAGATTTTTATTGTTGCTTTCCAAACACATAAAATTGTGCCATAAAAAGCCATAATAGCGTACATGTTATAATGTTTCCAATTGATTTTCAGACATATAAGTCATCGTACGATGATGATGGCGTTGGCAATGGCATTTACATTACTTAAATCCTTGGAGCGCTGCTGCACTGGGAGTGAGTTGCATTAATGCCATGTAGTAAATGTTTATATATTATTTATGTTGCTGTCGTGTGAATGTGTTTTAAATTGTTTTAAATCAATGAGTTTTGATGTTAATGGCTTGACTCAATTGCAACCACAATGCAGTAGTAAGTGGATGGATGATGTTGCAACATTGAATAGATGGCCTAGCCATTGATGGACGCAATGTGCCGTCATTTCAAATTTCTTTTCTTTCATTCAAAGGCATTTTTGTTTTATTAATACAACAGAAGAGGAATGTATATGTAAAAGTAATGCATAATGGCTTACAGGATGTTGCACGATGGCGAGCAATGAACACATGCAGATGTGGCAATTGCAGATTTCTCATAAACTCTTTTCCTTGCTTAGTTCTCCATCTTTGTTGAATGCCAGAAAGGAAAGGAATGTGAGTTGACATAGTTGGACTCCTTATGCGGATGTCGTTTGTAAACTTTGCACAAGTTTTTACAGCTCACATGTGAGTTTGGAGAAAGTCTTGGTTGTAGCAGCAGATAACAGGCTTTAATTTTAGTCGTATGTTCTGTATATGTATACATATAAATGTATATGTTTGAGTGAAGGTTCTTGTATTCAAGATATTGTTCATAGTAAATCGGAATGAACCTCCATACACAAAAACAGAAAACGTTTAAAGGGTCTGTCGAAAGAGAGTGTTGGAGTCAACATTTAACTATTGCAGAAATGTTTTTGTTATTTAAACTCTTATATAAATATTGGGTTGTAGCTCAATACGTGTGCCATTATGGATCACGTCACATGTAGAAATGTGTTCGTAATCAATTTAAAACGTAAACACTACTACCGCCAACTGTCAAATTGTTAGAAGACTACAGCTACCTTATGATTAATCTCCGTCATAAGTTTGTCGAACTTTTCAAAGTATACCATCGTAGCTACTGAGCTTCGTTGTGGTTGCACAAACAATAACGAGCGTAAAATATTTGAAGTCATTTTAAATGAATAGCATTTACATTTTTTTAACGAAGCAATAAAAGCATATTTTACACTTTCAAAATTTCTTCTAAACCACTTAGTCATAGTCTTAAATAAAGATACAACAAATTTAATTGAAACATAATTTCCCTTTACGCCCCATGAATGAGTTATCAGATAGCTTTTCGCGTTATTGTTGTTTAAACAGGCTTTCTATTTTTAAATTCACAACACTCGACACCTACTTCTTTATAAACAAACGAATGCGACATCAGTTGTTTAAGAAACTTTTACTTGACATACCGATTAACTCGACACTATAATGTGAAGTTGCTGTCGACAACATCGATGTGGCCGCCGATGAAAGAAAATGTAAATGACTGAGATAGGAATTAAACCAAGAATCTCCCGCATGGTAGTCACGGGCTCTAAAACATACCTTCGCAACGAATTATCTCCTTTTCTGGTCTCCATGAAAAACACGGCGACCGTACGTTACATAATCATGGATCGCTTAGTTATCTGAATGTAACAATACCTCAAAATATTGATTGATTGAAGAATTTTTCAGATATTCTTATATTTTTTGATCTTATCTATCTAGTTAGTACGTATATGTGTCAATGTTTTGTGATATAACTTTTGTTTTAGTTTTTTTTTTATCGGATTACCTCATTTCGCACATTTAACATTACGTCTTTGCATTTCGTTCGCATTCAGTCATTCTCGGGTAGGGGAGAACAAACTGTTTCGGATGGCAAAAAAACAACAACACGACAACAACAGCAACAACTTTTGGTATAAGCCTAAGTAGAAAACTACATTCGCTCGCCTTAGCATCACAATGAGACGGATGTATGCCTGTGCCAGGGTATCCTTACGTCGACGGACCAGTGTTTGTGTATGGGTGTGTGTGTGGGTGTATAGTAAGACAGTTTGTTATAGCCTACTGGTGCTAGTGGCACAGCCACAGCAGTTACTGCCACATAACTGCTCCTGCCGTTATCGTTGTTGCTGCCGCTGCTGTATGTATGTAGTACAACATGTACATAGTTTGTTTTCTTGAGAAAGTTTAATTAAAATTTTCGAAAAGTTTCTTAATTAAATTCACAGTTTGAAATGTTGCATAAACATGTGTTGAAATAAATGTTGCAAAAATACATGTTAAACAAAAAACACTTCCTGCTTACAATGCCATCGCCTCCCCCAGTGCTCTGCCCTGCTCTGAACCACTACGCCCCGCTCCGCTCCAAATGACTGCACCTTCGAATTACGTTACTTGTTACAATACCATAACATCGTAATGTGTACAAATTCTATGGTGATGTTGTAAATGATTTTGCACACGTGTGAATGCATTTAAATAATAATCAAAATACACATGTGAATGAATGGCTGCATTTGCAATGCTTGAGTGCAAGTTTGTTTGTTTGTGTACGCTACATTTGTACAACATAAATCACTTCAAATTGACATGTGGCAAAAAGGAGATTTCAATGAATCCATTGATGATGTGGAAATGAGCTTTCAAATCTGTTAGGCTTTACATTTGCCCCACCTTCTCTTGCGGGTGGAAGAAGAAAGGAATGCTGGCATTTGAATTTCGTTTATAATAATTATATGTACTAAGTATTAGAAAATCGAAGGGAATGTTAGAAAATCCCCGGAAATGTTTCTTTGGAAGTTCATTAAGAACTCTTTGTGCTGTTTGTGACAAAAGTATATTGTATTGCAATACGTAACAAAGGGTTTGACATTTTTCTGATGTAGCATTAAGGAGTAAAAAATATATTTCGAACATTATTCACTTTCTAAAATATTCCTGTCTGTTGCATTCTCTAAAGTTAATAAAACTATTTACAAATTTCCTTTGTAAAAGAGTCTCTAATCGCAGAAATCGAAAAAATTATTTGACGTTTTCACCTTTCCAAAAAAAAAAAAAGTTCTTTTAAGATGTTAGGAGACATTAATGGATAAATTCGTAGCTTTAGTTTAACACATATACTAAAAGGGGAAAAATGTCAATTCTTTGTATCTCATACATACACAATTATTGTGATTCCAGTCTCAGTCATCTACATTAATTTCATCGGTGGCCGCATCGATGTTTTCGATAGAAAGTTCACAGAAAACAGTCGTCTATAAACAGTAGGTGCCGTTGTGTTGTCAGTCTAAAATAAGAAAGCGTGTTAATACATAATATCTCTCGAAGCTATCTCATATCCCATTCATGAGATGGCAGATAATAAATCATCCCGTCATCAACATGTCCTTTAAAGCTACATTCAATATCATTAATTTGTCTTCACAAACAAATGTTTATTTAATGTATCCATTGGCTCTCGCTTAGGATTTATTTCAATATTCAACTTAACATTTGATCAGGAGCGTACGAGTTATGTGAATTAACATTCACCAAAGAATAAATTAGTCATTTATTATAGTTTTAAAACAAAAACCAAATGAGCACCAAAAATTACAGCAAAAAACCTTCTCACCCACGCATTTTGGACTCATTTAAGAGCCAAGGTCATTTCAGGCATAAATCATTAATAAACGTGAACACCACCACTTGCACGCACCCGCCTCGGAAAGAGGTCACCAAAATGTGTATGCGAATAATGTGAAAGTTCATCGAATTTTGAGAAAAATGCCTAAAACTACAATAAATGTGTCTACATGGCTCCCCCTAGCCCTCAGCGTTTGAGTGTTAGATATTAACACAAGCTCACATGCTTCACATGAGTGGGGCGGAATAAGTAAGTGTTGGAACATGTGGGACGGTTGTTGTCCTTGTTGTCCCTGATCAAGTGTACATATTTATGAACGCGTACGTACCACTCTCCGAAACTAGTGGTGCCCCTCATAATGGTATAATAAAAATTTAAATATAAAACATAAACATGGCCATCAACAGCAGCGGTGTTTGTACATTCGCCGTGGCAGCGTATAATCTTATTTGTTTAAATAAACCTTAAAAGGTATTTGATGTTCGTCTCCGTAGGTTACTTTGCGGCGCAAAGAATGAAAGAAGCTGCCAGCCAACAACTTGAATGCGAAATGAAATTGTCATCTAGAAATGGAAATTGTATGTTCAACATGTTAATTCTGAGGACTATAGAGCAGCAGTGTCAGGAGTGCTGACACTCTTTCGTGCACGCTTGTTTAGCCGAAAGAAAAAAAAAAAAACATACATAAACAGAGTTAAGTACACTTGCCGAGTGATATTAACCTTATTAACAAGTTTTCGCAAGACATTTCTACAGAAATATAAAATATTTTTCATTAATATCATTATAATTGTATTTCTAATGTCGTCAACGACATCTTGATATACTTACATACTCATTTCTCGACATGCACATGTAGAGAAGTGGGTGTACATGAAAATGTTAACATTTATGTTCGCTTTGCTGAGCGACAAAATAAGAACGAAAGAAAGAAAAAACTGAATGGCAAATGTTGGAACAAGCTATGTCAGCAGCTATTTCAAACGACAACAACCAAATGGGCAACGAAAAATGGGGTATACATTCTATAGAAAGCTTTCAAATTGATTGGCATCATCCAGAGGAAAACACGTTCGTTAGTTTACATCTTTGTGACTCTCTTTCACCCCTCTCCGGCGGATCAGCAACATACACATGTGAAAGAAATTCAATGAATGGCTCTTGTATCATATACAAGTTATTTAACAATAAAAAGACATGAAGTCAAACAGTTACATTTATTTAAAGTTTAGCTAGCAACCGGAGAACATCTAATAAATTTCAATTGAAGTTAATGTTGTTTGTTGCTTGCCACTCGCATGTACTACACGTGGAATGTACTATACATTATGTGTGTGTGTGTGTGGTTTGTTGCGCCTTAATGCGAGTACATATTGTGGTGTGCATTGTATGCCTACAGGACTATTGACCTCCACATGCATAAAACAACAGGGACAAACGAACACCACTTCCTGGTTCAACGCTATATTCCGCACCCGCACACACACAGACACTTGCTCCCGTTTCTATTGTTGTCTGTGCTCGCTACAATGGCGGAGAATTCTTCTGTCCAAGACTTGGCCCAACAAAAGACAGCAACAATAAATGTTGCAAGTGTTGTTGTCATTGTGGGCTTGGAGGGTGTATGCGGGGGCACACAAAGCTCGAGCCATGAATTATGCAATTCTGTACAAATGAAACTTTTTTCCCTTCCAACAAACGCCGAAGAATACCCAGTAACATACATAGAAGAGCTTGGCGCATATACGTATGTGCAACACAATGCATATTCGCACCCATCATCGAAGCCCCACGCGCCCTTAGCTCGCTACAACATACGAAATATTTTGTTGTGCCCGAGTCGTGCAGAGCAGTAAGTAAGTAAGTAAGTAAGAATGACAGATACTCCACGCGTGGAATTTAAAACAGAAATGTGGAAAAGGAGGCTTCGAAACATCTGTGTAACCTAGACACCGCTCCCCCATCCCAGCCTTGTAGACATGTTAAAGGCGATTGTAGCCATTGCTTCTATGCCCATATTAGATGCTTTGTGCCAACCACATGTATTCATTTATGCAATATGCAACGCACCAGCCACGAGTCTCTGCCTCCGGACGCAATAACGGCTAACAGCCAGTCCCCATCATTTACGATCTTAACCCATCACGGACAAGTATTAGTGTAAACTTTGTGACAACTACGAATATTAAATGCTTTAAATAAGACTACAAAATTTCAACGTGCTCCCATGCGCCCGCCCCCCCCCCCCCCCCCCGGCCAAACATTCCCAAATGTGGCAGGCAAGGATCCACATGTGACTTCCATGTGACTTGCTGCAGAAGAAAGCGACGACGAAATAAACTCTAAAGTACTGTGTACTGACAACTTGTCGAGTGCTGCACTCACTTTTCGTACTCGTGCGAGTAAATTTAAATAGGAGGTGGCAAATGTAAACATCACAACAATTTCGTTTCGTTGAATATAAACATTTTCCTTATGTCTCCATCGGAGTTGAATTTAAATGGATTTACGGTGTAAGTAGATTATGGAACTTTTTGTGTATGTAGGGCTAGATTCTACGAAAGGATACTCGTGCAATTGCTTAAAATCTGAGTAGTGAGTGGTTAGTGAATTCGTTCGTTTGATTTTTTGTCTCTATTCATTCGTATATCATAAAAAAATAACGTTGGAGGTTATATTACTATTATTATACGCAAACGACGATACTTTTGAAATTTTGTTGTTATCCTTTTTAATAAAGACAATTTTTGACAATATTACGAAGTTTTTATGCAAATACAAATTGTTATGATTTTCCGAACTTGACGTAGGTATAATCCATTTATATTTCATATAAAATGTGTGAATTTATTTAAAATTATCTTAAGAGGCAAAATTATTTGTTGACATATGAAAATAATATAGTATCTATATATCTTAATAGATATTCTAATTTTTGTAGTTTTTAATATCTCATTTATTTGCTTTAAACATATGTTCCCTCTAAAATGCACCAGCGATCTATATAGCTACCAGCTGGTGGTTCTTCTGCGTGTCATGAATGTCAAATTTCTGGAAGTAGCGCGCTTTAATTTTTAGAGTCACGAGTTAGCTTTTACCAGACACTATCAGTAGATTGCAGGCTATCTTTTATGGTTGTATCGGGATTGGAACCCCTGAACATTCGCATTGTAGTCGCATATTCTAACCTTCATACCCTAGTCGGCCACAACGTCTCCACAGTCTCCAATCACAGATAGGTTGTTTGAAATTTTTTTCCCTTTGATCGTAAAAAAGATATTTTAAATATAACTCAATTGATGTCATCTCTTACTATCCGTCAGTACTGTTCCTTTGTATGTCCATACCTTAGATTTCGCAGCAAACAAGTATCCTTCATGCTAAAACGCAATAACACACACAAATAGTTTCCCACAATATGGAGTACACAAAGCATTGCCATAAATTTTGACCTAATCTTTCCTTAAACTTATTGGAGGAGCAACTGTAGGAGACCCTGTTTGAAATATCTCCTTGGATAGCTGTTCTTCCCATTTCGTGCTGTAAAGTATAATCCTTTTACGACTGTAAACGCTTTGTGCTTGTTTTCCGTTTGCAGGGGAACTGCTTTGACGTTGTTTGTTATGAAATAATTATGCTCTCGTATTTTAATAAACTGTAACCTCGTACCGCATGGCACCACCGCCGAGGCGGCTGGGGCATAAAACAGCACTGGAGTCAATTAAAGTAACCCTTTTTTGTAACGAGAAGCTGTACTGATGCTATTGGCAACAACATCGACAGTAGCAACATCGACTACGATGTTGATAATGTTGTCGATGGTGAGGGGGAAAAAGTCGTCAAATATTTTCAGAAAATAATAAAAGTGAAAAATTTGCATAATATGTAAAAAATCCCTTTGTATGCATAACTTTGTTGTACCATAAATCCTTGATTTATCCTAAGGACTCTGTTCTTCAGAAGCCACAGCAGCAACAATAACAACAGTGCCATAATCCCTGGCAGTAAATGGCAACAGAAAGAGTGAATAACTAATAATTGTATCTTAAGTATGTCATAATTTTGCTATTAAGTAACACTTAAAATACAAATTTACTCACAGGCCCACACCCATATATATATATGTTTGCACCCATATATATATATATTTGCGAATATGCAAATAAATGTACTCATGTACGGCAGTAAACCCTTGTCCTGCGTGCGCTTTTTCGCTGGTTAGCATTGAATGAAAGTCAAGCCTGGAATCCTTTTGTTATTGTTCAATTACCGTTATAATACACCCTGGTCTCTAATGTTCCAATACTATCAATATAAATTTAATACATTTCTACAAACAACAGCAACAAAAACTTTAAGAAAAAAAACGTCACTGAGCGGCAACACAAAAAGAAACGACGTCGTTCAAGTTGTTTTCTTTTTTGTTCGGGTTCGCATTTTCTTATGATTTTTCCCATACATTAACTTTTTATTTAAATTTTTAAGGATCTGGGGGTGTTGTTGTTGTTGTTGCGTTGCCGCAATTTCTGTTGATTCCTTCAGCCGTCAGCCTTTGGCCTTTGTCTTGCTCACATTGCTGCCGGGTATTCTCTTGCTGCTGTCGCCGCCGCTGCTGCTGTTCACTCTACATGCTGAATTTCCGAAATTTTGGCATGCAAATTTTAAGCGTTTTTTATTTTTCATTTGTATACATTTTGCCATTTATTCAATACCAAATGCCATCATAACGTCGTTTGGCAAGAGAATCCAATCGCCCCAAAAGAAAACGAAAGAATGGTTCAACAATAGCAACGTCTCGCAAAAAAAGTAAAGAAAGCAACAATATGTCTGCGAACAGTGCGAAAAAAGGCCTTTCGCCATATTGGGGAAAGACAGTGGGTTAATATTTCATAATATATGGAGAGATTTGCGCTCTACTGTCAACAAAGAGTCGAGTTGTATTACTACTTTGCTTTTGTTTACTGGCTATTTAGCGAAAATGGTTCATGATAGTGGTAGTGAAAAAGTATTATGTATATAGTAATTATTGTTTTTATCACTAAAATATACAAGACAATGCCACTAATCAATACTAACTGCCGCCAAGATTAGTGTGAAATTGCTTTATAAAGCTTATCTTGGACTTATTGGTTGCTGTTTGTTGTATTCCGTTATGAAAGTTCATCATAACATCCGAGAGTTGAGTTTCTTTTAATATTTGCTTGATCATTACATTTGTTGAAAGCTTTAGCATACAAATGCATTGAAGACGTGAGAAATTTTTTGTTTATTAATTCAGTGCACCAATTTTACAACTGAAGAACTGAAATATATCAGACCTTTTTTTAAACCTTCTTAGTAAGGCGAGTTTGCAGGACTTGTTAAACAACTAGTACGTTCCTCTCCTCGCTATTGTAAAGAGTCGACATACAGAGATTTAAAAAAAAAATATAATGCTACAAAGTCAGCGTTTAAAAATACATTTTACCAAAAGTACAATTTATTTCACCTAAGACATTTAAACGTTTTCATTTACTTTTAAACTTATTGTCTCTTCTACTCCACAGTGCCAGCGGTGTTGCTCTTGAGGTGTTTTTGTGCGAGTTTCTCTGGGGACAGTAGCAGTGGCAGGGGCAAACGGGCCATGTATTGGTTGGAAAGGAAGAGTAAGTAAACTTTGTTCAATATTTCCATAGGCTGTTGTTGTTGTTGTTTCTTATAAATTTCTTATTTTATATTTTATTCGATATTGTTTGTTAAGAACAACAGCGACGTCGCTGTTGTTGTGCGTTTACGATGCTGGGGCTGGCATGCCGTACCGTACCGTACCGTGTCGTTGCCGCTGTAGCTGTATGCATTGTTCTGTGGCATAGAGTAATATTATTATTTGATAAAGATGGTAAGCGTAACGAAAACACATTTCGCCAGTTAAAAGGGGTCGTTAGTAAATAAAATATGCGCACGTATTCACGCAGTGCGACGCGATGTCTTGACATCCATATTGACTGCTCTACCGCCAGCCATCCATCGCTGGCAGCTTTGGAGCATATTTCGGCGGTCGTGCCGTTCCCTGTCCCCCTCCCCTATAACTCCCAAAATTGATTCCCTACATTTTTCGGAAATTGTAACCTTTTAAGATGATGTTTATGCCGCTCGTTCTGTTCTTTATGTCAGTTTGTGTAGGCAGAGCTGGCTGGAATTTAGGCTTTGCTTATGGAAAGTAACGGGACTCGTACAGAGTTCGGTGTGGTCTACGGGTCGATGCGTTTCTATGTGTGTGCGGTTGTGTAGTTGTGCTTAGAAGTGCGTGCGCGGGTTTCTTTGTGTGTGTGTGTTTGAGGAACGACGATTTCTATCTGAGCATTTGAATTATTATTTCAGGAAGCTGTTATTTGTGCTAAGAAATATTTGCATAACTTTTCTAAATCACAGCCAGTCTTGTTATGCTTTGTGGCATAAAAGTGCCGTGTATGTGTGCGTGTGCCTATGTAGGTATTTGCGTTTGTGTTGAATATGTGTTTCCGCTTTCTTGCTTAGGTGTGTGTGTGTGTGTGAGTGAGTGCTCTGTGTTGTACGTATGTTCGGATCGTGATTTATTTATTACGTTTTGTTATTAACGGGGCAAATGTGTTTTCACTTCTATGGCGGGCCAACTTGATGTTGATGTTGATTATGACGACGACGACGACGACGTCGCTCGCTATCTGCATTGAATATTACTTATCCTTTCACTTTTGGGCTGTTGCTGCCAGCATAGTGTTGTTGGTGTTGTAGGTTCAGTTGCAAATTGATACCAAACACTGCCATTGAATACACATGAATCAAAATGTGAGGCACGAAGTTATTTAACCACAAAATCCCTTAATTTTATATGAGGTTATAAAACTGCCATTGTGCTCGTCATCAGTCTTTGTTTCGTTTCACGTTGATTCGCCCGCCATAGGGGGGACGGGGGCTAAAATCAAAAATCTCATCACATAATAAATATTAAAATAATGGCTGGATATGGAAAAAAAAGTTGCCACAGAATCCATACGAAATTCATAATATCATTAAAGTCACAAGGCGAATGGCATTTCCATTAGTATCTGCAACCAGCCTCATTCATATCCATAGATGACTAAGTGGCTCTGTTTAGCAATTTCAAGAATGCAATCATTCGTTATACTGTATTTTGGCAAAAATGTTATTTGGCCACGGATTCAATTTAAGACATTGGCGAGAAATGTGAAAAGGAAAAGACTTTTATTCATTTTCGTATGAAATCCCTTGTCAATTTGTGCCACATCCTTCTCATTTCGTGGGGTTTATTGAATACCGCCGCAATTCCCCGTCACCTTACGCCATAGTTCCACCATAGAAAATGTAGATTTCTTTGCTGGGTAAGCTGGCGTTAAAATGAGAAACTTTCGATTTGATTCTCTCATTTCTCATGCTCGACATGGTTTTCTTAACAGGAAACAAACACAAAATGAAATGATTTTCCTCTTCATACTTAACCGTATTTCACTCCACCCGAGCGTCATCGAATGCATGATCCAATATATATATAAATAACATACAAACCCACATTCACGTTCGCAACACCACCGACCATCTGTGGCAGCCGGGTGTAGGAATTGCAGACTTGAGCCATAAACGACTTGACAATTCTTGGAGTATAACCAAGAAATAAAAACAGTGGAATGAAGGGTAACGATGATGTTTCCGATGGTTGAAAAGCTGTTACTGAAGGCTAAGTCTCAAATGCCAGCCAGCTATGATTGTGTGTTGGGAAAAGTGTTAAGAACACAACAAAAAATATATATATGGTGATATATGTTTGCTAAAACAGTGTACCACTGTCCTGGTGTTCAAATGTTCAGGCACACTTCCCCTCCCCCAAAACCAGCATCAACATGCAGTAATAATGAATGTTCATAATAGAAAATGTTGCTTCGCAATGCTGCTACATGAGATGCTCCAGTGTTGCAAGAAGTTTATTAAACAAATGGATTTGTGGTAATATAAAGACAAGATTTTTACAAAGAAATACATATTTTTTCGATTTTGTAATAAAATGATGAGGTTGGGGAAAATGGTGAAGAGAAGAAAAGGAATTTGGTACCTAGAATAGTGGTTGAGTTAGAAATTGACAGATTAAAAGGAGATAATTGATCCTGTAATAACAATAAGAATGTGTATGTGGGAGAGTAATATTATCGCGGAACAAGTTTTTTTTGACGGAAATGACTTTAGTCAAACTCTTATACATTATATATTACAAAATGATTATATAAAATCATTTATTTAAAGGAATTTTTCTTTAACAGGAATTATTAAAAACATAATTGTTTGTAATATTCAACAACTGAAAAGGAGTTGCATATTTGCCCCCCAAGTTGTAATAAATCCAAAAACTCATTTAAACCCAAATTTCAACAAATGCAGTAAACCCACAACCCTCTACCTCTTCATTTGTCACATTAAGTTTTTGTAGGGACTCAGCAATCGACAGCTTGGTGGTATTCTTTGCTTTAATTGACGAAACTTTTCGTTGTACTGTATTTTTATTTTATCTAATCCGCAACAGGTTTATGTAGAATTGTAGCTAAAGCTTAAGCAAATAATTTCAATTAATGTATCTATGGAAAAGAAAATTCTACTAATTTTATCGAATGAAATCTTCCAAAAAAATTTCATTAATCGTCTTTTTTTCATGAATTTTCCCCAATAACTCCAAATGTATGGCCATATATAGGTTGTCTCAACTGTGATAACCTGAAAACTGTACATATGTAGCGAGTTTGCATTTGATACTAGCTTCATATGTATGCACAACGTATGAGTAATATTAATTTTATGCGGATTTTATTATTAATCATACGCACATCGCTCCAATATTGTGGATTTGAGGTTTAAAAACACAGTGCAGCAACCAATTTATGCAAAGTATTTTCCCTCAAAACATCCCTAGAAGATCAGGGTACGATAAAATGGCAAAAACAAATAATCTGGTAACGAAGAAAATCATCTCCTGGCTCTTGACATCTCAATTTGTAGTGTACTTTGTACCATCAATTGTTCGTTGGCTTCTTCTGCGGTTGCTAAGTAGAGTCCCCAGTTTTCATTCCATCACTCTTAATCACAATTTCCCTTTTTAATTTCAAATTGAAGATTTTCCATTTCAGAAAAATTTTCATAACATTATATTTAAGATGGTAGTGCGATTGCAATTTTTGTTTAACTAGTAATTTAACTGATAAACATCCAGACAAAAACGATGCACTCTGCCAGTTACTTATATACGATCTGATGAAAAGAACCAAATGGGGAATAAGCAAAGGACAACAGTGCAACAAACTTTCTTAATTTGCTACCTGAAGACAACAACAACTACTCGTACACCAGCAAGAGTAACGACAACTCCCTGAGATTTTTTTTGCACATAATCAAGATTTAATTTTAGAGACACCAGCTAACAAGTAAACAAATTCTCAACATTACCAACAGGGCAAAGCGGCAGAGGGGGCGACGAAGTACAATGGCCAGTCGAGTGAATTCCTGCAGCAAGAACAGTTCACAGATTATGGTTAGCAAAAGATTTAATAGCGTCGGTATGTAATGCTCCAAACAAAGAAGTGCCTGGCTATGCAACGCTTGTGCCCGAAACTGTGGCAGTTGCGGGTGTGCTGCTGCTCCAGTTGCCGGAATGGTAAAGGTTGTTTAGCTGTTTACGAAGACGCAAATAAAATCTTCTTTTATCATTTTCTTGTATAGTCATTACTATGGTTTTTGTTCAGTTTTCTTTGTTGTACTCCGCACTATGTACATCTATCTGTCTGACCAAGGACGCTGCTTTTGTTCCACTACTAACTGTCGGGAAAGCAACAACAACAACAACAGCGCTGCCTTGCTTTGCCCCAGAGAGAAAGGAGCAAAAGTTGTCAGTAGAGTTTTGAGCTTAAATCACAACTAACCATTTTTATTTATAAACTTGTCTGAAATTCTTTGCTTTTACTACTTATTGCATTTTGCAATCATACTCCGCATGCTTAAACCCTTAAATCCTGTCCTGGGCTAGCTGTAACTGCAACAAGCGGCACCAGCTCGATTGGAGTGCCAAGGAGTGAAGTGCAGTCATCAAGCGAATGAATAGATTTAGTTGTTATGACCATTACTACTATTAGCAAATGTTACTAACTGTGCGCTAATAAAAGCGCAGGGGAAAATCATCAACAGCTCCTTTAAACAAAAAACAGGAGCTGTAACACATCAGCATCGTAGGGTTCTCATGCAACGCACAAAACTCAGAGGTTTGTTACAGTTAAGGGTGCAAGAGTGCCGGGTTTCCACCGTAGTTTGGTAGCCATAGCCTTTTGCTTTCATGCTTTATGTCCTGTGCAAAGGATTATTGTAATTTTTGTTTTTATTATCTCTCCGACTCTTTTGATTTTCAATTTCTAGTTTGGTGTTTTTCCCTACTTTGTCTTCGTTTGTTTTGTATTTTTAATTCGTTTTAATGAAGTTTCATACTAGCAATAATAATTCAAAGATCGAGTATTTTTCTTTGGTTGAATTTCGTTTGCATTTGTCTTTGGCATATTTTGGTTATTTCATTCTCTCTTTGAGTGTGTGTGCTTTACTTTATTTTTTTTTCTAATAGAATGTATCTTTGGGGTCCATTTTAACAATTTTAATTTATAATTTCTGTTTTTCTTACGCTTAACTAAATTAGGACCATGTGACCACCACCCACTCGGGCCATCGTTGGTATGATGAAATAAGGTCATCTCAACAACAGATGGTCGGCCAGACGAAAGTGGCACGGGTAGACGAAGTACTAGCAAGCTCGAAAGACGGCCGACCGGACGACTGAGCTCCTTAACCAAGCGCACAGACGAAAACGCTCAAACTCTTTCTCCTTTTTGGCCTTTGTACATTTGGATGCACAAGTGCTGCCGTTGTTGTTGTTGTTGTCGGTGTTGTTATATTTTAATAACAATTTGTTTCTTTGCGTTGTAAATGTAGACTGAAAAGTTGATATTAATTTTAATAATTGAATATTTTACATTCCTGAAATGCTGTCGGCAGACCATGCCGGATATCCGTTGGCCATGCTGTTGTTTGCTGCTGCCAACGTTATCGTTGTTGCAATATTCTATTAGATATTGTATACTCTTTGTTCTAATGAATAAACACACAGAGGACTTTGGGTGCGCACAGAACTGTGTTTAAACATATATCGAGTTATCCTTAAACAAAACTTTTGCCTATGAACCGAACAAAGAAGACCATCGAGCAAAGGGTTTTACGCAAACAATAATGTATTTTCTACAAGTGCGTCGTCTTTTAACATATTTAAATTGATTTTGTCTCAATGTTGTTGAGTCTGTCTGCCCAAATTTTCGTTTGTATACATCTATTGTTTTTTTTCTGCGAATCTGTTTAAGCATGTAACGTTCAAAAGTGATTTTGGGTTTTGAAATGCTCTAAAGATGTTCAGGAGAGCCATTTTTCTGAACGAGGATTGAACTTGCAGATGATAAAAAAAATAACTGATTATGGAGTCAAAAAAGGACAAAGGGAGCCATTAGCACGCTAGCAAGCAGTCGGGTGGGGGGATTCAGATCCTCGCTGAGCTCCACATTGGTTTCAATCCAACACACAAACAAAAACATTATAGACTCCCGGGTTTTTTGGACTTTTAAATAAAGTGGGATAAATTAATTAAGCACATTCAGTCATAATTTAACAGATTGGTAGAAATCTCTAGATGTTAATAGAGATTACGCCTCTTAACCCATTCCCTTCCTTGGCCTTGTTGGCTTCAAAAACTTATCAAGACCCCACATTAAATCTTTACTTCATCTAATTAACCGCCGTAAGAAAACATAACGAAATTTATACGATCATTTTCAAATTCGTACAACTGTATAATTCATTTATTTAATATAATTAAATTCATTTTTAAATTTATAATAAAAACTATCTTCACTCACAAACTATACTAACAGTAGACGCGAATATAATTTTCATGATTATAAATTGTTTAATGAAATAAAGGAATGATTTGCAATTATGTTAACAAATAAATATTCAAAAAGAAAGCTACCTAAACCATTGCATTATTATATCAGATTATGAATCGTTTTATACTGGCATAGGAAAAAAATAGAAATTCGTAATATATAAAAAAAAAGAAATATGTCACGCAAGATTAACTACATTTGTTCACGTTATACCTTATCCAAGCAAAATTTATATTTTAAAAAACCCCAAAAATATAAGGTTATCACTTACCAAGTTGCAGGAATGTGATGTTATGTAATGATCTTCGAGGCCTCGATGAACACTGGTTTTCCTGTTATGCTAATGAATCTGCATTAAAGATATGAGATTACAAATTTTGCTTAGGTAAACTAAACGGAAAAATCTTATCTGTGATAATTTTTTTTTTTTTTATGTTGGTTTGTTCTGGCCTTAAAATTATAGTTTTGCAAAGCTATCCTTTGCCGCACTTAAGCCAGGGGTGTTCTCATGGAAAATAAGTTGTTAGCCAGTATATTTGAGATATGTCTGGAGCTCTGGGCCGTTCTTCGTGGAATCTTATGTGTATTTCAAGCTGCCAGTATGTTGTAAAAAGGTTTTTTTTCGATTGGGTATCTTCACCACTTCTATACACTGCTCAAGGCAGGGGGGGTTATGGTATCCACGTGGAAATTATGACGATTCGTAATTTAATTATCGTCCACCATACAGGTATATTCCGTCCAAGAATATTCAGGCCTCATTTCCGCCAGTCCAGCCTCGAATGTACGGAAATGAGGGTGTTTTTGATAGTAAAATGCCGGAAGATTAATTGATTTGCGCAAGGTATTTTAAGTTGTTAAATATAAATTAGACTTAAATGCCACTAATTTATATTTAAGGTTTACTATAACCTTTCCACACAAATATATTTTAGTATACTATAAAGTATCAAGACTAAATTCGATGCGCCCGGCTTACTGACAAAATAACAAAAAAAAGATCACTTAGTTGATCACATAGAATTAAGCCTTGGTTAGGGATATGAGGAGATGACTGACAGTATTTCACCACTAGCGATTAGTAAAATCTCTCTAATGGTCAAAGCAGAATTAGAAAAAAGCAAACAAATCAGAGTATGTGACTACAATCACACCTACAAATGGGCAAAGTAAAATCAGTAAAAGGGAATCTTGACTTAGCGGTTACATGTAGAATACACTTAACGTAAGCGTACATTTGGTAAGCGTGTCTAAAAATAGAACACAGTGGAGACCAAAACTTATATGTTTTTTTTTTTATATTATTCTATTTTTTTGTGAATTTTCGGTGTATAGAATAATATGATACTTGTTTCAAGTAATATTTTCCGTTCTAATTAATCTCCACAAAATGAAAATATTTTTTTTTAGTTAAATCAAACACATTTCGTTTACAAAAGCTATTAAAAATAAATTAATTATAATAATTAATTAAATAATTTAAAAAAAACATATATTCAAGTTCTCCTGGGCCGGTATTTGAACCTGGTATCATCGCCACTGAAGTTGACCACGCAACCACTGATCTACGTATTAGTCGTAATTGCTTAAGTTCAAAATTTAGGTTTATTCTTATTATGGTAATTATTCTGGTTGTTGTCTTCGTTAAATGTATCTACGTGTGTGCTGCGCTTTAATAGAGATGAGTAAATTTGCATATGCAAAACTTTAATTGTACGAAAGAGTACGCTCATATCAAATCATCAAATCTCATTGTAGTCCAACAAAAAAAATTTTTTTTTTTTTCGTATTTATGTACACCACAAGCATTTGTGTTACAGATTGGTCTGAATGGGCAATTTCAAATTCGAATCGAAATGAATTTATGTGCTGGAAAACGACTGCGAGGAGAGACTAACAATGACAACTTTTGATAGACAGTGTGAAAGTTTGGAGACGTTTTTTTTTGTATATTTTATATGTTTTTAATTCTACGCAAGAGGATCCTACTAACATTCGTTTTCTAAAACGTAAAAAACTTAAAAATTGTCTATGACACAAAATAAACTTAAGTTATTGAGGGTGCAGCGATGCCAAACTGTTGTTGTTCTTTGATATCTGTAGCTAATCCACAATTACCACTTAAGCTACATTTCGTCAAGCTACATTTCGTCGTCAACAATATAATTCATTTTAAAAGCGTATGCTATCCGCTTTTGTTTGATTCGCTTAGCATGTACGCGTAGATCCGAAATAAATCTCCTGCCTTCAGGGGAGAATATAAACGCGAAAATCTTGCCACTGTGCGTTCTTTTATAGTACTTTCAATTATTGCGTATACGCAACATATGATCAAACTGCAGATGAACTCCGTCCGCCACACTTTCTTCTCACACAGACTAATGCCGTTATAACGGCACATAATGCTGTTTCGTCGTGTGTGATTGTAAATCTATGTCCTGATGCTGCTATTGCCTGGAAATGTTAATAGACTAAAATCCTCAGACATGTATGCAAAATATGGTTGGGAAATGTTGTATTTGTGGCTAACGCACACTCTTACACACCCACACTGCAACCCGCATTCATCTGCATTGTTTTGTGGGTAAGTGCGTAAGTGTGAGTGTACTTCTCTGTGTTTATAAGATAAATGACAACTACAAGTACGTACACATGTAGAGATATACCTCGATGAATGAATAGATGGACAATTAAAGGGTGATTTCAACCGCCCCTCCACCCCCCGCCCCCCATCTCTTCTCATACTGTCATCACTATCCATTACTATATTTACCTCTAGACAATGTAGGAGATATGGCGACTAAGAGATATACATATAAATGCCACCACCTACAAATGCCGCATTAATAGTTTAACTATGGTGCATTTACCAGTTGTGGACACAACAAATGGATGAAGAGATTTAGATTTGTGCTCGATTTCAAAGAGTGATGAAAAGTTTCCTCGGCGTAGTTATGTCCATTGTTCATTACAGACAATTAGTTGTTAAGTTCCATAAGAATGACTATTTGTACCTAAATACAACAAATAAAAATTTCCATTACAAAATGCCTGCCTCTGCCGATTCCCCCGTTCTAATGGATGCGTCTGTCAATGCGTTAGAAATGTTTTGTTCTTGTCTGGCACCAAGACGATGTCGATGCTGTTGTTGTTGTTGTGTCTGTAAGGCAACAATTGCCTTTTACAATTAAACGATTTTCAATGCCAAGTGAAGTGTTTTGTAAATGTGTTAAAAGCTCCAGTCGAAATACTGTACAACATCAATGTTAACGGCAAAAATGCAACACAAATACATGGAGAGAAATGCAGTAAGTGTTGTGCGTTGGATTTGTAGTCATTTGACTTTTTTTGAGAAATTGCCAGATTGTAAATTCTCAAGCATTATCTTGAAGACCTTTTACATTTTACGGTATCTTGATATTTGTTCGCTTAGTTTTTCGGCTATAACTCAAGAACCATTGATGATTTCCCATTTCATTCTTCAGCAGAATTGTAGAGAATGACAACCCCTTTAGGGGGTTTGCTATACTGAACTATTACCTTCACCCTGATTTGAAATTTCTTATCCCCAGATTAATGTGCGTATGAATAATATAATTGCACTAAAAATTTATATTACTTATACGTTGTACATACACTCATATATAAATACATACATACGTATGAAGGAGGAGGAGAAAATGTATGAAAAAGGAGTATAAATGTAAATTTTTTCAAGATTTCATTCGATAAAATTATTCCAACTTTATTATTCTTTAGATATATATATATTAAAAGGCCGCCTTACCCGCTGTCTCATAATACATTTCACAACTCTTGAACAAAAACCTATTGGTAATAATCACTAATTACTAATAGTTCGGTTACCCGAACTATAGCACTATAATATTAAAAGAAATTATTTATTAAAGCCTTAGCTAAAATTTAGCTGAAGATTGAAATGAAAAATCATCAATGATTCTTGAGTTATAGCTGAAAAACTAAGCGAACGAACAAGATAAGGAAAAAAATATTGGTCTGATAACACCAAATCCTTTAGGGGTTTTACTAGACTGAGTTCCTACCTAGTACCTTTACCCTGACTTGGAATTTATCACCCTATCAGATTGGCTGTTGCACTGTGTTATTAACTGTTCGAAACAACGAGCTGCCTATTTTGTCGTATTTCTTGGGGGTCTTGTGTCTAAAATTTGGAGCAACCCAGTAGTATTTAGTAATAGTAGTGCTTTTCCTACAAAAGCTTTCACAAAGTTTGAATTATGACAAGTGGTAAAATGTCCTTAACACTAAATTTTTATTTGTAAATATTTATTTGATTCCCTACAATATAAATGAAGTCCCCTTAGTATAAAAAATAGTATTATTTTTTCTTTTGACTTTGCCACTAAAGATAATATTTTACACCGTGTACTAGCTTGCCTGCTCGTACATTTTATTTGTACGCAACAATTTCACTTTGACTTTGACTCGCTTTGTAAGGGAATTCTGGCTCCTTAAAGCCGATGTTGTTGTTCAATGTACATTCAACATTGTGCGATATGCGGACGCTTTGTAAATGTTCGTTGCGTAGCCGGCGCCTTGTAGTTGTTGTTGTGCAATTGTTGTATAAAGCATTTGCACGCAATTTTCGAGTGGTATGCAAATTATTTAATCATTTAAATTGGAAAATTGTTGAAATTCTACAACAGATATGTATCTCGCTCGCATCGAAGGTACTACAACGGCACACAAAACGTTCACGCTGCGGTCCGATGTGGACGAAGTGAAGTGAATTTCTCTGGCGGTTGAATGTCGGTCTGTGTGCTGGCCTTTTGTTGTGGCCGTTTGCTCGTGTGGCGGTTAACTGTGGCGGAGAAGTCTCGTCTCACCGGTATCCAGTCCATTATGGACTTATAATCAGTGAGCCATTGGCCATTGGTAGTTCACAGTAAGGACAGTTTGTGGAATTGTTGTTCTAATTGCCATTTACTTACAGTAACAACTGTTAGTCGGTCCGCTTCGTTTCGTTTAGTCTGGCTGTCTATCGGTTTGTCTGTCGGATGTTATAGGTATTGTTCTACACTGGCTATTGTTTTAAATGTTTAATTTAACAACATTGTACTACATCAATCTACGGGCGGTATTGTAGTTAGTATTCTACTGGCCGCATCACTTTGTATGCCCGGCTGTCTGGCTGTCTCTCTGTCTGTCTAGTTGCAATATAGTGAAAATTTTATTTAAATATTTATTTTTGTTCGGCCATGATTAAATTAAGTTGATGCAGTCGATGTTTTGCAATTGTTGCTGCAATTCCTCTTGCCATTGTCGTTCTCGGTGTTGTTGTTGCTGTTGTAAACGTTTGTCTGCATTGTGTGCCAGCCAGCCAGTCAATCATATAACAACAATTGCAAATTGGTTTCCATTACAGAAAATGCAAAAATGCAAAACAAACGAACGCAGAGACAGAAACAAATGCAGGACGCTTTCTTCATCATCTGAGTATTTACTGTTATCGATAGCCAAACCCTAAATCCACAAGGAGCAGACATACTGGCCCGACATTAAGAATGAACCAGGATACACGTGCACACCACCACCACACACAGGCGACTTACGCACTTGCCCACAAAGAAACATTAAAATATAAATGAAGAGTTGTTCGCTTGGGTCTCAATGTGACCATACATTATGAATTATGTGTAAATAATTCATGCACTTACATACAAACGCATTTGTATATTAAAAAAATTAAATGGTTTCCTTTGTATATATCCAACAGCTTCTGTTGTTGGCAACCTTTATGGTATTCCGTTTGACTTCTATGACCGCTTGCGTTCGCCTGGAACATGAGTGACGATGACAGCAACAACAGCTAGGTACAATTTAAGTACAGGAGAGGTACTCTGGTTCAGAACAGAAACAACTGTTGTATATTATTACTGATTCTTGTAATCAAATAATTGATTTCAAGAAATAACGCAATCTGTATTGGAACTTGGTTATAAACAACTTGGATAATTTGTAGATTCCCTTGTAAATTTATGGGGATCAAGTTGGATCTAGGTAGATCCGAAAAATGGTTGTATCTGACTGGATCAGATAAGATCAGTGCTGATCTTATTGTATTTAAGTTTATCTAACCTGATCTGAGATTGATTCTTAATTTTAACCGATTACATACACAATCGAACAATATCAATGATCTTATCACATCAGTTTGTATCCACAAGATTATTATATAAGACGGTTCGATGTACATCGGGTTCAATTTTATGCTATAATAGGATTAGTTTAGATATAGTGGGAATACATAATTAGATTTAAAACTGGGAAACATTTCGCATCAAATTAAATGTAAATAGATACAAAAAAAAGCTCTGATAAATCTAAATCCATCATTATTTGCTCGTATACGGGAATAACTAGATCAGATCAAACATATTTCACACAAATATAAAAGTTGTAAGAAAGGCAGCGTCATCATTTAATAATATCATCATTTAATCCAGTTGCATCAACCGTTTTTGTTGTAGTCTTCCATCCATGACGGTGTATATGAAATAAGATCAGATCAGTCTCAGAAAACCGATAGTGCATAGAAATAATTTTGCGGTAGAGTTGTTCCCACAAATATCATAAGTAAAAGAAGGGATCCGTGAAACAAAATTCTTTAAGGACCAAGTGGCGGTACTGCAACAGGTAGTCTTTTTCGAACATAAGCGGTGGAGATAATGCTACATCTGTTTTATGAGCAGAAACTATAAAATCTGATGTCTTCTCCGTATTATTGAAAAACTTTTTTCTTTCATAATTTAGGTTTCCATAATTACACACCTTTTTTAGTACTATTGATATTATTCCATCACTGATCAACCAGCTCAACCATATATGGATAAACATGGGTTTTGATGCAGGTAACTTTTTTTTTGTTACACTCCACTTTGAGGTATTCGCACGTTGGTTGGTCCATACCTTGATGAGTTCATGTTGCGGCTGTAGAGGGAATTCTCTGGAGAATCCTTCGATATGTTGGCAATATTTCGGTTACGTATGTTGTACAATTGTTGCTCAATATTTGCAATGCCTGCCGTCCAACGCTTTTAGTGTTGCTGTTGCTGTACAACATTGCTGCTGATCCATCACAAATGCCGGCATCGGTTGTCCTGTGTGCACCGTCCGTATTAAGGGGATGTTGTATTTTGTTGCCGTCTGGGTCGAATGGATGGCTATTGTGCTTTCAACTCGTACCCTCGTCGGTTTTATTTCTACCTATTTGCTTGCCAAATATAGACGGATGTTTATGGTTGTCAGTTTTCTTCTTTCCTTTATGGTTATTATTGCCATTGTTGGCGTTGTTGTAGTCAGCAGCCTGTGTTGCTGTAATTGTGTGTAACAAATAATTTGATGCGTGAATGTATCTGTTTGACAGGCCAAGGTTCTGGGTTTCGGGGTCCACCCCGTGCGGTTGATTGTATGCAATTTGTTTACATATCAAAGTAATTAATTGTATACACAAACATGAATGGGCGGGAAGGGAAAAAACATAACTCCTCATACCCATTGAGCCGTCGTCCTTCGTCATCTGACAATGGAATGTGACAGTGTAAACACAAACAGAGAGACGTCACATGACAATACATTCAATCATTTTAATTAAAGCATTCACAAGTCAAAAGTACAAAAATATGATTAATCATTCAACATGTATCAGGTCGTAAGGAGTGGGAAATGCAAAGATGGTCCAGTGTAACATTGCAACGAATCTGCCGATCACGGTTTTAGAAGGATTAAATTGTCATCTTTACAGCTATGCTATTATTAAAAATTTAACATTTATTGCATACCTCATTTCGTAGTTTAGATCCTAAATAGTATCTGGTCTAATTAAATTACATACACATTCTCTGTAACTGCTTTAAAAATGGTCCAAAATTTGTATTGTAGGCGTATACGATATAAAAAAGCATAGCACCTTCATTTGGCTCTGTAACTAGAAATGTCAGAAAAACTACTGCGTATTTTAATTTAATTTGCTAAGCGTTTCTTGTTGTTGTTGCTGCTGCAGTTAAATCGACTTGCGAGTTACCTTGAAATTAATAATAACAACTGCAACGGTAACGGCAACGAAATAAGAACAACACTGGAAAAGCAATAAAATAACATTTGTAATTCTAAAATCTCCTTTTACAGATTAAACGTGTACGTGTATGTACATAGTTGTTGGCAGATGATGGCAGTGTTGGTGGTGGTGGTTCTACCCATTTATTTCTCAACTTAGTGTTGCAATGTTCAAGTGGTGCAGTAGTGTTTGCCTGTGATGTATGTGGGACTTGTGTGAGTGTTAGTGTTAATGCCTGTATGACGTTCTTTTTGGTTTTTGTTTCTCACTCGATTCATTCCATTATATAACGATGGCAAAAGTTTTTCAATCACAAGACACATTCACACACACACATACACACAGCCAAAGATTCATATATGGTATTTGCTCGCACACACAAACACAGGCGCGCATCAAGTGCATTATATGAGTTTCGAGTTGTAAATTGCATGCTATACAAGAGTAATGGCTATGGCTGGCAATACATCCAGGTTGGCGGTGATGTTGCGGTGTTGTTGTTGCTGCTGTTGTGCAGTGCAGTGCAGCGTAGTCATTGCGCGCGCCAGCAACTGTCGTTGGTGGTAATGGTGGAATTGTTCATATAAATCCGTTTGCCAACCACAATTCATCAACAAAGTTTAAACTTTACAACGTTATAAAACGTAAAGTAATATAATAAAAAATGACATTTTCCTTACCACTCTCTCCCTGTTCCTCTCTCTCTCTCTGCCTGTCTCCAATATTCGCCATCCCAATCATTTGCACACTTACAGTGCAACATACACGCTGCATGCAAGGATAAATTAAGGTTGGGGACTGAGACCCTGAATGAGATGAACAGGTTGGATGAACATCAGACTTACGAGTATTTCAACCATACATTTTTGTCACGTTTTTAATGAGACCACAAATCAAGCGATGAAAAATTGCTATAAAATGTGTACATATGTGTGCGTGTGTGTTCAGTTATTATTGTACATTTGATTGTATGCGTTCGTTACTATCCATTAACGGATAGTATATGTGGGTATGACATAATAAGTGTGGACTAGTGATCGCCTTTGCCAGTGTGGGCGGCAGGGGCAACAACGACAACAAGGAAATGACAATATTTCCCAAGCCCAAAGACAGAGTCAAGCAATTACATAAACCTAAATTTGTATGTATGAGAGTATGCATGCACGCACACATTTACATGTTAATGTTGTGGTATTTTGTTGTTGTTAGTGTTGTCTATTATATCATGCTATAAATTATGAAAGAAAAAAAGTCATAAACATAAACATAAACTTGAAATTTGTCATTAGTAAACAACAAAGTTTAAAAGCTTTCGCTCATTTAGGGGTGTTGAGCATGTTAAACATATATACTCGCACACACACACACACACATACACACACATAACCATCAGCAAGAAGCAAGAGGCACAAAAACAACAACATTCGTTCTAACAACCATCACAACTTTAAATTAAATATTTTTCTATGTTTTGTCATATTTGCAAGTGCCAACTTATATCACTGTGTGCATGCGTATATTTCTGTGTGTGTGGCTAAATTTGTATGATGCTTTCACTGTGGCAGCAAGAGTTGTATAAGAAAAAGTTGAAGCCATAGCTGCAGAAGATTGAGCAAAAACCCAAGATGTTTGAGAAAAGCAAAGTTTGTTCTTACACAACATTCCATGGTACGAATTTTCGTATATCCTTAAGTTTTGCAAGTACTTGCTAAAACTTGTTACACTACTTTGCAGGCCCTGCCGTTTGTGCCCTTCAAATGTTAAGGATGAGGTTTTGCCAGCCCGTGTCCCGATGTTGTTGTTGTAGTGGTGAAGCACAACGACACAACAAACCATTCTCATTGTTTCTGCAAGAAAATAGAATGGGGGTTCACAGTTTCTGTCCTTAGTTTTTCTCCAAACGAAATTCCTACGAGGGGCTGTGGGTGTCGCTGGGGCACAGCCATTGCGAGTCGCTTAGAAACTTAACCGATTTAGGCCGTAAATATTTCTTTGGTACAAGTACAAAATTGCATTTTATGTTTTTCAAAATGTTGTCGTTTCTTTTGTTTAGATGTTGCTTTTGTCGCCGTCGTCGTCATCGTCATCGCCATCGTAGCCGTTGCTATTTGCATCGTTTCGCTTTTGTTGCCATATTTCCCCATTTATTTTCTGTTTTTGTTGTGGCAAAAATGCCCTTGTCCTTGTTACACTTTTCCAAAGTACAAGTGCGAGCTTGTTGTGTTGTTGCAACATTTGCGAAAACTACCAATTCAAACAGAAAAACCAGAGAAAAAATATTACGAAATGGCAAAAATTATCCCCAAACAAGCAACAGTGCTTCGCAACTAAACCAGAAATAAAAAACGCAACGAAACGATAACTTTTGCATTTAGGCAACCACATTGACAAAGTTTTCTATGGTGCAACTAAGCTACACAGACGCTGACACAAACTCACACACCCACAACACCAATGCATGTACCAAAGTGGTGCATACGAGGCGAGGGGCTGCTAGTGCTGCGTTATTTTGATGTTGTTTTATTCTTACACAATTTTAACAGCTGAATCTCGGTTTCAAGAGCTGACAGTGGGTTGAAACATATTCCTTTTCAGAACGAAAAGTTTAGGAACAAAATTAAACTATGTTAAATACGGACGTAAGTGCATGAACCGATCCTGATTTCAGAACTTTTGTATGTAAAGAACCGGTACGTTTTGGATGGAGTTGGCCGCTTAAGTGTTAATTGACAAAGGGTTACTATCCCTACGGGAAATGAGGTGTCAATTGTCTAAAAGTTCCTGTTCAGAGATTGGTGAAAAGGGACGTGTCACCAAAGTGGTTCTAAAATATGAAAGAAGTATCAATTGACTAGTGAATAGTATTATATATACAACTATTTTCAACTGCGGTACTTAATAGAAATTTTTCTAATAGTTCCTAAGAGAAGCATAGTTCCGTATAAATTTAAAAAACACTTTAATTTAAATGTCTTTTACAGAATAATCGAGGTGCTCGAAATCATGTACTTTTAGATGGGCCTGAGATTGGTTCTATAGAAGTGGCACTAGAAATGTTTTTAAAGGGAGTGGTCCAAGTTATGCCGAAGGGTGTTAATTCACATTTCCAATGACTTATCCATATTCAAGTGACGTTTTTCCTTCATATATTACCTACCCACCTGAGACCAGTCACAGGACTTGTTTTGTGTTTGTTTGGTTTTCCGTAAGGATATTTATATATGAAATTGACACTCTTAAAAACTTTAGAATCAGTTTGAGGACACATCCTCTCCCCAGCAATAGAACAGAACAGATACTTTTAGACAATTGACATTTCCAGAATATTTTTGACATATTATAGTTTATAGTACAAAACAGTATAAATTGATTTGTTTGCTTTTAAAATGGTTTTTCTTTTTGCATTATAATAAATCAGTGGGCTAAAAATCCCCGACCGTTATTCAAATAAGGAGTTTGGCTGCATTAGAGTTAAGAACTCCAATAAACTCTAAGGCGTCCCCTAAATAGAAAGGAATCCCAGAAAGAAACTATATGTGTAGAAGTATATAGTTGTGACTGCAGAATTAGATAGAGTTAGGACACGCCGAAGGGGCATTTTTAACATAAAGAATCTGCTGTTCGCAGAAGAGAGAGAGAGAGAGATTTGTAGGTCAGTTTCTATTTTACATGATATCAAAAGCAGCTAAATACCTGCTTTGAAGATGCTCTGAAGTGACTGACGTTGACCATAGCGGCGAATTCGTATGTGGAAGAAAAAAGTAGAAGATATAATTCGAAAAAGAAGCAGTGTTGCCACTTTGTGTGTAATATCATGTGTTATTTTTGGTTGCATGTGTAGCCTGTGTGTAATAAGTCTCATGTGTAATTAATGTGCAATTTGATTTTTAAAATTTTTTCGGTTTCATCACTTTTTCATTGTTTATGTTTTTCATCACATACAAGTTGTAATCTGTTAGGTAAACTAACATAATTAACATTAACATAGTTGAAGTGCCGATATGTGCATAAGTCGTTTCCAAAAATTAATGATTCTTTTCGCTTTTTGTAAACTAAGCATATTATTCGCAAAAAAAAGAAAGAAAGATAAGGAGTGCTGTACGTATTAGACAGGGGGTGGTGCGTATACGTTATTTGTATATCATACGAAAATCAGATGTATTCAATTACTTTAAAATGTACATACATACATAGTATATGGGTATTTCCTGGCATTTCGCACGCACGTTTTTTTTCTTATTATGTAATTTTCTCGAAAAGTTTAAATATTTTGAAGATCATGTTCATATTAAAAAATGTAGATTTTGAAAATTATTGTTTTGAGGTAGTAGATGAGTTTACCTACCTCGGGTCTTCCGTCAATAAGAAAAATGATGTCAGCCACGAAAGCGGAGAATAGTGCTAGCCAATAGATGTTTTTACGGACTTCGGCAGCACTTTAGTAACACCACCTTATCTCGGAATACTAAGAAACAGCTTTACCAGGTGCTAATCTTACCCGTTCTTTTGTATGCTGCCGAATCATGGGTGCTTACGACAAATTTATGGACCTATCTGTGTCGACGGCGAGTTTCGCCATCGGATGAACCATGAGCTGTCTGAGCTTTACCACGACATCGACGTAGCTTAAAGAGTCAGAATGCAACGACTACGATGGCTGGGTCATGTTGCCAGAATGGATGTAAATGCTCTAGCGAGAAAGGTGTTTGAAGGCGAACCTGAAGGACGACGCAGAGCAGGGAGACCCAAACTCCGTTGGAAGGACCAAGTGGTAGGCGACGTGCCACCATCTGGTAGGACTAACTGGAGAACATACGCACAAGACCGAAGCGTGTGGAATTCTTTAGTACTTCAGGCCTCAAACTTATGAACCACGTTCGTAAGTTGTAATGGGCCACTTAAGTAAGAAAGTAAGATTTTGGACAGTATTCTAATGTTCTTTTAGTGAAACTTTACTTAAAATGTTGTATTCAAAATTATGACTACCACAAAGTGCGTTACTGACACACACAATTTTCCACAGCAACATGAAGTGTCTACAAAAATTTGTAAAATTTAGTGAAATTTCTTATGTGATCAGTATATTCTGTTTGTTAAATGAAAAAGACGTGTTGGGGCTTTATAAACAACTTACTTCACATTTAAAATACTTTCACCTTTTATGCTACTTTAATCTGAATGTGCGTTGCGGACACACGTTACGGACACACGTATTGTTCTATGGATAACACAAAGCGACACAAAAAAAAAAACAATACCTGGGAAATTATACTATTTTTCTGGTAGGTGATGCTAAACACTACAAGAATCTGTTTTTCAAATTTCACAAAACCCTCAACATTTTGAGTTTCAGGTAAAAAAATGGTTTTTCGTACTTTTACGCACTAATAAGCCAATAACTCGGATAAATATGAATCGATTCAAAGTTTCTGAGCGGATTTGGAAAGAAGAGACTTTCCAACGATATATATATAGTATATATGTGATCACAAAAATAAAAAGTAAAAAATATAGCAATTTTTTACTATGAAATCGTCCGTTCTTCCTCTGGAAAAACTCAAATATATCTGTTACCTCTATACCCCTCTTCTTTTGCACCCCGTGATTTTTCTTTCAAGTTGTGGCATTAAAGGCATGATGGTTAGAACACGCGACTGCCATGCGGGAGATCCCACGTTGAACTCCTGGCTCCAGTCATTTAAAAAATAAAAATAAATACATTTTTCTTTAATTGCCGGACCCCACAATGTTGTCGTCAACAAATTCGCAGTATAAGTGTTGAGTCAATCGGCATGTTTAGAAAAGGCTTCTTAAAAAGTGACGTTTTGTCGATAAACAAGTAGGTGCCGTTAGTTGTGAATTTAAAATAAAAGGCGTGTTAATTCACAACAACGCGAGAAGCTGCCCCATACCTCATTCATGGGGTGTAAAGGGAAATTAAGTTTTTTTAACTTGTCTTATTTTAAAGGGCAAAGGAATATATCACGGGCTAAGAAGGCTATTTGCAAGAAATGTTTGTATCAGAAATATTTATTCATTTATACAGCATTTAGTTACCTGCTACGTTATCCGATTCGTCGTACTTATGGCTCCCAATTTTAAGAGAAAAGTAAGATTGTTCTGCTCGCGATTTTACTCTAGTTTACTCTAGTTCAACCGTTTATATTTCTATATGGGGTTAAAAGTGGATCAGCCGTCCCTTCGATGTTGTCGACAGCAACATTTGAATAGTCGAATGAATCTGCTCGTTCATGAGATGTAAAGTGGTCAAATGTGCCCTGAACCATAAATTATAAACTAAACTCCGGCAGAAATGTTGTAGCCATTGTTAATTATTGTGTAGAAGCCATCTAAAAAATATCTTCCCTCCACTAAAACCCTCTGTAGATAAAACATATTGACAATAGGTACCTTTGGCAACAGCTATCTTCTCAAGCTTCGAAAGCCAACATTTTCGAGTTATCCTTCCAAATACTGACATTCATTTTCATGTTACTGTGCACTGCTTGGTATTGAATTTAACTAGATGTGAATGAGGTTACCTCATGATACAGCAAATACTTGCCATTTGTTGTAGTGGCACAGCAGAGACTGTTTCAATTTAATAATGTTTCGAAATAACGCTGTGCTCACTTGTTTTGTTTTATTCGCCATATTTAGGCTTCAAGTTCCACGACTGTGTGTGTGTGTGTATTATAAACATACATTTTTAACTTTGCGTGTATGTGTGTGTGTGTGACTGTGTAAGAGTTCACTTAAGTGCAGTTAAAAACTCTTT
Source organism: Muscina levida (assembly GCA_964034835.1). Lineage (NCBI taxonomy): Eukaryota > Metazoa > Arthropoda > Insecta > Diptera > Muscidae > Muscina > Muscina levida. The sequence goes on along the minus strand of OZ035883.1, from coordinate 151,430,580 downwards.
CGGTTTCCACACACATTTGTAACTGAAGCGTTAAGCTTGAAACTCCGCTCGCTGGCTGCATCGCACCCACCCTCTTTTGGCCTTACCACGGCACATGACATGTAATGCATTTTGGTTGCCCTTGTGGTTGTTTCTTTCCCAACCTCCCGAGCAAAACTAAATTGTTGCGGAACAAGTGCAGAATGTAGAATAATAAAACATTTTCGGTTAGATACAAAACTTTTTCTGCACGGAACTGTGCCACATTAACTCGGCACTTAGTGCACAATAAGTCCTTAAAATGCGTAGATGATGAGTTGCTGCCAATCATTCGCATTGAACGATTTATGAACTGCATTCCCGAGGGGAAACCACGCTCATGCTAATACATACCAGAGAACTGAACAAAAAATCCTTTGGAAATCAGGATACTTATGTTTTCGTGATGATGATGATATTTACAAACATACACCTGATGTTCATTACCAAAATGTGTCAGCGAGGTTCGAGGTCACCACACAACTTGCCACAATGAGCTTGGTGGAAGAGTGTGATTGCCTGTTAGAATATCAGCACCTGTGTCGCCAGTGACTAAGTTATCCTAACCTCAAATTTCACTTTCATTATAAAAAGTATTTTCGATAGAAATTCAACCACAATTTCAGATAACTTTCACTATGTTCATGTAAAAATCATCAAGGGCTTTTGTGGGCAAAAACGAATATTGAAAACTCGAAAGTACTTTGGTCTACCTTTGTAGCATCTTTGATGCTGAATTTCAAACCAGGTAAAGTTAAATCTACAAAATTGACAACCAACCATCATTATTCTTACATTACTTCTGCCGTTGCCTGTCGGCCCCGCTCCATGACGAGGTGCTTTTGTTTTCGTTGCAAGTCTAAAGCTTTTAATTACGTTACACAAGTGCTGAGGAAAACGACAAAAAAAACATAAATAAATGAAACAAGAAAAAACTCCGGCATGGTAGTGGAACAAATTTCACAAAAATTTCCCATTAAAACGTTACAGTTAGCAAAAGTAGTTAAGCAGGTCGATCCATCTCAGGCGTTGCAGTGATGCGGCTGGGTACGAAAGTGTGTGCAAGTGCATATTGGTCCTGCCACCACTGTACGAAGCAAAAAGGACAAAGTTTTTTCTCAGGTTTTTTTCTTTCTACAATTTCTTTGTCATTTTAGGCAACAAGTAATTGACACAAATCGATGAGATATATGTCAAGGTAAAAGTTTCTTTTATCTACATTGCCCCCCCCCTCTCTACCCAAGAGTGTGCGCCATCTATGTCATGCTCTTTCTTCGTTTTATGTCATGTCGTCCACTTGTTTCAATCTTTACGGTCTTTAATTAAATATTTAAAATACAGTTTTTTTTTCTCGAGTTCAGCGTTTCAGAACAATGACGAACAGACCGAAAGACGGACGAGCAGGTAGTTGTGGACACTCTTGGTGGAAGACCTAGAAGATACTTGAAGTGTTGCACTGTGAGTGTTTTCCACTTTAGAGTTGAGCTGTGAGTCCTTTATATGCAGCGCATAATTAAATTAAAAACTCAAAAGAAGAAAATACTGTCACAAGATTAAGCGCAGCAACTATATATTTAAAATGCAATTCATTTAACGTTTGACAGCAGCAGTGTGAGCTGCATCAACGAATGTGGCAGTGGCACAAAGGGCTCCAAGGATATGATGAAATAGCTTTCAAAACGTTGTTAAGCTACAGCTCACGTTCTAAGGGCTATCTATGCAAAGATACATTTGTGGGTCTTGTGTCAAGGGGACGGGAACTGTTAATCAACTTGTTGATTACAATCTAAGTGTGCTTGTACGTATGTATACATACATGCGTATCTATGTATGCAGCTGGGAGTAATAAGTGTAATATCTAGACATTAAGCCGATATAAATCATAAGTACAAACATGGCATTACTTCGAAAATGGTGTAATTTTCTCACACATACGTATTCTTACACCTTGGATCTGGAGTCTTCGCACATAAGAAATGTTGCGTTTTTCTTTGCTTCATGTGTGTAAGCAAACAAGGCTTGTTATTAAATAACAAACGCACACACATACACACTCACACTGGCAATCACACAATGCCACATGCCAACCCATGCATGGGTATCTTTCTAATGGCTTCCAGATCTCACACAGTCATGCATATGCACGCTTACCTATGTTTACATATATTACCTTTAAACTAAAACCAACAGACCTCAAAAATTCCAAGGAAAGAAACAATACCCACCTACCCATGTGAATCATAAATTTCATGAACGCTGCCGTTGTTGTGTATTCTCTTTTTTTTCGACTTCAAATTGAGGTTAATAGGTAGCAACAATATTCTTATACATTACACTACCTTAGCAGATCTCACACACGTGCACACACACACACACACACACACTGAACATGGCATTTACCTTAAAACACATACATTTATTTCCATTACGTATGAGTGAGTGTGGCTGTATGAGTATGTAGACAGTTATATGTATATTTCAAAAGAAACCGGCTAATGTTCTATGCGAGCTATGCAATTCAACTTCCCGTCGTTTTTGTGCTTTCGCCAAGGTAAACCCTGAATGCAGGCCAACTACCGAACTGGTGGGGGCTAATACAAAGTATAATTTTCGATAGGAAAACCCAGTTGTAAAGGAAACGTTTCTCCTTAAGACAAAAGCTGTAAGCAAACTATAGTTTGCCAAAGCCTCTCACAGAAAAGAAACCAGAGAAAAAGAAACGGAAGATGTTTCAAAAGGACCTGGTTGGTATTGGCAAAACAATGCACAATACACGGATCTTTTGAAATATGAGTGCATGCCTGACGACAGTAATCGCCTAAGCTATAACAACATGCGCAACTATTAGCGCATATGAAGTAGGCAGACATATAATGAAATAAATAACAAGAGTCTATAATGCAAAATATCACAATTGGTAATAAGATTTTAGTAATGAGTAATAAGATTTTAGTAATAGATCGATTTAATATCATTATTTCTAAGAAATCAACTGATTACACAGTGCAACATCCAATCTGGGGGTTGAGAAATTCCAAGTAAAGGTGGAAAGACTAAGTCAGTATAGTTAAACCCCCAAAGGGTTTGGCGTTCTCAGTTTTTTTTTGAAATTTTATATTTTTGCTTATATTTATGTTTTCGCTTAGTTGTTCAGCTATAACCCAAGAAACATTGTTGAATTCTGATATTATTTTTCAGCATAACTGTAGCTAAGGCTTAAATATATAATTTATATTATTATATTCATGTAAAAGTCAAGGTGGACTAATTTTGCCGAATAAAACTTTCATCAAATGGTCATTTATCGCCTTTATCTATAAAATTTCCACCATCAAGTTTATGTCCATATATAGACGGTCTCATCTATAATAAGTTGAAAACTGGTCATTGCTCATGATATTGTATGACGTCCCTGACCGAAGTACTGTATTGTATATATGTAGCGAGTTTGCATATTGTACTCGCTTCATACATATGTATTTAGTACTAGCTTTCCCGGCTCGCATTGCTTCACCCGTACTTACAATGAACCTTCTTATGACTTTAAGCAATACAGGTAAAGTGCCAATGCTTCATAAGACGATGTGATTGTAGCTTTATCCCATTGGTCTGAGTGATTGTGCCGCTTTAGTCTCTTTTTATCCCTAAAAGTACGAATTTAAAATATATATATTCGTATCGCACGACTACAGTGGACCGGTACCCCCTCTAACTCCATAGGAAGCATGCCGATATACGATTATAGCTTTAGCCGTTTAGTCTGGGCGATGGTACCAGTTTACCCTTAGTGTTCGAATTTTGAAAAACCCCGTTTGGCAGTTCTCTAATTCTATAGGGAGCAATTCTATACACATTTCGTAACTCTACCTTTAGGTATTTGATCTGGGTGATTTTATCAGTTTTATCCCTTTTTCGGTATTTGTGCAACTAAGAACGAGTTGTCAAATTACTTTACTTCGCACAATTTTTGAGACTATACCTTTAGCCGCTTAAAACCAGTTTTATTCCTTTTAGTCCTTTTTACCCCTAAAAGGTAAGAATTTCGAAAACCCTCCTTGCTTCGTTCTAATTCCATAGGGAGCAAGCCTATATAATTTATCAAGATTACATCATTAGCCGTTTGGTCTAGGCGATAGTAACATTTTTATTCCTTTTTCGATTTTTTTACCCAGAAACATCGGAATTAAAAAAAAATTCTTCAGTCCAATTCGATAGAAAGCATTACAATATCAATTTTCGCGATTATACCATTAGCCGATTGGTTTAGGCGATGATACAACTTTTATCCCTTATTGGTAATTTTTAACCCATAAAAGTTAAAAAAAGAGTTTCAAAAAATCCGTTCTTAGCTATTAATATGACCGACATAACAATTGTTTCAAAAGGGGGGTGGCACTGTTTATTTCCCATCGAGACGTAATCTCCCATGTACTATTACCATATGTAGAAAATCTCATCTTCGTAACTTTAATGGCTTGCGAAATACGACCGATTCAAATTTTGGTTTGTATGGGCGGTGCCGCGCCACTTTGTCTAAGTATGTTTTCATGTAGCCTATGATAGAGACTCTACGGATAGTACTACACAGTAAAAATTTCATTGCAATCGGTTGATTTATTTCGACCAGATAACGATTTTTTCAAAAGGGGCGTGGCACTGCCCATTTTCCAGCGGGACGTAATCCTCTTAATATTAGTAACATATGTAGCAAAACTCATCTTCATACCGGTTTGTGTGGGCGGAGCCACGCCCGTTTGTCTAATTATGTTTTCATGTAGCCTATGATAGAGGCCCTATTTACAGTACCGCACATAGAAAATGTAATTACCACCGGTCCATTTATTTGGCCCATATTACTTTTTTTAAAAAAGAGGTGTGGAATCGCCCTCTTTCCACTAAAAAAGTATGTATTCTTATATGGAGCGGTGCCACGACCATTTTACACCCTTGCAGTCCGAATTTTCAAAAATACCTTCTTAGTGAGCGCCTGTCATAAAAGGACCCCACATTCCAAATTTCACGGTTCTAGCTTTAACCGTTTGGGCTGGGGGCCCAAGCCTTTTATAAATATAGATAGATGAACAACGTATGAATAATACTAATGCTATCCGGATTTTATATTAATCATACGTAATTCGTGTCAATATTGTGGATTTATGGTTAAATAATGACAATTTTTAGAAAATTTTATTCAATAAAATTAGTACAACTTGATGTTTAACATAAATATATTAAAATAAATTATTTATCTAAGCCTTAGCAACAATTTTGCTGAAGAATGAGTTCTGCCTGAGATCGCCGACTAGAGCATAATACATTGTATGAATGATATATCTGATTTTATTTCTACTATTTACTTTATCATACTATTGATATCAAAAGAGAGGATGTGCTTAAATTTGATGTGACTGATATGACATTTAAAACAAATTAAAAAATAAAATAAAATACATTTATAAAAAATAGTTTTTAATGGCGTGCTGTTATACTAGACAACGGCAAAACATTTCCTACTCCTCATGAAATTAAAATATACTAATTTTGCAAATTTATAGAATTTGTGATATTTGCTTTAAGTTAAAGGAGTGATATTATTTTTATTCATTTATTATAATTAAATAATACATATATATTACTCCAGATCAGTTTTCAATTTGACTTACTGCTTAAGTCACACTTCCCCGCATTGAAACATTGCATCTACCATTGAGGTAAAATGACACATTTCTAATATATCAAACTGTTACTATTTTTACTGCAGTTGGGCTTAAGGATCTATGTGTATCTAATTGTTGAAGATTTTCTCGAGTCCTTTCTATTATTGAGTAACAAAGAGCCATAAAACAATTATGCTCCAAAAAACACGACATTTGAATTGTCTTTTGTCCTGCTCTGTTGCTGGTGCTTGGGCAGGCGGCAGACATACAAGGAGCTAAGAGAGGGGAGTGGAAATAAAAGTGGAGGAAAATAGAGCTAACTGCCACTTGCACTTTAATTCATTACATCCGTTTGAGGCCAATGTATTGTATAAGTGCAGACACACACTCACATTTAATCATACACGTGCTGCATAGAGTTACTAACCCACACACACACTCAATGCCGACTGCTCGCACTGGCGTATGTACAAACATACAGGATAACGAACAATGCAGTAAAGTTAAAAACATTGCATTCAAACTCAAAGTGTTGCACGAGTACCTAAAACACATACTCATGGACACACAAAGCGAAAGGTGAAATGTATGTATGGATGTGTGTATGTATGTAGCCACAGTACTCGTAACAGCTGTAGCTGCAATAGTAAAATGCTTTCTGTTGTAGTGCACCAGTTGTAGTAGTTTTTATTTTCAAGTTTATGCCCATTTGTCGCCAGTGCTTAAGTGACGCTGCTGTATACGCCGCATGGCAAAGGTAACAACGGCAGTTGCACCAAACAACCGTCGGACCAAGTTTCAACCAACCCACCGGTGAACTCATACTTCAATTACTGTACAGTCAAAGCTCGATATGGCGAACACTAGAGTCTACGTGAGTCTTTTCTCATTGCTCACTCAGAACAGAATATGTATTTTATTTAAACGTACCGTAGTTTTTTATAATATTAACATTATATAATTGTGATAATTTATACAAAAAAATATGTTTCGAAGTTACCATTCCGACGGCCAAAAATTGTGGTATTTGATAACTATTTACATATCGTCGGTATTCTGAAAAAAGGTATAAAGTTTAATTTTTGGGAAATGTACGAAGTAATGCTAAACTGTTCCGAAAGTCAGAGTCTATGCCCTTTAAAAAATGTATATGTCTATTTAAAGTAGCTTTGTAGTTATTTCATCAAAACTCAAGCGGCCATAAACTTAAAATTGTCAATAACCCAAAAACAAAAACTGGTTGGAGACCTTTTTGCAGGATACCGACGATATTTTGTTTCTTAGTTTTTACCATTGTAAATTAACGATCCAAGGTCTGAACAACACAACGGACACCCGAGATATAAATCAATGTTCATATAAAAAAATACATTAACCAAATCTCGATTATTTCTCTTTTTAAAATAGTGAAACTATTGTTTGTAATCGACCACATGCACAATTAACAAATATTGTTTCCTGTTTATGGTTTATGGTGTTAGTGAATACATAAACCTTCGAACAAATAGGGATAAAATTAACAAGGAGTGGATAAAATTGACTTTTGTTTTGGTTAACATTAAGCGTTTATTTATAATTAAAAGCGGTACTACTAATTTGGAGCGATGTAATTGACGATTCTTTTGTCAAATTACAGAAGATTTTTAAAAGATGCACTCTCATTTCTTGGGATGGGATAAGTTTTAGACTCACTAACTAATGTTTATTGTAAGTAGTAAACTTGTAGCATTCATTCCCTCTCGAATTATAAACATTTTCATACAGATTTGTTCGTGAGAGTCACGATGATCGCATTGATTAGTTATCAATTTATTTAGTGTATTATACACCAAATTGGCTATCGAGATCATGTTATTGTTAAGTTTTATATATTTATAGTTTTGTCTATCCTTAATTGTGACTGGAATGTCAGAAATCAAAACTGTCAGAGGGTTACAACTGAAAATGGGTTAATTTCTTTTTTATTGGGACCTCATACAGATTGTGGTTTTAATAAATGAAAATCCAATGTTATGATAATGTAACAGAGAATATATAACATTCAATAGTATTCAAATTCATAAAACACCGATTATATTTATTGTATAACAAAACGACTTGACTTGATACATCATTTATTATGTCGGGATTTAACTGTAAACAACTTTGTTATATGACACTCAAACACGCTCATGCCCACATGGACGCGTGTGTTTGGACCATACAGTTCTGTTCCTAGATGTTGTGTTTTTGCGTGAACAAGCGTCTGCGAGTGTGTGTGTGTGTGAGTGACATTGCTACCAATTAGTGTTAACTGGCATTCAAGATAGTCAGCCTTTTTATTTTGACTTTTTGCTTTTCTAGCTGTTTTTAGAGGTTTGAGGGGTATAATACGTCTGTCATATAGTTTGATACATTCGTTTATGTTTCTTAGTAGTGAATTTTTACTATGAAAATAGAATATAGGATATCTCTACTCTTTACGTGTCCTTTTCGTCCTCCTTCTTTCGAGATAGGTCAGAGAAGTGCCCTAAAATGGGACTTTACAACATTAAAATTTTCTAAAAAAATGTTTCTTAGAAATATTACTTGGGGTATTTATTGTAAGACAAGAAATCGATATCTTTAGCTTTTACTGATTACACAGTACAACAGTCAATCTGGGGGGGTGAGAAATTCGAAGTCAGGGTGATGGTACTAGGTCAGTATAGTAAAACCCTCAAAGGGTTTGGCGTTCGTATGTGTCAGTTTTTTTTATGACATTTTTAATTTTATCTATCAAATAGGTAAATATCTCACGTTTTAGGCTCATTTGTTATATTGTTATATGGTGGCGTATGAATATCATAAGTAATATTCCACTTAAATCATACGCCATGGAGTACAACAGTTTTATTGTAACTGTTACAAAATAAACCCAGTTCAAAATCATTTGATGAATGAAAAAAGGAAACTGTTGATTATATAGAAAAACGTTATATGAACAGATTAAAGAAATTGTAATTCTTAATTTTTCTAAATTTGTTTCATCAAAATCGGACGAGTGGTTCTCGAGTTATGTTAAACTACGTTTTTGCCAAAATGTTACAACTAAGCGAAAAAAACATCAAGATAAGGAAAAAATTTAAAATGTCATAAAAAAAACTGACACATACGAACGCCAAACCCTTTGAGGGTTTTACTATACTGACCTAGTACCATCACCCTGAATTGGAATTTCTCACCCCCCAGACAATAATCCCAAAAATGTTCCACAGTTTTATTTAAGGTCGCTCTACACAGAGAGCTTAGAAAAGGGGCAAATTGATTAGTAAAAGTTGGAGATATCGATTTAAAGCCATAAAATAGTTCGACCTTCTGAATTTTAATATACTCACCTAAGGCTTTCATTTTGCAAAGGGATTATTCCGCTCGCAGAAGATAACCTCCATTTTATTTTAAAGATTTTATTAACAATATTAATTTAACTTTTTCCTAAAATAATTATCAATTTAGTTAAATTTTTTACGTTTGAGTATTTTTTTTATTAAATTATATTGAGTTTACACGTTACATATATGTGCAATGAGCAGTCTTTAGAGCATAAATGTTAATTTTAATGAATTAAAATCAATGTTGTTTTATTCAGTAGTAGAGGCAATCCAAAAATCATAGTATTCCCCTGAATATGACTTTAAGGTTTAGCTTTTCCCCAGCTATGAAAAAACCCTCATGAATGCCACATGTAACGGTAAACAATATGCTCACACGTGCGCACATGACATTGTAGTTGCATCGTCGGTTATATTTAAACTAAAATCCTTTACAAATCTGCTGTTATTTTGTTCTGCTTCTGTCAAGTTTGCACCTCTCACACGGGCCAAGTTTAAAGTCAAATAATAATTTCATGTATTTTGTTTTTTAATTTTCGTAGCAATTAATTTAATTAATCCAAAAAAGAATTTCATGCTTTTGTTTCCAATCTTGTGTGTTTTGAGGTTGCGAAGAATGTTTAAGCCTTCTTCTGTGCATTTTTTGCCATTGAGGTTAGATTCTTGTAGTCTTGTTGGTGTAAGGCACGTTTTGCGTTGCCTTCGTTTCTGGTTACTCGGATTTTTGTTACTCATCATCTTAAACCGCAATTCCTCGAGGAGATGTTTGTGAAAATTTCTTACAAAAATTAAATGCACACAATGCTCTCGAGCAGCAGTGAAAGCAGAGGGGCACGATGTAAGAAAAGTAGTTCACAAGTTCCTGTTCGCAATTTTATTACTCGGCTCTTATAAATTGTAAAACTATGTCTGCAGGAGTGTTTGTGTGCAAAAGTGTAGTATTTGTTGTTGCTGCTGCATTCATTGTAGATGTGCCAAAGTATGTTCTGTGGGTTTTGTTTGGAGAAAAAGCAAATGGATGTCATCAACATCATCAACGACATCACCGGCTCCGATGGAGATGATCGTCATCATCAGACCCGGGCTTTTGGCATAAACTTACCCTTGAGTTTGTTGCAATGGGGACTTTGGGATTAAATGCAAACGCTTTTTACTCAGCATTAAAGGACACAAGTAAAGAGAAAAACGTGCTTTGTACGCAAATACATATGTACTCACACTGTTGCTTGAATGCACACAAACATTCATACATACATACATACATATGTATATTTATAGATAGATGCATGCTTGTTAAATTATCTTATATAATAAAATGCAAATGTATGTATGTATGTGCGTTGTATGCTTAATTTTAATGAAACTCTACTTATCGCCATCTCGTTGACTCGCCTTCTCCTGCCATGTCTGGCGGTTGGGCGGTCGGTCGGTAGCTCGGTCTCACTGTCACTTGAGGTAAGTACTGGTAGTGGTGTCGTTTGTAGAGCAATTGTGTGTGTCGAGCCATTGCGAGACATTTTACTGCAAAATTCATCCAACAAAACTATGAAAAATTATTAAAATAATTGTGTATGTGTGGAAAATTGTGTGTTTTTCATTTAGTTTATTACACATGTGGTTTTGTGTCTCTTCGTCTTTAGTGCACACACGGAGACAGATTTCTACGCACACATGTTCAAATGTATGTTAAGCTCTGCACTTGCACACAAACACAAACACGGCACACACAAACACACACATTGGGAAAGGAATTTATTTAGGTCATCACAAAAGAAAACTTGAAGAAATTAATTCGATTAAATATGGCCAAGATGTGGGATTTATATTAACCTATGGGGGATAAAGTTTTCAAAAGAAGACTTTATGAAAAGAGATTAAAGCAATGAATGCATTGCATTTGCCATTATTCCCAATACATTTTGGCTATTCAAAGAACATTTTATAAATTCAAACAACATCAATTTATATGCAGTTGCGGTATGGGACAGACATACATAAAAGTAAGACAAAACTCAATGTGTGAGATATGCTGAGTATTATACATACATATGGTTATTCTGTAATTTATCTTTTACGTACAACATTAATTATTGAGTAGTGAACTAGTGAACGTGCATCAATTAGCGTGCAACATAAGTTTACAATTTACATAACAAATCGGATACCACAAAGCAGAATGGTACAAATTAAAAAAATTCAAACCCTAGCATGTAAATGTCGAAATCTTATATTTGCTCGTATTAAACACACTTGTAATTATTTTCAGTCTTAGATTTAGAGTCCAAGGGAACTGCTACTTTTCAGTGGGATCAAACGTAAGGGAGCCAAACAAAGAGAGCTTCTTTATAATTGGGTATGGCTATATTATTAACTTAGCAGGCAAGCAGACATATTGATTTCATTGTATGCATTAGGGCAGTGCTAGGCACACCATAGCCTCGCGACAACGACAATAATAATCTCTGTTACACAGCCACGAACAACAATTCACACATACGCTAAGCTATATTTGATTCAAAGCATTTGTGCGTGTATGCTATTGTTTGTGCGTTCGGTTTTGCTTGACATACAATTAGAGTCTCTCATACCAATAGCGACGTGTCGTATGAGCCATGAAAACCATTATTAAGTTGTATAAAAGAAATTTCCTATTTAGAAAGAGGGCTTAATTGGAAATTACTAAAATCCTGTAAACATTTGTTTAATCCACTGTGCAATCATTTGTCGTTTTTGCGCTTTAGTCAGGTTTATTTATTGTATCGAATCATAATCAAGTTTTGATTGACAAAAACAAAAAGCTAGATGAATAAATCGCATTCGCAGTCACGGCAGAGTTGTTTTGAAATCGTGGTGATTTTTATTATTTACAACCAAATGTGTTACAGTTATTTGAGTTTTTAATTGCTATAAAGGTTAATGCCTATTATTCGATCAGCAACAACAGTTACAAATAGCGACAAACAGCAAAACGCGGAACTGCGGCAGCAACAACGACAGCAGGGAGGAGAATATTATAAACATAACCAATGTAAATACAAGTGTGGCATATTGACATGTTTGCATTTATATTTTTGTGTTTTTCATAGAATGACCACGTGCCACCCCTACAAGCCGCATTGCATGTTGCCACAATGCAAACACCAACAGCAACAAAAACAGCAGCAACAACAGAGAACGCTCAACCCACAAAACAGCAGTGGAAAATGTTTTGCATTTTAAAAGTAAAGCGACGATGAACAAAAAAAAAAGCAACGCCAACGAAATTTGTCATGTTAAAAATGCCATCATATCGATGAATGAATATGTGAAATTTGCTGTGTTTGTTCTTTTGTTTGTGTTCGAGCGAGTATATTTGTAATTGTGTCTGGGTGTGTGTGAGTCTGATGATCAATGAATTTATGTTTTTAATTGCTGCACAGCAAAGTGTTTAACCAAAATAAATGTAAAGAAACAATCTTTTCAACACACCCAAACACGCGCACACACACACACACACACACACATATGTGGTGGACTCACACTCAACCTAGCTTATGAAGCCATTCACATATACGGTATTATGGCCATAATGACTGGTTTGAGTATGAGTCCAGTGTGGTATTCATTGGAAAAATTAATTAAATTTTTTTGTGTCTTTTTCTGTTTTTTGTTGCTTTTGTGTGTTTCAACACATAAATATTTGCGAAACCAATTTTGCATAATCCGGTAAAATGTAAAATAACACAACACAACACAACACAACACAACAGAGAGAAACACGCACACGAGGACACTTGGTCATGAGCGACAATGCAACATTTACTGTGACACAGAACGACCAAGATAAACGTTAACGAGAAAATTACAATGGCCGTTGGCCAAATGTTAACATAAGCATATGAATATATGTATGTGGCCAACAAATGATGCGCCTTTGGGGAAACGCGAGACGTGCTTAAGAAATTGTACTTTGCTAAAAATGGAATCGTCGGTGATTTAATTGATATGACAAATTCTGTCTCTTGCTATGAAAAACATTTACAATAGATTTGAAATTGGTTCTACTTGGTGGTCAAGTGAAAATTATGCCACGATTGTGGATAGAGTATTTGATAATTTAATAATTATATAAATATGGGCGTCTCCCTAGTTGAAATTGAGTGGAGATTTACAACATGAGGTTATGGCCTTAGTAGCTACTGCTCATAAAAGATTTAATTACAAATATTTACTTTACAGTTATAAAATAAATAAATTAAATCGATATTCAAATTTAGAAATTCTACTTGAGTATTAGAAAAGTACAAACTGATATCAAATAGAACTTAATTTAATTTCTCTTTACAATCCATAAATGAGGTATGGAATAGTTGCTCGCGTTATGCTGTCTTATTATATTAAAAAAATGATCTACTTTTAGACTCACACAAATTGACCTACATTTTATAGACGTTTGAATAGCGTTGACTGTTGGTTGATAGTAATGTTGTTGACAACAACAAGAGGCTCACCGATGAATGAGAATGAAGCTGACTGAGGCAAGAATTGAACCCTGGTCTCCTGCATGAAAGTTCTAACCGTCAAACCACGGTCGGCCCCAAATATTCTTAACTTAAATGTAAAATTAACATAAAAAATTGTAATAGCTCTATTTTTTTTCGTGGCCATAATGCTGATTATCGTGGGTTTTATTCCCGATACAACCATTTAGCTACATATATATGAGCGTTGGTCATCTCGTTGTGTAATATATGACTGCGAATAGTCCATCAATTGATATGTGTCTGGCTAAAAACCATACACTCAGTGTCGACGTTAAACTATAGGATCCGTTCAGTGTGCCTAAAAGTAGAAACGTGTCAATATTCACGCTTTCTAAAGAGGATTTTTTGTTGGTTTACTATCCTAGGCGTTTGGTTGTTCCTAACTCATGGATCGCAAAAATAAATGTTATGCTTCGCTCAGAAGAAAAATTATTTAAAACATTATAAAAGAAAGCCCTGCGATCTGCATAGTGAAAGGTTAAAAATAATGTGGTGTAAAGCCACGTTTTGAATATGACCAAACTTCATATGAAGTAAATTATAATTGTATGGCATGCACGAGGAGGCAATTTAATCACGATTTATTGTATTATTTTGATCTAGTTTCTACGTCATTGGAAAAAAGGATCAATCTTGGTTCCACTGCTCAGACCTACCAAAATTCCAAATTTTCTGAGGAAAATATGTGTGCGAGATTTTGTGCTAAGTCCTACATTTAGAAACTAAGGTAACAAAATCAATGTAGAAAGGTAACATATGTTGAATAGATCATAAATATAAGATATTCGATATTTTTATACTCCTTACGATAGTTATGCTAACTTTAGTCTATACAGCAATATTTCTGAATCCTACATAATACTCTACTATGAATCGATTGATATTAATTTAATGGGAATCCTATACATTGTTAAATTTTTGCATCATAGTTGTGTATCCGAAACGTCTACTCCTTTACTGTTATAGCATCAGAGTTGGTGTCTGCTCATTCACTCGTTGCCTTCATGCCCATTGCTTTTTGCGTCCTCTTAATATTTATGAGTATGTCACTCTTAAATTGTTCACATCGATTGCTACAATTCTTTTTGCCATCCTGTTTTACCAATGTCCTTTTTCCTTCGGATATCTTCCGTAGTGGATGGTGAGGAGCCAAAGAAAGCGTAAATGTTTTAGTTCATTTGTACCACTCATATTTCCGGTATAGTTTCTTGTGTTCCCGCTGTAAAGGGGAGCACAAGTTTTGCTCGTGGGTTTCCGGTTTGTTTAATATCTTTACAATTCAATGACTCCTTAAACGCGCCAACGTACGTACATTTTAATAGGAAACTCTCTGCATCAACGGCGATGCTTTGCAGCAGGCAGAGTATAGTAAAAAATATCGCTACTACAAAGCCCACCAACCCCACAACGTTAGGAGGCATTCAGTCTGCCCGTCCGCTCCCGGGTGACTAAAGTCAGTTGTTATATATGTGAACGGGTGGTGGCCTCGGCCTGGGTATGAGTTTGTCTGAACTTGCCACCGCACAAACAGCCACAAAATGAAATGGCTATAAAGGCTGGCATAACGGCCACTACATTATACGTTTTCTTTATATTTGATCATTGCGAATGTAGAGTCATTATGCGAATATGAAATAGAGACAGAGTCGAGCGTGTGCTTGGCTGTGAATGTGGAATGTGTGCGTTGGAAGAGAGCACACGACCAAAAGAAGAGGTGAATTTATGCCTTATGTTTAAAGTAATAACAATAAGTATGGCATAAAGGAATACATGATACAGCTTCACATACATTCGCATGCCACCGCAACGGGGGCCCAGAAAGCGGAAACGGAAGCCAGCCATAATGATGGTTTGGCTGAACACAACAGACGCTTGTTTTGCCGGCTGGTCGGTAAATAAATGTTTTTATCAATTCCTGTCAATAAGCAACGAAACGATGAAAATGAAGACGACGACAGCACTCGGCCTCCCAGACGCCTGTTCCTGCATCTCGTTGGCACGCAGACACTTACGGTAATGATTTGTTAAAGCGAGAAATATCGGTGGACTGTCTGTGATCGGTGTTTTTTTTGTTTGCTTGCCTTGGCTGTTGTATTAACACAAAAAAGAAAAGAAACACCAAAGTACTTCATTTGGTTGCCGTTCTTCTCTAATTATCTTAAGTTGATTTGTGAGTCTTGCAACTTGAGCTGACCCAGAAGAGCTGGAAAGGTGGGAATGGAGCAAGCCAAATAAAACTTTTCAAAATATTTGATAAAACCTAACGACAGTGGCTACTCGCTGTTTGACTTGAGGTATCTTACACAAGTAGCTACAACACTCACCGACTTTTTTACTTCCATTCATTTGCAGCAGTTCAAGCGGAATGTTGCTCATCATTCGAGCCAATACTCGCCTCGCTTTAGATATCAAATGTTGGCAAAATGTTTGATTTACGTTGCTTTACAACCGTACAAGTACAAGTTGCACAACCACTACAACCTGATGAGGCATTCGTTGCTGTTGTAGTTGGTGTTTGTGTTGATGCTAGTGGCAGTGGTGCAGGTGGGTACTAAACGTTCGTATTGATGTGTAGATAAGCATTTGTGGCTTAAAACTTTTCGTATTCAATTGAGAAATTAGACCATTAACCAAGTTATATTCGGTAACTCGTCTCTAAGGTTTCCAATCGATCTCCCTGCGTCTGTCTCTCTTCCACGGTCCCCTCAAACGGAGTTAGAAGCAACCACTGAATGTGTACCCCTCTGACCTTTCGTCTCTCGAATGATGTTCCTGAGCGAACAGTTGCAGAGTCATCTCATGACCTTAAGGTAAAACTAAGACAAATACATTTTGCTGCTCAAAACTCATGTTGGTTTAACCAAGAAGTTAAGTAGTAATTTTGCAATTAGTTATTTTGATTGTTTACCATTAAGCTCTATAGACAAACCAAACGGGCGGTCCTTAAGCATGGGAGAGAGTTGGTGGAGATGGACATGAAAATGGGTTCGAGATGAAGGAACTTTTCATCTTTTCAAGATGATGTGGCTGTGGCTGTGTGTTAGTGTTCACCTTTGGTTCTGTGTTAATTTGGCAATAAATTTGCCATATAGTACGGTGTGTATGTACATGTGTACGGGAGTACAGCAATCTGAGTTCCGAGTTATTCCGGTAGATTACTTACGACTACTACACTAAATAAATGTCTTCATATACTCCGGGCTTTCTTATGAATTGTCTCTTCAGGGCATTTAATTACTTTTCTCTGCACTTGGCCAACAGACGATACATCGTCTACTTGGGCAAATGAGGAAGATTATTTATTTACAAAGATTTCTTGCGTCTTGCCTCCTCAAATACACAACTTAAATGGAAAACGATATTTTTAAGTAAACAGAATGCGATTAATTCGATACACAGGAATAACAGATGCTTTACCATATCTGATGTAATTGACACACCTGCACGCACACTGGCACAAAGTACAAGTATGGAAGGAGTGCACACACATATGAGAATAATAAAGTGCGAACTGGAAAAAGATTTTGCTGAGATGTCATAAAAGTCTGGGAATGAAGAAATGCAAATGCATACCACATACATAATCATTTTACTAAGACCACAATGTATGAGTATAAGGCAAAAGGATATTCCCATTTAATATTACAAAATTAAAGTTATACATGCTTAGAACTTTGATTGAATCTTAAGAATGTTTAAGCAATACGTTGACTACATTTCCAAGACTTAAAATACTTACGCTTTTCTTCCAGGATAAGAAATTTACAATAACTTTACATGCGCAACCTATATGAGTGACTTGTATCTTACGCAATTTCATTTTACCTAACGACGAGGACTTTGAATTTAGTCTAATTGGTCTTTAAACTGCGATGCATTCAGAGAAATATCGTAAGGAAACTTTGTGAAATACAAAGCTGGGTATTAATTGCGTATGTACTCACTTTTAATTCCTTATATCGGTAAAGTTATCGTCACCTTATGTAGATTTTTATTATCAATACAAATATCGTGTCCTTTGGCTTGCCACTCCACTTTATGCAGAGATTTAGATTTAATTTTGGTTTCCCATTTCGAATTCTTAACAATATTGCTAAATGTCAACGGCTGTAAAGCTACAACAGCAAGAGATAGAGAGAGTGCATATTTTTAATTTTCTTAAAATACTTCACCTCCCCTTTACGGACGACAGTGCTCAAAATGCTGCCAACTTGGCTATTTCCAAAAATAGTTGCAATGGATGCTGCATCCACTGACGTTGCTGGAGCTGATAACGTTTGGTTTTTGTGTCGACAAACATATTTGTTATATTATGCTCTACATAGGAACTAAATTTGTTCCAACAAATTCACACAAACATTCACACACCGTACAAGTCCCACACAGAGACATCATCGAATCTTGTGCTCAGGCACACATACATATAAGTAGAAACACGAGTGTGTTGATGTGTATAAAATATACAATATTAAAGTTTCACAGATAAATTGTTATAAATACACATACAGATGCATTTGTAGCTGCCTATATATCTTAATACTTGTACAGACAGACACATGTATGTGTGTGTGTATGGTTTTGGTGGGGAATTACTACATATGCAATCACACGACAGCATACACACACACATCTGTAGTCTGGTACGTATGAATAACTACTACCACGCCAACGATGTATGAAGTGTGAGTGTGCGTTAGTGTCTACAAGTCCTAAATATATTGCCTGTTTGTGTGTGTGTGTGTGTGTGTGCGAGTACACATGTACATACATATATGATGTTATCCTTTATTGAATGTTCTTGTTTTTTTTCGCATTGTTTTGTTTTCTCTTCATATCGCATCGTCTGTTTTGTTTGGCTGCTTGGTCGCTGGCTCAGTTCTGTTGGATGGTGTCCTTGTTGTCTGTTAGTTCCAACGTTACGCTCCATTCCGTTTTTGTTTGTTTATTTTTAATAGTGGGGGATGTTACATACACACGTGTGTGCTAATGTTGTTGTATTGGATGCTGTTCATGTTTAGGTTTTGTTGGGCTTGTTAATGCGGTCGATCGTTGATACCTTCATGCACAAAGACACACACACACACACACACACATACAAATCCATACATATGCACATATATTTAACTTCTACTATGTGTGTGTGTGTGTGTGTGAGCATTAGTTTGGTTGGCCGTACATTCTTTGCCAGCTCATGTTTGTTTGGTTTCAGATAGATTTGTTGTCTTTAATTTTCGGTAATGGTATCCACTTTTCTTACTTAACATCCAAGCTAAGGTAGCAGGCAGACACGTGTGTGTGGCGGAAACACATAGCCGTATGTAGTCGTCCAAGGAGTGATTTGTATGTTTATCATGTTTCCTGATTCAACATCTTCATCTTGGTCTTCAGTGACTGACTGGTTCATCTTTATTTTGCCAACAAGGTAACAAGTAAATCTGCTGGAAAATTTACATTCTACCAATAACACTATACAGGGATAAACTATAGAAGACATAGAATATATGTAGAAAATAATGAAGAGACTGCTGTTTAGGAAGAGGGTGCATTATGTGGTTGCTAAGCAGATGGAAGCGGTGACTCTCTTTAGATCTCTTAATAGCTTAACTTAATACTTGTATAAGGAAATGTACTTAGCATGTTACCATTACTGGCTGCAAAGTAATATTACAAGCAATCGCAGTGTAATTGGGAAAATGTTGGTATATTGGCTACATTAAAAGTTAATATTTCAGTCAAAGGAATTAGTTAGTTGCATCACAATTCGAATGCATATTCAAAGTTTATATGGTAGCCAGAGTGTTCAAAACCGAAATCGAAAACCGTCTCACCGGTTGTTTTCTCCGAAACCGTATGCCGGTTTTTTAAAAATGCCAACCAGTTTTAACCGGTTTTTGGATGTCGGTTAACCGATTTTTCAAAAAGGAGCATTACCACAGGTTAGTTCTATGCAAATTGCCACAGAAGGTTGTTTTTGCTGACATGATATTTCTTGAGCTTTGAGAATGCATGGTTTCTTTTAAATTCCCTTATGCAATACGAAAATTTGTTTGGATAATGCTGCTAGAGTTATCTTCTAAACTAAGCAACCAATTTCAAATAGAGCTTAATTTGTGATCACCTTAAAATAGTTGTGAAATCACTAATTCACATATAGTTGGGATTTAACCTAGCAATAGTTGAGAATCCTTCGATATTCATATGAAAAACGTCAAGTGCAGTTATTTACTAAACTAAGTGCTCGATCGCGAGAAGGTGATTTTTGTAAAATCTCCATACTTTTGTTAGGAAATCACCAAGATACAGTTGGGTTCTAATTTTGAAATAGTTTGGAAACTCATATATCCCTCGATATAAGTGCCTATACTAAGCATTCAATTGTAAAAAGGAGTTTAATTTGGGATGAAATCGAACCTTAATTCTAAACTATGCTAAGTGTCTACCTTAAGATTTACAGGAAACTCTTTCAAAGTTTGTGAGTAATATACATTCCACCTAGGTAATAAGTTTAAATTTCCTAACAACTTCCGATGGGATGAAGAAATCATCCTGATAAAAATATGATATAAATTGAAGCAGACTGAATTCAAAAGCTCTTATTAATTGAAATATACTTAGTTGACTTAGAATCGAGGTACCGGTATTTGATGTTTTCATATATAACTCATATTTAATTTCATATTGGGTTTTATTTTACAATATCCAAAAAAACCCAACGAAACCGGTTAACTCGGTTCTTTACTAAATTAGGTATTTGAAAACCGAATTGTTAAGAAAATGTATTTTTCGAATAAACCGGAAACCGGTTTTCTAAACACATCAAGTATTTGAACACTATAATGGTAGCACATTTTCATGTGCATGCAAACGACAAATCCGAACATTAGCTCTTTGAGAAGATCTTACAAAACATGCCGATTGGATTGTATACTTTAACATTGCTGTTGAGAACATCCAGGGGACCGCCGATCAAAGAGATGTTGGTGACTGTAACAGGTCTTGAATCTAGGTCAACCACATGATAGGCGGGTATTCTAACCTTTATGTCACGGTCGCAAGACATGTATCACTATACTGAAAACAGAATCAACATTAAAAATTGAATCTGTTTTCTGCCAAGTAGTTAGAGGATTATAATGTTCTATACGGTAACTTCTTTCTCAAAACAGCTTTTCTATATGTACGAACTATCGCTAAAGTGGTACAAGTCACTTTTGGGATGGCAATCTCATAAAATGTTGTGGATGCTTATACAAACAAAAAGGTTGTTTGGTGCAAAGGAACGATATAGCAGCCACTTAAAACCTCAGGACCCAAAAGTGTGTGTGGCAGCTGTATGTATTTGAGAATGGTCTATACAAATAAATATGTTAACCTAAATGTATTATGACAAAAATAAGAAACGTAATTTTTCTATACCAAGTCATCCAAATTTATTTTTCATTTTGTTAACTGAAGAGTACTCTTACATTTCGATTCTTGTATTCGGCACTTGCAATTTGCCATTCCAAGACTCCAAATATATTTGTTGGTTGCCAGAGTATTTTGCTATATTGTCAGCAATACATAGCCAACTATTCACGTAAAGACAATTTTAACTTAAACATTAATAGGTGTTGGGTAACTATAACCTCACCATGTACTTCAATGTTATTGGTTTTGATATGATCGATAATGAATAGAGTATATCAATGGGTATCAAAATATTTTACAATTTCAATTGGAACGTCCCGGCAGTTTTAAAAGCATTACTACCCCCGCGTAGTACCCAATCAATCACCACTCTGTTTGTTATCTACTAATCAAATTATTTGTTCTTCTTTTGTTGCACGTTTATATACAACAAAGAAAAGATGTAATACCATTTAAAAAAAATGTTAATTTGTTATTAAATTTATGAAGCAGAAAAGTACATTTACGCTTAATTTCATAAAACATGACTTTAATAAAAGAATATCCTTGACACCCACACACCTACACGCGTTCTTGGTCACACACAATGAACAAAACCACGAAAACAACAATAAAAGAAAATCTATAAAAAAGCAGAAAAAAATACATAACAAGGAAGTCTTTTTTTTTTGGTATTTTCAAACGAAATGTGAAATAATACAAGTGATAAATTTCTTTAGACTTCTTCCACAGCACGATGGAAACCCCAACTGCTCAATAGGAATGTGGCAGTGGGTGGGAGGCCCGGTTACATTGTTGCCACTGGAAGGAAAAACAGTTGGTGGCGATCCCCTCGAAAGAAGGGATATCTTGCAACACAGTTTTATTCGTATCACCACTTATTTATACGAGCAACATACAACAACAACAGCTTCAACAGTGGCAGGATGACAGAAAGGACTTGGCATTAGTTGTTTTGCAATGCATGTACATGTATGTGTGACTGTTGGCTAATGTATGAGGATGGCTGAGTATATATGTACATATGTGTGTGTGTTTGTGTTATGGCAAAATGACAAAGTCAACCGAGGAAATATTGCAGATTATGGCTCAGACAAACAACACAAAAGAGTTCCACTTTAATATGTTCGACTCGGAACACCAGTGGCACTGAGATAATGTTATTGTTGTGTTGGATACTCGTATGCCACGGCCCGGCCAGAGGGAGGTTGGCCGATTGATGCGTTGTCCTGATGGAGACAATGGAGAGACACAAATAAATACTAATTCCTATTAAAAAATCACAGTTTCATACTATACTTGCGCTATTGTTTGTAAGTATGTGTGAAAAGTGGGCGTATACCCTAACTACACCAACAACGGCTATTGGGGAAGATTAAGCATTTAACTTGACATTGAAAAGGCTGTGTGTGTGTGTGTATGTCTGTGCTCTACTCCGCACCAAGCATTACGGGATTTCCAGTTCAGTAAAGCTTATGTGGTATAAATCTTGTGGTATCCCTCCTTCTGTTGTCGCCCTGCAATCGTTTGTTTTTGGTACATTTCAAGGATGGACACTAATTTAATAAGGTTACTGGGTTGGAGCATTAGAACTGAAGAAAGCGTTTCACCGACAAACGTAACCTCATCGTGCCGCACAAATGTTTCATGTTGTGCTTAGTTTGAAGAGAAAGTGCTGTGTGTGTGTGTGTGTGTGTGGTTGCTTTCAACATAATGTGGTTGTTGCAAATATTTTCTGGGTGGGTAAAAAGTCTATTTTTTATGTTCAATATATTTATGGTTTAGTACATTAAACTAGCGGAAATCGTAATAGGTATAGTATATATATATAGCTATTAAAGGACGTATAGCAAACATTGCATTACATAACATGTTTTACTTACTACCGAGATGTAGAGAGAACAGCTCAAGGGATAATGAATTTGCTTTAGTTAAATAATTAATAATGTGTAATCATTTTAAATACCAGTGATTTTCTGATTTCAGTCGTGAGTACAAATAAGAGTAAAATTTACATAGATATAGGTTTGTCTGCCCCTTGCAGCCTCACAAATATTTGAACAATACAAAAAAATATTATTCCAAATAGAATTACAGAACCACAACTTCTATTTATAAAATTACTAGCTGGCACGGCAGACTTCGTCCTGCCTTCAAATTATTTTAAAAGATATTGATTGCTGTTGAAATCTAATAGCGATTGGTTTATTACTTTGACCTCTGAAATATTTCAATATAAAAGGCGAGGTTTTTCCGGACAAATTTCATACTTCATATATCTAAAAGATTTTATATGTTATTGTAGGAATTGCTTAAATGGATCAGAAGTATCGTCCATGATTTGATAAAAACTTACTTATTGATAGGCATATATTCTAAAACAACATTTTTAAGCCGATTGACTGACATATAACATAATCCGTTGGAGTAATGATAACACTTTGCTCCTTTTTATCTCAAGGAGTACGAATTTCCAAAAAAAACCTCTTTGTGAAGCTTCCTAATTCTATAGGAAGTGCGAAACCGTTTTCGCAATTAGTGGTGGACATCTAATTTTATATATAAAGAGTATTCAATAATTTTGATTTTAAAAAAATGGTTATATGTAATGTAATCAAATGTGACTAAATGACTTTCAAAAAATTAAGTGTATCATAAGCTAAACACCTGCAACTGGATCCAAACATATATCCAAAATTTTCTCATGTCAAAAATGCATTCATTTTAAGTTTGAGTAAAATCGGACAATCGATATAAATTTTCGAAATAATTCACCTCCAGCCAACTCAACAGCGGGTCCATTTATACAAAAAAAAAATCTCATTATATTATTTCTCTTAATTTTAGACAAATTGTTGATTCGTTAACATTTTCATTATAATTCCACCCTAGCGGCACCTACCCGGTTCATTTATACAACAAGCTTTTTTCTCATGATCGCACAAATATACATACTAAATTTCAGTTAAATTGGACCATTCGTTCAAATTATGATTAAAAATGCACCCAAACGCCACCTACCAAGTCCATTTGTACATAAAATGTTTTCTCATAAGCACACGAATATCTGAATTTCAGTAAAATTGGTCCATCCATTAGAATTTCCGATATAAATACACACCAGCGCCATTTACCGCGTCCATTTGTACACACAATTGTTTTTCACGATCAAACAAAAATACATTCTGAATTTCAGTTAAATTGGTCCATTCGTTAACATTTTGATTATAAATACACCCCAGCGCCATCTATCGGGTTCATCTGTTCATACACATTTTTCTGATGATCAAACAAACTTAGATTCTGAATATCAGTTAAATTGGTTCATTCGTTTAAATTTTGGTTATAAACCCACCCCAGCGCCACCTACCGGGTCCATTTGTACATAAAATGTTTTCTCATAATCAAACAAATATCCACTATAAATTTCAGTTAAATTGCTACTTGCGTTCAAATTTTCGATAAAAATCCACCCTAGCGCCACCTGGAGTGGATTTTTTTTCTTTACGAACAATCTACGGAAAATTTCTAGTCGAATGAAAAAAAAAATCAGACAAATCGCTCCAGCCGTTCTCCAGTGATGGGTTTACATACGTGGACCATTTCATTTTTATATATATAGATTTGTATGGCTAACACAAATTGAATACTTTCTGAGGTTTCACGTACATTTCCACTCAGTTACATTGATACATTACGAGTGTCCACTAGAATTGCCTAGTAGTACATCAATGAAATATGAAAGTTGAGTTCCTCAAAATAACTTGCCCAAATAACTTACAGACAAATAAACGCTTTACTCCTGAAAGTATGCACTTTCTGAATGATAAGCATAATAAGAGACAGGCCGTGGCATAGTGGTTAGAACACGCGACTACCATGCGGGAGATCACAGGTCCAACTCCTGGCTCCAGTCATCTTAAAAGAAAAAAAAAATAAATAAATTTATCTTTCATTGTCGGCTCCCCTCGAATGTTGTCGACAGCAACTTCGCAGTATCAAGTGTCAAGTCAATCGGCATGTCTAGTAAAAGCATCTCAAACAGTGACGTTCGCATTCGTTGAAAAACAAATAGATGCCGTTAGTTGTGAATCTAAAAATAGAAGCGTGTTAATTCACAACAACGCGAGAAGCTATCCCATACCTCATTCATGGGGTGTAAAGGGAAATTAAGTTAAGTTTTTAAGCATAATAAACACTAAAGTATTCTTATAAAATAGTGTCTTAAAACTTCTTCAGGCTTAAAATGTAATGAAAAAAAAATCCACAAGTCTGCAATTTTAAAGCAAAAATTATATATACCGTTGGAAAGGTCTACGATTCTTCTTTCCAACTCCATAACCAAATTAAAAAATTAGTTCAGAAATTGACCCGAACAACCGTTTTTTGAACCGTAAGTCAAGGCTTTAAGGTTATGTGGGAACTTTGATATACAGATTCATGCTGTACTCGACCAGACCGAAGTTCCTTAAATTTTTTCTCGATTCTGTAGCAGTGTGTTATTTTATAGAAGCATATGAGAATTTTGGGACCGGCCGTGGCATAGTGGTTAGAACACGCGACTACCATGCGGGAGATCGCAGGTTCAAACCTGGCTCCAATCATCTTAAAAAAAAAAAAATTGTTCTTTCATTGTCAGCTCCCCTCGAATGTTGTTGACAGCAACTTCGCAGTATCAGTGTCGAGTCAATTGGCGTGTCTAGTAAGAGCTTCTCAAACAGTGACGTTCGCATTCGTCGATAAACAAGTAGGTGCCGTAGTTGTGAATCTAAAAATAGAAAGCGTGTTAATTCACAACAACGCGAGAAGCTATACCATACCTCATTCATGGGAGCAAAGGGAAATAATTTTTTTTTTTATGAGAATTTTACGGGTGCTATTACTTATATTAAGTTTTTTTTATCAACTCTATGTTCGCTATTACAATTCTACACTTTCCGATATTTCGTTTTCCCTTGAAACAATACAAAATTCGTTTACAATACCAACGACAATCGTTTTCCTGTTTCCTTTCATTTTCACTATCGATTGATCAATTTATTGTTTTCCCTTCAACACTTGACGTCATTTTATGAGCCAGCACATGGTCAGCCGAACTAAAGCACTTCTCACGTTCATACCTGCTATATTTGTGAATTGTTATTGGCCATAATGGTGTTTTGTATTGCCACTCGATATCCCCCCTGCGGCATGAACAACAATAGCACCCGCTCATTAATGCATGTATGCATTGAACTGTGGAAGGAGAAGTCAATGTCGAAGAAATATGTTTTTCCGCACAATAAAATATTGTTTGAACCGCACATAAATTAAAACATTTGCACAATGCGGGATCTGGGGTAATTAAAAATACCAAAGTTGCCGTTGCTCCCACCATTACCTTTCAATAACACCAATAACAAATCGACACATGGTAACACAACAGAGTGAAAACTGCTCGGCGAACCTTTGGGAAACCGCACACAGTAAGTGTAGAAAGTGCCATGGAGTGACGGTGGTGCTTACCATAGGCTCGGCACTGTCATTTGTTAAGAGATGTAAGAGATACCGATGTCGTTGATACCAACACCAAAGGGCAACCGTACTACCAGTCGCCCGCATATCTCTCACAGGCTCAGCAACGATCATACAAGTTCCCAATTAGCCACGCTGCAATGGGCCGGCGCAACAAATCGTTAAACGATCTTTGAATGATACTCAATGAGTGCTGTGTGTTGAAAACCAATGATTCGAAACTAATTTTCTTCTTCAGTTCTAATAAATTTCTATTTATTTTGCTAACACACCGACGACATATGTTTGTATGTGTTGGCCATATCTGAATGCTTTGTGGAAAGGCGCTAAATAGTGTTGTATAGATAACTGAATTGTTATCACAGAGTCATAGGGACACACAACAAACCAGAGTCATGTGGTATGGATGACGTCAGGACCTAGACGGATTGTTGTTCAATGGTAGCCTAAGGTAGCAATATTGGTGTTGCTATAATTTAACCTGTCATCGATGGTGGTCTCTCCGGTGCCTTTGCTTGTTGACGGTAGTAGTTTTTGCTGAAAAACTGTAAGACTAACAAATCATGAATGTGCGTTGGCTGTCGGTGTCTCTGGGTACTGTGTCTGCGTGTGAATCCTAGTCGCACCTGACTCCTTTGTGTGGCTAATTGTAAAAAAGGAAACTTTACCGCAACATTCTATGAATTCAAAATGAGTCTTAAGCATTTCAACAATCACATTGTGTTTCCAATGTTTAACCAAAAATTTTGAAAAGGGTACAACCCATGTCATTATAAACTCCAGCCCTCTCTCCCCCACGATAAGTATAACTACCACAACAATTCTTAACTCTGGAGAGCCAGCCATCAACGACAACAAGGATTTGAAATGTAATTAGTAACTAATTACATACATGAAATTCACACACACACACACACACATGCCCACATGTTTATACGTATGTTGTATAGTTTATTGAAATTCTGACAAGAGTGAAAATTAAAATTATATAATTTTTTTTTTGAAATAGTAAACAAATGTTTCCTTTCCGGTAATAATATTTAGAACTAACTACAAATTGGATTGTAATCAAGATAATTGAGGCTAACAGACAAAACTACTTTGATTGTTCCAAATAAGCCCAATCATAATATTTAATAACAACAACTTGGCCACAAGTGACCACAAACCACGGCCTGGCAGACAGACAGACTTGTAGTCAGTACAGGCAGTGTACTTTAAGGTAATTACAACGAAAATTTCAATGTTCTCGCCAGAAGCAGCAGCACATACACACATCATAATATTTATGTGACTCGATGATTGGTGTAAGTTAGCATTGCACAGTGGTTTGGACTTGGTAGTTATAAAAGGTTGATAGTTAATAATTCTGGCGAATAATTCCATTGCCTATAACATGGGATCGTATTCTTCTCTGTGAATATAAATGAGAATGTTGTCCTGAAAATCTGACTTGTTCCATGTTTGCACTATTTAAACTAATCTAGCCGAACACTGATGGCATTCTCACATTAATCATCTTTTATATGTAGATTTTGAGTTGTATTGCACACCGATAAAATTCCTTAGTCGACACCAACGGAAATTTTAACTATTTTGTAGTTTAAATTTCTGTAAGAATATCATATCACCCTGTTGTATTTCACAACCCAAATACATACTTGTCGTAGTACCAACTTAAGTACTATTACAAGTGAGGCGTAGACCCACGTTTCTGGTTTTTTGTTCAGTCCTAGTTTAAACTTAATACAATAATGCTTGTTTGTTCTCTTGTACATAACCTAACTTTCATTTACATACGACAATATCCTAACAATTTCTCTAACTAAAGCATAGTTGATAAGTTTTAGTAGGTGGTAAATATGTATATAATTTACAAAGTCATGACACTCAAAATGAAAAAATTAATGTGCAGTTTAATTTATTAAGTTGAATGAAAGCTTTTGGAGAAAGATTTGCCCGGAAGCAACATTTTTGTTACGAATCGATGTAATGCGAAGGTCTTGGATAATACGTCATGATCAGTTGGAAATTCTATCTCATAAAACAAAAATATATAAAGTATCAAGACATATAGTACCGATTTATTTTAACTAACCTTATATCAATCGAACAATTGCACTGGTATCACAAAACACAGTGAGTAGGTTCTTGCTGTAAAATCACTGTGCTTGTGTGTGAAACTTTCGTGCTGCCTGCCTCGGTGAACTGTTTTGTAAACGTAAGCACGTAATTACAAAAAATTTTAATGACATCCTAAATGTTATGCATGGAAAATGTTTTGTTCGGGTTATTTTTCCACATAAACATAATAAAAAACTGATGGAAAACTCTATCATTTGGTAACACAGACACATCGATATCTGCTCAAATGTGGCTACATACGTGTATGTGTGACAATGTCAGAGCATTTTTATGGGGGTTTATGTGAGTGTGTACGCGCGTGTGTGTGTGTATGAGGGTTTGTGTCTGTGACTTGAACGCGTAATTTCCTTGTGATTATGATTTCCGGTATGCGTGTCTTTTATAACGAATTTGTATTTCATTCTATATTTCCATTGTGCACGTAAATATGTGTGTGTGTGTGCGCGGAACATTAATTTTCCTCCAACAACATTGTGTGGCAGGGGGAAAAAAGAAAAGAAAAAAGAAATTGTAAAATTAAAGACAATTTTCATTTAAATGCTATGCTTACATCTATCATAACTATAATTACAATTATTCAAATGACAACTCCAACCACACCAACACACAAACACGCTCGCACTTACAGCTGAAGGATGGAAGCGTAAAAGTAAGAGTGAGAAAGTTTCAATGTTATGCTGCGCCCTTTGGAAGTGCCATAAAGTTTTATGCCACTTACTATCAGACGCCTTTTTGGCGTGGCCAAATTGGAGAATTTCGTTGACTTAGTTGGGCTTTGCCCTTGATGCATTGCTGCAAATGTCAGTTGGCATGGATGGCTGACAGACACATGACATATGTTTGAAATGTATTTGACACATTGTTTGGATGACGGGTAATAAGCGGCGTCTTTCTTGTGTCCCCGAACGCAACTCTAAAGGAACCCACCCCGTTTCCACCGCTCGAGTGTGTGCGGTCGTTCGGTTGATGATGAAAAAGGTCAGAGTGTTCACTATCATTATTTTGCTATTTGGTAATTGTTATTTTTGTGTTTTTGACAAAACTACAATTAGCTTTTTTCTAACACGATCTCTCCCTCTCTGTCTCTTTTTTTATCGAGCCGCCTTTTTTGAAAGGCCATCAGCGTCATCGTCCTCATCATCATCATCATAACAACAGGAAAAACAAGTCTGCTTGTACGTTTTGTTGTTGTTGTCCATTGTTAAATGTTTCCCATTGTTATTAATGGATTGTCAATGGGGTGCAGTTACAACCTACATTTCTTCCTGCACTCTCTTTGCTCTACTCAAAGGCGGTGCTCACTAAGATTCTATTCATCGGCAGTTTTTCTCATTCAACAATGTCCTTGTGCACCACGCTTCATCAATGTTTCGAGAAATCCTTTTCTTCATCAATGCAAGAACGTCAAACATTTCCCGCACAGCTCCGATATTGTTTCTACATTTTCCCAGCGCAGCGGGAGTTGTGAGTGGTACAACTTTTTTGGCTCTGTTCCTTAAGTGGTAAATTTACTTGTTCGTTACTTGGGTGTTCTTGTAATAGAAATTATGAATTTATGTATGCATGTGCGTCTGTGTGAGTGGGAGCACGATTTATACAATTTATTCATGTACACATTTGTGAGCGTGTGTACAAGAGTATGTGCTAGTTTTAATTAACACTTCATTGTCCTCAATACAGTGAACATGTTCCTGAAGTACTCCTTGTATGTTCATTCCATTATTCGATGTAGTGAAACTTTGAAAATTAGAGCACAGTTGGTGTTTATTTATAGAAAATGCAAGTGGATTTTCATTGTACATAATCGCTCTCCTTTTTTTTTCTCTTGCAGGATTAAATGGAATAAGAAGGTATGTACGCATTTATTAAAGAGTAAAACATTTGTTAAGCTCCTGCCGATAGGATTTTTATGAAATTTGAAGGAGAGCCAAAGTTGTAGTTACATAATTTTGAACGGGGCTGAAGGGTAAGTGGAGGCTCTCAAAATTTGTTTGAGAGCAGAAGATGTAATGTTCAGGTATGGATAGTAACGTTAGGTAGGCAAGATAAATAAATGCTTACAAAATGTTAAAAAGATAGTACAGAAGTAGTGAAATATTTAATGAATTTCGAAATGTTCTCTCCTGCAACTTTATATTGATAAAGTAGTGAGCTTACATGGGAATACTATGGTATTCTGCCTTTATGCCAGCTCAAACTACTAGTGAATTTCATTATATTTTTCATGTTGCATAACGATAGTTCTTTGAGACTTTCAAAATGTCGCTTTCCTAAGAATTGCAGAACAAATGCTTAATAGTCTTAATTTCCTCCTCATCGTCACAATGTCTACAGTACTCCTTCTGTATTGTCTCCTAATTCGATGTAAGTGCCCTAACATCACATTGTTCTGTAATAAAGCCTATACGTCATCAGACAGCCTTGGTTCGTCCTCCATTAAGTCTTAGCCAAATATAATACGCAGTAGGTGAAGGTTCAAAATGCCGTATATATGACACACTGATTCTTCCGATTGTCACATGATCTAGATTGAAAATTCGCCAGTTTATCCCAAGCTCATGAAAATAATTTCAAAGTATATTTGAATTTTAGTTAGAATACATCATAGTATATTTACCAAACACTATCATTATAATCGTGAACTGCAATTGGCTTTTGTTTTCCACACTACTCGTATAGTTAAATACGCTGTCATCTTTAACGATAAATATTTTTAAATTCTGTACAACCTACCAACATGTACACTATAAATTATAAATAACTCCATTTAGTATGCGAATATGTAATAAACCATGGCATGAAACAACAAAAGCAACAAATTCGTATTAAATTCATTTCATTTGGTAATTTTGATAGCAATTGATATACATCTGCCGCAGAGCAACTGGACGAGTGTTATAATACTGTGGTGAACGAAATTGATGGTGCGTATGAATGTCGTAGTAGATCGGAGGCTGTAGCGCGCATCGATGTGAAAATTTTTATTGAAATTAATATAAACAGTTACAAATTTCTGAAAATAAGCCAAATATCAAAAAAAAACCATGTGAAAAGCCATTGAGAAACGTCATAAGAAACAAGCAAACACTTAATCTCTTTAAAGACCAGCTAACCCGACAGACTTTGTCCTGCCTTCATTCAATAATGATTGGCGTAGTGGTAGAAATCGGTCGAACCGTTTTCGCAGCTAGTGGTTACATCAAAATGTACACTTCTTTTTATATAAATAGAGCTGGCTGACCCGGCAAACTGCGTTCTGTCTCCACAGGCTGATTAAAATGTTTCGTACTGCAAAATTTTAGTAATGATGGGTTAATTACTTTGGCCTTCTAAATGTTACAGTTGTGTATTGGGCGGTCCATGCACTTTTGCTAGACAAATATTTTATTCTATAGCAAACACAAATGTTCTAAATCTCAGATTTATGTATCTAATAGTTAGAATTGCTAAAATGTGGTAACAATATGACGGCTTACTTTTGTTGAAGGCTAAATGTATTTTAACCAAATAAAGGTATGTTAATTTGAACAATAAAATCGCTTCACGAATTATATAACGATAACGGACACAATGCAACTTATTTTATATAAATAGTATACAGATTTGTATGGGAGCATATGGTAAAATCTTTAAAATGTCATATCTCCAGAACCACTAGGTCGATTATGTGCGAATTTCACACTGAAATTTTTGTGAAACCGTTTTCGCAGTTAGTGGTTACACCAAAATGTAGATTTGATATAATCATAGTTGCAATAAATATCTTTTTATACATGCTGCACTTTGGTCAACTGAAGCTTTGTCAAGACCTCATTAATAAATATTTTCCCTTAATGTTAGAAGTTTTATGCCACACTGCGTTTATCACATTCAACTACATATGTATCTATGTATTCGTTTAGAATTCGCGTTGAGCTTGCCAACATCAACATCAACATCAAAATCAAATCAAATAAATTATTCATAGTAATCGTATGAGTTGTTGTAGTTGTAGTTATACTCGTACAGTTGAGGCCTAACGACGGCACTATACATTTGGTATAACATCATATTTGACTTTAATACACAAAAAAAGACAGTCTCTAAATTTCAATGATATTAATTAATAAAAACAATGGTAAAAACTACAAATGTTTTGCCACTTGCCAATATGAAATTATTTATCATTAACTTGGTTGATGAAATCAATATTTTATTAATTTTTTAAAAGGTTTAAGTTATTTTTTAGCAGTCTTAAAAATACATAGATTGTTTAGATTTTATCATATTCGTCAGATAACACAAATGATTTTCAACTTTTTTGAAAACAACAATATTAATTGAACTTGATAAACGGAAGTAAGTGGCTTACTCTTCCAGAGACGTTTTTATCCAAGAGATATATTTACATACTTAATTTCCCTTAACATCCCATGAATGAGTTATGGGATAGCTTCTCGCGTTATTGTGACTAAGCACGCTTTCTTGTCTATATACAGTTGTTAGCAGCGACTTTAAAATTATTACATCTAATGAATTATAGCTATTAACATGTGAAATTCTCTGACAGATTCCACAACAATTTTTTGTATTTGTGCTACAACTTTTTTTAAATTGTAAACTACATTTTATCTCTTATGTAAATTTTTAGTTTATATGCATATCAGCTCGTTGATAATTTTATTTCGGCTTCGAATAAATAAAGACTAAATCAGTGCAATGCATTTGGATTTTGTTCAATTAATTAAACAAAACAAAGTTAACGAATTTTAAATTGCACCAACATCCACCATACAACCAACAACAAAGTTTTTTTTTTGTGTTAACAAATTCTCTTTCATGATAAATTGGATAAGAACTTTAAAGCTGTTTATTAGATTAGCGAATTTAGTTGGCTTAACGAACAGAAACTTCTAGTATAACAATTTTGTGGTGATCTTATCTGCGAAGCCTTCAAGGAAGTCATTGGCGTTTTGTGACTTAAAGATATTGTTCGCCTGCTTTTCCTTTTATTAATTTTTATTAGAAAGGCTTCTCTTGTGTCGCTGTTGTTGTTGTTGTTGTTGGATGTTTAGGACATGGATGTGGCAGAACGATATGAAAATGGAAATTCTTTGTATAACTCTTAACGTTTTATTTGCTTGAGCAGCATCCTATCGATTTTTAGTGTTCGCTGGTTGACATTCAAAGTTGGCCAAGAAAACAACAATTACACCATTGAGCGAGACCGACCAGCAATTCTCCTAGCACCATCAGAGCAAAGAGTAACGTGCTGTGGTAGTTGGTCGTGAAGTCTAGGCATTGGTAGTGGTAGCAAATATGTAAAGCTGCTTTGCGAAATGAAAGTTTTAGCTGTTTCAAACAAATGTAGCATGCCACGACAAATAAATGAAATCAGTCCTCCAGCCAACATTCAACATTCAGTGGCAGTGGCAGAAGGAACAGATACTGCAAAGGCAAAAGCAATTCATAAACATTTTGACCTAGTTTCTGGTCGCTGTATACGATGTTTCTGCTGTCGCCGTTGCTAAAGCTGCTGCTACTGCTACTGCTGGTGGTGGTGCTGATGATGATGGCGCTGTGATGTGTCCTCCTCGACTCCACAGTAAATTCGTTGTCTCTGAACGTGTACAGGACGACACTAGCACTCGTGTATTGGTGTTAGTGTTTATACATTTATCTGGTTATGTCATAGTATTGTAAGCTTTTGTGTGACTATGTATGTCTGTTTGTACTAAAGTGTCTATGGGTATGTGTGTGTGTGATTGTCTTTCTGTCCGTCTGTCTGCCTGGCTGTCTGGGTGACTGGTTTCGCAATACCCGGGAGTTCAAACGGGCCGCACCAACTGGGGATGACTGTTTGGAGCGTCAAAGGCATGACATGCTAAATTTGTGTAGCTCCAAAACGGGACAGGACAGTTGAACGAACCAACAACGCTAGCTGCTATTTCGGAGCGTTTGGGGGCTGCTGTGTGTGTGTGTGTGTGTGTGTGTGTATATATGGAGCACACGCTTTTAGTAGTGCCATTTGGATGATTCCCCGCGGCCTCTCATTTTTGTCTTTCCATTTATAAATTATACATTAACCAGCAACGCGACATGTGCGATTGGATTGGATATCTGAGTCTGTGTGCGTGTACTTTGGTGGGATTAAAAATAGAATCAAGCGGCAAATCTACTCTGCGAAATGTATTCAGCCATTCTTCAATCATTCCGTCTTCCTTTTGTCCGGGCGCTCTCTCCCCCATATAGTAATAACATTAGTTTTGGTGTAGTTTTGCGGCGAAAGTTTATCGCCAATTTCAACGCTTTTTTTCGAGGACCGACAAATATTTTTATTGCCATTTGCAATTTTTGTGTGTATGTCACAAGAAAAAAGCTGTAGCATCTGATACATATGAACATATAACAGTGTGTGTGTATGTTTTAAAGTGGTTTATTAGAGGAAACATGTTTGTTTTTGCTATATTCTATGGCGGTAGCCCATCTAACGCTTTCGCTTCACATTGTTTGTTCATCTGGTATGCGACGCCAGTTTAGTCAATTTTGTTATTTTCCTAGCCAGTGTGGTGTGGAAACAGTGGGCCGATCATGTACATTTTAACGTTTCTAGCCCACTTTTTGGCGGTCCCATTGTTCAAACTACTCTTTGCTGTTTTTCTATTCATTCACGAGCAATTTATTTTGTCCATTAGGATGATGTTGCTTTTGAGAGAGTTTCATATTACCACCAACACAGCCACACGCATAGAAACACAAGTATATACGTACATAACTCTGTGAGCTAGTAAAATGTGTCTGGCTGAGTGTTTTGATTTCGATTTCATTTGTATTCACAATACAGGGTGCCCACAACCATGCAACACATAAACCTTCCTGACTACCACAGAACTTCTCGATTAAGCATCCTGTATTTTCATTCTAAGGACTTGCATGTGTATTGACATTAGACATTACATACAAGAGTAGGTATATACATCACTGTGTATACACTGATGTATGTTGTATGTTTAAAACAAGATTTTTGCAAAGCATACTTTGGTGCTACCCTGTCTACACCATTTCCAATTGAAATTCAAAGAAAATCAATTGGAATTCAAACAATCCATTTGAAATTCAAACATTCCATTTGAAATTCAAATCTCGTCATTTGAAATTCAAAAATTCCATTTGAAATTCAACAAACATCAATTGGAATTCAAATTTTCCATTTGAAATTCAAAAAATGTCAATTGAAATTTAAAACTCGTCAATTGAAATTGAAAATACATCAATTGAAATTGGAAATACATCAATTAAAATTCGAAACTCGTCAATTGAAATTCAAAATTTATCAATTAAAATTGAAAACTCATCAATTTAAATTCAAAACTCGTCAATTGAAATTGAAAACAAATCAATTGATATTCAAAACTCATCAATTGAAATTCGAAACTCGTCAATTGAAATTCAAAATTCGTCAATTGAAATTCAAAACTTATCAATTGAAATTCAAAAGTCGTCAATTGAAATTCAAAACTCATCAATTGAAATTCAAAACGTATCATTAGGAATGAAAAAGAATTGAATCATAAATCGTACGTTCACTTCGACAGTTAAATATACTACACCTTAGTAGATATATGAGCATGTCACTGATAAAATAAATAAATCGAAAAATTTATTTAAAACACCAAAAAACAAAATTATTTATAAATTTAGGACTGTTCCAGAAAAAAATTGACCTCGTGAAACACATCTTTAAACATAGTATTTATTGCTTTATTTGAACTTAAACATATTATTCCAATGTATTAATTTATATTAATTTAAACACCATAAATTATTTGACATTATCTTTGGTTTATGCCAGTATGACTTTAGAGAACGTTATTCGATCCATTTGCAGTTATATTTGTGCTTTAAACTGTAAATTCAATACAAATACTAAAAACATTCACATATAGTTCAGTTCGAGTAGAGTGTTTTATGATCATAACTACCAAAACATTTTTCTAATTTCAATTGATGAGTTTTGAAATTCAATTGACGAGTTTTGAATTTCAATTGAAGAGTTTTGAATTGCAATTGATGACTTTTGAATTTCAATTGATGAGTTTCGAATTTCAATTGACGAGTTTCGAATTTCCATTGATGAGTTTTGAATTTCAATTGATGTTTTTTCAATTTCAATTGACGAGATTTGAATTTCAATTGACGACTTTTGAGTTCCAATTGATAAGTTTTGAATTTCAATTGACGAATTTTGAATTTCAAATGACGAGTTTCGAATTTCAATTGATGAGTTTTGAATTTCAATTGATGTATTTTAAATTTCAATTGACGATTTTTAAATTTCAATTGATATTTTTTGAATTTCAAATGGAAATTTTGAATTTCAATTGATGTTTTTTTAATTTCAAATGGAATTTTTGAATTTCAAATAAAATTTTTGAATTTCAAATGGAATGTTTGAATTTCAATTGATTTTCTTTGAATTTCAATTGGAAATGGTGTAGTTAAGTTTCAGTGTCAATTTACAAATGGAAGGAAAATTACTCCAAGAAAAAGTTTGCACACAAAAAAAAAACAAGTAAAACAAAAAGATTTAAATAGAAAACTAAACAGCTTACACTCAACTCGAATGTACGAGGAGAAGATCAAATAACTTGAACGAACGACTTGTACCAAAAGACCAAGAGGCAGCGGGGAACTCTTCCACCCAATGTCGTTGTTGTCGTCATCATCGCATCCTCATCAGTAGCATCATATTGGCATTGTTTATCTGAGACACACAAAGATGAACTGGGAGCGAAAAAAAAACTTTTTGTTTTAAAGTCATTTAATGATTATTTTCTACAAATAGAGAAAACAAACTACAAACACAGACAACGACAACGACTACGAGAGAAACTTGCAACACATCATAAATCACTTTATTTGAAAAACTAAACTTATTTTCGGAAAATGTCCAAGCAACACCCAGAAGAAGGAAAGGGAAACTCTGAGAAATTTAGCACAAATTACGAAAATGGAAAATGCCACTTTCCACTCGCACACTTTATTTTGAGTTTCACATTTTGAACTTGGATCTCATTCATTCATTAACTCGGTTATCGTACGGAGGACGGAGAGTTCCCTTCAAACAAGGGTGTGTGTGTGTGAGTAAGCATGCACGAGTACGTACGTGTGTACATGTGCGTGTGCGAGAGGGAATTCTGGGTGTTCATTTAAAATCCTCTGTAGGGATTACAACTTTTTAGCACACAATAATTAACAATTCAACCACTCGTATAAATTTTGAAGTATTAACTAAAACGAAACACACACAAAAGCGGATAATGGACACAACGAGATAAAAACTGTAATCGCAGAATGCTATGTAAAGTATTGGGCGGTTAACTGCCATCTTCTGCTTGCTGCGTGTACTTAAAGTTGGATTTTGTTTTTCACTCGGTGCCATAAAATGTGTGAGTAATTTTTGTTTCTAAACTTCAGTTGGATGGCGCAATGCCTTCGCTACCATTGCCATCATAGCATCCAGGATTATTATTGTTATCGGCTTAATTGTGCAACAGCCTTTAACAATAACAAAATGGTACTTGTACACGCAGTCATTTGTCTAAATGCTACACAGACATCAACACACACACACACACACACAGACACACTGCCACTTGAGTAAAGGGTTGTTTAGCATCCGACGTCCTGCCATCCATCCATCTATCTATCATTCATTGCGGCCTAATGTTCCCATACACAAAAGTGGCAGATATGCATATGTACGAGTACGTTGGTACCACTCGTTCATTCATCATTTATTACCCATTATTTTGATTGTTTACTTTTATGATATTTAATTGTTTTTGTTGCTGTTCATAAACAGCATTTGCAACCCATCACATTTATGCGCCACCACAGATAAAGCGGCCTACCATCTAACAGTCCATACATAGCAGCACTCCCGTCGTCGCGGCTTTGTTTTATTCTATCCAATCATTCCATCCATAGCTGCTGCAGTGCAACTTTTGTTGAGATCATAATTCAAGTATTTAATTGTTGTTATGAAATATCGAAAGGGATGAGAGCTGACAAGAGTTTATTACTCCTTTGCAAAGCCTTCAATGTTTTTAATATTCCGAAGCGATTGCGGGTCTAACCGGCATTTAAAAGCCCAGCAATTGAGGTATCAACACTTTGCCTCCATCTCCAGCTCTTTGCCCTGACTATAATAGAACATTTCAGTTGTTGTTGGGTCTTAAACATGTAAATAACGGGGGTATTATTATCACAGCATGTCATTATGCCAAATACCGAGTCTCTCTCTCTCCCTCGAATACAGCGGGATTATTGTTGCCATGAATATGAATCAAAGTGAAATTATTTAATTAGAGATGAACATACGAAGAGAAGAAGAGGCAACACTCAATTGCACATTGCTGCCAGAGGAAGTAGAGCCGTTCCCTAATGAAATATCCATGAATGTGTAATTAGGTGAGGATCAAACTAGTTTATGATTTATCAGTGTTTAAGTCTTGTTGAAATGTGAATTTTTAAAAAAGGATTATTGATATGATATGATATTAAAATGGGGGCAACCAATGTACAGGGAAACAGTAAGTTAGTGAGAGGTAGGACGCATGAATTATCGTGGAATAGCTATTGGTCGTTTTCTGACTCGTTGATCTTAATTCACCAACTGACGTAGGTAAGTAGAAACTATGTTTAAAATCCTCTTAAATGAACTTGTTGGTGTTTGAATAAAGGGCAGTTCGTCAGGCGTTTCGTCATAAGAGTTTTTATATTAATTAGTGAAAAAGACCAGAAGAAGTAGGCTTGAATTTACACCAGTGTCTGGCTAAGCCCACCGTACGCACACAAAAGTATTACATGTTTGTGTATGGAAATGTGAAGTTGCTTTCACGACACTCAAGCAGAGGAAATAGCTCCGCGTGCGAGTGAATTGGCCTCGCGAGGCTATGGGATGCCTACACCAAGTAAAACATACTAAAATGTGTGCAGTATTTTTAAACATTTTGTACTGTACAAAAGTTACTAAGCTTGATCGTGTGCTTGTGTGCAGTATTTTCAAACATTTTGTACTGTTCAAAAGTTACTAAGCTTGATCGCTTTCAAAACAGTGTTTCGTTATGTTATCCCACAACAAGTCGCAACCAACGTTTTCTGTATTAAGCAATAAACAATCAACTCATTGACATCGTTCCACTGTATGTCTTGCTGTTCTACTGCTGTTGTAAGCGTGTATGTATAGACATAGTTTGTTAGTTTTATGCGTTGCTTGTTATGTAGTTTTGTTTTCTCATTTATATGATTTACTACTATGTTTATATTTTGCAGTGGTTGAAAAACACGCAAGTCATTTGAAGCTAACTTAATTCTGATCTA
This sequence comes from Muscina levida, assembly GCA_964034835.1. Classification (NCBI taxonomy): domain Eukaryota; kingdom Metazoa; phylum Arthropoda; class Insecta; order Diptera; family Muscidae; genus Muscina; species Muscina levida. Next base: position 151,390,599 of record OZ035883.1, on the reverse strand, counting down.
ACTTGATTCTGATCTTTAATGAATACTATCTTCTTTATGCGGTTTTTAATGGGGGATTCGTTTAGAACAAATAACCGAAAAGTCTTAAAATCGCATAAGACAATAAAATAGTAATGATTTGTGTCTCCTAAATGAATCTTTATAGGCCAAATACAAGTTTCTTTTTAAAAGTGCAATAAAATGAACAAAATTAAATTTTGCCATGTTTTATGGCTTTATTTGTAAGAACAAGCATTGTCATAAATTATGGAATGAAACTTCGTTCAAGTGGCTGTCTCAACTGGCTTCGCAGTAGCCACTAATTTTTCAAGACCTTGTTGATGGTTTCGGGATGTAGCTCACGAGTAGCTTGGATGATATTGACCTTAAGTGATTGAATCGTTTCTGAATTGTTGGCATAACATCGGTCCTTCACGATTTGCCACAAAAAATCCAAAGGGCTCAAATTGAAGGTCCGAGGCGGCCAAAAACGCGCTGTTTGTGCTACACAGCACTCATTTTGGTAATAAATGAACGGTTCGTTTTGTTTTAAAGAGATATGATACTGTCTTTCTGTCTAGATTTCGAGTGGGTTTATTAGAAGCAATATATATTTTTTTATGATATTTTCTTTCTTTTTTGATGATTGTTTTGAACTCTTTTGTACCATGAAACTTTCAAGCACTCCGAAGGGAAGTTCATTGATTAACCCGGTTTTATTTACATTATTGACCCGGTAATACATTGTCCAGAGTCCAGAAGGGAGAGCGACTAACGAGTATCTGTTAGATGTCGTCATGTTTTAGTTGCTGTTATTTCAATTATTGCCATAAATTCGTATACAAATCTGTTTATGATTAAATTCACTGCCTGATATTTAATCACGTTTAATATGCATGAGCCGAGCCGAGAGTGCATTAATGTACTCCAACGAGCGGTCCATGAATAATAGATGAATTTGGAAGTATTTAATTTGGAATCGAATATTTGCCATAGTCGTTGCTCGTTTAAACAACCATTAATTGTTAATAACATTTGGGTCCATTTACGAGCAAATGCCCGTGAACATTGTGCAGCCTTGCAATGTCAAGTAACAGGATGAAGCTGTAGTTTACACAAATCTGAAATTTAAATAAATGCAAGGAATTTCCACTTTAAATGTATTGGCCCTTGGCGTTTGTGGGTGAGTCATAGTGTGTGTGTGTGTGTTGTTAAGGTACTCTGCAATAATAATGTAAAGGTATTAATATTATTATGTATTATTATTATTGATAGAGCGAAATACACAGCAATTTTTGTTAAATTGTTTGTTTTATTTCTACAATAACTACAACAACAACAACAAAAACCTGTAAATAATTAACTATTGAGAGAGTGTATAGGCACATGAGAAACCACAGGACAAAGTTGGTGTGAATTCGTGGAAACACATCGGACCAACCATCAAACGCTCCAAAATGGCTGGCACTTTTTATTCAACTACGTAAGAGTTGTGGAAATTAAATAAATTTGCCCTTTTTTAGATTGCTTTTGACTTTTATGCATTAAAACAAGCAAAAGAAAGATTTTTTTTTACGGCAAGGATATTTATGATGACATTAATATGTGTTTGTATGTATATGCAAACGTGTGTAGTAGGTATTTACATGTATGTAATAACTCTTTCATATGCCAACCTCCCACACAGGAATGCACAAAGCAAGCAAGACCTCACTCACAGAACCATCGCTGTGTAGTCGTGTGTGTGTTCGTCCTTTTTTCGGAGGTGAACTAAATGATGCATTTGCGTACAAAATTTATGATTATGTGCTGTTTGAGTGCATGTGTGTATGAAGTCGAAATGGTCAAAACACATCAAGTCAAAAACATATTTTAGCAATTTTCCACACAAATGGTTAAGCACATACACACACACACACACACACACGCAAAACTGTGCAGTCGTTTAATTTATTTAAACAATTAAAAGTCTCGTTTCAAATAAAATATAATTAATTTAATGAATGGCGTTTTGTTATATTTATTTAAGCTTTTTGTTGTTGTTATTTTTTGTGTCGTTCACATTGTTCCTTTTTATAAAAATTGTGTAATGACCATTTTTTGCGATAATTATTGTTATTTTTTTTTTCGCAATAAATTCCGTTTTGTTAAAATTATGATTCATCTATATGTGCATTAAATATAACAACAAATTTTTGTTAATTACAGACTAGGTTTAAGTGTGCAATTTGTGTAGGATTTGGCATTACCTAGAATTTAATAGCTATCATTTTGCTAATGTATCTGTTATCTGTTATATATAATACACGAATCAATATAATGCCAATTAATGTTTAGACCAATTGCAGTTATTATATATTAAAAAAAAGTAATGAAACAAGAATTTGGGACTTTGTATTTTGTTTAAAGGTTTTTTTTTTATTAATTTTGTTAATCAAATTTGCAATAAAACGCGACAAAGCTTCCATATTTATTTTATATATGAGGCTATCAGTGTAGAAGTTGTGTATTTAGGGGGTTTACATATAAAGAATCTGTGGAAGAGCAATTTTTCAACTCTGTTTGCTTTTGAATACATTACCAACTTTCAAATTAACAATATTGTCATTAATAGCATTTGATTCATACAAAGTTGCAAGACTCTCCCAACCTTAGTAGTTCAGATGTAGGATAGTTAGTGCTTCATTTTATATGCAGATGCCACCTCCATCTTTATGATACCATCCGTACGTAACAATTGAGAAAACTGTTGCTATAGTAAATATATTAGTGAATATTGACTTAATGCAGGTGTTTTCAGACTCTTACTGTTATAGTATAGTACAGAAACACGCTAAGCAACAATTATGCTACATACAATGTTTACATATTTGATATTTTTTCAACCACGCCCAATTTCTGTTTGTTTACGTCTTTTATGCCTGCATATAAAGTTTGGTGACTTTCGTTATCACATTTTTTCAGAGAAGGTATGCATATTTACAAAACGTGCCTCAAATCCACAGATCCGATCGCACCCATTTTATCAAGTACACACGCACCCACTGTTACACTTATCTAATTCACCCACCTCCACACCATACTGTTCTGGGCCATTTTTGTCCCAAAATATACACACTTTAGTGAAAACAAACTCAAACAATGTTTCATTGCTCCCACTATCGTTTTACTCCAGATGTACATATATTGAACACAGTTCACCTGATGTGAGTGGTTCCATGCCCACTAAGCCGATCTACAATGAATCCACACCAAAATTAAAGACGAATGGTCAAGTCGGTCAGGGTACTAGTACACCAGATTTTGCATATACGCACAAATACAGGCATGTAAGATCACTAATAATGTCTATCACTTATAAAACAAAATACATGCAAAAACAGTATGTACATAAAAACCTTGGTGGAAAATTTCATGGGAAATTTCCACAAAAAAAAAATTAGTTTACGCATTACATAGAACATCGATAAGAATATACCCTGCAGAAGAAGGTAGAGGCATTGACGCATAACGAGTAGTTCTATACTGGAATAAAAGCCAGTAGTCCCAACAGAACAGATGTAGAAAAAGGTAGAGGTGCTATACTGGAATAGAAGCCAGTAGTCGCAACGGATACGGCTTATAGATGGGTGGCAAGTACTGGTAGAGTAGTCGCAAATGCTGAAATAGCGAGTAGTGATTTTCATATAAAGCCCAATGTTAAAATCGTCACTTGAAAGCATAAACGGGGAAATGAAGAGCGACTAGTCGGTACCTCTTTGGGGTCTAGTGGAAGAAGCAACACTACTTTCTTCTGAAGGGTGTTGCTACCTATTTATATACATATGTGGATGTATGTACTCATAGAATTTAACATAGATTTAATACTTAATTCGGAGAATTTACTTTTTACATGATTAATTAATGTTTTTTCTATTTTTTTTTTGTAAATGCTTTCGTATGGAAACAAACTCAATGGAGACTGATGAATAAACGTTGTTGACAATATATGTATGTATATCATACCCCAACCGGTACCTACTGGATCGAAACATACATACAAAATTGTCTCATGTCCAAACATACATACATTTTGAATTTTAGTAAAATAGGACCACATATTTTGAAATAAGTCTACACTAACGCCACCTGTCGGGTCCATTTATACAACAATTTTTTCTTATGTTCAAACAAACATACATTTTGAATTTCAGTTAAGTTATGTCAACCCCAGCGCCAACTACCGAGTCCAAACTACGTGCTTCGGGCACAAAGCAACTCTTATCGTTAAGATCTGATGGACGAACAAACATAAGCACGAACGATTTTATATATTAAAATAGATTTTAGAGATATTTACGAATGATTAATATTTATGTCGCCTATATAAATCATATTACTCATACGTCAACTAAAACATATTTTATCACCGCCTACAGCGCGGCCTGTTGGAAATTTTGCACTTAACTTTTTTCCTAAACCTTTGCGTTGCAATTGTAATCAAGCCTTCAGAAGGAAATATCCAATTTGGTACAGCATCCGAACAAAACACGATTAATTTTTATAGACATCTACGAGTATAGATTAACACGTATCAATACTATGGGTTTCCCTTTCAAAAAATCTATAACACTCATTAGTAAATGCCGTTTATGACAACCATATATGACGACGCTGAAACCAGAGAGATCTGAGTCAATGGGATTATTACACAATGGCATAACAAGTAAAAAAATCCTTTAATTCTACGCTGATGTAAGTGATCTTCAGTGCTTCCTTAATTGAGGTATCACATTGTCTGACTACACTATGTCACAAAATTTCAAAAGTTGCTGTATCCGGGACATTTAATAATACATTTTAATGTAAAATTTCACTCTGAATTCAAATCTGCTCTCAGATATGTGGAAAGTAGAACAGTTTTTGAGATATGGTCAAATTTCCGTTTTTAGTGTTTTGAAAAAAGATAGGTCTAATAAAATGCCATTTTCTCTGGCTTTAATTCACCGATTTTACTGAACTGTGACAAAAATAAAAGATAATACAATTATTTCTTATAAAAACGATAGTTGATTCAAATCCAATCATTAATGACGAAGTTATGGCACTTCAAAGTTGAACTTTTGTAAAAATTTTAATGATTTTTCAAGTTTTCGCTGCCTTTAATTAAGTTTTTTTCCGTGTTTCGATAAAAATTTCTCCGGTTTCAGACTATTACATGATAGAAAAATATGTTACAAAAATTTTTTGCCCTTGGTCATCAAAATCGGTTGAAAAATAAACGCTGCATTCACAATTAAGTACAGATACCTCTTCTTGAGCGTAGTAGTAATTGTTGTTTTGCTTGCCCTCCGAAATATAACTCAAGTTTTTTGTTAAACAAGTCACATAGGAATATCTAAAAAAACAATTGGGTTATTTCGCCAAATGCTGCAAATGCGGAAGTATTTTTTATCCGATTTTGATGACCAAGGGCAAAAATTTTTTGTAACATATTATTCTATCATGTAATATTCTGAAACCGGAGCAATTTTTACGAAAACACAGAAAAAAACTTTATTAAAGGCAGCGAAAACTTGAAAAATCATTAAAATTTTTACAAAAATCCAACTTTGAGGTGCCATAACTTCATCATTAATAATTGGATTTTAATCAACTATCGTTTTTTTTTAGAAATAATTTTATTATCTTTTATTTTTGTCACAGTTCAGTAAAATCGGTGAATTAAAGCCAGAGAAAATGGCATTTTATTAGACCTATCTTTTTCCAAAACACTAAAAACGAAAATTTGACCATATCTCAAAAACTGTTCTACTTTCCACATATCTGAGAGCAGATTTGAATTCAGCGTGAAATTTTACATAAGGATCAACTATTTAGAAGCCGGGATCAAAAATTTGTTGCATTGTGCTATAGAACAAGTGCAGCCAGCAAAGTAATAGCAGCGCGTAATGCATTTCCTTAATATTCTCAGAAAAATGTTGTTGTGCTATAGATCACTCTGGTTCCAATGTTGTCATAGCTACATTTTCTTTGAAAACTTTTCACAATTGTCAAAGTAATTTTTAATGGTATGATTAAACATGTAAAGGTACTATGACTTATTGTATTTGTACATATTGTTATTGTATGCAATAGTGCACAAGTCAATTATGCAAAATACAGAATATTTTAATATTTGATATTCACTAAGGAATGTAAAGGGTTCTCTTAGAACAAAAGATGAATTGAGATAAGTTTGTTTTAGTTTTCAGGTCACTGCTTTTGAAGATGTGTAATAAAATCAAAATACAAAAAATCTTATATTTTGGCACAATTAGAGAAATTGTTAATCTGAGGACGAAAAAAACAAATCGAGTAATATAAAATAGGACCAAATTCTTTGAATTTTAACTCAATGTTGAATATCACACTAGTACGAATACAACTACCTCGGCACTATATCTTACAATATCGACACATTTAAAAAAATATTTTTTTTTTATTTGTGAAATATCTTTAACTCATAAATTTGTCACAGAAAATCAAAATCTAAAAGATATTGGTATTATCAATATTATTTAGCGGAAACACCTATTTAACTGTTGTTGTCTAAACACTTGCGAATACCGACACGATTTAGAAGTTCTACCAGATACTTACTCTCAGTGCTGTGCAGTCTACTTTACCAATCCATCGATCGGTGTTAAAAGTGTCCCCTCCTCATTTTCTGACGTCGCTTGAAAGAAAAACTCCAAATTATTTGATTATGTTTTGTTGCATAATTTCATTTTTTTTTTGCAATATTCAAATAATTATTTATTGAATTTGTAGTTTTTGGGCTGTTTTGTTGATTTGTTCATTTTCATTTTCATTTTCATTTTACTTTTGTTTTTGGTTTTATTTTGCGTGTGTTCATTTAGTTATTTGAAAACAAAATATTTATGCAATACTTTGCTTTGCTTTGCTTTGCTGTTGTTGTCGTTTTAGTTATTATCAATGGAAATTGCGAACGTAAACAATTGAAAAACGGCAAATCAATTTAAACCATACAAAACTAAAAATATTATTTGGAAGTCGTATTAATCGGATTTTGTACAATAACAAATAGGAACATAATGTGAACAGACAAACGTATGTACGTACCTATGTATATGTACGACTCACAAACAAACTGTGCTACATATGAATGTATGTATGTATGCATGTACATGTGTATACTCACAGAAAACATTATTGTTTTATTTGCTAAATAGCAGTTCAATTCAATTTAGCTTAACTGAATGAACCAAAAAGCAACAACAGAAACAAAAAAAAAACGAAAACCAAAACAAATTGCTTTCAAAACAAATTATAATACGAGTACATACAATGAAATAAAATTCATAATCATAAAACTAACTCAATTTCGAAAATGTAAATTTTCTTGTCATGTGTTAAGTACAATTCGTTGCTTTTGTTGTTTTCCTTCTTGTTTTCTGTTTGTTTTGTTTTGTTGCTGTTGTAATTTTAATATTTATTGTATAATTTATTTAATAATTTAGTTGTTTCATTCATCATCATTTTTACAACTTACTTATTAGAAATAAAAACTTTCTACCATTAATTTACAATGTTTGTTTGGTTTTGTTTCCATTACTTTTGGCATAAAATATTTTGTTGTTTTTTTTTTGTTTGTTTCTTGGTTAAGATTCTCTTGGATGGGGTTTGAGAGGGGGAGGGGGATTTCCTATTTAAAAAATGTAAAATTGTTATTATCTAAAATTTGTTTTTTTTTCTCTGTTTTTCACTTTAGTAGTTTTAGCAAAGTTTCTTTCAACTTTTAGTAGAAAAAAGGGGAATTATTTCTAGAATGTGAAAATGTAAAAATTCAGGGGACAAGGAGGAGTTAGTGAATCGTGTAATCGATTATCGCGCCCTAACGATCTACGTGTGTACGCACGGCGATGTAAATCGCTTCCTGTTTGGTGTTTTGTGTTTTTTTTTTTAGTGTAAATTTCATCATGTCAAAATATTTGTGTTTTAACAATTTTATTATTTTTATTTCTTTTTTTTTTCATCTTTAGTAGTTCATTGATGATGGGAGTTTCCACGTTTTTTTTTTTTGTTTGTTTACTTTGACAATCATGTTCGAAACAAAATTTGCCGTTTAATTTAGCTTTGTTTTTGTCTCGTTTCGGTGTCGGTTCCTGTTTTTGGTGTTAATTATTAATTATGTGGATGTTTATAGTTAATTTTAAATTTAATGCGCGTTTCAAGTGGCCTTTTTGTCATTACTTTGTTCGTTTGCTCGTTATTTTGTCCAGCTTTGCACTTCTCCCAGCCGGAGGGAAATAAAGTGTTTGCTATTACTCTGCCGGAATATTAATAGCGTCAATGGCTCGAGCTGTGGGAATGGAAGTCGTCGACGTCGAGGGACATAGGGGGTCTTGCATGTCGGAGGAGGAAGTAAATGAAATATTTTAAAGCGTTTTCGTTTTCAAATTTCGGCTTTTGTTTTCCTGTTGTTGTTCGTTCGTGTTGTTGTATTGTTGTTTTCTACATATGACAGAGAGTGGCACGGTAACGGAATAGTGGCGCTTAATGTTTAGTTAATGTGTGGTAATTCCTTTCAAGTCTTATTATAGTAAAAACAGATAAATAATAATTGTCTGAATTAACCTTAAAACATCATTAAAGTGCCTATCATTTGTTTTTATTTTTTAGGTCGTTCGGTCGTTCGGTTGATCGCCGCTTGGTGTCTATGTACAATAATTGGGTGGCTGAAACGCATACATTGGGTGAATTCCCTTTTCCGCCTTTCGCTTATCGATTTCATTCGGTCACACTGAGAGAATAGTAGTGGTAGGAATTCGTTTAAAATAAAAACAAGAGCTGTTTGTTTATGAATAGTTGTAGTTTAAGTAGGTTGTATTTGTTTTTCTTTTTCTTTCATTTCTTTTCTTTAATCTTAGCCAAAAAATATTTACATTCTTCACATTGTTTTCACATGATTCTATAAAAAGAACGAACTAAGTTTATCAGTCTGTTTTGTATCATCCAATCAAAATCTCGAGTATAAGTTGTGAGTATTTTCCAAAGGATTTTCGCAAATTAAAACTAAAAAGAATCATTTAAATAAACTTAACTTAACTTAACTTAGCTCAACATAACTTAAGCGGCAATTACAACTAAGAGATTGCTAAAAACTAGAACATAAAATATACTTAAACATAAACTTAATTATAGAAACAACCTAATGTGTAAAACGAACAAAACCAAACACATAAATAATTAAATAAATAAATAAATCTCGTCTTAATTACTGCTCTATTTTTTTTTTACAAAAAGTGCTGTGGTGTCCTTCTATTCCTGAAATAGAGAGATGTGCACTTCATAAATTCACTGGTTACGTAGTCTGTCTCCTTGGAAATCTTAAAAACTAATGCAAAGTCATCTTCGGTCGCTTCGCCGTCACGTCAACAAACGGCTGTCTGCTGTTGCGGCTGCTGCTGCTGTTGTAGTTGGCGCTGTTTTTGGAGCTGCTGATAGTTCTGATGTTACGCCCACAGACTGTTGCTCTCCTCGCCCACCGATGCTGTGGTCGTATTGATTTCGTTCAGCGACAAATTAGACTCGTAATGGTTGAGCTCATCAGGCCGACAACTTTCGTTGGAACTATTGCTACTCGAACTGTTGCTACTGCTGCTCTTGGCTGCTCCACAACGGCAGCTGAGGTTGTCCTCTCCCGCCGTTGACCGGCGACAGCTGCAGGGCGGCTTCTTGCAGTTGTAGCTCGTCAGCGTGCCATTGACCATCGGTGGCGGTGGTGGAGCAAAATTGGAGGAGAAACTCGTCTGTAGGGCTGGCTTTCGTCTGCTGGCACCTTCGCCGCTGCAATCACAGTTATTGGAGGTTTTTTGCAAAGTTGCTTGCTTAGAATAATCGACACTGTCGTACGTTGGGGCAACTACATCGCCACCAACTGCAACAGCAACACTGACACCAGCACCAACTGCACCGGTGCCCCGTGAAACCTGGCCGTTGCCCATGGTGTAGTATGAAGGCACGGCGTACTCGTGTTGCTGATGATGCATATGAGCTGCAGACATTGGCTGCTGGCGCATGTGGTTGTGGTGTCTCTGGAACTCGAGTGTTTTGGCATGTTGCATCTCCTTGCTCTCCTTACTCGCCTTGTAGCCCAGCTCGTTAAGTGTATTGAATTTACAATTAGCCGTTGCCGTGGGTATGGGGGCATAGCCGCGGACACAGTCGTTAATCGTTGCGTAGTTGCTGCAGTCACTGTAATGCTTGTCGCCCGTCACCACGCCACTGGGCCGTCCATTGGCGGTCGCTTGGTATTCATGAGAGGCCGCATAGATGTTCACGGACGAACGGTTGCTAAGGCAGTTGGTTGTACGTTTGCTGTGCACGTGAGGCAGGGCAAGCCGCAGTTTCTGCCAGAACTTCTTGTCATCCCATTCAATACAGGTACTGGTGCGTAGGTAGTGGCGCATGTCGATATCGATGTCTCGTTGAGGCAAGTCGCCGTATAGGATGAATACGATGCGCTTCCTACGTTTAACAATTTCGTGCATGGCACTCTTGTACTCGAAACGAGACCACTCGTTGTACAAGAAATTCTTGGACAACACTAGCACGAACTGTTTGGCGCTTTCGGCGGCTTCAATTACGGCATCGGTAACATAGGCATTAATATTGATGTCACGGTAGTGCAGGCAAGCTCTGTAGCCCATGTCGTTTTCTAAATTGTGGGCCAGAATTTGGTTGACAAAGTGTTCATCCTGCAGGCTGTAGGCGAAGTACACATCGTTGAGGCGCTCTTTGTCGAGTTCCTCCACAAATCCGGGATTTTTGTAGCACATGTTGAGCAGGCAGTTGGAGTGGGCCCACATTTTCAACTCTTGGCGGTAGCAGAAGAGACCCATAATCAAGCCAAAGAAGCCAACGAAGGCACACGTGGCCATCAGCAGCAGGGGCAGCAGGCTTTCGATTTCGCTGGCCTGCACATAGGTTGCCACATCTTCGCGCAGGGTGCATTTAGTGCCGTTCTTTTCACGCAAAATGCTGGTGGCATTGTTGTACACACAGGAAACTCGTGAAGCGTCGATGATCTTGCCAGAGTTCTGGGCCAAATATGTGCGAAAGTGCATCAGATAACTGCATTCGCATGACCACTGATTATCAGCCAGACCAATTTCGGCCAGGTAGGGGTTCAGGGCCAGTTGCCATACTTCGAAGTGCATCAGACGATTTCCGTCCAAACGTAGGACTTCCAACTTACGCATGGCATGGAAGCTGCCGTTGCCGATAGTGGCAATGCGGTTGTTCTGCAAGTAAAGCTCACGCAAATTTTCCAGGTTGGCAAATTCATTGCCTTCCAGCGAGGTGATGTGGTTGTCCTCCAAGTGCAGCACAACAAGTCTCTTAAGACCACTAAAGGTGGTGTTGTATATGAACTGAATGTTGGAGTTATTCACAAACAACACTGCCAGGTTCTTTCGGCCCAAGAAAGAGTGACTTGCCAACTCGATGAAGTTGTTGCCGTCGATGTACAACTCAGTAGTGTCCATGGGCACCTTGCGGGGCATTTCCGAATAACCAGCGCCAGAGCATTCTACGATGTTAGTAGACCAGGTTTGGTCGTGGAAGCACGTGCAGTTGGTCGGGCATGTCATTTCACAATCGCAGGCATCGAATTCGCAGCAGTGGCACACAGCGAAGCAGTGCGTCTTGTAGGTGCACAAGAAGTGCTTGGGCTCAGCTTCAATGAGGGGAATGTAGGCACGTTCGCGGTTGTTAAGCAGTTTGCAGTAAATGGTCTCCAAGTCCATGATGCGAGGGTACTGCCTCGACTTGATGTGATTGATTTTCTGCAGCCAGTCGATGTTGCAGTCGCACGTGAATGGATTGCCGCCAATGTAGAATTCGGGCAGAGAGCGATGTTCGTGCACGGGCAAGATGCGCAGAGATTTGACGTCTAGTGTACTAATCTGGTTGGCATACAGATCGACACGAGTCAGGTTGCTCTTGTGCATGAAGGTATCAGGGTCAACAGTTGTGATGAGGTTGTCATTGATGAAAAGAAGCTCGATCGAGTTGGGTATGGACGAAGGGGAGATGCGTTGGATCTGATTGAAACTGGCATCGAGCGTTTGTAGACGAATCTGTGTATCTAAACCAAAACGATTAGAAAGTTCGACCAGACGATTCTTGTGGAGGTCCAGCCATTGCAGGGTACTTGGCACATGAGCGTAGTCGAAGTGTTCCAGCCGATTGTCGGATATATTGAGCCATAACAGGGACGGCATATTACTGAATAATCCATTGATGTCACTCAGATCATTGCCGTCCAAACGAATGGCTTGAATGCTAGACGTCATTTCGAAGGCACCGGGTTCAACGACGGCGATGCGATTGCGGGCCAAGTTGAGAATTTGCAAACTGGGCAATTCTTTGAATGCATGCATTGTGATGTTCTCCAAGTAGTTGCCAATCAGTCGGAGCCCGTATAGATTGCTCAAACCTTTGAAGGCATTGTCTTCGAGTACAGTTATCATATTTTCACCCAGATCGACAGTACGCAACAGGCGCATATTGCGTAACGCCAAAGGAACACTTTTCAGTTGGTTGCCATTTAAATTTAAATCCTGCAAGGAGCTGCAGTTGCGAAATGCCTCTGGGTGAACACCGATCAGATGGTTGTTGTCCAGTGAAAGGAGAGAGAGGACGTAAAGACCATTCAGTGCATAGGCATCCAGGTATTTGAGTTTGTTGTGTGACAACAGCAAAGTATGAAGATTATTCATGGGTGCAAACGTTTCTGCGGCGATATTTTCCAATTGATTGTGACGAAGGTTCAGAATTTGCAAAGTGTAGAGGTCGGTGAAGATTTCTGCATCCAATTTAGTCAGTTTATTGTGTGAGAGATTGAGCAACACCAGGCGTATTAAGCCCACGAATGTGCTGCGGTCAATCCAGGTTGAGGTAATTTGGTTGTTCGATAAGTCTAGAGCTTGCAGCTGTTCCAAATTCGAGAAGAGTTTGGGGGACAAAACACTAATAGAGTTGTTCTGCAAGTATACTTCTTGAATTGAAGATGCCTGTTCGCTAAATAGTTCCGAAGGAAGAGCAACGACTTTGTTTGAGCTCAAATTGAGGATCTGCAGATTTTTCAGACCACTCAGAGCCTTATCCGCGATCATCGATATCTCGTTGTTGTTCACCTGGAGCACTCGCAAGCGTCTTAAGGTGGCGAATCCATTAGCTGGCAACAAAACAAAGTGGTTGAATGATACATCCAATACTTCGATTTCTAAACTGCAAGCGCCGCTTAAGCGTTTGTTGGCATCAGGAGAGGCAGTGGCTTCTGATAGGTGTTCCTTGCTTCTGTCGCGGAATCCCAACTCATTGACGTCTTGCAAACGGTTCTCACTCATGTTCAGCGAAATCAAACCATTCAGGGAGCAGAATATGTTTTCTGGCAGTGACCAAATGTTGTTGGACGACAAGTCGAGACGTTCTAAGTTCTTGACCACAGCAAATGCGTCTGGTTCAATGTCAAAACTCAACGAAGGCCACAAGGTGTTGTGAGTTCTCACGGTCAAGTTGCGTAAATGCGTCAGTCCGTCCAAGACATTCCGGTTGAATTTGGACAGTTTACAGTACTGTATGGAAAGCTCTTGGAGACGTTGCAGATGAGCAAAGGATTGAGGCTCCAGTGAACTTTTGGCCATGATCTCATCATTGCATAGCACATGTAGGCCCACAGTGTGCTCTGAGGGAATCACACTGAAGTTGGTGGTGTCAAATTCACTGTTGACGGTGCGTAGATTGCATGTCAGCATTATTTCAGGATGCTCAGGACCAGCTGCCGGTAGGAAGTGGCAGTCGTCTGGAGTATCGTAGCGCATATCTTGGCTATCCAATCGTGTGCCATGTATGCCCATAGGCGGCGTGTGCAGTTGAGTATTGGAGACACCAGCTTCGCCCATGATAGCATTGGAGTGTTGCTGCAGCTGCTGTTGTGCGGTGTGGGGCGACAGGGGCTGCTGTTGCTGCTGCTGCTGTTGCATGCTCGCGGAATACACAAGGCTGAGGAGTAGAAGGCCTGTGATAGTTCTTGTCGAAGAAGCCATTGTTGTGTGTGTGTGTGTGGTTCAATAAGAAATGATAAGGGAAAGGAACTTAAAAAGTTGCTAACAAAACCAAAACGAAAAATTGGAAGGGTGTTTTGTGGTCTATTAATCCTTTTTGTGCATTTTGACGTCGATGTTTTCTGGCCACTGTGGAGTTCGCTGGGTGCTCGTTACTTCGTTTTCAATTTTTTTTTGCTTTGATTCGTTCGTTTAACGATTTGGACGTCACGTTAGGACCAAACGATTCACAACTTTCATTTGTTTATTTTTTTCATTCGCTTTCTGTTATTCTTCTCTTTAGCTTTTGTGTTGTTTAAAGGATTTGTCACAAGCACTCACGCACGGACACACGCTCACTGAGATGTGCAGATGTTGTTTCGTTTTTCTTCAGGATATTTCGTTTATTTTCTTATTGCCGTTGTTGTTCTTTCACTTTCCACACTCACACTTTATTCTGTTGGTGCTGGTAACAACTTTTTTTTTCATGTGGCAACCGACTTGAATGCTTTTCTTGTTTGTCTAATTAGGAACATTAATCGCGATTGAATTTAATTACAATCCAATGTGAGAATACGCGTTTACGATTCGGATTTCTCTTTCGTTTATTTTGTCACACACAAGACGCACCCGTGTCTCTCGGGTTATATGTATTGATATTGTATGGAATTTGTTTTTATGTGATTTGGTTGGTATTCTTGAACGAAATATTCAGAACGACGAGTTGAGGTGTTTATCGTTCAAGTTCTAACTAAAGACTGACTTGCTATGGTCTTGGAACATCCCTTATATAGATGTGATTATTTCGAACCAAAGAGAGCCGAGAATTGTCTGCACACTCAGTGAGCGGGACAGCGAGAGAGAAGGAGAGTGTGAAAAGTAAATGCGCTGTGTGAGAGTTAAGAAACGAGAAATTTGTCGTTGCAAAAGGATATCAACGGGCGTAGAAAAACCATAACAGAGCGCGAGTGATGAAAAATCGTCACTCACTCTCTCAGCACTCGCTCTGCATGTACTGAGACGATTTGTGTGTGTAGAGTTTTTTGTTTTCAATTATTAACGCCGCGTACCTTTATTGTTTCGTTTCGACAGTTCATGGAGTGACAGACAGACATATGGACGGACATGCACACAGCATCCTTGTCCAACAGCTGTCGCAACAGATTTTTTCTTAAGAACAACATTTTCACCACAGCGGGATGCCCAAATACAAGACTCATTCAAAAATAACATTATGTTAAGATTTCCTTTGGGCGATAAAGATGATTTGCAAAACGCTCACTCGCTCTCAAATCTATCACATGTTCGAGAGAATGAATAAGGCCGATTTCTACTTTATAAAAAGTCAACTAGTCCTTGTTCGTACGAGTAATAATCCATCAAAGCAGAACAGACAAAACGAAGAGAAAATGTTTTTGAATATAAAGCACTGAAGGGAAGAAGTTAAGTACAAGGGGATGCTGAGACGATGTCCTTTTTAAATCCGCTTTGAGTTTTAAGCTGATTATCAACATACGTCGCCAAGCGTTCCGCAATTTTTACGTCCTTATATGGGATTTAGCATATTTATTTCCGCATGCAATTGTTTAAGAATCTCCGTGATTCTTTGTCGTTGACAATCACTACCTTTGGCAGTTTATAGTCCAGAAATGAGATTACGTTCTTTCAACGACGCTATTTTCCTTAAAGTCATTAATGTTGTTATACGAAACCTTCTCGATGGTATTTCATCCTCCAGTACCTACTGCTGCCAATGGCCAATATCATTGTGCCATTTATCATATGGACATTTGGTCATACATATGCAATTTCATCCTGGTGGGTCCGGTCCGTTGATGCTGGCCATGTGTTGGCATTGTGGTTTTTGTCCTTGCAGAGAACGGGGAGTCTGCGACCGGAAGTGAACAATAGAGGTAAGAACAACTCCATACAATTTAATTCAATTATATTTGCAATCTTCAGTTGACACCAGAAACTCAAGTCATCTATGGACTAGAAAGGAATGTTGAAGAGATTGTTTGGATGTGTGTGGTGATATTTTGTTTTGTTTCCTACTTCCTTCTTATTGTTGTAGCAATTTCCTGTGGGAATTTTATTTTGACATGTCAATTATTATGATGTTGCCTGAAAGAATGGAAACTATCGAATAAACAGGACATTCATAGCCTACAATTAATTTGTGTGGCCACATTGGTTTTCCATGGAAATTCTTTAAGACATACTGCAGCAGCAGCAACGGCAACAACAACCAGGCGATGTTTCAAAAATGCACACAGCCAAACAAACCGTATGTTGTTGGCAGTCTTCCTACTGACAAAAAAAAAAAACAAAGTCATTATCCTTGAGTGTTAAAATCGAATGCATAAATTCGCTAGAACACGACCTGAACGAAGTAACCGTCGGACCAGCCAAACAGCCGGCCATCATGTGAACGCTTTATTGCACGCAACGCAACCTTGACTTAATGGCTGTTTGGCTCTACGGCTATATTGGCTGTGAGTTGGCCGCAAACCGTGGTTTGTAGAGAAATCTTGCCAATTTTGTCGCTCACCGCATCCAGTTGGATTTTCTGAGGTTTTTAAGCACGAAATTTAAATTTAGAGCTACTACACAGCGCACGTCCTTGGGAGTTTCCTTTAACATCAAACAAGAAAACATTGAGAATTCAATAGTTTTCGTTTTAGGTATCAAAGGCAAGTTGCGATTAAAAAATTTGCGTGGGGTAAAAACAAATGGATTTGGATGCCTATCGGAAAAATGGTAAAATGATGGCCGCATCCTTTTTGGTTTGGGCAGTGCCTCCTGTCCCCACAACTCAACTTGGTTAATGAACAATTCATGTCAGTTGCTAATTAACTTCAACGAGAGCATAAAATGCTTCTATCTGTATCTATCTTTAATCATTTAGAAGACATATTTATACCCCTACAAGTCCATAAATGAATTCAAATAAGAGACTTCCATCAACTTGAATGACTGACTGAGTAACTCGCTGACTGACTAGCTTACTAACTTTGCTTGTGAGGATATATGGACGTACATGTCCTAGTTATTGCTGCTGTATCTCATGGCTAAGTAATTCTCTTAATATGCCACAAAACGTTATGGACAATAGACGGGTAATTAACAGAGCTTCCCCCTCCGGCCGGCCCCACATCCTCATCTGGTTTATGTGACGTCTTCGTTTGCAAATAATACAATTAGTTTGTCGTTGTTGTTGCTGTTCTTTGTAATTTGTTTCAGCTTTTACGTTTATGTTTACACACGCACACACACATAGTCGGAGAGAGATACAGATAGACGGACATTTGACTATTGGCTGTTCGACCTATGTATGTCTGTTAGATAAAGAGAAAAACGCGCGCGCGATGAAGACCAAGAGAGAGGAGAATAGATAATTACAATAACAAACTCGTATTAAATGATGCAAAAAAGGCAATGAAACCTTATTTAGTGGTTTGCTAATTTAGCCATTTGAATCCTCCCATTGATCTATCCTCCTCGCATCGCCCCCCTCCCAGCCTTTGAAAAGGCTTAATGCTCATCCTGTCAGTTGGTAAAGGACTTTACTTGAACGGCAGCAACGACGGCAACGGCCACAACAAAATGTGTCAATTAGAATGAGGCATATAATGTCTTGAGTATGAGTGAAGTATGAAATAAAAAGGTCAGCGTAAAGACGACGTAAAGAGGTATGTGTGGTTCTATGGCCCCTTATTGTCATAATCCGCCAAGCGAACCTTGGGCCAGATTGAGGCATAAGCGCTTTCCTGCAGAGCCATAAAATAAGACCGGTTTCCAATTATGAACATGCAGTTGCAGAGATTAAGTGATTTTCGCAATGAGGTCAAATTACGGCGATAGTACACAATGGGGCGGAGGATTTGGTCCTAAGCGTTTTTAAAACAAAAAGAAGGAGAATGAATATATTGCCATTCGGCGTTGTCATCAAATGCAATTTGGAGGTATATGATTAAAAGTTAGCTAGTGAAAGACGAAAAAGTCCTTGACATCGGTCTAGACTATCGCTTCAAATGGTTTAACTACAAGGTAGATGAGTGCCGATTTTTCATTACATTGTTTCTCATTTATAGAAAGTTTAATAAATATTTCAATCATTATTTTAATAAATATACAATTGTAACATTGAGAATACTTTTGGTGGCATCAGCATAACTCTTATACGTTATGGCCAACGAACTGTCTTTATAGCAAATGACAATTTGTATTTTATTTATTTCATACAGTTTCTCTACTCTGTCATAAATTGTCCTGTCGACATTTGAAACTTGCTATGTTTTTTTTTCGGAAGTTAACCAAAATTTATTGTTTAAAATGTACGTAATGCATATTTTGCATTGAAAATTATAATTTCAATTTATATTTGCACTACAATTCATTTGCAGTGCAATAATATTATATGGAATTGTCATTGGTGCCACGCCACGCACATAGGCAAACACTTGGAAATGCAAGTGCGAGTGTAAGGAGCAAGGATGGATACTCTCATCGTAGTTTCAAGTAGTCTACCACATTTCGGAATTGTAAAATATGACTTAATACTAATGGCCATAAATACACAGAACACAAAAGAGATAATAAACTGTACGAACAGCAAGAGAAAAAGTGAGAGGAGGAATGTGGCAAAAAGTAATAAGAACAACTTTTATATATAACTTACAAATATATAATTAAGAAATATGTATAGGCGTATGCCCCCTTTATGTGAGGAAAAACATTAGATTTTTGTGTACTAGATATGGTATCTGAAATAAAATCGCTGCTTCACAGTTTTTTAAGAACAAAAAAAATAACGTGTAATCTGTAGCATAGGGTTCAGTTCAACCATTTTTAAATGAAATGCATTATAATCAGATTTAATTTTTAGTGCGATATAGGTTTTTTTCTTGAGACTTTTACAAAATCAAGAATACATTTGGAACCCTTGTATAATTTTATTTTAAAGAAATTCATAAAATCTTAATGACTTGTTTAAATTGTAATTTTATTGACCTGGTCATGGCTACAACTCTGCTCTACTGTACTCTTCTGCAAAACTCTTTTTGTACATCACCTCCACAACTTTTATTCAAGTAGCTCTGTTCAAGTCGCCAACCATACCATCGACTTCCTTCATTATTTGTATTTCCTGTTCTAACCTAAACGCTTCACTTACGAAACTGTTGCAAGAGCTGAACCATCCGTGTGAATTGTTATGGTTAACTAACCATTTGTTCGAATTAACCTTAACAGGATTTCCCACATCAGCGCACAATTCATAAAGCCTGTTCAAAGTGTACATCATCGTCAAGGCATTGAAGGTGGAGAGATGACGATGATGTTTATCTCGATTCGGAAAATGATGCCCTCATTTAGAGAAAGGCGCAAACAGCAAAAAGTCAAACATCTTGCATCATTAGAGTAACAAGTACTGGTGGGAATTACAAACGACCAGAAATGGGAAATCAACCACATTCATCTTGGAAGGAAATGTGAACAAATGAAGGAGAGACAATCAATCCTATAATAACTGCACCAACACTGTAATTATGCATCACTTTCCTTCTCAGGATCAAAATCACCATCATCATCATCCGCAGCATAGACGTCGTAAACTAGCACCAGAGCCATCATCAACAACAACTGTCATCATTTTCATTAACCTAGAACTAGTTACACACAGACACGCTTTGCTTCCTTACTCACAAATCAAACCTTACTTCCGCTTCAATCCCACACACACACACACAATAAAATCCAGCGATAACTGCAGTAAAAAAAATTGGAGAAAAAATCGAAGAAAATTGTCGACAGCAAAAACTGCCAACATTTATTTGAGCATTAATCATAATCATAACGGACTCAGCAAAGACGAACGTAAAGAAGCTAAACAGGACGTCTGTGATGATATGCATGGCAAGTACAAGATGGAGGAGTTGTACATAATAACATTGTGAAAATGAAAATAATAATCATAAAAAACAATGGTGAAAGATAATCATTAGATACACATACACCCAGAGAGACATAAGCACCGGACCAGCTGAAGGATACAACATTTCGAAATGAATACGAAATTAACGAAATCATTAGTAACAGCTATGGCATCTTAAAACAATTAAGCAAATTGTCTGTCAATATATGACGAACTTTGGATACCCTAAGTAGAGAAATGGGGAAATTAGCTGAGAACGTGAGAACTCTGTTGTAATGTTAGCAACCAAGATATGAATCTATAAATAGGGGGGATAAATGGGAATACATATATAATACAATTATATTTTAAGCTGGACCCACCATTTAATTAACGCACGCCTAAGACATATCCAAACAAAAGTCTTTTAGCTTAAAAAATAACTTTATAGAATTTGTATAAAATATTAAAACTAAAAACCTTAAGGGTACACAAGGTGTATTGTCCCACTAGGAAACAAAATAAAACCGTGGCAAATATCAGAAATTCGACTTTACTATTTTGGGGTTTAAATTATCACAAATATAAGAAATGTCTCACTGGGTAAAAATTTTGGGTGTTAGGGCCACTAAAGGCAAAAGTGCAGAATATGGTGTATTTTTTTAAAACCCTGAGGGGTATAGGGAGGCCAGAAAGAGTATGATTACTCAAATGAAGGCAGTAAGTTATTTTTGAAACGAATCCAGTATTGTAAATTTTAAAAATATGTCTAAATAGGGGCATGATTCGCCGTGAAAATATCTTTCATTTTCTCTGGCGCGGTGTGCTTATTACTTTTGTAAAACCAATAAAAAAATTTTTAAGATACCCTTAATTTCGTTTCTGGCAATTTAGTTCAACGAACTTACGGGAAATGTTCTATACACATCTTTCTTTGTTTCATATTCTAACTTGGTATGCAGGCATCTCTTCCGTAGAGGAGATCACTTTGGTCCCTATGAACCCATTGTGTACTCTAACTTATTTAAGTAAATTTGGCTGCCCGATCTTGTCCGATTATTTGTAAGAAGAAAATACTGTCACAACCCCGTTATTAAAACCAAAATACCTAATATAGAGGGTACATTGACTTTTTTGTTTAAAGAGCTATAACTTTTATATGAATAAAGATGTAGACAAGAATTAAATACAATTCATCCAAAACTTCTAATTCAGCGGATTGCCTTGCGCAAACTTTGACTCAATTCAGTGATCAAGATATGCCTGAGATTGATTTTGATCATTTGTATGGGAGAACTGGCCGTGGCATGATGGTTAGAACACGCGACTTCCATGCGGGAGATCCCTGGTTCGATTCCCGGCTCCAGTCATCTACATTTTTCTTTCATTGACTGCTCCCTCGATGTTGTCGACAGCAACTTTGCAGTATAAGTCTGGAGTCAATCGGCATGTTTAGTAAAAATCTTCTCAAGCAGTGACGTTCGCATCGTCGATTGACAAGTACAGAAAGCGTGTTAATTCACAACAACTCGAGAAGCTATCCCATATCTCATTCATGGGGTGTAAAGGAAAATTATGTTTTTAAGTATGGAAGTATTGAAGTATGATCATCAAACTGATCAAATTCAAATATCCTGGAGTTTTCCCATTCGAAAAATAGGTAATTTTGTATGGGAGTAATTGAAAGGGGTCGGCCTATGTAGTCCATGTTTATTTCTGTGTCAAATCGTAAATTTCAGACAAAATATGACTGAATTCAGTGTACTTACAATAATGGGTGAATTAGGTCATTTGTATGGAAAATGTCAGAAGAGGAATGCCAAAGGTTTCGGTTTGCTGAGGATTTGAATACTATTACAAGATAATTTAACTGACCAAAATTAAATACACATCCTCTAATTGTCCGTTTATATGTTATGGTAGAATTATAAATTTCCAAAGTATAGATAATTTTGTATGGGAGGTACCAGAAGGTTAAGCCAATATAGTCCTTATTTATTCCTAAGTCAGATTTCCAAAAGCGTTCTCTTTGGGCAAAATTTGACTAAATTCGGTGAACTTACAACATGCATGTATACATTTGACGCCGAATTAGGTCATTTGTATGGGAGATACTAGAAGGGGTGTGGCAAATGTTTCGGTTTTCTGGAGTTGTACATACTTTTATAAGGTTATAATCTGACAAATTTAAATATCCTGCAGTTTCCCCTTCAAAGTTGTAAGATAAATATAAATGTTTTAAAAAATAGGTCATTTGTATGGGAGGTACCAGAAGGTTAGGCCAATATAGCCCGTATTTTTTCGTACATCAAATTTCCATAAGCGTTTCCTTTGCACAAAATTTGACTAAATTCTGTGTACTTACAAACTTGAACTTGACAGTGAATTAGGTCATTTGTATGGGAGGTACCAGAAGGGGTGTGGCAAATGCGCCGGTTTTCTAAAGATGCATTTACTTTTATAAAGTTATTACTCTGACAAATTTTAAATATCCTGCAGTTTCCCGTTTAAAACCTGTAAGGCGGTAAGAGGTACCAGAAGAGGGGAGCTATTCTTCTTTTTTACAATCCTATACCTTCATTGAGAAAACTATAAACACTGGTAAATTTTTAATAAGGATGAATGAAGCTGAAGATTAAGCCACAATCATATTAAAAATTCCTGAAACGAATTTGGTCTTAAGATACTAGGAGCCTCTTTTAGTGCGTTACACTCTATGCTCTCATCCCTAAGGGATGAACTACATACTACATGGGATTTAGACACAAACATTGGTTAACTTTCTTGGACCTACGAGATCATAAGTCGTTGTGTAATGTTCTAACTTGTGCAAAAATTCATCTTTTGCACATCAAGTATTTGAAAAGATGTACAACTATCTCTAAAAATTCTTTCAATTAACTCCAGTTAACTTAACTTCACGGATGACAGGACTATGTACACATTTAAGTAACCCCATACTGCAATGGAGGAGATCAAAAAATGTTCAGTGTCACTATTCGACATTGTATATACTTATACATAGACTTGGTGATGCCTATTACCATTTGCCAGTTGTTGCATAGTGTGAAAAATTATCGTAAAGTATTTAATTGCTATTGAAAATTAAATGACAATCATATTGCCATTGCGAATTAAGCGTAACTTTTCCTAACACACAAAAGACCATGAAATTAACAATTCTTTTGGATGCAATCATTTCAAATTGTGTGAAATCCAACTGTGTCAGAGCTGTCAAAAAGACCGGACTGGCTATGTCATTTGATTACAGTACGGAACCAACGATGATCATCAACGAAATGCATATCGATTGCTTTGAAAGGTTGGACAGTTAGTTTTTCATTTCGTCCCGTTTGACACATTCCTGTCAATCACAGCATGCGTATGCCCGAATGGGCGGAGTACAGTGGAAAATCGCATTGCTTACATTTGTTTTTCACTAAATCACGCTGCGGCTGTAGGAATCAGCGAGTGGTATTTGTTTGAATTTTAGCTACGGGCTAAATGGTCACACCTCGCACAAACTCAACTTGCAGCTACTGCTGGGCAAAACATAAGAGATTTAGTCTCAAATCACCGGTAATTGCCGTCAAAATATCCAGCCCGCTGCTGTCATATGGAATGTATTGAATTTTAACTGGACCCCGTATACCAACGGGCATTATTTGTAAAGTTTTGAGCGCTGCATGTGATGGCTGAGAAGTGCTGCGATACCGTTGTGTTTTACGACACCCCGAAGAAATTTAAAATGCCAAAAATTGTTTGACTTTGACTGCAACTCACATAAAATTTGAGCATTGACATAGGTTAGGTATGTAGGTAGCAGCAGAGGTCCACTAACGCTGTAATACCATTGTTTTTGTTTGATGACAATCATACGAAATTTTTAAACAGTTTCATGTTTCATGAACGATTACAGATAGGAAGAATGAGAGAGAAAAGAGAGTGCCAAGTAAATGTTGTGCAGACAGAAGACACTACCTACGCACAAATTCACCACGCAAAGAAAATTCAACTCAGTAATAGTCAAAAAGTGTAGAGAATGTGGAGACCTTTCTACAAGAGAGCGACAGTAGAGAAATGTAGCGAGAGAGAGAGGTGCAACACCTAATCCAGAGAGGAGAGTACATATAACTAATCACAAGAATGAAGAGCGAATGAGAAATGGAGTGCGAGAGTTAGAGGTCCTTTATTTGACTTAATTAATTTATGAGGTTAACAAAATATTTCAAATCTATTCAAATACAAAAGCCAACATGCCCTTTATTCGCTGAGCCAGCCAGCTTACTAGCTTATAATTGTGGTATTTATTACGGAAACCATAGTTTGTTCTGTTGATACATTTTGCTGTCGAAAACACACTCTTGTCGTTCTCTCAGGCCACAACTCTCCCAGATTTGTTTGCCATGCTGCAGAGCTTCAATTTGAGTTTCTTGACATGCTGGCAAAAACGTCTGTAAACAGGAAAGTAAGTTGAAATTCTGCAGGAAATGTAGCAAATATTTCATAAATTTCTCAGTATGAATATGTGCTTAAAAGCATACAGATGTTAGCAAATCATTTATTCTCCGTCACCATCAACAATGGGATTCCCCCCGCCCGAAACGTGTTTTACAACAAATGAAAACGTTGCAAACGTTGAAGTTGCCACAGTGAATTTCAGTATTTTGATAGTTTGTGTACTGCTGCACTGGCAAGAAAGACGTCAAGAATATGGGTTATGAAGAGAATAGTTTTGGCGTTAGTGAAATTGCACAAATGAATGAATCCTTGAAAGAGAGTGCAAAAAGGATTGTGCTTAAATTGTTCACAAAGATTAAATCATAATATGGATTCTGAATACACTGATACAAAGGACATTCACTGAGGTTCACTAACTTGGCTAAGTGACGAAAGGTGAGCAGAGGGAGGGTACTCGTTACAACATTGCAGAGTTTTTGTAATTGTTGATTACTTTAATGCGATAATAACATCAAGTTTAATATGATTGCATAGGAACATTTTCCGCACTCGACATCTACAAGGATAATACATCGTAGAGCAAAGACAGATTTCCAACGAACGTCTTTCTCATTTTTGTTTTGTTTCATCACACAGAGCCCGTTTGGAATCCCTATGATTTCTGAAATATTTACCAGTATCTGGCTTCATTGATAAATTTAATATTTGCTGTTGTCTCCACACAGACTTTAGCATTAGGCGAACAAAAAGCCTGGCAGTAATAGAATTTGCAGCTCCAGCTGTTGGGTGCTGCTCAATGATTCTCCACTGTGCCACTTGTCTAGGAAGAGCACACAGAATTTTTAATGTCGACACATTAGAAGTTTTCGTCAGCGTTATTGTTGTTGCTGCCACAAATGCGTCTGCTGATGCGTATATTGCCCCTGCGGATGATGGGGCCGGGCGGTTAGTTGGCGGAGATGATGAAAATTCATAAGAGTTTATTATGGCTCGTTCTCGTTCAGTAACGCTTTCCTCATCACGAGTTCATCACACATACGTGCGTGCATGTGTGGGGAAGGCAAATTCTGTTGTGTGTCAAAAAATATGTGAAATCACGTTACGGGCGTTAATGTTTGAGGTTATTATATTTGGGTTGATGTTTTTAGCGAAATTTCATTCATTTTTTCGTTTTTGATCTCTCGCTTTCTCGCCCACCGTGGACAAATGTGTTTTTGGGATTTTTTTGCCCCATCCCCCCAGTTCAGTTCCCCTCATGGTGAATTACATCGCTTCGCTCTAAAAGGTTTTGTTTTCGTCGTCGTTCCATCTAAGATGTCTTGTACTTGCACTACCTACACCAAAAGTTGGCACATTCGTGCGTTTTAAGGAGTATCAAAGGAACAAAGATAAAAGTATCACACAAAAAGTTTTAATGGCAATAAAGTTGGAGTATTTTCAGCTGGTTGGAATGGAGGTCTTGGCTGAAGGAATGGAAAAAAACAACGCATTTGCTGTACATTTTTTTTTATGAATATTTTAACAATTTGAACATTTTACACTACCATCGGAGTTCCTTCTGCTGTTAGACCCCTAGAAAGGCAGCGCGGGGAAAACAAAGTGTCAAGGTACATGATGCGGCCGCTATATGAGAAGTAAATGAATTTATGCGAGGATGGATGGTGCGGTGCGCCTTGTGTTTGGCTAAATATTTAAATTACCCTTATAACGTAACTATGTATTTGCTGTCGAAATTATTTATTTAAATTCATTTATATTAAAATGTCCATTAAGTCGGGCCAGTTTATGCACATAAAAAATGATTACTAGAATTTGGATTTGGCATTATGTGTCGTTTTTAAATGAATTCTAATTAAATGGTTCTCCCACGTGTGTGTGTGAGCTCTGTGTGCTGTATGCATGTGGCATGCAACAACATTGCCAACTGGTGTGTGCAGAGTCATGTAATCCAACAACCAGCATCTCTGGTCATTTTGTAACGCTTTTCGGATTCGTGTGCAGCTGTGTGGACACGGCTCTTGATCTGTGTGTATTGTGGCCATTTTATCCTGTTTGGATCTCATATGAGATCTTTTTTTTGCTGCAACTGCAACAATTTAAAATATTTAATTTCATAAAATATAATTACACTTGCAGTGGTCCATCTCCACGGTAAGTGGACCAACTAGCCAGCCAACGACTGCTGACAACAGAAAAAAGTTTCGGTCGCTACTGAGGAAACCCAACGAGCGAAAAAAAACTGACATTTACATATGCACTCTGTTGAGGTTTACACTTGTAACAATTTTAAGTACCCACCTTTATTTTCCCACTCGGGCGCATTCGTCCTTGCATACCTTAAAATGTATATAAATGTGTGTGTGTGGGAGTGCATGTGTGCGAGAACATGCATTCCCACCCACACACGCAACACACGCTCACTGAGAACTCTAAAGTCCCCTGAGTGTTAAAACCATTTGCAGCAGCTTTAATTCATCCGAAAGCATTCCATTTATTATAATTGTTACATGAACAGGTTACAAACCGACAAACTTTGCCGTGTTACTCCTTTGCCACTTCTCGTCCATTTTCTGGCTGCTCCTTTAGATCCTTTTCACGTTGTTACTTACACATGTTCGGATGTGTGAAAACCAAAAAAGAAAAAAAAAACACACACACACACACAAAATTTACATGCTACATGTACTTATTGTATGCAAACAGTAGTTTGGCAGCTATTTATTGTTGATTAACTCGGTTACTGGGTAAATGCAAAATCCAGTTTGATCCTTAAGGGCATATGATTATGTAGGAGTTTTCCCATTTTGCTAATAATTATGTAAGTGTTAAATGTCTATGAAAATTTTAAATCAAATTGCTAAAATTCAAGAGAAAGACAGCAGAGCTTCTTCTAACTTTCTACGATGCCTTCTTCTTGGTTATAAGATGAGGCATACAACAACATAATAAGGCCCGCAAAGTGATGGTAGATGAAAGTCACGTTATCCAGTCTCATTTATCTACATTCCTTTTATCGGCGGCCCCCTCAAAGTTGTCGACGGCAACTTTGCAGTAAATGTCTAGTAAAAATTATCACAAACAGCTGACGTTCGCATTCATCTATAAACCTGCAGGTGCCGTTGTGTGAGTCTAAAAAGATGAAGCGTTTTAAATAACAATAACGCGAGAAGCTATCCCGTATCTAATTCAAGGGGTGTAAAGAGAAATCAAGTTCAATTTATTTAGTTTGTTAACAAAAAATTTATCAAGTAAAACCGAAACTCATCACACGATCCAGAAATGAAAACCAGCACATTAAGTGAAGGCTAACAGCAAATTGTAGGAAGGCAGCTCAGCCTTGGCACGTAATTGTAAATAGGCAATACAACTGCCCAACTTTTGGAAAATTTAACTTATCTTAAGACTTAAAAATAATTCTGTTAATTAAAGAGATTCATATCGTCCTTCATTTGAAAAGAGGTGCCAACGCCAATTATATATTTGGAAGAGCTTGGGATATACTGTGGGGCCGTCCGTTTCATGATTGTTAGAACACGCGACTACCATGGTCCATGGTTCGATTCCCGTCTCCAGTCATCTAAATTTTCTTTCTTCGCAGTTACAGTGTCGAATCAACCGTCAATGACGCGTCAAGCTTAAACATACCTCATTTATAGGGCTGTCAAGGGAAATTAAGTTTAAGTTATGTTGATACTATTAGACCGCCCTAGATGTACACCAAAGAAAAAACTTAAGCAATTACTTTCTGTTTTTGCATTTGTTGATTACACATGTACATAAATTCATACAAGGCCTATGCCCATCTAAACCACTGTGCATTGCTGTGCATACATATTTATACACCCTTTGTCGAAAATTTCATAATATTTCTTCCATCACATTTAAACAAGTCGTTTGAATAATGTTCGGAAGCTGGATACTCACCTTTTAAGTTTCCCCTCCGGTTTGTTTGCAGGGGTCTTCTTTAGGCGATGGTGAGGGGAGCAGGAGTGGCACAGATTTACAGCGATTGTTGTATTTGTACATACATTAGAGTATCTCCACTAAGTACGGGGCAACAGGTCGTTTGGTTGGTCTAACAATTCCAATGTTTCGTGCTCCTTCTTTGTTTTCTTTTTTTTGGTGGGGTGGAGGGGGGATGGTGAAGTATTTCATATTTTTATTAAAGATTTATGTACATGCACCCGAGCATACACATAAGCGTATGCTTGGATTTATGCAGATTCTTTTTGCATTTTTTGTGGCAGTGTTCGTTCACTCTAAGATTTTATTGCCCTCATATTTTATGTGATGTGATTTGGTTGGTAAGGGGGTGCGGGGTGCGGGTGTTTTCTTTCACCTGATGTATGAAACGTTTTCACTTATGATTTCAATGTAACTGCTAATAGATGTCTTACAGAGGACAGACAGCCGGGGTCCGATTGCGCCAGTCACGTTGTCTGTTAGCATGAACAACTTTACAATTTATTTGCCTCCATGTAGGTGGATTATTATTGTTTGTTGTATCTCTCTTTTAATGTGTTTTGTGTTAAATTTCATATCTTTTGATTTACGTTATTTTTTTGTTGTCGTTGTTATTTGTTTACTTTGGTGTTTAGCATATATCACATTTTAGCCAGATTTTATAAAATATAATTTTATAAAATATAAATATGTTTTCTGGTGTTGTTGTTGTTGTTGTTGCTGCTGCTTTCTTTGCAAAAACACCGAACGTACAAGACAGCTTTCATTTCATGCGAAGTGTCGTGTACACACGTTCGTATGTAAAATTACATACGCACAATTACATGCACAATTTTACATATGTATGTATGTATGTATGTATGTACACCACCTTTACAATTAGGACACTGTATGTGCCTGTGAGTGTGCTTGCAACTGTGCTTAAACATTCATAAATTGCAAAAATAAAAGAAGAATGAACGGTAACACAAAAAAAAAGAAAGATATAAAATCAAAATGAATGTACAAAAACACTGAATTTTTAGAGATTGAATAAATTCTAATTGTTTTAAATGTAGGTTAAATTATTGTACACACACACACACTTACACACACACAAAAGTGTGTTTAAATATTTGTGTGTGGGCAAAGTACACCGGTAGAAATAAGCTAAAAGGCATTAAGATAAACAAAGTGCATTTTCATTATAACCTTTGCAATAATATACAGTGGATAAATTAACAATACTCTGATTAGAAACTAAAATAAATAACCGCTGGCAAATATAAGAGATGTGTTGAAATTTTTAATAGTGGTTGTTCTTCTATAGATCCGCTGGAATTTAAGGGTTTACGTATATAATCCGAATCAATTTGCGAAACTGTCAACTAATATGATATTTGTCAAAAGTTTGAATGCTATTTCTCATAGTCCTAGATATACATATTATGATCCTGTTTGCTTAAGCGTTAGATTGACTCAAAATTGCGAGGAAAACTTTGCCAAAGTTCAAAAGTAGTGGGTTGTTGCTTACAATCATTTAGATGATACTATGCTTATTCAAATTTTGTTTGTAATAAGTAGTTTATATCAATTCAAATGTTTATATTATTTTTTTCAGTGTATATCCTTTTCACCACAGTTGCGGCATTTTGTGTTTGCATTTTTTTTTGTCTACAGCCTGTCATATGTATTTGTACTCGTATCATAATTGTCAAATGATCTTTTAATTGGTACTGACAGTAATGTCAAATGTAAATATGATTGTGAAATATGTGTGAATGTCTTTATATTGGTTCATCTAATTATTTTTACAAGTGTTCAACAAATAATACTAGAGTACGTACACACGTACATACCTTTCACCACATTCACACATAAGGCTTAGGCATTAACCCTTTTACTAACGGAGTATTTGTTTGAATGCATAAATTATCTTTAATACTATGACGTCTAATAAAGTGGAAGAATGTTCTAGACCTTAGCTCCTTTGTCGGTTTCATAAAATGTTGATGTGATCCACAATCCACAAATTCAAATATTCATTTGGATATGTATTAATGTTCAAATATATTTAATATTTTCGAAAATATTCTAGCTAGGGGCGATTTTTGTCCTTAACTTGGATTATGGATTTCATTAAAAACATAATTAGGAAAAGGCAGTCATTGAGAAAATTCTGCAATAGTGTGGAAAACTCTTCGGAACCTAGGCGGCTACGGATAAAATCTTTATCCTCGAATCTAACAAAACAATCGTATATACAGAGAACGATGGTTCATGGGCCACCAACAGTCGCGAAACCCTAGAAGTAATGATGGAAGCACACTTTTCAGGCTGTCAAGAAAAAGATTACCAGTTTATTGAAAACTGGGACAGTAATACTTTTGATATTATTTGTAAACCGATTACTAAACATCGAGTTCAATGGACTGTCAAAAGTTTATACACTTTTAAATATCCGGGTCCCGATGGTGTTATTTCCACGGATTCACAAAAGAACATCGATGTATTGACGCCCTGGCATTTCACAATCTTCATGACTATTTATCACTAAAGGGCTATGGCTATTTATCACTACAGAGGCCAAGGATTTTAGACCTATTAGCCTTTCTTCTGTTCTTCCTAAAACATTGGAGAGAATAATTGATGAATATATCAGGTTAGCTTTTTAACCGGAAGCTCTATCCAAGGCTCAACATTAAATCAAGGAAAACTACATAACACTCTAAACGTTTGGCACACTGGATCTAGAGTGGGCATATCATAAGGAGGTATACTCTCTCCATTACTATGGAATCTAAACATCTTTACTCTTCTGAAGCCGATGGCCAAGACGTAACACTAATTGTTACCGGCAAGGATACTTAATTACCCTCTGAGATTTTGAGTCAGCGCTGAAACTTCTACTAAAATGGTGTTATAACTGTGTATAACGAAACTGGTGCTATTTACTCTGAAATACAAAATCCCTCAATTTGACAAACCGACATTAAATGGAGTCGCACTTACAGGTTCTTGTACGCTCTGGAGGAGATAGTGAAATAGTACTACAGCGGGGCATTTACTAGGTCCCAAGTTAGCTACGTTGAAGATAGCTTCCGTTAAAAAGTTTATAAATCGCGTTCATGTTATATTTTTTTTAATCAACTTTAACCGCATTTTGCTTTTCATATTCCCAGCAAAAGTTTAATTTTTAATGAGATAGAGGTTAATACTTTTTCGTAATTTCACTTAACATTTTTGCATCGTAGTTCAAGTGGTCTCACCTCTATCGGACGGTCTGGTATGAATAAATAAAAAAGTCGCTGAAAATTAACCACATTACTTAGTGGAGAGCATATGAAATATGTTTCCATAATACCTATGGAAACCTTGAGTATAAATTCCCAAATAATCGTAAGATGTAAATGATCTTTCATCCGAACTTTCATTGTTGTAGAACTTTGAATAGCAAGTCGATAATTTAAATTAGTTAAAGTTTAGAATTAAGGAAAACATAACATAACGATTTCATAACTGACGACCGCAGAACCATAGTTATCTACGGCACGACAGCATTTTTCTGAGAGACCTAAGGAAACACATTTAGCATTGCTGTTACTTTGCTGGCACTAAAGATAATTTACATCGGTGTAGAATGGAAAGATTTTGATATTTCTATGCCATTGTGCGATAAATTCATTTTAAAAAAAAAAGGTCGCTTAGATCACTATGTTTTTTCCCGAATCCCGATTTTAATTGCCATCATGTAGAGTAATTATTCAAATCTCTGGCTAAAAAACATTACTGCCATTTTAATAACATTTGCACTTATATTTGGAAGTTTTTGTTCGCAACTCACAGTGGGTTATCACACAGAAAACATTCAAGGGGTCTGTATGGTCGTTGCCATTTGTAAAGTACAACAATAACAGTAACAACAACAACAACAATAATAATGACAACTATATACTTTATGCAAATATTTTCTAAACATACAAGTACTTATGCAAAAATCGTCTTACTTAGCAAGTCTCTTTCTGTGCAATGCCATACTAAGCCTTAGTCAGTTACTTGGTCGAGTGAGCAGGCAAGCCGTCTGTCTGCCAGACTGTAAGTCACTCACCGACACATTCATACAGTCGGTGATACACCTTGGCACCTCTAGGGGAAGTGTCGAGCAGAGTTACATTTCACACGTAAGAGTTGTCAAGTGTTTCTATGTTTTCATCATCATCGTCATCATCATCGTCATCATCATCTTCATATCCTGCACACAAAATTGTTTTCAACTGAAATAGTATCTGGGAGACAGATTCACACGTGTTGGTTTCAAGCATGTCAAAGTAAAATTCTTATTACTCTCAACGGTGTTTTGGAGGTAGCAGCAGCGTATTCCTGTCATGGCTTGTTTTCGGTTCGGGTTTAGCGCCATGTTTTGCATTTAAATTCAAATCCAATGACAAAATCCAAAGGAACAAATTATACATTCAATCGTATACATAGTTACTGGCATTTGTAGCACACTCCAGACAGGCAGAACATATGGCGGATTTACTCTGGAAATTGACTGTCAGACCGATTCGGCCGCCAATGGATACAAGGACGATAAATCCTTATATTTGGAGCATAAACAAACATTAAGGATGCAATATTATGCCAAACACAAATTCTTCTCTGATTTTTGTGTAAGAGTCCCCGGCAAGAGAATGTCTAATAAAAAGTGTCTGTCTGTCCAGTCCCTCAGTCTGTCGTTTTTGTTTTGTTTGTGTTCATTCGTGTTATCTGCAAAACAGGCTCTTGCATCAGTAGACTCACACTCGCTCGCATAAGAACTGTCAACACATACACTTATGCCAATGGCACACATTCATTTATACCCTGGGATTAGTTGATGCGACTAGTGGTCCCATGTAGCAGTTAGTTGCTTGCATGCCTCATCAATGGAATGGGTGCTTTTTCAGCTCGTTTGTTTACGTTTTTAGACATTTTATAGATTTTATTGGATTCTATGTGTTGGCTGATGTCCTTGTTGGTCGTTTTTTCTTTGTGTGCCCTGCCCGTCTATATTTATATGTATGTAGTATATGTTTTAGTCTCGCATTCTGTTGGCTGACGTTGTTTGGTGTTCGGTGACATTTGTTTGACAATAACACAGCCACATTTTTGGAAAAAAGGTATCCACCCAAACAGTGCCAGACGAGTTTCTAGTAGTTTTGACCATTAGATGTTAGTAAATTTGATTACAACATCTCTGTTTCGTCTCTAATTCGGGAGTGCATAGCTCACTTGTGTCATTTTGCCTTTGAGAGACGTCACGGCCAACACGGACATTTTGAGATATCGATGTAATGGTTGCCATAGACTCCATAGTTTAACAAAAAGGTTCGCACCGTTATTGGTATTCAAGGGTTAGTTCGCTGTCTGTTGCGTCTCCAGGAAAGTGTGAAAAGTGAAAGCCATCCAGGTGGTAAGTGATGGCAGCAAAAGTGAAATTGGCCATATGACAAATATGGAAGGATGTAGTTAATGTCTCTCTCCGTCTGGCCTGCATTTAACACCTTTTCCATTTAGATTAATGCCACGCTTGACTGAACGTGTGTATTGTTAATACATATACTCATAGATTTGATTAAAGATTTGAATTTATATGACATTTTGAAATGATTAGAAATACAGAATACAACTAAAGTCAATTGTGTAATACGTATACTAGTTGTTGGGAGAAAGGTGTAAATGAAGAGGAATTCAAATGTAATTATTAACAACGAAGAACAAGTTAATAAAGATAATAAATAATTGACAAAACACTTGATTATTCCCACTTACATAGTTTAACGTCTGGATTTTCTGTAAAATTCCTATTTGTTTGGAAAACATGATTGGAATTAATTATGACATTAGGTCTGTCTGCATTTCGTTGAAATACTATAAATATTTTCAGGATTTGTTGGTCAATGTGTGTGGAGACATTATCAAATTCCTATGAAAACCAATGCATTGTCTACGAATGTCCCCAGAGAACCATATCCGACTGTCTGAGAAGTCTTTTCAATTTTCAAGAATTCTCTAGGAAAAGTACATCATCTGCATACTTTACGGAAATAGTTTATTTAGAGAAGGAAAACATAGTAGAGTGGCCGATAAGAGAGTGGGATTCATATGGATTATGCAGACCAGACAATGAAACGATTAAAAAGGGCGTAGAATAAGTTCTATTTTTTATGACAACAGACACTGCTGCTGATGACGCTATTGCTCTCTCTCTCTCTCTCTCTCTTGCTCTCGGTCATTTTAAAGCGTATGGTTGTATGTATTGTATGGTTGTATATGTAAGTGCTCATGTATATGTGTTTATTGAACAAACACAAAAAGCTACTTAAACAAATGCAGGATTATCCTTTAGGTTCGTTTTATTGCTTTCTAGGACTACTCAGGACAATGGCCGTAGTATGTTGAGGACATGTGTAAAGAGAAGTACCAAACAAAAGCAGATCACATTCAAAAAAAAAAAAAAAAACGGGACTTGTTGAGAGGGTTTAGTTAAATGAAGTAAAATGTTGAGCTCCCTCCCTCCGTTCCTTGTGATTCTGCTTAGGATTTTCAGATTCCTTTTACTCATTTCGATGTGATTTAAGAGCGTCTCTCGATTTTTTTCATATGAAAATTTTAAGTACCTTTCTAGGAGTCTTGTTGCTTGCGTTTTATGATTCCACTTAACTTTCCTGTAGTGGGGCATGGCCTCACACATGTGCGTGTATGTGTGTGCCTCAAATATTAGTGAGTTCTGTAAGGATGGTACTATGCAACAGCCGGCAGTCAACTGTGACAAAAGTGCCTACGAATATGTCTGTGAGTGGGGTTTGTTTTGAGTGTATTTGTGTTGGTGTGAATATGTTTGTGTTAAAATAAGTGGAGTTTTTAATATGCTTATGTACTTAAATATTCTTATCATCGACGAAGA
The DNA here is from genome assembly GCA_964034835.1 of Muscina levida. Lineage (NCBI taxonomy): Eukaryota > Metazoa > Arthropoda > Insecta > Diptera > Muscidae > Muscina > Muscina levida. The sequence continues at coordinate 151,355,264 of OZ035883.1, read as the reverse complement.
GTTAACTCTAACACTTTTACACCCTATGAACATGAGGATACATTGCATCTGTCTGTCTCTTCCAAAGCATAGGAGTGCTGCGGCAAGAAGTACCTACACCTCCAACACCAATGAAGTGCACAAGAATTCTTCTGTGTTTTTTTCGACATCAGTGGTACGTTCATTTGTAAATTGTTTGATCATCATCATCATCACCATCATTATTGTGGAAATGACGATGGTGACAATGATTATTTATGGGTGCGGGGAGAGCGAGTGCAAGCATGTGTGCTTCTGTTGCACTTCCAGCATACGAGTACACATGTATGTGCCTTGTTGTTGCAACAACGACAACAGGGATTTTTTAATAGGTTTATGTTCATTTTTCGTCGGTATCTGCTATTTTCATACTACCACTAGCTGGTGCTCCTCTGAGGGATCAGGAGTTGAGTTTGAAATTTATGTGATTTTCCAAGGCAATAAATTTCGATGATGCGCCAGCGAATGCCAACAAACAATAGAGAATATCTATTAAACAAATTTCTTAACAAGATTTTTATGAGCACTTCGCCTAAAATATTCTAAGCATCCATGTTTGTTTCTAAGTTTAATGGGACTTAAAATCTCGTGTTTATTTAACAAATATTAAAGGCAACTCAACAACTAGAACATATTTAAAAAACTCATGTTTCAGATGTAGCTGTTTGTGATCTTAAGCCAACGGGACAATGTGTGAGAATTTTTAGATATTTTTGTATGCTTGTGTAGATTGTGATGTTGTCCACTGTGTTCAAATGTTTCAAAACCAATTTAAATGCCCCTTTTTATGGTCAACAGACAAGGTCAAGCGTAGCTGTAACCAATATTGGAAAACCAAATAATCATTAAACATCGGCTCAAACAAGCCGACCGAACCAAACATATCCACACATACAAACAAACCGCACACAGAACCTTCTGTTGTGTTAACTGAAGTCACAATCAAAAGCAGAGCATCAATTGTTTGGGAATTAGACAAGACGAGGCAGACAATAGCAGAAGGCCAGACCAGACCTCTACGGCAGCAGACTGAAGAAGAGCAACGTAATATGTAATGTGAAAAACTCGCCATATGGCAGTGGTCCAACATGACCTGCCTGAAGATAGCAGTGAATGCATTTTTCACGCATTTAACTCGCCTTTATCCAACAATTGACTCTTTCTCTCTCGCTGGCTGGCTGGCTGACATATGTTGTGGCTTCTATTGCCTCTTTAAAGAACCGTTCAAATTGTTTGTTTCACAAGAATGTTAAAGAAGAATTTAATGCATTTTTTTGGGATTCTATTTCAGAAATTTGTTACACATCAGTTTAAATTTTCTACACATGTTCTTAAAATGGTCGACTGGTCTTTGACGTCAAAGGAAACCATAAAACAGAAACCGCGCCTTCGCTTTCTTGTTCGATTCGTTGCATTTCGATTCATTAGATATTCATGTTACAGTTTTTCATCGGCAATAAATTTTCAAAAGCCGTGTATTTAAATTGGGTAACATAAATGGTTAGGCAACAAAGAATCTTTACAAGATCACAACCCAAACAGTAAATGGTTGACACCACTTTCAGTCATGTAGGTAAATGCGCTGTTTTTCACCGCTCGTTTGTAGCCTTAAATAAACATGAATTATACGTGACCATAAATTGTACGAGAGAGAAAGGATTTTCATGTTCATGCCTACCTTTGAAACAAGTTTAGTTTATTGATATTTGTTCGAACAATAATCATCTAAAACATTTTACATTTCAATATTTTGTGATGCTAATGCGGTGATTTTAATTTCATAAAGTTAACATGAAGTTATTCTAATGAAGTTTTCTAAAGAAACACAAATATTTGTGAACATTTGAAGTTCTATATGGTTCAATGAACATTGCATGGATAAGGTTTTGAAAAATTACGTGCTGTCATTGGTATTCCATTAACAAAATGTTGGAGAGTATCTTGCATTAAATAGGTTAACAGGTTAAGTGGTGAGTATTAATATATATATAACTCTCATATCACATATATGAAATACAATTGGAACTTGTTTTTTGTTTCAAAACTTTTTACTTAGTTAATATACTAATACTCAATATTTTAATTTGTCAGTGATTTAGTTTTTGAGAAAAGGCATTACCAATTTTAAGAAAAATTTAGGAAAATTTAACTGATACATTATTCAGACCTTTTTTTAAACATGGTACATAATCATAGCGCGTGTAATTCACATAATAAGAGTAGGTTCAAGTTGATCAGTTTATTGCGAAACGTATACCGAATAATTATTTCAAATAATTTTTCTGAAAATATCATATTTGCGATATTTTTAGTGACATTAGTTATCTGAAAGATTTTTAGTGCTTAAGGATTGGGAAACAAATATAGAGCTTTTTATTGGCATAGTACGTTTGTCACTGAACTCCTCCTAAACGGCAAATAGAGTTATCTATTACATTGAGCAATGATACACCGTTGGCAGATATTGGGTTTTTGTAAATTGTAAATGATTTCAATGTTAAGTACAGTTGTGTTATGGAAATCAAAAGGGCCAAAAATTCAAAATAATATCACAGTGCAGCACTAAAATCTTGAATCAATCGAGACCGCCAAAATCTGAAAGCTTATGATGGTAGAAGAAAACCTCTAGCTGGGTTTTGAATTATTAGCTAAGGTTTTTTTTTAATTCATTTTTAAAGTTTTCGAAAAACATGTACTGATTCTTGAGTCTATATCTCGTAAACTATGCGAAATTTTGCTTGTCTCTCTTCGGCAAATTTTTAGCTCTGTATCAGATTTAAAAATTTTACCTTGAGATAAAATCAAAAAAACAACAAAATCTTTCTCAAAACAAAAAAACTGTAAAAAAATCGTAAAATTTCATCATAGATTTTTATTGTTTTTATTTATTTATTTCTATTTTGTATGTACCTATTTCATTTGAAAAAACATAGCATTTCTAATTTCGATAAACATACAATTGAAAGTGATTTGGGTTCTTTATTGAGTTTTAGATGACTTTGTGGGGCTATAACTATGTGAAGTAGTCATCAAATGAAATCGGCATGTTAAAAAGAGTTGTTTGTTTTGCTTTTGTCTATCTTTTTGTCTTATATTGTCTGGTCGAGTTCATAGCAATTTCTGAAATAAGTGTGAAAAACCATAGAAAAATATGACGAAATTTTTCGATTTTTTGACAGTTTTGCTGATTTAGGTAAGATGTTGATGATTTTTTGATTTTATCTCAAGGTAAAATTTGAAGATCTGATTAATAGCTTAAAATTTGCTGAAGAGAGAAGAGACATATCTGGAATAGTTGAAGAGATATACAATTAAGAAGCAATACATGTTCTTTGAAAAGTGTACTCCAAGTCGAAAACTTCAAAATTAAAAGAATTAAAAGAAAACCTTAGCTAATAATTCAAAACTCAGTTAGGGTTTTTCTTTTACTATCTTCAGTTTTGAGATTTTGGAGGTCTCAATTGGTTCAAGAGTTTGAAGTTGGAAAATGTGCTACTGTGTATTTAAATTGAATATTCCCAAATTTGTGTTAAGTACAAAGTGTTTCAGTAAACTAAATCACCTGCTAACTTTATTCTTATTACCTATTTTATCATTTTATCATATTCTTTTTTAAAACTTCTTACTAGCGATAATTGTTAGCCAAGGAGATTCAACTTCAAACGCCGAATCGTCTGTCGCATCTGTTACAATTAGATGATTTAAATTTAAAAAAAAAAAAATGTTTCGCAATCTTTGCTCTCTGCTTTGGTTCTATCAGCCTTTCCCTGCAATATGATCTGCATATTGCACTTTGTTGTATGTGAGAGTGCCTAAAGTAATCATGCCTTTGATGTATTTCCATGCCATATGCTTTTCATAACAAGGTCTGACCTTAGTACCACAAGTGTCAATTTTCCCTACTTTTTCAACACACACACTCATGCTCTTGGGTCGAATTCCTAGTAAACAACATTCTTATATCTCGTGCACGAAGTGTACGTAGAAATTACTATCCTTGTTAGTAACGGCAGCATAAGGATCAATTTTCTATTTTCACTCCCTCAAAGGTGGAGTATATAAATGACATTATCTCTATTGTTGTTTAAGTAAAATTGTAAAATATTCGGATTCATATTTCTCGGGAATATGAAGAACATTAAACACCACAGATGTCAGCTATGGCTTGATGATGATGATGATTTGTTTTCATAGGGTTTCTTAAGAAAACATCGTCTTGTTTAAGTGCCCGCTTTGAATTATTAATTGTTTAAGGAAATTGTTTCCATAATATTTAACAGTTTGTTGTTTTAGTTAATATAGAAGAAATACCGAGCGGTAGCTGCATTATTTTTTTAATACTAGCAAAATGCGTTTTGTCATAATATCCTATGAATAATAAATATTATTTTAAATTCAATTTCTGTTTACGGAGGGCTTAATAGGTTTCTTTATGTTCCTGCTTAATCCATTGCCATAACTTCATTTGTATTTGAAAATTTGTGTAGACATTTCGTTCAGTCCTTTGACTGAACTTTACCTTTGCTGTCTATAGCGGAAATTGGTTGATCCTTATCACCTTATACCGCACACGTAATAGTGCAATAACCATCTAGTCTGTGGCAAATGATTATCTTCAATAATTTTCTGGTCCATAAGCAAACAAACTGAAATAGTCCGTAAATATCCTTGACTCCTTTCATGGTTCGCTGAGAATGCATTAAGTTCAAAATTTCTTGAGAAAAGAACCAGAACCAGAAGAAATTGAAATAAAAATAAATAAAATGTAATGTATATCATAAAGACGCCAACAAATACTCAATTATGCACAAAAGCCGCATTCCCATGAGCAACAGGGCCTTCTCACTACAATAGTAGCTGCGATGGGAAATGGGGATGGCAAGCATAGCATCGACGTGAAGGGTGATGATGGTGGCACCAGCTTCCCATCGTAAATGGAGCTGGAGCATGGAGCTAGAGCACCTCCCCATCCCAATAATACCAACCATAATAATAATTTTCTTTATGTTGCACAAGTATGATTGTGTGAGGGGATTGTGTTGTTGCAGCAGCAGCCATGGCATAAGATAGAACATGATATTTATTTCCACTCTTACAGCCAGCAGCTGTTCCGAAATAAGGAGTGTAACAACAAACTACACAAACGGCATCGGCTACAACAACAAACCATAACTGGGATCCGACCGAAGCCACAGGCAATGCCAAAAAGTACCAAAGTATACTAGTCGAAAGCGAAGAAAATTCAAAAGTCAAGACTCGAAGGATAATAAGCACGGAATCATTTTTGATAAATCTGTCCTGTACTTGGCCAATACTGCAGACCTAACAATTGAATGAACTGGAAATAGCCAGACAGTGTAAAAGAGAATTAGAGAGTGGCTGATACGAAATCAAGCGACCAAGAAATGAAAACGAACAAATCTCTAAAAGACAAAACAAAAATTGATGCTAAGGCACAGCAAAGCATGGAAAATTGGTTTTCCACTTTCATAACGAACGCACACACACACACTCGAATTTTTAAAGGATACACATCTAGCACAACATGGTAAGCAGATGAGTAGCATCCAATCCGCATTATTGGGCCACATTACACGCACACACACACAATTGTCTGCTACTCTTTGTAGAGAGACATTTGTTCGTAACCAAAAACGAAAATAAATTCAAATTGGTTACGTAACTTTTACAACAAAACATTAATTTATAATTACAGAATTCTCTTTTGCTATCGCACTAGAATTAGTAACCGTTACGCCCCCTCAACGTGAAAAATGGTTTCGAGACAATCTACTCAGATCAATTGCATGTGATCCATGTATATTCCTCAAGTTTCATGTTACAAAGGAAGCTGATGCTCGTATGTGGAGGTCCTAGATGATTGTATTCCGTTTTTGAGATTTACCACATGTTGTCTCTCAATGATTTACACAATACATAAAAAAGTGAACAGTCAAACTCCTATTTATATAATTTGTTGTGCATTCCTCTTGCCGTTTGGGCTTGGCCTTGGCCAAAGGTAACACCAACTGCGTCGGTAACATGAAGCTAAGCCAATAACATAGGCTCTTGTGTTGAATAAATAATAAGGCCAGGTTGCTTCGTCTACGTTTAAAGAACGGACTTTATTTGCATTTCATGTTAGCTGCTGGAGTGTTCTGGTGCTAGTTCAGTTTAAAAACAAATGAAATTTCATTTAACGTTTTCAATTTTACAATTCAACTCTAAACGCTGACGTCCATTACAAAAGTCGCAATGGGAAAAATGAAAGTATGTTCTGGTGCCTATTACACAGGATGTAAGCGAACAAACCCCAACCGGGAAGACGTGGCTACGGAAGACTGAAAGTCGTTGTAGAATCACAAGTACATGGTGATTGGTAGAGAGCGAATGAGTTGGTTTGCAAACAAGTGCTTGCTGCTGTCACTCCCATTTAATTGTTAACGAAATGACGGTGCGAAATGCTAGATGTTACGTGTGGCAAAACAACTAGAGGTTGAACGAAACATGTTTCGCAAATGCATGTTATCAACACCGCTAGAACACGGCAACAAATCTGTTGTTTTCTCACACCGTCAGCAGCAGCAGCATCAAGGAGTTACCACCGGAAAAGACTGGTCTAATACGCAAAATAACAAAGTGACAGTATACGAAATACACTTAGAGAATTTATACAACATACATAGGAGTAATACATAGTTTGATCATATTATGTTGGAAATACGGCATTGAATGATCTATGTTGACGGTTTGCAAGCTAATTCTGGTTTTTATTTTAACATATTGACAATTACTAGTTGTGTCTGTTTTTGTGTTGAATTCGAAACAAGCGTGTGTGGTGTTGCTTTCTAGCGGAGACGAACTGTTTTCAATCAAACAAAACTTTCGAGTACGTCTGAATGCTAATCGTGGGGGTCGCGCATCAATATATATATGGCAATTATCAAACAATAATGATATAAAATTGAATTTTTAAGTTGCTGTCGACAACATCTATATGGCCTATAAAAGAAATGAAGATGATTGAGGAGGACATTACGAAATTGTTCTTTATAAATGAATTCAAACCGCAATTGCATCCCTCTACATTCTACAACCATTCTCCTATTTACTGGTGTTGTATTATATTGAAAGCTTAAAAATTGTAGCATTTTTCCTGTGGGTTACTTTCAGTGTAATAGATGTAGAGCGAACATTCATTTGTATGTTTACATGAATTTCAGTGAAAATGAAAATTCGCTGTACAATTTTAAACCAAATTAAAACGTGATTTGTTTTTCTTACATTGACATTCACTTTCTATTCAACGCCACTAGAATCCACGTAGACACAACTGTACAGAATGATTCTAAAAATATCCACCAGTCTTCTTCCGCACCTATTCTCAGCCCACCTTCAAGGGAAGGGAAACGTTAGAAGATACACATTTTGCATTTCACATCGTCCATACAAATGAAAAGGTCTTAAGCAGCACAACAGGAAAACTCCATAGTTTTGTAACCAGTGTTTAAGGCAATGGCGTAAATGCAGGATGGGAAGGCTGCCATGGTGGCTTTCATTATACGCGACAACAGAATCCAAAACATAGAGTACTCGTACATTTTGCTAGTGATGAAATATTTAGTTAATTTTTTACAATTTAAAATATAAAATTTTTTTGTGACAACTCTTTTTCATTGTTCGCTGAGAGATGTTTCAACACTTATTGTGTGCTAATCTCAAATTTGTACGGGATTTTCCAGACAACGTTTAACGATTGATATTATCGGCGGCACACAACTATTCCCAGTTACAGTGTCAAATGAAGGACTGGTATGAATAACTTTCAAAAGTCTGCAAGTGGTTTAAGTGTCGCGGAGCATAATTAAAATTTCAGGCGAATGTCTCGCTTTTGTGCCAAAACACATTTGCGTTAATGAATTAATGACATTTAATGATGCCAGACAACGACGTCGTTGCCGATGCCTCTGAATTCCAAGTGTTATTCTTCCTTTGCATCTCAAGTTTCTTTAAATTCATGCTGCCGGCATTACGTGGGTGAATGGGTGACAACAAACTATGACTGTTTGTGTGTTTCTGAAATCAGTTTAAAGGAGTGTCATCGTTGAGGTTTAACTCTTACACTGATTCCGCGTGTTACCTGTGGCAGTTGGCACTCGGAGACAGGCAGCGTTGCTGTGGTGGTTCACGCGTTTTTATACCCCTTTTTATGTGTCGGATTACGATATATTCGCACATTTAGCATAATCTAACTACTAATGTGATGAACATCATGTACTCAATGCTTTGATTATACGATCCGGTGCGTGTTGTGATTGTTTCACACTGATAGTACAACAACACGTGTTAAGTGCGCTCCCTACATATAAAAAGGATTAATGGGTTGGAGTATGTGTTTGTGTGTGTAATAGTATTCAAATATGTGAGTTTATCTCTGAATACAATTGATTTTGTTAATTGTGTAATACTAGTGTTGATGATATGATAATTGTCATGTAATGAGGTGGCTGCCGGCTATACATTATGATTCCTCTGAGTTTGGTTAGAATAAAATTGCAAATATTTTGCCAAAATGTCATGAGTTCATTGATTGCAAATGTTCACATTTGTACGCCATTAAATGTATCGAGGTCATTTGCCACTTTGTTTAGTTTAGGAGTCTCGACTGCTGCCGGTATTGAGTTATAAGGCGCAACCACAGCATGGCCGGAACTCGAAGGTAGGATTGCAATGCGGTTTGACTGGTTTGTGACTAACGTCTGAGGAAGGTGTTGTGATATATGGACATAACATTACTTAAATGTGACTTATACTATCTGCTTGAATCGAATTAATCGACATTAATTAAACGCCTATGGGTGATATCCCATATATATTTATGAGGTTCCAAAACTTTTAATCAACTTCTTGTAAAATTATGAGAAATGAACATATCAACTTTTGCCAAAATGGTATAGAAATACTTCAAAGATTGTTAATTGAAAATCGTATCTTAATCATTAGATGAAATTTATTTCTAATACGTATAAATGTACTCCACTGTTCATAAATTCAAAAGCGATGCAGCAAAAAATCTTGTTGATTATGTTGAAAGTGTTAATAAAGCAAAACTGGAATTGTACAAAAGGCCTAAAGGATTTTTTCCATTTATACGTTAGAGGTGGCTACAAGTGCTCGCCACAATTATGCAAAGCACACGGATATAAAAAGCGAGTTTTTTTTTCCATAGTACGGAAACACATAGGAAAGCTATACAATTTGGCTTTTTCAAATGAAAAAAGAGAAGAGTTGCCCTGCAAAAAAGTCAATAGCCTCAGGTTATTGATTTGCCTGCATTATTAACCCCACACCTCACAATGAGAGAACAAACACATAACCCAGACTTTGCTGCGGCTCCGCCATATCCGATGATGTTGTTGATGAAGGAAATGTGGTAGCCACATGAGGTTTTTGGTGGGGAGCACTCTGTTGATATGGTTGGTGGGGTCAAAAGGAATCGCAATTCATATACGAACAGAAATTAGAAAATTTAATTAAAATTCATAAAACTTTACTTTTATTTTCATTAAAACACAAAAAACTCTGCGGTGCACCAGTTCAAATGGGAGGTGAGCCCTGCCACGTGCGGAAAGGTAAAGCGTAGCGAAGGTTAATGGGAATTGGCGGAAAAGTTGCTGGAGTTTTTGTTTGGTTGGCTGGTATGTAACGCTTTATTATTGTGTGTGTTTGGTTATAATAACAATAATGATTATAATCATACAACAATCATAATCACAATGAAGCCAGCCTAAAATAGCGAACGATATGTTAAAGTGAGTGTGTGTGTGTGTGTGTATGAGACAATGGTGTACTTTAAAGTCACACACTCATACACACGACGCACAGTACCGCACCGCACCGCTTTTTGACGCATACACACCTTTCACTAATTCATAAGACATTAACGCTTAAAGCGAACGAGCGAGCAATATTACTAAAAGCCTATGCATTTTATTGCTATTGTCGCGTAAGCGAAGGAGCGTGTGCGTGAGTGTGTAATAACATTATAACAACAATCAGCAACATTTTAGGGACTTTTATTAAATTTCATGGCAAATATGAATGTTGAAATTATGAATAAGTTGGTATTTTGACTACATATCAAGAAAAGGACAACGAGTGGTAAGCACAGTGGTTTGAACAGAGGCAAGTAACATATTAATATCATGTTTGTAGTTTGAAGATAAAATTTGATGTGTAATAAATTGCCTATATTTCATCTAACTACACCAGTGGTAGGCATCAGTGCTGTCGAATTTTACTCGGTGAAAATGTTGTGTTCTCCCAATAATCGTGTTCTCAAGCTCTCTCAACACTCCTTGAACATTGTTTCTCTGCCTGTACTGTGTCTGTTTTTGGATTGAATACGAAACAAGCGTGTTCATAATACTCAAGCAAAGATTAACTGCTTTGAACCAAACAAAACTGTCGAATGCGTGTGAATTGCCGGTCGTGCCTGCCTATCACTGAACTATAATAGTTAGTATAAATTTAAAATGTATATTTATCTGAAATTAGGACTATCTTAGAGGTTGACATCATGTATTAGCTAATAACATGGTATCTTTCAATGGCTATTAAAATATCTTATTAGTAGAACCTTTTTAACACTATTGCAATTATATTTTATTATAGTTGCAGGATTGTAATTTTTTTTATTCACTGTGCAGCATAACACACTGTGCAGTCTTAAGCTGTTAAGCATTTCAAGTTTAAGAGAGTGAATCAATGGGTGTGACTACTATATTAAGTAAATACCGACTCGTGACCGACTTCGTCACCATCCTTGTTTATAAAAATTCATATAAAATTTATGCATCATAGTAGGGTGTAGACTAGCGTGTAATAAACAGATTTCAACTTTGAAATGTGTCGACTTGAGTGCTTTCCATATTAAATTAATAATAGAAAGCGTTTTGCTGTTAAATATGCATTTAATTGTAATCATTCTCTGATGTTTATCTACATTGCCAACAATAATAATAAATTCATACTATCGGCCTACTTCAAATGCTTTCTCAAGCCTGCACAAATATTTGGGTAAAACTCCCCTCTTTAGGGTTGGCTTAACGACCGGCTGTAATCCTGATAAACTAAGAAATCGAATTAGGCTTTAAAAGATATTTTTTAACAATATACTTGGAACGCTATGCAATAGTTGTCATTTCAAATCTTTTGTTTCTCCTTAAGCCTCGGGCTGGGCAAAACAAACATTTGGTTTTGATGCAGCGCATATGTATGCAATCTCCAAGGAGGATGAATGCAGTGCGTGTGGATTTTTGCTTAGCTAGAGTTTCAGGCACTCAACTTCTGTTCTTATGATCTACGGCTTAAAGGCTCACATCGTTTGGAATTGCATAAGCAGGATTTAATCTTGTTCAACAATGCCTGCAATACATTGAGTCCCGGCACAGTCAAGGAGGAGGTCAAGTAGGAGGAGGTGCAATGAGCGAGTGGTAGTCCCTTAAATAAGTGACAGCTGCTACTTAGCGTTGATGTCAACTGTGGGTTGCTGGGCTGAGTGCATGCTTCGTTTTCATTTTGGCTCCTTTTCAGGCCGTTTCTTGTTTTTTTTTTCTTTCTTACTGGTTTGAGTTCTCACTTGGCAATGAACCGATGAGTGCTAACGACATTTTGCTATTTTACTTATTGCTTTCATTATAGTAAATTGCAATCCTATTTTATTTCTATCCTTGATCCTATTCGTTGGCATCGTCGTTGTTGTTGTTTCTTGCTTTAACAATTTTCACATTTCGTTTTGTCTTCGCTTTTGTAGTCTTTTTTCTTTTCAGTTTTATTGAATTTCGCTTGTAAACCAAAACAAGCCATGAATTGTTATCTAGTGCAGATATTGTTGTTGTTGTGCATTTGCAATTGTTCAAAAGGGAAAATGTTAGAGTGTAAAGGATACACTCACGCACGTACACGCACAGGCACACACACACTCGAGCACAATGTGAGTGAGTATTGGAACTCTATTCGAATTCTCTTGTCTTTGCCCAACAATAGGCAAAATAATGGAGCAAATTGAATTTAAATTGGTGTGCAGCAACACCAAGTGCTGCTCTGTTCTGCTCTGCAAGATGTTTGGAAAACAATACCAGACATCCAGCCAGGCAGCGCATGACTGGCATTCTCCAGAATCATCATGGCTGTATTGTAAATTGTTAGTTTTTTTCCCCCTCTCCATCGTATTTTAACCATTTTTTTCTTTTCTTATTTTTTTGATAGAGATCATTGTAAATATTTGTCAAAGTAATTGCAGGAACATATCTCATTCTTGCTGGGTACATTTGGCACTATTTCTTATACATAGTGCATGCTTCTCTTACGATACGAAAAGAATGAGTAGAGGCTCCTTTTTTGTTGTTGTTGTTGTTGTTGTATCGAACGTAAAGAATACGAGTGGGGAGTTAATTGTTTGCATAGAATGTGTGACAATGGCTGCAATAATTGCAATTTGACCATCTTTACATTGTTTGCTTTGTTCTCCTTCAATTTGTTGTTTGTGAACGTTGTGGAATGGGAGAAGTTTTGATTTATAATTACTTCAAGTGTTTTTTCGAAGAATTTGTCAAATTTTGAAAAGGATATTGTAAAGTATTTAATGTATGCCTCAAAGAAGAAAGGTGACAGACAATATATGTATTAATGCATTTGAGTAGTGGGAAATCCAAAAAATCAATTCCTAGGAAGTGGAAATATTTTCAAAGGTGCACTCGATGATGTTTTGATGGGTGTGTATTTGTTGTATACAAATTTAAAAAAATTAAATTAATGAAGGTGCAGTGTCACATACAAGAAGGCAATTATTTTTATTAAATAAAATTCACTTCGTTGTCGTTTTGAAATGTAGTAACATTTTGCATCGGAAATGCACCAAGGCCACGCGTGAGGCTAAACAGACTCGATTATAAGTAACACAATGCACAAATACATATCAAATTTATCACTGTACCAATAAAGAAAAGAAAATTGTTTACGTAATCATTCCGCTTATCATGATATCGTATAAATATTAAAGCTCATGCCAGAAGAGCCGCCGTTGGTGGGCGGATACTTTCAGGAGTGGCGGAAAACTAGACCTAACAGAACAGATGCCAAATTTTAAGGCTGAACAACGTTTTTTGTTATTTCAGTTATCTATACAGTGAAAACTCTCATTAGTGGACACCCACGGTCGCCCACAAATCGTCCATTAATGAGGGGTGTCCCCTAATGAGGGGAACAATTTTTTTTTATTGAAAAATCAAAACAGCGAATATTGCAATTAGTTTTAATAATTTATTAATAATAAAAAACATAAAACAATTCAATAACTTATTTGTCACAAAAACATAAAACAGTTAATTTAAAAAAAAAACTTTTTCAAACGTAAAAAAATGTTAATAAATTGCATCACGACTTAAGTCTTTTTAAGTTGTATTACTATTTAAGTAAAAAAGTCTTTAATAGTTTTTTGCTTCAGGTTTTCTTGCTTTTCAATCATCTTGCGCTCCTGAATGTTTGACTCTAGTCCCTTGAGTAAGTTGAAAGCCTTAAAATCAGACTTTACAAAAATTTTTAAATTGTGTAGGTATTTTAAGGCCTCATCACAGTTCGTTATGGTTTTCGAAACCTCAACCCAATTTTCGTTGTCGATATCCGCCTCTATTTACACGTCGCTGTCGGTATTTATCATTTCAGCTAGGATATTTTCATCTTCGGTATTTACGTTTTCATCGACGGAAATATATTGTGTAGCATCAGCATGTCCAGAGATTTGAAACAGCAACTGCCACTCATTTAATGGAATTTCATCCTCATCATCAAACTCGTCACAACTTTGGGCATCCTGAAATCCAGCCTTACGGAAACAATTTTGTATGGTTTCTTTACTAATTTTTTTTTCTCCATTTAAATTTTCAATATCTACAATGATATTTTTAACTATGGAAGCCCTGTAGTAAAATTTTAAATTCCTTATTATTCCTTGATCTAAAGGTTGGCATATAGAGGTAGTATTTGGAGGTAACCATACAATGTTAATTATTCCTAAATACATAAAACAGTGTTGTCAACGATGTCAAGGTTTTATTAAGCGCAAAACAAGCAAATTGTAAAACAAGTGTCCACTATTTTGAATTTTTTGGATCAAATTTTTGCTAAATTTGCTGTCCACGTCCAATAATAAGAGTGTCCGCTAATGGGAAACAATTTATCACTGAAAAACAAACTTGAGGCATTGTTTTTCGAAAAGTGTCCACTAATGGGAGGTGTCCGCTAATGAGGGTGTCCACTAATGAGGATTTTCACTGTATTTATATTTTGTTTGTATGTAGGAAGGAATCTTTTAAACAACTCATCCAAGTTTAAAAATTCTTTCACCAGTAGAATGCTACGTTATCAGTGAGTGATATAAGCTATATTTTAGGCATCCACTTGTAGATAGTTAAGCTTGTTTTATATATAACAAAACTATATTTCAGAGATTTTGATCCAACTATAGTTTAGGGATGAAGGGACATTTGTGTATTGAAAGGATAAAACAAATTTTTGATTATTTACGTGATGATTTAATTTAGATCCTTCTGGAGTAATCTACTCCTTAAAATTCAAAATCTAGATGTCCTCTATATAGTCGTCACCGTCATTAACTATTCAACATTGAATTGCCGACAGATATTTCTTCCTGATACACTTCAAACTTCTCATCACTTTATATTGAAAGTTAAAAAGTTCTTAACTTGATGGATAGCAGTTTTAATTACAAACTAATTTAAAAATCTTTTATCCTTTGTCTTCTTCCCGTCAATGGAACTCACATACCATTCATCTGCACTGTGACTTTTCACCCGGTAATGAGGGCGTTTTGAAGCTAATTAAAACAATGCCACAAAATGTGGCATCATCATCGTTGGGTTTTCAATTCATTCGCCAAATGTTATTATACTTTTTGTGTTTTGTTTGATTTATTAGGCTACAAAGTAAATAATCAGCGGAGTAAAATCTAAATGTACCCCTTTTGTCGTGGCGTCTGCATGGCCCTTTCGCCACAATACATACGAGGGTCCCGGCAAAGCCCTGATTCACTTTTAGAGATAACCCCCCCCAACAGAAAACCAACAGAGAAATGGAAACCAAAAACAAAACGAGGACATTTCCACCAACATCTTGGACCATTATTATTAAAGGGCACAAAGATTTTGACTTTTATTTAATCAACGTAAAAAACGGAAATAACATTCTAATTGTAATGGAATCAGGAGACGTAGCATTGTTGTTGGTCGTGTTGTTGTGGTTGTCACAATATCCTCCAAAACACGAAAGTGCTGTGTTGAAGGCACTGATACGGACGATGATGATGGCGATGATGATGATGATTGTGACGATGATGGTGATACTGTGGTTTCTTAAGTTAAAGGGAGGTGTCATTGTGGCATTGCTCGACATTATGCGAACTTGTAAAGCTTTTGTTCAAATATCAACAAAAGAACTGAAATACAACTTCAACAAAAGATTCCTTTCTTTCGGTTTTGTTTTGCCATTTTCCAGCGAAGGCAAAAAAAAAACAACAGACACCACAGACAAAACGGCAATTAAATGACATTTTGCCGTAGTGCGAGCGGAAAGGATCGAGAGTTGCTGGATTCCATTGACTTTTTCGTTTAGCGTTAAACGTGTAGCGAGCGACATCACGCATTTATCGCGTTTGTTTGCTTCTATAATTAAAAACGCTTTTTCCACACTTTCTCTCTTTATTGGCAAACGGAAAGCGAGAAATCGTTTTTGTTATTTTATTGTTTTGGATTACTTTGCGCTATTTTCGTCTGTTCTATCGCCTTAGTCCTTTTTTTGTGAAGTGCGACAATGATTAAGTGTCCTTTTGCCTTTGTTCCCGCGTGCTGTTTGTTTCCGCAGCAGCCACGGCGAGAGTGACGTTAATAAAGAGTTGCTCGGCACTTTGGAATGTGTAAAATTGTATTCGAAGTACGTATTAATTGTCATTTCTAATGTCATTTAGGCCCTTTGTCGCACTTTGCACTTGTTTGTTTAAACACTGGGACTGAGACGGAGACGGAGAGACTGGTCGAACGATGGCCGCAGGGATGAGTAAACCAAGGGTTTAAGTCGATGCCTTTTAAGTTTCTTGTGGCCTGTTTTAAGCCACCAAAATTACACTTGGCCATACCAACCATTATGGGGATTATGTCGAAAAAGGGTTTCCTTTCTTCGACTTAAAGGCCCACACGGAGTAAGTAAAAACGACGAGATGTGTTCCTTCGAAGGAATGGTTGATGGTTTTTTGTTTTCCCAGTGACAGAGTTAAATCTTTTATTTAGAATACTGTGGCAAAAGGTTAATTATAAAGGCTAACATTTTTTGATAGGCTCAATATTTTAGGATTTGTGAACGTTTTACATTTTCCTGTATAGCGACGCACTCTGTGTTTCTTTCTTTCCCGCTCGCTGGCAAATGTTAAACCACAGTATGCGCGGGGTGATAGCAAGAGTAAAATATAGAAGAGATATAAATCTTAAGGATTATAAATTGTATAGTGTTGTCAGACAACAGTAAAGTTTCAAACAGTTTTTGCTTCTAACCAAAAGCAAAACAATTTATGACGAAACTATGCGATATTGTCCGCTATTATGTTAGAACATGTATGTGCTTATTGATTTTACGATAAACATTGTTTTGGAAGAACTTTGGAAACATTCAAAAAAATAACAAACGCCATAGAGCTGATTATTACTGACATCATTTACAAGAACTGGCTGTCAGCGGCAGAAAAGTTTAATTTTCGATAAGTCCGAAGCAAAGAATTAAATCTTGTGGCAAAGGGGCAGCAAATGTGTAGAATTTGCAACAAAGTTGGTTAAGAGAATGGAAAATAATCAAAATATTATTAAAAAACATGTGTTAATAGGTTTTGAACTATCGCAGTCAGGGGTAAAAAACTTAATATCTGACAATTCCACATTTTCGTTTTTCAGTTGGGCCTCTATTATCCGTGATGGTCGGGACCGGAAGCATTCTGGATAATCGATTTTTCCGGTTAATTGAGCAAAACTTTTTTATAATTTTTTTTATGTATTTGTCTGACTCATCGTATTTGTCGTTTTGTTCATATTTTGTTTAATTATTCAAAAGAAATCAAAAAAATTGTGATTATATTCCCGGATAATAGAGGTTATGAAAAAAATAAAATTAAAGAAAACAAAAACTTGTATTTGCCTATCACGGATAATCGAGGCCCAGCTGTATTTGCTAACAATCCTTTTTTGGCATCTCTGTATCTTTTTATCAAACACTAATAAAGTTGATAAATTATAAAAATTTTAATCGGGATTTCAATAATAACATAATTTTGTTCTCGATTAAAAAGTTAGTTGTGAAATGTGGATTCAAGATTTTTCCACTAGACAAAAGAGCAACATTTCTAAAATCGGTACATCACTAATGAACCGCCAAAAAATACAGAACTTGGCTTGTCGGTGAAGCTACATACTAATTTCAATTTTCTTTTTCAGATTTTGTTTCAGATTGGGCAGTTTGAGCTCTAGATGAAAGTTGGATTTTTAAAATAGTTATTGGAAGCTAAAGGTGCGATCAATTTAAACTAATATCAGTCATCAAATTACAAGTCGATGTTAATAAAAAAAAAATTTGAATTCCGTTCTCATTACGGATCATACAAATTTATCTAATTCTCTAATAGCCAACAATGAGAATTTGAATCAAGATCAGTCAGTCAACATGCCTATGAACAGTGGGGGATATTTATGGTGAGTCCAAATTTTATATTAATTCAAGTTATTAACCCAACTACTGAACGTATATGTTATTATTAATTTTACCTTTAGTTTTATTGTATTGCATCTTATATTACTCTTGGAATTATTAAATATACAAATCGTCTTGTAATTTATACAATACCGCAATATATAGGTATGAAATATCTGCGTTGTTGGTAAACAAAATTGAGAAGATGCAACATACATCTACTGCATTCACGTGTTTCTATAGCAATTTCATATTCTAAAACTCATATTTCTTATTTTTTGGCAAAGACCTAACATAGCTTTCTTTGTTCACAACGCATCCTAAACTATTTATTGTGGAAATAACCGCCCAAAACTAAGTACGGCTGCGTCTTCGATGTAGCCACTTTCATAAGAATAGATAGACTAGGATGGTCAACAACAAATTATTGGCCTAAAAACTCTTACATATTAATAGATACCTCTGACTTTGGCATGGATCCTACAACTACACTACAGACAGCAAAGCATTAACAGCGGACAACATTCATTTTAAGACAAATAAATTATATAACGTATTTCAAAAGCAATGTATACCTTAACCTATTTTTTTATATTCTTCTTAAGCTTCAAAGTTTAACAAGTAGATTGCTATTAACTTCTTACAGGTATTTATTTTTCGGGCAATTGAACTTCCAGTGGCCGTCCCCCTCCCCACCGTAAGTAGTGTCATTCTTTAACAAATCCAAAACGAAATATTACAAAACAAATGACAAAACTTTGTCAATCAAAAAATCCTTAAACAGTGTAACATGCACAGTTACATTGTGACAAATATTCTTTTTGTGAAACATTTCTAATTGAGAAATAATGCGGTTTACGGTGGGGCGGGGGCTTCGACTAACAAAGTTTTCTCCTTATCTTAAGACTCAGAGTGACACTTTGTGATGGCTTTCATCAAATACTTCATCTTGGTTGGTTGGTTGGTCGTATCAGAAATGTTGTAATACTTGTAATTATTTGAAAACTTACATCGTATTTTACAAAGTTTCTACCACCGTCCTCTTATCTGCGCGATTTGTGTGCGGTGATCGTGGATGGGGAAGAGCGAGGGGACTTTAACGCATTTTCGAGGAAACTTATAAATGTCGCTATTATTGCTGCTGCTGCTTTAGCTGCTGGGAAGTTAATATTGTCAAATCGTTTTAACACTTTGATAGACCACTGCTGTATGCAACGCCAAACCAGTCTAACTATACTATTTGAAGATTTTGTTTCTTTTGTTCCTCCCCTGAATTAATAGATATTTCACAATACCTCCCATTCTGCTCCACCATCAACTTTGTAGTGCCCCGTTGGTCCTCCTGTTCTGTATCTTTATTTCACTGTCACTCATAAAAAAAAGTTTGGTTTTTCCCTCCCTGTGGTCGTGGTTTGTTTGTTTATGTTTGTCCTTACTATTAGAGCTGAGTATCCTGTTGAGTACGAGAAGGATATGAAAGTTTGCTTTTCTTTGTGTGTAGCAGTAGCAGTTATAGTAGAAGTAGTTGCTGTTGTTGTTGTCGTATGCTGGGTTGCAACTTAGTTCATTTAATTAAAAGTAGTTTGTTATGTTTACTAATAACATAATAACTTGGCATTAAACTTCTTTAAGTGACTCGTTAAATATCAAATGCAAACAATGGGAGCACATGCTCGGAATTGTTTCTGTTACAGCAGCACTAGCACTTACTAGTCCTCCACCCACAACGAGAAGGAGAACTCCGACCGATATTCCGGGCAGGTTTATATGTTTGGCGGCCGTACAGCCACACTCGTATGTGATGCCATCATATTATGGGGCAAAAAACGTATCAGAGTTCAACAATGGCAACCATCAAAATGACTGTGTCATTGTCAACAATGATACCAGCAGCAGCAACAACAAAATGTCATCAGCAACAATGACGCAGGCATATTTGGCTTACAATGTTGCTGACTTTAAAGTTCCTGAATAATACACCCATGCAAGCAATTCAAATTTACTTTATTTGCAGCACACCGACCGAGTCACCCCCACCCATAAACACAAACACCCCGGCGAGAAGAGGAACGTGGCATTATTGCCACTCGACTGTGTGGCATGTGCATCAGACTCGACACAAATACGAGTACTTACGTATGCCAGGACCTCTTCCCAGCTACGTGTACTTATGCCTCAAGGCCTTAGAAAAAAAGCCTTTTGGTAAGGCAGAAGTTGAATTTAAACTTAAAAGCAAACAAATGCAAAATATTTTCTATTTGTTCCTCAGATGGCAAAGTCCTCAAGAGGCTGAATACACCCAGCTAGCTGCCTGTGCTCATCAAGGGGATGGAGGAAGGCACTTCACCCCACACATATGGTGCAATGCACAATGAACTTACGCCAAGTCCTTTGTTGGGCGAAATGCGAAATAATAACAACAAAAAATGCACCCCTTGAAAGTTCAAATTAAATTAATTAAATTATTTAATATCATTATTAGTTGCCAGACTCTGCTGGGACTCTCGAGGGTATTTTATTTCAAATGGTAAATGCGCTTCATTTGTTGGCTAATAAATATTAAATGCATACAAACATACATGAGCAGACACAGACAGACCAACTCGTACACTTACCACTGCTACACATACAGACGTAGACATGATGTGAAATTAAAACTACCCCTCTGCCTCCCTGGCGGAATTCATTCATTCATTCACATATAAAATGGGAACACTATTTGCATTTTCATAATTTGAATGTATTGCCCGGATATCTGCATAACACATACAGAAGAAGATATAAAAAGCGGGCCCAACAAGCGCAACAAAGGCAATCCAGGGAAGGATAGTCGACGAAATGAAAAGAAATGTCATGTCACGATTTCAACAGTTTTGGTAGTGACTAGGTCTGTCTTCCTGTTGTCCGTCTGCCAGATCAGTAGTTGCTTGTGTGATAAGTATACGAAAACAAATGGCGAGTTGCAAAAAAAAAAAATATTAAACAAGCGCAAGGAAGGATTGTGTGGCATTCATATCCATTAAATGAAGGCCCCACAACTTTTGTGATGGGTAAAGTGATGCTTTGAAGACAATATAAAATATTGGTTGCTAACTTCATTATCAGACAACCGAATAGTGGGTAGGTGTATATAGGGAGAAGTTATGAGGTGGTGTGATCTGTGAGGTGGTTTTTATACCGGTATACACCAAGTTTTATCAACATTAGAGAGAGAACTCCCTAGAGAAGCACTAGATTTTCACAGTGTACAATTCGACAGTGTTGACGCTTCTTGTGCGACCGCACACGATTGTTGTGTGCGTGTGTTCGGTTATACCTATCACTGGATTAAATTATGGAAATGAAATTCGGTAACCCAGATATCAGATAATTCATACTTCTATATGTGATTGAGCTTTCATTAATTTACATATGTTTGACAATATCGTAACATATTGTATTCTAGTACAAGAAAATACTAGTACCTTGAAACATTTTAGAAACAAAAGTGATAATCTTTTTATTAAAGGCAAGAAAATACCACATAAAGATTTAATTTACCCATTCTAATCAAGAGGTATTTGGAACACATTTGATCAGGGTTACTCAAAATGTATTCACACAATATATCTTCATTATTTATGCAAAAAACTATAGCATATGGAATGATTAAAAATTTTTTCTTTCCCGATTGTAAATCCTTCCCAGAATATTTTTAGTTATTTAGTTGTATCAATGATATGTTCTAGTTCATGTTTGATATAGTAACGTGGCAACAAAAAAAACTTGTGCCTCAAAGGCCCTCCAGGTATAAGAACTATAACTGTGATGCCTTGAATAGACAGACAGTGTGGCACAACAATAACCTTAACACATACACATTTGCACTAGCAGCATTTGCGATGTGCTGTTAAATAAAACCGAAAGGAAGATACTAATAAAATGCAATAAACACACCCATCAAAGGGGGGCACAAAAAGAAAGCTTACAACAACTACAGCAACAGGAGAATGTGGCAGGCAAAGCAGCAGAGTGGGAGCCGGAAAATAATAACAGCTGTTGTCGTTGCTGTTGTTAATTCAGTTACCATTTTGCTTTCAGCTGTTGCCGCTCCTGACGGCTGAATGTGGTGCTATGTTTGTGAATCATTGACATTGTTATGTTATGCTCGCTCTCGCTCATCAAAGCCATAGAGATGCTGTTACCACTGCCGCAAGTATTCGTGCCACATATAGTCTTTGTTGCCCCAGCCACGTCTGTAGCATACGAGTCTGCTACACACACTATAAAGTCTGAATAACGTCGTGGAAAGTCATAATGTCAGTGAAATGTGTGGTGTGGTGGCATTTGAGCTCAATGTTGCAGCCACATTACAGAAAACAATAAACCGTTATGAGTAAACTAGCTTTGCTCCTTAGTAGCCAGAAAGCGGAGCGTCACACCAAGACGCCTAGCACTAGCTCCCTCGTAAAAATCACACAATTTTTTTGGTAAAGTTTATTAAAAGCAATATATGACATCCAAAGGACTTGCGTCACACAGCAACAACTCCTTCCAGGCACATTACACCATGTATGTATGGGACAGGGGCCCACCGTGCTGTAGCAGGTTGAACAGTCGCTTCTTGTTACAATTTGCTGTTTGCAATCTCGCTATTTTGCTGGGGTTGTGTATTTTAGTTTTATTACAGTTTAAGAGTTGCAAGCATACGACGTCGGTTGACTCCTGACACCCGACTCCGCCAGTCGAGAAGAGCGTTAAACAAAGGCTATTAGCCATAAAGAACAGACGTAATGTCTGGAAAATCCCTGATGCCATGGCATTGTAAAATTGTGCTAAGATCTTAGGACACCAAACACAAGACAAGTGCAAATAGCTTGAAAAATCTTACAAAAAAACATTTCATAGAACCGTTTCATAATGCAAGGAGCAGAGAATGTTTGTAATTAACTCCACTGCGTTCGGTTTACAAACATATTTAAGTGCGTTTCGTATGTTTGGTGAACAATTAGTAAGTGGATAAAGATAAGTCTCAAAACTATGAGGAATTAAAGTTTATTCAAGTAAGCATAACTTCAAAAAAAAAAATATTTGGTTTTCCATGTTAAAATTTCACTGGCAATTTCTATGAAACACAATTTGTGGAGACTTTCCCAAGAAAATGCCATCCATTGGATGTCTTTGGATTGATAAACATTAATGTGTCGATTCGTTTGTTTTGTTTGTGTTGTCCATAAACAAAGCTATAAACCCCAGAGACATGAATCAATATTCATTGCTGATGTCCTCAACCGGATGTTGTAATAGTGGCACGCGCAAGTGTTCCACAGACTGCTGCGTCTATCTGTACGCTGCCAAGTTGTGTTAGGAGTAGATAATTATTTAACCAGTTGCCGAGTTGATTAATTGAATAGGATGTTTTATTTTTGAATCGGAACAACTGCTAAGATTGAAATGTAAATTTAATTGTACCCCTGTGTTTTTGAGTGATCCTATGTGTGTGTGCGTGTGCATAAGAAAGGATACTCTGGGGGAAACATTATAAGATAAACGAAGAAGTCAGAGAAGTCCCAAAATCATTAAGACGCAAATAAGAAGGCCAAGGGCCTGTAAATACAATTCAACTAATGAAGAACCTTAAGTTTTTGGTTTTATTTACACACAGACAAATGTGAGTAGATAAACACTCATCATCAACAAGAACATTTGTTGTAGTTAATCACTTTAAACTTTAAATGTTTCTGAGCTGTTTGCATCAATATCGTACATTACTTACCTCGTTACTTGTTCAGGCTGCTGGAGAATATCTTTCACGTCGGCTTTAGGACTGGGAACACAGAGACGTCGGTAAGAAGCATCATCAGCGCCAGATTAATAAATACATAAAGTGTGTGGCTCGGCATAAAAAAAAATATATAAATAACCTAATTGAGTGACACAAAATTTTTAGTTGGATTCGTGATTTCATTATTGGTTTTTCAGATATCATGAAAGTAATATTAAAAAACTATTTTACTTCTAATACAGTATTATAAAACTGAATGATGCATTTAACGCAATTTTCGGAACAGTTTATGTGTCATTCGTCGATCTAAATAGAGAAATAACAAACTACCATTGCGATTGGTTAGGTTAGGCTGTGGACACATGTAATCTGAAAAAACCAGACCACACTACACCCCGGGATCAGCTGATCCAATGTGATTCTCCGTTAGAAAATGACCCAAGGAAGAAGAGGAGAATGGTGGAGAGATGGGAGGGAAAGAGAAGGAAATCGTGAGAATCGTCCAATTCCAATCGTCATCTTGGCCCAGTTATTCATGGAAGGCATCGCATGAAACATATTAAATCGCCTATTCGGGTCTTCTATATAACATTCCCCTAAGTATATTAGCTAGAGCGGGACAGTTACAAAAAAAAATGTTCCATCGTCTCGTTCTTTTTCCTCACACAAACGGCATTAGTCCGGTATGGATCTATCCCATTTGCCTATCAGGTGCATGACACAATCCAGTCTCACATCAGTCCTGCACAGGCCAACCATGTACGCCGATTGGGGTCACAGCGATTTAGCAATTATACAGTCGGTTCTGGAGATCCATCGTCTGCTGGCTGTTTTCCACATCCAATCCTCCACTAAGCCTATTGGTTACAACTGTGCGGGTGAACATTTTCCAGAGACTCATGATCAGACTAGAAAAAATGGCGTTCAAATTGTGTATGGATTGATGTCAATCACCAGCTTCCCTCAGTCTGATAGCCCCTTGGGCTGCAATAGCCTCGACGTACAAGTCCAAGGGCGGAAGGCCCAGGAACACATCCAAAGACGGTTGCGGTGTTGTGCTCCTTCTAGCCCCATTTTCAATAAATTACTATTATTTAGACCTTCCCACCAAACCAGACTTCCAAAGGTGATAATTGGAAGAGCTACTTAGTATATAGTTACATTGTGACTTTCGGACTGAGTCCCCAACTTTTACCTAAAGAGATCCTGCACGCATGTTTAGTTTTTTTTATCAAGGACAACACCTAAGTTTTGGGCCCCCCGTTAAGAGCTTGAGTTCCACCCCATTCAGTTTGGGTGGCCTGAAGTCCTTTACCTGTTATCTACGAGTAAAGAGAACCAATTCCGTTTTCGGAGCGTTCACCTCCAGACCACAGGTCTTGGCGGGAACATATCTGGGGGTTTTTTTTTAAATACAACTACTATCGAGTGCTGTTCGGTATCAGTGCTATCCCATATAGATGTGTGATTTATTCCTTTTTCCTATCAAAAAAATTATATGAGACCCAAATTGACGTAGTTGAAGTTAAATCTGTTTATAGTTTGAATGTCATACAATTTTGAGAGAAAATGCGCTGTGTCTTGGACTCATACAATTACAATGTAGTTGCATCTTTTGTGTAAAAAAAGGTATTCTTTTTAGAGAACATAACGAATAATATCAAGTTCTACATTTCTTAACAAAAGTACTGTAACTTACCTATCCAGCTTAGAACTAATATTCCTATATTATGATCATTGCAAAAAAAAAATTCAAAAATGATATTTTCCCTCTTCCCTAACAATGTTTTGACTACGTCTGTGTGTTTTGTTTAAGTTGTAATTCATTATCCTTTGATATCAAATAATAATAGAAACGAATCTATAAGCCGATATTTCCGTGCTCATTTTCAAACTTAATTGAATAGAAGGTTTCACGTGCAAATATAAATGTTTGTCTTTGTTGTGCGACTGTGGAATAAAAATAAATTTGTTACACACCAACAAACATTAATGATGGCAACAAAGTTAATTGTTAAGATTCCACAACATCGACTTGCCTCCTTTTCGTTCCATGTCCATGTAGTAAATGATATCTTTCATGTACCGTAGCAGCAGTACAGTAAACGGTGGTCATCCTGTGCCCATGTAAAGCTCAATAAAGCTTAGGAATTTTGTTACTGTGTTTTCGGCAATTTGCCCTGTGTACTGTGTACGTCCAGGGACGGAACCGTGTACATGCATGGCACATAATGCCAGCTGGCGTTGGCTGTTTGTTCTGCTCGATTCTGGTTCTATTTCTGGATGTTCTGTGTTGTGGTGGTGTTGCAAACAAATTTTGTGTAGAATTTTCGTAATTTTCCAAAAGAGTTAACAATTATTTCGCAAGTAATTTATTTGATGTCTTCCTTTGTACTAGAGTAATTGAGACAACGTAGCATTTTAAGCAATGCGACGCCGGGCGATGTTGCTCTGCTGGCGTTGGATTAAATTGTTGCTTCAATCGAGCCTGGTTGGCCCTTGGATACGTTTGGATTCATTTTACTTTTAATTAATTCCTAGAATTGTTTTTAAATTGTTTGTTGCTGTAAATAATAATTACGGCTGTTGAAATGGAGGGAACTAGAAAAATTGGAAGCATTTTTTTAACCTGGTTCTCAATCCCCACCCCTTAACACTAAATAAAATGCTCAACACTTTACTTAAATATGGCTTTGGGGCTCAATTAAGTTAAATTTTTTCTTTATCGACACTTTCTTTTCTATCCGGTTTTCCCAGGGCCACCTCTTGTTTCTTTTCGTAATTTTTTTTTTCGAAGCATTATCAAAAATTTCCTGTTTTCCTTTCCGTTCATGTTTGTGAGAAGCAGGGACTATTAAAATGTCTCATAGGTATGTTTAGCCGATGGCATCCTCAACTTGCTCTTCTGTCTTTCTGTCCGTCCGTCTGTCTATCTGTGTGTTTGTGCAAGGACATAAAAAGAACATTTCCAAGTTTTTGAGATTTGAAGTGTTTTTGTCAGTTTTACCAATGCGTTTTTTTCGTTGCTGCCCCTGCTGCCTCCTCTAGTTCCAAAGATAATTTTATTTCTTCAACATTTATATTTTTATTTTATACGACTTTTTTCTCTTCTGATGTTGATGTTTGTGTGCAAAAGTTGTTTGATGTTGTTGTGCAAATTTGCATAAAGTCAGGCTTGCCAAATACAGACACAGTCGGGGGCAACAAATACAGCAACTACGACGTACATACATATATCTGTATATTTTCATACGTATTCTAATGTAAATATGTTGCATACAGTTGAGGCTAACAAAAGGGGATATTTGTCAATGGTGATTTGATAGAAGCCGATTATAATGAAAGGGATTCAAAGAAGGTTTCGAAATCAGCATCGGATAGATAGATATAGAGTATTGTTGCAAAGAATATTGATCATAAAGATTTGACCAGACAAGAGGTTGGCATAGTCAGCATTAAAGACCGGCTCATTTTTTTTAATGAGGAAAACTGTTATGTTGAGTTAGTTACATATGTGGGTTTTGGCGGTCTCCTCGTTGTTGTAGATCGAACAGGGATAAAAACTTCACAAAAAACTAATTTTTGGAATCACAAAATCTAAATTTAGAAGCGGGTTGACTCAGCGATCTGGAAAATGCCCTCCCATGACTTATTGGTGGAATGAAATTGTGTTATTTTATTATTACAACTGAATACAACCAGAGCAATCAAATTCCTCAAATTTATCATAACTTCTGCCCCACCAAATAAATTCTATACCATATTTGTGGCCGCAAACATATTACAATAACATTCAAAAGTACTAGCAGTAGCAGTAGCAACTACAGCACAACCAAATCTGTTTTAAATACGTTTTCCACAATTGCATTTAAACTTAAAATTTCTATAACACATTAGACTTTTGTTTCAAACCAAATTTTTATATATAATTTGCAGTTGACCCTACGGAAATATTTCGGTTACTTCAACTCACAACGTTAAAAATCAACCACCCTATTTTAAAGTAATGAAAATGATTAATATATACCTCCCACTTTCGACCCCCCTCCTTCTCCACAAGTCACCTTTGACTTTTCGTGTATAGCAATAATCTTTGATTTAGCCATTAAGTTCCTTCGAGTACCAGTTTTCATTCATTTTATGCCAGACTGTAAAGTTTGGAAATGATAAAGTTACATTTTGTATTTCTGTACCCCCTGAGGCACAATGAAGAGCTTTGGCGCCAAACTTGATGTATTCGTTTAAGGCCAGAATGTTAAGTTAATTCTTCTTCCTTTTGTCTCTTTTGCCCCCAGTCCCTTTCTTACTGTATCATATGCGAATTGTTTTTGAAGTATTCTGTTCCTGTTGTTGTTTTTGTATATTTTCCAAATATTTTTCAAATTAATCTTAATTAAGCGCAAAAAGGGTTAAGAACCCTTCGATAAAATCTTGAAAAAGTAAATTTGCACAAAATACTGAAAGGAACTCCTAGAAATTGCTGTAGAACATCTAGGAGAAAGACTCCCAGCGTTTTGGCGGACTAGGCAGCAGCGGAGGGCAAAACACCCCCCAAAGTGTGAGTGATACTGAGGGAACCCTAAGAAAAATTGTGTTTTTTCTTACTTTGCATATGAATTTGGCAGGTCCTTGCGTTGGACTTTGTGTAGTTTGCCGGCTATTGAAACATATTGTAAGGGGTTGTTTACATGGTTATTTTTGGCAAACACTTGGCCTCCCTGTGATAACTGTGCAAGTCAAGCATGGGGTGTGTATGTGTGTGTTTTTGAATGTGTGAGCATTATGGACTGGCTTTGGCCCCAAAGCCTGTGTTTAATATCATTAAAATGATGGATTGCCACGAACTTCTTCAATTTCGAAAAGTGTCTGTTTTTTATATTTCCTTTCCATCGTTGATTTGTTGCTGTTGCTGCTGAGCAGTTCGTGCTGGTGAAAAACAAATTAGGGTTCCCCGTCAGTGGAATGGGGTCTCTGGCAATACGGACTGGTCTGGTCGTGTTCTTGGGGTTTCTTCTAAGGATGTCTTGGTGTCTTGTTGCCCCGTTACTGGTTTTGCCGTTGTTTCTCTTGCTGTAGATTGATTGATAAAAATATCACAACAAGATAAAGTCATATTTTTTTTGTTTATAAACTTTCCCCTTTTCAAATGGAAATAAAAAGGAAAACATCATTTATATATGAATGAGACTATATACATATCCTTGTACGTGTGAGGGCAGTTTGTGGCATCATTCAGGCAGTGCACGAAGAAGTGAGAGCATTCTTTATACTTGTTTGTATTTGCCTTGGTGCCTTTCGATTTTTTTTTTGTAACAGCCATTTATAAAGTTTCAGGGTTGATATCTGCAACTTCCATATGTACGTCTAGGCACATAGATACCCCACGCGCACACACACACTGCCGTAGTACTTTGGCTGATATCTGTGAAAACATTTTTCATAATTTCAACCGCATTTCTTCAAAAACAACACGAAGGGAATGCGGAACGTCAGCACTGTCAGCCAGTGTGCGGGTCTGAGTCTGAGTTTTCATGATATGTCAAAAAGTGTTGCCCAAATATTAAAACATGCTGCAATATCTGTACCACAATTTCAACCACAATGCCTCAACATCCGAATAGCAATGGAACGAAAACGAAAAATAAAACGCCATCCGAGGACTGCTATATATTCGCCAACTTTGGCTGTAACACATCTTCACTGTATCGCCGCCACGCTCATGTATATCTCCAGCCAAGTGAGTCAAACATCCAACGTACCTATTTGCGATACGATGCGCTACGTACACACATAGCACGTATGTATGTGTTTGCATTGGTGTACGAACGGTTGGTATTCCGTCTTGTTTTTTTTTTTGGAAGTTATTGCATGTGCCATAACAACATGCTACATGTTCGAGTTTATTGCCACTTTTGGTGGAACTTTTGATTTCTCACTCACTCTCTTTGTTGCTGTTTTTGCTGGATAGGGAGGAAATCGTATTGCTGCTGGTATATGGTGCCAAATTGCAGCCACAATAACAACAAAATGCAATATATATTTTATTGAAACACACATGTACTGGCAAGCCTGCTCAATCAAGGCATTTAGATGATGAGTCAAAGACAAGTACTAGGGTACTTTCATATAGCGAATCTCTCAAAACATGTTTATACAACAAATTCGTAGTTATAGAATTGATTGGAAAAAACTTAAAAGCTTTTGTTTTAGTGAAGTGCAATTACGCTTCGACAGTTTACTTAGTATCAGCCCCTATGTTAACTGCAAACTGAGATATGATCTTTGTTTAAGTCAGATTCATAATTCGGGACTTCCTCTAATTTGAAAAAAAAAATCGTTATTTGAAGATCGAAAACGCAGGAGCATTCTAGTTGCTGACGTCGTTGGAAAGAAAAATTCGCTATGAAGAATTTCGTTATAAGGAAAGTAAAATATACTGAAAAATTAACGAAATTGCAAATAACTTTGTTATACAAAAGTTCTTAATAAGTAAGTTGGACTGCTACATCCAATAAAACTTTAACTTTAGAAACAACGTGGCATACTCCGTTTTAAAAGATTAGGTCAAAATCAAGAAATATTCCATTTTAAAGTCTGTATTGTCTTTCAAGCGATTTGTTGGTGTTTTAAGGAAAATACATCAAAATGCCTTTTAAAATAACTTAAGTTTTTATTGTTTTTTTATATTCAAGTCATATGATTATGAGTTTGCATGGGCTATCATTGTTAGAGTTAATTTATTAGAGTGTATTAGAGTCCATTTATTGAGTCAATTTTCGATTTCTCCCATACAAAAATTATCCAAAATTTATAATTGTGACAATTTAAATTTGTCAATATTTCAAATTTCAAATGGCACCGACAAATGAGACATTTACATACATATGTAGATAAAATTTAAATTGGGTTTGTTTGAACCGACGTACTTGATGTGTGGTCCATCCATTCCAAAAATACAATAACTGGAGTACTATTACAATATGTTAAGAGTTTTTAAATTACAGGTGGATGCAATATGATCAGGTCAAAAAAGGCGTGGCCCCGCCCATAGTAGCTAATTTGTAAAAGTGCGGTATTTGAAGTAAAAGCGCGATATCTGAAGTAATGGATAAGTAGGCATATCCCTGTCTATTGGACGTTATTTGTTATAGTGCGATATCTGAAGACCTATTGTGCAAATTGTCATGAAATTTGTGTGGATACTTAATTGATATAGGGTGTGGAATAAACACCAATATGCTTGATCAAGCCAAAAACGCAACAGCTGGAGGAATATTGCACCATTCGTCTTGATATTTGGTATGGAATTATTTAAGACCAGTGGTGCGAGTGACCGAGATATATGCCAGAAAAAATGTCGAATACTCACGAATTGAAACATTTCTCAAATCTGCGTCAATTTCTCTCCATTTCTCAACCCTTTTGAACGTTGCAGAATAGCGCAATAAATTGCAATTTTCTGAGAACCCTACACAGAATATCATAGTGAGGATGAGTGTTCTATGTTGGAACCCCTTGATTGCGCATTACAGGATTTAAAAAGCAATACATGATTGAGTTATCATTCTTATATTAATTAAACCAGAAAGTATAAGGGAACCGATGTATTGCTACTATGTATTCCAATGATACCTACGGTCTTGCCGTTTGATTTCAAATAACTACAGTTTCCAGTTTGGTTAGAATTTGCGATGACAATCAATAAAGCTCAAATATTCAAGTTTGGGGCTTGAATTTGGAAGATCCATTTTTTTTCGCATGGATAGCTTTATGTTGCGTGTTCACGTGTAGAAAGACCCACTGATTATCATATGTGCACTCATTTGGTTCTCCCATACACGTTGTATTATCAAAAGCATTGTAATAATTTTTTTCATTAAAAAAATATGATCCTTTAATATAACATACCGAAATATTTTTTGTTAAATTTCAATGAGAATATGAAAAAAACGAACGCACCGGAAGATTTTTTCCACCCAAAATAGTTTCATTTGTGTTAATACTTCTTTAGGCAGGACGAAGTCTGCCCGGTCAGCTAGTGTTGGTGTAAAAATAGCTTGCGAGACAATACAAACTTAAAAAAGGAAAATCTTTTGAATTTGATCTAATCTTTTAAAACGGAGTATACCACTGTGTTCTACGACCCAAAATTAAATTGGGGTGTCTCGACGTTTTTCTGTGTCATTTTGACGTACTAACAGTGTAATTGATGAGTTTTTGTTTTAAATTAAGAAGTAAGATTACTAAGAAAATATGAGAAACTTTATCAATTTTAGCCAAATATTTTACATTTGTTGCATCCCACATAATTGAGTGCTATATAAAAAGGCATGTATGTAACAAATTTATTTCTACATTAATATTACATACATGCTTTATTACATAGCAATAAATTATGTAGCATTCAACAATATTCAGCAATGGCGATATCTTGAAAATAGATTTTGTCTAAAATTGTGTAAGCCGCTTTATATTAAAATTGTAAATTAATGTTACCGTGTTCTGCGAGTGCTTGTTATAATTGCATAAATGCATACACATGTACATTTATCGCTATAAATGCATATGTATGTGTGTGTATCGTGAGCACAAACAACCATAAGTTCTAAATAGGAGCGTGCATGAGTTATTGTTTGGCAAAAAAATTGCTAAAGTTTTATGAAAAATATTTGACAATTGAAAGTTCATTAATTTTGAATAATAACACAAAACTTGAAAATCGTAACAAATGCATTTAACCTTTTTTGAACCTTATTCTCCAGCAAGGAACTTGGCAGCATTGAATTAGCTAAAGAGAAAGTAGACCTTAAACCTAAATTGTCTTAATGTCGAAAGGCTTGTTACATGATAAATTGGTTTAGACCTCATCAGTTATATGGTGTAATCTCTGCTTAAGTGTTATGAAAGTAACACCACACACGCTTGTTTCGCATACAACACTTAAACAGACACACAAGTACAGACAGCGAAGCATTGTCCAACAATAGTTGGAAAACCTCTATATTTTCATCGTATACAATTCGACAGCGCTGACGTTTCTTGTGAAGACGCACACAAATAAACCATATTGTTGTGTGCGTGCGTTCAGGTATCTGGCTTATATATATATGGTATATGGCATAAACCAAAAATGGTGTAGGATTGCCCAAAGAGCGACACGTCACTAGCCTTTTAAAAAACTACTGCCGTCGAGAAAAAATACACATAAATAGTTATAGTATATGGTCCCTATATGTCCACAGGAATATCTATTATTTCCACAAAATCTAGAAGTCATTTTGATATACATATTCTATAAGATTCTTGTCTTCTATAAGGAACAAAAATATTATTCGAATATATCGTTACTAATTTAGTTTCAATCACTTTCACGTTAACTTTCCACTAACTGACTGCGGAGCCAACTACGATTTGTATACGTGCAAATAATGCACATGATCGAGGATTCAATGATGTATGTTTGCTAGGATATAAAATAATTTATGACAAACTGTTCGTTGCAATAAGCTTTAGCCAATGAAGCAGTTTTCGATGTTCGCGAGAGGAAAATTGATACCGATAAACATACCCTCTTTGGCCTATTTCAGTACCGACGTGGTTGGTTCATATTGTTAAAAAAAGAAATGTTTTCGACAAAGCACTAAGTTATCATTCTTTATGAAATTTGCTTCCATTTCTTTTGAATAAGCGTCTTCTGAGCAAACAGATTATGATATCTTCTTGGTATTCCCTAACTTCAAAACGTCCAACAGGTAAATATTACTATTTGAAATTCCAATATGTATAGTAAATTATCACGCCATAGATACCACAAAAATTAAAAGTTCAAAATAAAAAACCTTTTTCCTTAATGCTAAAAACAACTTAAAGTATGTATATAGTGAGACACTTTAAGTAGTCGTGTATGAAAAACGTACATTTCAAAGTGTTGACAAACTTTAATGTTGCTCCAAATTGCTGTTAGCCCAAGGCCTTCCCATTCCCTTTAGCAATATGTTTATTCGCTTGATGCACATGAATATTCACAAATTGTTTTGTGGTCCCCAAAGGGATTAAAGAGGACCTAACAAATCTACAATGAGCTGAACGATTCATTGTTCGCATGGTCTGAAAACAATTTGGAAAAGTTATTTAACATACTATATCCTTTTTTGCCCAACTGCTCTTGCCTTGGTGGAGTGTGAGTGGGGACTGCATTTGAATTGTTGTTTTGACTTTATGATTCCATCAAAATGCTTTGTGACTGGTGTTATTGTGTTTTTTTTGTCTGTGCCGGGCCGCAGCCGATTTTATTTTATAGTACGCGATGCAGCCCGAATCGATAGTAGTAAAACAACTGCAACAATAAAGCAGGATTTTAGTGTTGTAGTTGTTGCTTTTGATATATTTACTGGTCGCGATGCAGCAAAAACATCATTTAACAACAAATCTATTGAGCATTTTGAAATCATAACACGAGCAAATTGTTGGGTACTTGCTCCAAACTTTACTATACATAGATGTGTATGTGTGTGTGTGTGTTTGTGTCTACACATGTATGAAGTGGGTATTTTGTACATGGAACAGTGAACAAAGGCCAACGATTCCTGTGGTTGTGCTTTAGCCCACCACACTAACTAACAAACCAGAACTGGCATGAGTGAGTATGACTGTGTTCAAATATATTGCCGTTGCATCGATTTGTCATTTTGACGCTTTTCAAATATTGCACGAAACGCTGCCATATGTCAGTTGATGTTCCACGGTGACATGGAACTGACACACTCACGCTCACTCATTGACACCGCGTGTGAGTGGAAGTAAACGAAAGAATACTGTATAGCCGGAATCGACAGAGCGCCACTTGTTTTAAATTTATACGCCTCTGCCGATTCGTGTCATTGACAAGGGATACCGGGCCGTCCAATACCCCCGCCGAATCATCCCCGCTCATCGACAGGACACCACTAGAATCCTGTGTGGTAGTAGAAGGTATGCAAATGCTTACATCCCTACCCTGCTGGCATTGTGTTGTAATGCATTTTCTATTATTTATCAACAATAGCAGGCACAACTGCACCAGCAAACAACTCAATGTGGCTTACTGCATTTGTCCCCGCCAGGACTTTGTTGTCTACATGTGGCCTCGACTCCTCTTTCCCCCCAAACCCGATCTGGTATCTTTATGTCTGTTTAATAACATATTTTGTTGTTGTGCCGGAGCTTTTGTTGTGTTTTGTTTTTGGTTTCCAATGCCATGAGGAATTTTTGATTGATTTTAAAAATTCCACGATTTATGTTTGCCATTTTTGTATGGTGCACTCGTACATCATACGCAGCAACTGCAGCAGCAACAACAACAATAACGACAACAGCGAAAGCGACAGCAACAGCAGCAGTAACAACATCGTGTTGTGCATTTTGTATGCAATCATGTATGTTGCATCAACAACAAATATCAACTGCAGCAGCGACAACATCAACATGAACCATCGCTATGTTCCCGCATCACAGATAGAGTAGTACCCACGCAGACACATGCACATGGGTGAGAGCTTTCGTGTGTGTGTGTGTGTGAGCGTAGTAGTAGTTGCTGAAACTATGTTTATGCATTCATCCGGTTATTGGTGTTGTTATTTTATTTTCATTTTGTTTTTGTTGCATTTCTCGTAATTTTTAATAGTCCTTTGGGAAATTCTTTACTGGCTGATGGCATAAATATGTGCGCTAATGGATGAAATTAATTATTCACTGTCACATGGCTTTAAGTGTGAATGAACGAACAAAATTCACATAGAAAACTGAAACTTACAAATTTGCATACAATACCACATGGATGAATCGACGACCACACTTATATTGAGGGACCTCATCACCGATGCTGCCAATATAAATTTGTGTGAATTGTAATGGATATGTTGGAAAGTCTTTAGGTCTTAAAAGCGGCAGTTACTTACTTGTGACATAACAACTATGTTCTATTTTTTTGATCAACGAATAATGATACAACTATTGTATTTTGAGTGAGTACAGTTGGGACCATCGCTTTCTGTACAGCAACGTCTTCAGATCAGATCCAATAGACTTATTGACTATAAATCTATATTAGTCGGAGCATAAAAAAATATTCCGAACATTTATAGCACTATGCCAAGCTTTCGTAATATAATACATAAATGGTAAAAATAAACATTTTTCAGCTAGTGAAGGTGGGATCACCAATGGAACATACGTCTTAGGCCTATATGTGATTTTGTATTCGAATACAGACAAGAGAACTAAAACTAACATCAAAAATAGTTATTAAATTACCAGATAACATTACGTTGCATTCAATGACATCACCAATACTGACGCAAAGTCTTTGTATTTCTAAACAAGGCATATGTAATACCTTCAATTTTATTGCAAACGCTATTCACTATCCGTCTTTGATCACTCGAAATCACTCAACTGTTATCTGTGTACTGTGACATCTAGAAAGACCAAAAATCCAACGAATACCTGTTTATGATCTGCAGACAAAATAATATTCTCATATAATTCGAGCTCGTAGCATAGACGACATGTGTGAAGCTATTACATCACAGGCTATTAGCGGGTGGGGGAAATAGGAAAATACTGGATTTAGAATGAAATGAAACGATGACAAGAATGTTTAATTTCCTTATTTCCTCTACTAAAGAGTAAAACAAACAATTATTCGAAATAACAAATGATAATTACGGCAAAAGTCGAGAAATACACAAGCCGCTGAGAATTTACGGCGTCCATAACGCTTAAGGAAAAGGCAACAATTGCGCCTAGTTATGGGGTCGCTATAGGCGCTGGAGTTGGTGCCGGAGCCGGTGCCGGTGCAGCAGTCACGTAGTAGCAGTTTGATAGCGCCTCGTACCCGAACGCTTTTGATGGGATCTCGTTACGAATTCATTGCTATTTCTGGTAGGTTTTGTGAGCGGTCGTTGTCTTCTATACAAAATTAGAATTGTGTGGCAAGACGATGACAACAATCTTGGGTGTGTGGCTGTGTGTGATAAACAGGTCCTTTAAATGGTCGTCGCAAGCACAAACATAGTCAGTCGACAGCAGTCAAATAAATGCTAATGTTTATGGGTACACATGTCTTCTCCCTAGACCACCAACAGACCAGCAGCAGTAGCACCAAAACAATACAAACAACAACAACAACGCCTACCAACGACAACTTCAACGAGATATACGTTTCCAATTCATGCTAATACGTGCATACTATTTCGTCTGGAAATGGATGAAAATGTTCCATTTCGTCCCCTACCAGTGGACTAACAGTGGAAAGCTTTCCTGCATTACGAGTGGTTGTTTATTCATAAAGCGTCTAAAGCATTAAAATGTAAATTAATTTAAACGAAAACGACAAATGTCGGCGTGTTTCGAGTTCCTTTTACGAGGAGTGTTGCTGTAAATGGTGTCTACAAAACAATCGATGAAATTGAGGCACAAAAGGATACAGAAAACAGGGCAAAGTTGAATCTGACAAAATGTGTGTGTTGTAACAGAAAATAATTCGGACCAGTTTCAAAATCAGATAAAACCAAACACTATAAAACCTGTTCCTCTCTGTCTCTGTTGAAAATTAACCCTTGGCCTATAAAAACAGCAGCAAGAAGTGGACATTTTTATGCGATAAACATCTTTGGTAATGGGACAGGAGATATAACAAAAGAAAACGGATGAAAACACATCACACAACAGATCAAAACATTGTTAAGGAAAACGAAAACAAAACCGGAAGAGAGAAATTTCTAAGCAGGACATGCAGCACTCACTCACAAGATGAGATAGATACCTTGTTGAGATAACCGAAAGTAATACAAAAACGGATCTTGTGATTTCATACAACTTGATAAGGCAAACTAAAACAATAGGCTGCTATATGCATTAGTCCAGAAAGCAAGGGGAGCAGTGGGTGTTGCTGTGCAGATAATCAACATGTACTTAAAGGCGAGAAAATGTGTCAAAATGTTGTGAAATGAAAATAATCCTCTTCTTATAATAACACCATGGAAAATTATCTGATGATTTCGCTGCAAGAAATTCGAAACTATGTATATCACATAACACAAGATTAACACTTCTAACTAACGGCCAAACTGATGTTGACATCTCGGGTTTGCCTTAGATTTAAAACCAAAAGTATCAACAGCAAAGCAACTATTGCATCGGTGTTGCTGTGATCCTTGTTCGTTATTTGTATGTGTGTACGTTATAAAATGAGATACACAAGGTCAAATTCAAGCTGGGATATATCGCAAAAGATAATAAGAATAGATATTTTTTGCAAAAAAAAGAAGATTCCTTAAGTGGCATTTTTTGTTCATAGAGATATGAATTAGCATTTGTTGAACGGTGGGAACTTCATTTTTATATTTTTATTTATTGTATTTGGCTTATTAAAATCGGTTGTCTTAGTGTTAAAAAGTTTCCTCAAGATGTTCAGAGCTCATTTTCAATTTAAAAATGCCCACAAAGAATTTGTCATTTGTTACAACACGGAAGCGTCACATTTTAAAGGGACAACACTTCGCATTACTTCCCTGAAGAAAATGTCGATAGTTAAACTGTATTGATTCACTTTGTCACCATTACTACTGACCAATTATGCAATGTCACCAAAATAGTCGACAAAAGCGGTGATATGGAGACACTTGACCCCAAGTTTCCTTCAGGATACAGTAAGGGAAAACAACAGTTTTGAGCAAATCTATGATCATAATCCATCTTAGCAATTATTTATTATAGCTAATATTAAATATTTTCCTAGAGATGTGAGACTGATTAGTTGAATATTTCGTGAAATTTGGTTCGAAATTATGCACAAATTATGGAAACCAGCACATCTCTTACCCCAAAATTAATTAAGCACTACATTCAAGTTGTTTTCTGGCACTGAGCCACATATATGCTTTGAAATTTTCGCATGTTATTTCCTCTTGTATGTAATTCAAAGAAAAAAACATCTTTCGGTAAACTTAAATTTCCGTTTAACCATAATATTCAGGAGTTAGTATTCATATCTTTAAATCTATGTTACGTAGTCATACAATTTTCAACCCAGCTTCCTCACACTATTTATTAATTTTATCGCCTACGGTGCGATCAAACATACAGCGTCATTTAAACTTTCAACGAACTTGAACTTGTAAGCATTGGATGAGTTGGTGGTCGAACTCCATTCGCCGGCTACCCCATCTTTGCTGCATCCATTCGCCGGCTCACTGACTCAAAGAGCAGGGGGGAATAGTAAAAACTGGTGTTTGCGCTGTTTGAAAAAGTACACACTATTAAAATTTTGTGATGCAGTAACAGCCACCCGTATTTAAATTAGAAAGTAAACAAAAGCGACAAATTTATGTAATTGAAATAGCAGACAGACATACTGCTGAGACCCGGGTTGCCGACTCAGTCAGTCTCAGTCGCAGACTAAGCAAACACTCTGCCTAAATCAACACGGAGTGGGTAATACAAAAGCTGTTCCAAATACGACCCATTCCAGAGGACACGACCAAGTATCCATTGCGTTGGCTACATGATGTGTTTTTTGTCTGTGTAAGTGTGAGTCTGTGCTTTGTTACAAATTTTCTTTGAGCAAAAAGGGTAATGAATGAATGAATGCAAACGTTTTGTTTTCGCTGCGATTTCGCTGGGACATGTTAGACCTTTTTGCACCATTCAGCAAAAACATTTGTTTATGGCCATATACATATAGATATAATATGGAAGTTGTTGCTGTTGTGCTGTGCGTTGTTTCTGGTTCAAACGCGGCACTTGAGTTTGGCCACGTCTGTTGCTGCTGCTGCCTCAAATGAACTTTCCACTTTAGAAATATGATTCCTCATGCACCAACACACGTTTCGCGTCTTGTTCATCATTTCTCTGGTAGAACTTGTCTTTTCAGTTTATGCCAAAATTCGGGTGATCTGCTTCAGTGTTTGCTTGTCATGGATGGAATTTGATTGGCCGCATCAAAAAAGGCCTTTGTTGTAAAATTTGGCTTGTAGTCAAGAATTGCAGTTATTTCAAAATCATTAAGGCGAAGGAAGTATAGCAAGTTATCCTTTTCTAATTGTAGCCAACTTCACAAGACAGACAACATTTTAATACGAACTATGTCATAAGTCACAACATATTGTAAACATACAAATATCTAATATGAATATGTTAGATTTTAGCTTGGATCTTTGTTTCCAATCAACTCAACTTTTGGGAGTTCATTACAAATATCGGCTCTAACTAACTGTACCCTGTTTCGAAGTGTGGCAAAGGGTATGTTAACTACAAATTTTACATCTGTCAAACTTTAAATGGAGTAAGAAAACTTTTTTTTTAATCTTATTAACTTTAAAAACAGATTTATTAAAAACTATCTTTTAGCTGTGTTGTACCGATCATATTGAGTTATATTGTAGGTGCTTCAATAACTCAGTGCAACAGTGAAAAAAATACCCGAACGTGACTATATGGGTTCGATAGTACAACCGGCGCTGTGTAAAACCCTAGCTCAATTTGGCCAGATTGACTAACAATTTTTTATTTTTTTGGATCCCTTGAAAAAGGGGACATCAGTTTTTGGCCAACAATTCCTACAATTTTTTATCTAGGTAACCGAATAACTTCTCTGAACAAACCCATGCAATCAAGTCTAGGGGTATTTAATAGCTCTCAAAACACACTATCTACTCCAAACAGATCAGCTTTTTGGAGTTTTGGGCCAGTGTGCAATGTTTTTACTTGCTAACTTTACCAAAAACGTACTTACTGCATATCTGCATATATATAAGCAGATACAATGGATATTCAGGTGGAACAAAAGTTCAATAGCCATTGCTATGCTTTTTAATCGCCTGATATCTCGAGAACCGATAGAGACATTTGATATTATACACATATACTTTTTAAATATATAGATTTTAACGTGATTAACCTAAAAATTTTAATTATATAATTGTCCATAATAATCTAATCTTAAATACAATACCCAACTTTTATCAAATATTTCGACATCTATATGAGGAGATATGTTAAAAGCAAACACACACTTTTATAGTTTTTCACTTCAGCTATTGAACGCCTTATTACTACTTAGTCTGTCTGCAACAGAAAAGTATTCAGTGGCAATAAACTGATTTGAGAACAAATTCGAACTTTAACCTCATTGCGCCAGCCTTAATGCCTAACTTTCTTACTTACTTAGCTGGTACTTCTATGCAATTCCAGTGGATTATATACCGTACGTAGAAAAATATTATAAGCGCCTCGATCTTCTGCGCTTCTTCTCCAGTTAGTCACACCGAGTTCTGTAAGGTTCTCAGTAACCTGGTCTTTCCAACGGAGTTTTGGTCGCCCTCTTCTGCGCCGTCCATCGAGTTCATTGTCGAAGACTATTCGAGCTGGAGCATTTTCGTCCATGCGTACAACATGTTTGACCACGTCAATGTCAGTGTACAGCTCGTACAGCTCATGATTCATACGACGCCGATACTCTCCGTTAACGATGATGGGCCCATATATTTTACGGAGTATTTTTCTCTCGAATACCGCCAGAACCGATTCA
This sequence comes from Muscina levida, assembly GCA_964034835.1. Classification (NCBI taxonomy): domain Eukaryota; kingdom Metazoa; phylum Arthropoda; class Insecta; order Diptera; family Muscidae; genus Muscina; species Muscina levida. The sequence goes on along the minus strand of OZ035883.1, from coordinate 151,314,108 downwards.
TCCGCTTGTGTCATAACCCAGGATTCTGAGCCATACATTAAGACAGGTAGAACCAGTATCTGGTATAGCTGGAGTTTTGTTCGTCGAGAGAGGGCTCTGTCATTGAATCGCTTGCTTAGTCCGTAGTAGCATTTATTTGCAAGCAGGATTCTTCTCCGGATTTCTAGGCTGACATTATTTGCTTTGTTGATGGCGGAGCCTAGGTAGACAAAATTATCGACCACCTCGAAATTATAGTTGTCAACGTTCACGCAGTTTCCCAAACGAGTAGATTCTTTGTTCGTTGAAACTAATAACTTCGTTTTGTTCTCGTTCACCGTTAGGCCCATTTTCGCTGATTCCTTCTGTATACCTGAGAAGGCTGCAGTCACATCCCGCAGTTTTCGACCGATGATGTCTACGTCATCAGCGTACGCGAGTAGCATGTGGCTTTTGTTGAATATAGTGTCACTCGTGTTTACTCTAATGCCTAACTATTGATACGAAATTTCTCACAATATATTCTTAGTTTTGACAAAAACAAAAATAAGGTGAAACTAGATGGCCAACATCGCCATTAATTCATATTTTTAACGAAATTCGAAAATTTCATATAAATTTCATATACAATTAAAGGGATGGAGTATTTCGATAATATTGGTTGTTTACGATATGTATTCAGTTATACAATAAGTACGTTTTAGGTAAAGATAGCATGTAAAAACATTGCACACTGTCCCAAAGATCCTAAAAACTGATTTGTGTAAAGTAGATAGTGTGTTTTGAGAGCTATTTATTATCCCTAGACCTTTTCAGATTGCATGGGTTTGTTCAGAGAAGTTATTCGGTGTTACCTAAACTACAATTTGACTGAATAGAGTATTCAAAAAATCTGACATCCCTACGACATATTAAAAAAAGTGAAAAAATTAGAATTTTTTGAAAATGTACGAGGGAAGTCTGATTTTTCTTGCGAAATACTATTGTATCAATTTCTTTAGCGGATTATTAACTACAACTTTGCTTAAGAAGACTAAGCTCTAATTTAAAAACTGTAGGAACTGTTGGCCAAAAACTGCTGTCTTTTTTTTAAGGGATCCAAAAAAAAAAAAGAGTTGATAGCCAATCTAGCCAAACTGAGCTAGAGTCTTACTCAACTCCGGTTGTACTATCGAACCTATATAGTCACGTTCGGATGTTTATTAAAAAGTTTGATTTTGTCTCATAGCGTAATCAAGGCCCGCTTTATGACTTTTCACAACTTCAAATCCATCATGATCCTGTTTTACTGTCAGTTTATGTGTATGACTGTGTATGACTGTGTTGCATGTGTTTCAGTTGAGCTTTTTTCGGTAATATTTGTTAGACGGATGTTGTAGCTGTTGTTGTTAGTGTTTTGTTTCGTTGCAGATACAACATGTTTTGCTCGGTATTTTATTTATAAAACGGAAATAACAAGATTCTACTCGCTTTTTGTTTTGTTAGTTTGGTAGACTAAAAACTGCTGCTGATATTATTGTTGCTGCCATATCACTGTTGGTGTAATTTTTGTTGTTGCTGCTTCTGCTGCCGACGTTGCTGTGAAGTGAACAACATTTTATATTGTTGCATAGAGCGTAAAGTAAAGTGCTTGTCTGGTATTTTAATAAATTTTTCATACAATTTTTAGTCGTCGTCTTTGGTTTTGTTGTTTTTCTTTTATTATTGCTTTCATTAGTTTATTGTTCTGATACCCGTATCCATGAACGTAGACAACTAGAGACGGTGACGGAACAGTCGGTGCAACAGAGGGCAATAGCTAAAATGCAAAAGCAATATGCTTGATTAAATTTAATACGTCAGAGAGGGAGGGAGCCCTGGGCAAGGGTAAAGCTGGGGGGTTGGGGTAAACCAAAACCTTAAATTCATCATACGATCGCCCATTCTACTATGCGACGATATAAACAACTTCTTAATATCTGGATGATATAATTTTTTAATCAAATCTCAATTTCTTTCGTGCGGCTTTCGATATCCCCCCCGAGAAATTTAAAAACCACATAATTTTGTATTATTAAAATTAAATACTCTGTAAGAAGAAAATATGTACTCACCCACCAGCAGCAGCCACTCCATGTAGCTCTGTGGCATTTGAGACCATTTAATGGAGACTAGAAAGAACTTCAACATTCTTTTGTTGAACATTTTCTGCCAATACTGTCCTTGTTGTTGTTGGTTTTGTTACTGGTAAATGGGGAAAAAAGGTTTGGCTTAAGGGCAGTTAAGCTCAAATTGCAATACAAAATAAACTTCCAACTCATGTTTATTACATATACAAACACTCAGACACACATTTGAGCACCCACCCATCATACAGTGTATGTATGGATACATACTCTGTTTCGTAACACATACAAACAAAGCACCCCGTGCCATGCATACAACGTTAGAATTCTACAAAGAAAAAACACGACAGCAAATGGAAATTTTACCCTAAATTTAACGTTAACATTAAAAGCCATACAGGAAATTAAGCAGAGGCCTTTATGGCATAGATATCAGTTAATTTATGACATTGGTCCTTTCACCCCATCCACCCACCCACTCACTGCCTACTTCGGGAACTGTTTGACTAATGGCAACGACTTTTTAGGAAATCTTGAATGTTAATATCTTGAATATATGGGAATTTATTTGCGGATATTTTGAAGAAAATCTGTGGAAGCTTAAAATAACAACATATGGTGACAAAGTCACTAGGCACTATGTTATGCATAATAAACAGTTTAAAGTAGGAGAGGGCAAAAGGTCTCCTGACGTTCAACATGCTGTCCGACACTTGTCATGAAATTCAATTGCTCCAATAGGCAACCGAGCGTCTCATAGATGATTATGACTTGGCAAATGTTGGTGTAAATTGTTTAAAATGAGTTCACAACTAATAGGAGTTATAGGCACAGGCACACATGCACACTTTGACATAAACATATTCATGTATAAGGACCACATTAACTCACACCAAGAAATATTTATATAATATTTACCCCTTTTCGCTAGTAATTCATAAACATGTCCTAATCTTTTGTAATGCTCTTTGGGGGGAAACCTTTCTGGGGATAAGATACTGTAAGAAAAGGAAAATCACTTGACAAAAGAAAACTCAATTCACTCTCTTGACATAGCGTCTACAGCGTAGTATGTGAGAGTCGCACAGTGGGTTAATATGGAAGGATTTTTTACTACAAGACAATCAAGTAGCACGTGATTGGTTCTGATGTTAGGTGAATATTGAAAATGATGACCATATGCCCAAGTGATACTATAGAAACGATCAATCGAATTAATATAATATTCATTAAAAGATTAATTTCAAGACAATTAGGCTATGGCTTTGAAGTTAAAAAATTTGACAAATTAGTTGATAAATTTTACTACGTCTTGTCCACTAGACTTTTGGACATGTGTCCCAATATGTATAAGTATGGTCTTGAGTTAAGATATGGTCGGTAGAAGTTAGCGATCATATTGTTGTTCCTCTCGTAAGGTGGAAACAGCTAATTGTGGGAAAACTGAACTTCACTGCTTAGTGGAAGATGGGTGAGAGAACCAACTTGCACAGTGACCAAACAGATTTTGCTTAACGAGGATATACAAAGGACACAATTTGCACTGAATCTGTCTAGAGTCCATCTGAGGAACACTGTAGCTGTAGCAATTTGCGGAAAATCCCTGCCTTCATCAGAGCAACGAAATGGCTTGGGAGCGACGTTAGCCGATCAGTTAATAACGGAGACATTAATTAAGATAGAAATTGCAATTGTATTAAATATTGTATATTTTATATACCTGTGTGCTATACAAAAATTTAGCAATATAAGGCAAAAGAAAGTTAATTATATAATATCAACCCATGCAAAGTTTAAAAAACGATACAAAATGATTTTCGTCCAAATTTTTAAAGCTCTATTCCTTAGATCCTTTACACAGTTTAGGTGACCACACAGATGAACAACTAGTTCCATTGTGCAGGGTTAACTATACATTCTAATTCACATACCAATCAGGCTTGTTCGGGCAAAGGGACGTTCCGTTTGCATAAGTGCGGGCTAGCAAGAGCTGTAGTTGTCTTTTCGGAGCAGTTGTACCCCAAGGATATTTTTACTCCTTTGCCAGCCATGACACTAGTCTAACGTAAGCTGTTAAGTCATGAAGTCAATTTATACCAACACACTCCCTCACTGCCGCTATTGTAATGTGAATTACCCGCCTAGAGAGTGTGTCCGTGAGTGTAAGTGAGTGGGGGACAGCGTGTGTCCTTTGTGCGAATGTAAATTGAATCTGATGATGCTATGGGGGAACTTTGCATGCCTTTTTATTTGCCCGATGCCATATTGCATTTATGTACTTTTTCAAGCTATTAAATGGTTAGAACAAATACGCAAATACAAACTCATAGAACGGAATATAATTCAGCCCATATCCTCCATCTCCATTTTGTTAACCCTCCGCAACTGTCCAACATATGCTGTTGTCTACGCTGAAGGGTGAAGATTTCTATTCTGTGTTTTTGTTGTGCATTCGCGTTATTGGAGACATTCGAGTTTAATTTAACGGTCACAAAGTTTCATTTGAAAAACATGTTTTGATTTCATTTAATGACAATATCTGCTTAAATGGCCCATAAATAAGGGGAACATTGTTACACACATCGACATGGTAATGCCCGTGTGTGAGTGTGTCTGATGGTTTACCCCTTTTGATATCCAATTTCAATAGAGAGGGAGAGTGAATGGATATGGGAATGTGTAAGTGAAGGACCATTATGATTTTAATTAATTTTCTCTTTCAATGAATGAATGAATCGATAATAAGTTGGCAAGTGAAGACAGTTTTGCTTGCCAGTAATTCCCATTACAGTTGCCAGTATTTACCTTAAATCATTGACTGTATGAGTGCGTATGAGCCGACAAGTCTCTGTATAGGTGTTTTTGCTTTACTTTTTGCAATTTGTACCAATAATAAGTGTGTCAGTCCGTTCAGATCGGTCATTGAAGCGACCGACCATTCATTTAGTCATTCATTCAATCACCACATGATGACATGCATTACGAACTGTTTGGCAGTCTTTGAAGACGAATTTTTATGAAACGAAAATCCGATTTTGTCTACAGGCAATAGCAATAGCAACAGACGCAGTGTATGTGTATGTATGTGTGTATTTGGCCAACCCATACACTCGAATTAAAATCCATACACACATGCATATGTGACATTTACTAACAACCTGTCCAAACTGACTGACTGTGTACTTAACCAAGCGACTGACACAAGGACGTACCTATGGCTTTAGTACTTCGTACAAGTGAAGGCATTTTCATGTGTGTGTATGGGTGTGAGTACGTGTGCAGAACAATACGAGTTCCTTGAACGTATGCACTCATATACACACACTCACTGTGAGTTAGTGTTCTGTGCGAAAATTATGAAAACAAAAACTTAAGAGGATTACTTTATTGACAGGCATTACCAAAACCTATGTACATACATACTACATTCTAGGTACTCCGTTCGAAAGGTAAACGAACAAATATCCTGATACGACTGCACGTGTGTGTGTGTTCACCTCTGTTCAGCTTCTTGTTGTTTTGTTTTGCAACAAGAGGGATTCTAAATGGAAATATTTAACAAATTAAATTAAAATAACAATTACATACGAGTAAATCTGCTTTTTCCTCAACATTTTCTATACTGACCCATTGACAGACGTCAGCTGCCGTACTTAGGACACAAATCCCTGTAAAACAAGGCAGTTACTTTGTGCGACAAATTGACTTTGCTGAAAGTGCAATTACTCTTAACCAAACGAAGAGGTACAGGTACAGGTCAAACAACTCTAAATCTGTATCGGCATAGTATTGAACAAACACCAACTGCTACTGTGTGTACTGCAAGTACCAGCATCTAATCGGATGTGAAAAGTGAAAACAGAGAACGCCTCTTGAATGAAAGCAATTCTCTTGCCAGTAGGAGAAACAGTAATTTGTTGAATTTTGTAAAAAGTATAAAATTGTGTCGTGGATATGCAGCAGATAAGTTAACATTGTGGAAATATCAATGGACTCTGGGAAGTAAATATATTTAGGGAAATTGAATAGTAGTCTTGTATTGTTAGATGGCGGGGCAAAATGTAGAAAAATTTTCAATTTTGAAATCTGAGGAAAGGCGGGCAACGTTACGTAGATCGAAAGGTAGTCTTACTAAATTACACACCCACTTTGCTGCAAATATATAAACTTCTCGACCTTTAACGAGTGTAATACAGAAATTATCAATTGAAAAATTTCTCGATACTAAATTCTCAAATAAAACAGCTTTTCTCATTGTTTCATAACAAGGTAGACTTTTAATATATTTTTTATTGTCTATCGGACAAAATTGTACAGAAAACAAGAAGTTGTGTGTATAATGCTGACAAGAGTTTTTCGTTGATACCGTGTTGCTTATAGATTTATGAAAACTATTTCATCTTAAGGTTTGCGATGATGGTGAAGGAGTCACAGCAAATGTTGCTGACGTTTACATTGAGGTCATATTTAAAAAGACGGTATGAAATGTTTACAGTCATCATTAGCGTCAGCGAAATATAATGCTTTTGTGTCAAATATGCCGAGACGTATCGCATTACTTATATATGTACATATATACACATGTATAATTTTTATTATCATGTTACCAAATGCAGATAATTGGTCACGGCGCATTTTGTAACGAACCATTAAATTTTGACAATGAAAGAACAATCTGGCTGCAAACATGACTTCACTACCTCATGACACATCGGGATGTGGGGGGAATGTAATAAATTAACATTTGGTGTAATTACTTTGAGTGCAATATCATAATTTATGTATGATTGTGTCTTTATTAACATGACCGCACATCGATACGTAACAATAGATTTACTAATTTACACTCAATTTCAACACAGACGTGCAGTTACAAACTTATACAGACACACACACAAACATTAAAACCTACAATTAACATATTGGACAATTATATGCACACGTACTTAACAATATATGTATGTTTGTGTCTGTTTATATTTATGTGCAAATTATGATTTAAGACATTTATACGCCCCGATCATCCCTATGAATATCCTTAAAAGTCCTTAAAACACACTCGCAGAGTTTAGTAATTTCAAACAAACACCCATACGCACATAAACACACACACACACACACTCATCGTTAGACATGTATGTGTGGATATACATGCTTAATGTGCATGCGTGTTAATAACATTAATTAACGATAATCAAGTAGACATTATGTAAAACGCAATTATTTAAGCTGATTACCAAGTACTGGTCAATCATGGGGGTGTTTGCCTAAATATGTTTGTACACCGCTACTTGTCCGCACACAAGCGTGTAACAGCTCAACGGTTGAGCTAATGGGCAGCATGGGAGCCAGGTATGACAAGGACCTTGTCCTCCCACAACTCCTAGTTAAATAGATTTGACCACATTATCTCGACCCACTTTACCATTTTCAATAGCGGTGGACTCAAGGAAATTAAAATAAGCACATAAGATCTTAAGGAATATAAACATTGATTGCATTCAGATTAGATGTATGAAAATTAAATGAATAATAAGAATTTAGTTAAATTCATAATCCAGAGGGAACTAAGAACTTGGTTGAGAATTTGAGTTATAAAATCTACCGTTTATACATAATAATAATACATAATAATACGAATGCCTTGAGGTACCAAAATTTTCAAGAAGATATTATTAGCGAAACAAATTTGTAACGGATCAGATCCAAAAACAAAGTATCAATGGGAACCAGAAGCGGTTGGTTTTATTGCTGCACTAACGCCCACGGAATGTTGATAAATACCAAAAAAACGGCGTCCGACCAAAAATTTAACTTATTGGTAAATACTACACCAGCATTTATTGATGCCTTGTTTCATTGTTTTCAATTTTTTACTCGAACTATTTACAAACAATTTTTTCTCGAAGCACTCAGAACTAGGCATGGTTAGGTTAATTTGGCAAACGCATTCAGCATAGCTCACTTGGGTCCTAGTGTAAGTCCAGTCATACCATTTTCAAATTTTCGCAAAAATTATTCCTAATCTGTGCAGTCAACATCGCTCCTAATTCATTTCGTTCCTCTGATGATGGCATGGATGTTCCGCAAATCGCCTACTGATAGACAGGTATTGTCCACAAGTGTCCGATGACCAAACTTTTCATATCTCAGGTCACCAAAAACAGGGCCTCATTTTTTTCTTTCTTATCGTTGCAGCTTCTACAAAAATTGTTCTAGAGAAGTGTTAACCTCTTAGCGTGTTTACCAACCGGTCAGTGACCAATTATTACAGCTACACTGTTCCAAATCTGTTTGGTCGCTATGATACTTTGCTCTTTCATCCAAATTTCCATGTTTCTCCCTTGTGAGAGGAATACCAATGTTACCGTAAAATTGGTAGCCTTTGCCAATGCATCGGCCCTTTTGTTACCATATATGTATGTCCCCATGTCCTGGAACCTATGTGAGGGCCTGAACTATTTCGGTCTGAACTTAACTACAGTGATCCGGTAGCCTAATCGCCAGTAGCTAATTCAACTCCTACGAAAAAACATTCCACAGCCCGCTCTTTCTCTTAATTTCGATCCATTCGTGGCAATCAGGATAACATCTTCGCCTCAATGTCAGGGAGTAACCAGTAACTTTTATCATAATATTTTAGTCTTTGGTTTTCTTTGATCCGTAAAATAAGAATGGATTGTTCACAAAGTCATATAATAAGCAGGTTATATTTTGGGGTTAAGTGCCCAGTTGAGGGCGATTGCCCTTTTGCAGCAGTATAGAGGCGTTGCCACTTTGCTGATGCTGACCTGCCCTTATTGGACAGATTTGTATATTCATGGATAGTATTTTAAACTTTAAATTTAATCATGCGTCTCATCTGTTTACTTATTTTTTTCCATGATTCCTAGTTTACTTAAAAACTAGTTATCAATGAAACACTGTGCATAGAAAATGACTACAACCAAAACGTCAGCCATCAAATTTGGTCCATCTTCTCCTCTTTCAAAGCAAATTCTTAAGGCATACATTGTGTACACTGCAGCTGTTATGATATAATGAATTATCTATGTCTCATTGCATGTGTGCATCACATAAGTAAACAGCAGATTTGCTAAGACTCTTTCCACTCCAGTTGCCCTCCATCTAACACCGGCCAATTTGGCTATTTTTTGCTGCCCCTTCGAAAATTTTTCAATCAACTCGCAGTCTACACCATCAAAGAAAAATCATTGCAATTCGAGTGGTACAAAGTAAATTTGAGTACTTTTAGCTGCGAGCAGTCCAGTCTCGTCTGCTGCTATTATGTTGCAGAATCTAAATTTTTCGTGTTTGCACTGCACAACAAAGGAAGCTGTTGAGTTTATTAGAAAGCATTCGTCCTTTTGAAAGAAGTATGAAAGGGAGGCAGGCGTACGAATAGTTTTCGCAAAAACGTAGTAAATAACCCAAAATTTAATATCGTTAAAAGCCCGAAATGTTCTCGTTTTGCTCGATAGTTGTTGGTTCGCCTCAAATGTCGACGTTTTCTTTCCATAAAAACTTTACGTTTGCCAAAGGATCATCAGGAGTATTTAACAAACATGTTTCCATTGAACTTGGCTCAAATCCTTTGCTGAGCTACACAAAAATGTTTGTGCAATGATTTTTTTGCTCGTTTGTCTGGCTGTTACGCTTTGTTGTTGCTAAGGCAATAAAATCGATTGATATTGGCTTTTTGTGGCGTACAAAACAAAAACAAAAACAGTCAGTGATGTCGCAGTCCATTGCGCGAGAATGCAAAGTCACTCCTTGTTTCAACATCGAAGTTAAAAATAACTGCTGCATTCAATTTTGTGTTTTTCGCTTGAGTACTGGCGGATATTCTGAAGGGTATTCAAAGTTAATTGAATGAGTTTGGAATATAAAACATATCCGTTTCGTGTGGTGTAAGTTCGTTTAACATACTCGTAAGACTCGTAATATCAGCAGTTCTATCCACTTCTGTTTATAATGAACCACCCTCAATATTTTATGGTACTGTGACCATCCCACCAAAGCCATAACTAATAGAAATGTGTCATAAAAATTTGTTTTATATAAATAAAAATTAGTCTACAGAAATGTTAACAATTCAAATGTTTCAGGACACATTCGTACATGTGGTCGAGCGTGTATGTGTTTGTATGTATCTGAAACTGATAAATTATTTATTATTACAAATTTGTACACATGTAGAACACATCGTATGGAATCATCCCCTTTGGTGGAACTACACTGTCAAAGTTTGTTTGGAAAGTTTCATTTATTCTTCTACGCACTCGAAAAAGGAAACGGGCACCATCTAAGCAGAACTTCGTCCTAAGAAACTAATGTCAGACTGCACTATGCCTCGGAAGATTGTTATGACACGGGGGGATTTGAGTGTGCCGTGCCAACCACCCCTGTGTCGGATATTTAATCAAGCTTCGTAGAAGAGGATAAAAGTATTAGGAATCATATTTAGAAACACAACACTAACAAAACTGCAGTCTCTATAAACTGGGGTACAATGGCATAGCCTCATATTAACAGGATATGATAGTGTGTGTGTGTGTGTGTGTGTGTATACATGTGTGGTATCTTCAATAGTAGTTCTCAAAGTGGAAGCACTCTAGAGTTTGATGAGTTATAACTGGTAATGCAAAATCGTAAATATTGCAAACGTTATGAGACTAAAGTTCATTGTTACTCTTGCAATGGCTGATTACAATGAATGAATGTCCTCATATATGGTATTGATTAATTGTTGATTTACTTCTCAGTGACAGGACCAAGCACCAGCATCAAGTTCAATCACCCCCCAGCACAGTCAACCACCAGCCAGGCAACTGGATCATCTTCTAACTCAAATTAGATGCGTATTTATGGAAGGGAGCGCAAATGCATGTGTGTGTGTGTTTGTTTGCCCGCCCAGACCAACATATTCGAATCAAGCCCCAAGGGATGCGCTGCAGGAAATCCTGCCACAACTACAAATCTACTCGCAAACCAACAAAAAAAAAAAGGAAAATATACCAATGTCTGTATTTATTGATTCTAATCCCATATATTAGAGTCAACCTCCTACAGAACGATACAATGTGGTTACTGAGACTTGAACGTAGGAACAATGGCATTTCCATTTATTTTATTTGTAAATATGATGATGGGAATGCCATTGACTCTGTGCACATCCTCAATATATCACTGATGCTGCCATGTAGGTCTATTTACAAGTGCAAGCACAGTTATACACACATATGAGCACATCGTGCATGTCTATATAGTTCGTCACAGTATGCGTTTGCTCCCCGGTATCAATGAATTCATTAGTACACAATTGACTTTTTGCTCCAGTCTAGTATTTACCATAACCAAACCACTGGGGTAACCTCCTTTGGTGCATCCATGGGGAGGGTGTGAAAGTGCCGAAGTGAACTGGAAGACACACACAGAAAGGCGTTGTCATGTTGCATTCATAAATCATTTTAATTGATTTATACTAAATTAAGGAATCCATATACTGGGTTCAGATGCACTTACTTCATACTCCTACTCCTGGATGCCAACTAGCTACCCAAATCTGTAGTAAATCCCCATTGTTTAGGAGACTGATAGAGCATCCGCTAAATGCTACCTTCACTCTGGTAAATAGCTTAGGAATCATGATGATGATTTGATGGTTTAGCTAGCGTGCTTTATGTCACGTTAATTTGACAAGGATTTACGTGGAATCAATCGTCTTTGGCTGGCACGACGGCGATGGAAAGGAGCGTTGTTAACATGATAATGACGTTGATGCGCCAAAAAGCCTTTCAATCATGAATAATTTGCAAAATACGCGCAAATACTTAAGCGTTAAGCTAATAGTATCAAGATGCAGCATTATTCAACATCAGCTACATGGATGACAATGGCAAACGGTGCAAATTTGCTGTTCGCTTATTCTGTGAAGGGATTCTGGGGGAGGGGGCGCAAAGTGGCAGACGAGGTGTCTCACACAGCGCATAGACGAAGGGAATAGAACAATAAATTTCCATCAAGTTGTCAGCTATTTGTATCTCATTTTCCACTCGAATAAATCATTTTGAATTCACTTGTCGTCATTACTGACAAAAGACGTAGAGGAACAATGGGCAAAAAGCTGCCAAAGAAGCAGAAAAGAAACGATGCAGCGGCAAAAACCAACTGTGTTATCACATTAAATGCTTGGAATCCAACTAAAGGGTGTCACTGCAGATGCAAAGCACCAACTGCCATTCGTACCGTAAGCATTTACTACAAAAATGCCTATCTTTGTAAACTTTTCAGTTTTCAGTGGTGAAAACTAGTATATCGACACACATCAGAACACGATTTGCTTTTGGCGTCTATACTCAGTGAATGGTTTTGGGCAACAAACCACCTTTAAAACGTCAATTAAGTCATCATTGTCATTCGAATGAATGCTTCGTTAAAATGTCCATTGTAATTTTAAATAGACTAAAAGATGGGAACAAATTTAATAAGAGATATAACCAACATTATAAGATTTAAAATCTAATAAACGAGTTTGAACAGATACATCGAATTAGAATTAGAATTAGAATTAGAAATTAACATAAAGTGAAATGTGTATAACAGTGTAAAAGAACTTTGTTCATTAGCTTGTATCGATCGTCACGGATTGAAAAATGTTAACATGAAGAACAGGTCTTTGGTTATACCAGATGAATACTTTTAATCAAAGCGTTACCCGGCAAGTCTGCATATCTCCAATATAGCCAATGCCTATTCCTAACAACCAATTACTCCTCCGAAAAACAGTATCAAACTTGAAACGTGAAACAGAGAAATAAAGATCTTTATAGAAATAAAATGCCACGCTACGAAATTTGAAGAATATTTTAAAGTCAATGGGCTCAAGTCCTTAATATCATCTAATACACTGTAAGACAAATTTAAACTTTTGACCTCACCCATGATCAAACTGACTAGATTCTGAAATTTTTTTTTCTAAATTAAATTTGTCACAAATTTATTTTGTCAACAGATTTTGATGAGTTTTTTTTTTAATATTTTTCAAATGGCTACTAGCGGGTTCTGACGAAGCCCAAATACAAAATTTGTCAAAAATTTAAATTGTCACAATTTTTTTTAATTTGTGAGAAATTTATAATTTTTTCATCTTCAGAACTTTCTTCTGACCATTTGTAAAACATTTAAAAATTTTTTCATTGTAATGTGTTAACAACTCGCAGAGTTCTATGAACTGGAAGAATTCACTTTCGAGTCGCTGTATGGGAGCTTCGCTTAAAAAATTGAATTGCTCATAAAAAACTTAAATGAGATGATCTAGAAAAACTGGAAGATACATATATTTTTTTTTGAGCTATATTTTCAGAATCTGGTCAGTTTGATCATGGGTAAAAATCGTGTCGTACAGTGATATATACAGCTGCATATTAGGCATATAACTAATTTCTACGAAAAATTTGGCATACCGCTACGTAGTGGCAAATATTGTACAAGTAATGAATATCACCTTTTTAGGTGATTTGGGTTCAAAAATGATTTTTGTTTTTAATATTTTTATTTAAAAAAAAAACAATAAATAAATAAAGAATTTTTTTTTGCATAATTTTAATTTATATGCTCTGCGCAGATGTTGCTCAGCTAAACTTCCTGAATAGCTGATGGTTTTTTGACCCAATGTCTGAGATAACATTCATTTGCTTTTGTAAAGCCGCACAATGACTTTTGTAGCGTAGCGAAATTATTTTGTTTTTTTGATAAAAGTATGATCAGATGGGACCGGCCGTGGCATAGTGGTTAGAACACGCGACTACCATGCGGGAGATCGCAGGTTCAAACCTGGCTCCAGTCATCTTAAAAAGAAAAAAATAAATAAAATTTTCTTTCATTGTCGGCTCCCCTCGAATGTTGTTTGACAGCAACTTCGCAGTATTAAGCGTCGATTCAATCGTCGTGTCTAGTAAGAGCTTCTCAAAACAGTGACGTTCGCATTCGTCGATAAATAAGTAGGTGCCGTTAGTTGTGAATCTAAAAATAGAAAGCGTGTTAATTCACAACAACGCGAGAAGCTATCCCATACCTCATTCATGGGGTGCAAAGAGAAATTAAGTAAATAAGTATGATCAGATGACGTATCGTGACAAACGTTAAAAAATTAAACTGGCCTGCCACCTTTATATCTGCCTACTAAAAGTTAATATAGTTTAGATTTCAAGTGAAAAAATGTAGGCAACCCTGTAATTGAAATCACTTGACAAATTTGTGAAGAAATAAAGTAACAAAGCAAAACGTCAAAAACAGTTGATGGAATGACGTAACCTTTGTAGGAAAACCTTGAATGGCTATATGATCTGATAAAAAAATTGGGTTTGGTTCGGAACCTTTTTTGCAATTTAGAAAAAAAATCAATAACGGGAGTTTATACTTTTTTATGCTCTATTCGACTATGCTATGCCATTTTTCCTATTTACAAAAATTGTAAAAAGTTATATGCCTACTGTATAAATTGTCTTCCAACGGTCAAGCTGTATCGGAATAACAGGTTTCTGTCGAGTAGAAGAGGACAAAATATATGTATTCTACAAAATAATGTCGAAAAGATGTATTTTAATGTGCAATGCATCTGATGAGTATAACTTTTTGGTGAGCCTCTTCTGCGATTGCCTGGATTTTCTAAAATGGCGGCCCGGCAACGGACTTGCAAACCGACTGCCTAAAAATTATTGTATTAGGCACCATTGACATCACCCAAGAAGATGACCTGATTTTTCAAATAGTTATATATATGTTCCCGATACAAAAATGTCAATATTCATTTTAGCAAAATACAAAAGAGCCTTGCTAATTATATAAAGATACAACCCTGTTGTATTCAAATTCAAAAACCAAATATCATTGTGCACTATTAAATACATTTCTAGTTGTTTTAAATCCTAAATTCCATCATATTGAATCTATGTTCGAAATTTATAGCGCCTATAACCTCTTCCATGGTATCGTGCATAAAATATCTAGTTTTATGCACTGTCTTTGAGAACTTTGGTGGTCCCTGGCCATCTTTGACCGGCCATTTGCTTCACTACAGGGTCTGCACATCATCTCTTGTGTATATGTTTGTATGTATGTATATAAAAGAAAACCTATCTGCATTTTGAAATATTATTATACTCATAAAATATGCTATGCACTATCCGCAGTTTGAATATCTTCCAGCTGTTTTTGTGAAAGAACTTATATAACATTTTATTTATGTTGCAAATCATGTTTTGTACTCGTATTAACTGTTTCTTGTGGTGTTTATAATGCATATGGGTAAGAATTTTATTGTTGCAACAAATAAATCAAACATTCATTCAACTTTGTTGCTTCTGTGCCGGTGCTGCTGCATTTTCCCTTGCGTTGTGTGTTTTGTTTTTGTTGTTGTTGTTGCAGTTTAGCAGCAATATTTTTTCATTTCCGCAGAAAATGCAAAATACCTGTTTACACAACTGAGCAGCATATCCCGCCATGTTCGTAGAGTAGCACGAACGATGCGCTCCACAAAAGTCTATGGAGGAAAATGAAAGAATTGCTAAAGTTTAGCAATGAAAAACTTTTGTGCATACTGATACAGTTTAGAGAGAATCATGGCATCGCCACCACCACTTTGTCCGCAAAGAATAGAGTAGTTTGTGCCCCGTTACGCTCCTCAGAGCCGCCCTAGTGCCAATAGAAATTTGCATCTTTATCATCAACACCAACCACTACAACAACAACATCGACTTCTTCCTTTGAACCACCGAAAAAGATAAATAGAAGAACATTGTACACGGCTGTGTAGCAGTGTGCTGCTGCTGCCATCGCTACCACCATCATGATTGGGACCTCCAGCGCCATCAGCCTCGGCAATAGCAACAACTTGAGATTGTTAACGTTTTTCTGGAGTTGGCTCGCACTGCAGTTGGTCGTATATAATGTACCTAACGATGCAACGATGACAGCTACAGGATAAATCAAGAACGATAACGATAAACACCAAAGTGTTTTGCAACCAGAAGGTCTGAAAAAAAAGAGACTTTTCCAAACGGAGGAGACAATGGGGGAAAGGCAAAACGGAGCGTTAACAAAGTTTTCAAAGTTGTGCCTTTGCAAGGGAAAGCAATGCAACAGCGGAAACGGAAGTGTTGCAAAGCAGCGGTAGATTATAGAAACCAATGGGTCTAACAACTTGATTTAGAACTTTATCTTTTTCCCTGGAAATATATCATATTTCAGTGAAAGAAACGAAAGTAGATCTTATCATAAATAAATGATAAATATGCATAACAACTTAGTGGCAACGTTCAGTTGCGGCGCACTGAATGACGACAATGCCAGGGAAAGAGAATGAGGGAAAAGGGTAGCTACTACTAGATATACTACTAGTTCATACTATGTACTTGCCACACTAATCAAACATTGTTAACAGCTATCGCAGTACAATGGCTTCGAGTTTATTAATAAAACGATGAGTTCGTTCCCGTTTTCCTTTACATGTCAGTTACGACTGAATGGACTGAGTTCTCATCAGATTTGCAACAATGGCATTTTCATTTAGCTTTCATTAGACGGCATTTAACTTTTAAAACAGTTTTCCAATCCTACACTCCAACAAAAGATTTGCCTCCGAGAGGCATCATCATTGTTCGCAAGCATTAGCAGCAACGACGGCAAAAACTACAACGATGACAGCAATTGCAACATCAACGGCTACATGAACTTGCAACAGTCTTTTGTGCGGTTGCATTTAACTTTTATTTCTGACATGAACTCTTTGTGCCCCGGCACAGGCAACACGAGCATCGTCATCATCACCTCCATTCTCGTCATCGTCATCATCACGTCGCCATCTCATCAGCACCATCATTGTTCGCTCCATTCACACTTTCTGCATAGCCTTAGGGTGAATTTTGCAGTACATCCTGTTTTGTTTCTAAACACTTTTCATGCGACTAACACGACTGCATAGCACGCCAGGGCCCCCACTGCTGGCCCAACAACAGCGACAACGATTGCATCCTTGTCTGGAGTAGGGAGATCAAGTGGGCTCCTTGGCTAAGGATGGGATTGTGTTCTCAAGCATTATTGCATTGTGCATATTTCAGCATAGTGGCCCAGTTTTTGGGTCAGCACTTTATTTATGTTTAATACCGATTGTAATAAAAGTGTTCAAAATTTAGCGCACTCCGCCTCGCCTCGGAACCTCATTTGCAAGCACAAGATAGGGCATGCCGCCTTTTGTCCTCTTTGATGCGAGTATCTTTTAATCATGATGATATTGCATCAATGTTGCACTTGGTACACTCCACTGCGCCACAGTTGAATTAGGCCAAGAGCCATTTCATAATTTGTGTACTTTTTATGTTTCCCCATTCATTCCGCCATCTTGAGCGGTATGGGCTGGGGTGGGGCCAACAGGCGTCCAGGTCACAATGGCGACAAGAGTGCACAATTCATTTCTTTGTGAATTTCACATGAAATCACAACATTCTGTTTCGGACGGATTATAATCCGTCATCAAGCACACGTTTATGTGTGGCCTCAGTGTGTGTATGTGTGTGGCCCCCCATTATGACTGTTATTGAGTTGTCAAATTTGTTTTTAATTATGATTTTGTCATTGTCAGCGCAAGCAACAGTTCAGCGACTTTTCTACAAACATCACATGAAGTTGTCATCAGTCGACAGCATTTGTGCATACTCTGGTCCGGAGACGAGAAAATCTGTGCAGCATAGGAACGCGAATTTGGTGTGGCTGATTCGAGCATCGTCATCGTCATCGCCATCATTACCCCAGGAATCCAATTTGGCCAGCATTAAGGCTGCTGATGCGAGTCTATGTGTGTTGATGAAGCCTTTTTGGGGAAATGAATTTGATGACGATGATGAAAATCGTTTGTGCATGGTTTAGTTACGTTCAGCGCAAAACGTTGGTTATCGTTATGTTATGTTTTTGTGGATCAGCAAGGGAGAAGTGTTTTGGATTTTATAAAACGCCAACAAAACAAGCGTGTGCAGCAGAAGATGCCAAACGAAAATGTTAGTTACAAAATTAGTATTTACAACATCTATCAATGTCGAAGAACCCAGCAAACTAATTTGGAAATACATTTTTAACTGGTAATAGCAGTTTTCAGCATAACAAAGCTATTTAGAGAAGTACTCCTTCTTTAGCTATAGGTGGCGGCTGTGTAGAATATTGATATATTGATAAACAAGTTAAGAACAATTTGTATGTCGAAATTACTAAAAAAAAGGGTTGTAAGGGTGTTCGCATCTAAAACATTTATAGATAAAATATTGGTCCATCACGTACACATGAGATAAAGCAATGATGAGGAAGAAAATGAGACTACGAAGCATGTTGTATGTAACTGAGCTGCTTTTGGTGACATCCATGTCATTATCATGCCGAAATGGCGCGAGAGCGACAATGACCGAATAGAGTAGGAATACTTGGTGAATAATTGCTAAACTATTCTGATGGCAGCTGGCAAATAAACTTTAGTATACCAACTTAATACAGTGTTTAATAAATGAAATTAAGACAAAATGCGATCGTTTGTTGAAAAGCAAATCTATAGCCAAAATCAATAATATGAAGTTCGGCTCTTTCAACTTATTAAGGTGTTTAAAAGACAGCGTTTTTCAAAATATTAAAGACCTTCCGTAGATTGCAAATTTTAACTAGATTTCGAGTTTACGGTAACTTTACCTATTTATCCCATTTTATAGGATTAACCCGTGTTTTCAGATATTTCGATACATCTATAGTTTTAAATTGTTTGAACTTACAGTGTTCACTTGATTAGGAAATTTAACTAAATATCACATAGGTACTACTAAGCAGTCTCTGCCAATACAGTCATTTCGATGTAGATAGTAACAGATACGGAAGAGCTTCTCGCATTGAGGAAGTTAACACGATTCTATTTTTGAAGCTTTAAGCAGACGAATGGCTATTGATTGTTCACTTTGGGCGCTGCTTTAATAAAAAAAAGTTAGTTATATAGGGTCTTAAACGACCACCACGATCATCGGTAAGTTAATTGAGTGGTTTGCCTTTTAATTTTATTGCAGACTCCTCTATACTTTTCGCAGCACCCTAGACATCGTACATTGTTCTACCTAAGACACCTTCCAAGGTGCGTGCATGACTACTTAGCACAGTTGATACTAATCGGACGCACTGTAAACCGGTGTTACAAAATTTTTATTAAAAATTCTAACTAATTGTTTAGAATTGCCCTTTTTTTCTAGATTCCAAAATTGAAATTTCTATTCATTCCTTTGGAAATTTCCAATAACCCTTCCTAGATTTGTCTCTTCATATGTAAAATATACAACAGAAAAACGAATCACTAACGATCTACTGGAATGCTTACTTTCTTCATCTAATGATCGTTTAGCACATTGTAATCTATGATCTATGTGTGCACTATTCCCGACAAGCGCAGTGTTCATGTACCTGTCTAGTTTAGGGATGCACCCCGTTGTAGATGATGGTGAATACCATACACTTCCCGTTTGTTGATAGATTGCGTGACTGGTGTGGCGACAACATTAATGATGTTGTAAACTTAAACACAACGAATTTAGCATTTTCCAAACACACGCACACACAAGCTCAGACTCACTTTTGCGTCATACACACACAGGGATTGCAACATCCCCAGCCACATCGATTTCATCACAACACATCCAAATTATATATCACAGAGTGAAAATTAAAAACAAACAAGTTGCAAATAAAACGAATAACGAAAGCCAAAACCCATTTTCGGAAAATTGACGTAAAGTAATACAAAAG
The DNA here is from genome assembly GCA_964034835.1 of Muscina levida. NCBI lineage: Eukaryota > Metazoa > Arthropoda > Insecta > Diptera > Muscidae > Muscina > Muscina levida. The sequence goes on along the minus strand of OZ035883.1, from coordinate 151,294,201 downwards.
GCCGCGTTATTGCCGTAAAACCGAGAATAATGGCATTACAACTAATAACATTAACAGCGGAAACACACAAGAAGAAGGAAGGGGCGCGCGAACGCCGATTCTGTCCTGGTGGATTAAAGGATGGATGTGTTGTTGTTAGTTCTGGCAATATCGCAGGGGTGTGTCTGGCTGGGCGAATGAATTGCGCGGGGTGGTCTTGCCTTACAAAATTGCTGTCTAGTTTATAATTGTAATATTGACATGTGTATTTACAGAATTATTTAACGGTTTTAGCAAATAGTTAAACACTAAATAAATTCATTTACCTAGAGCTCTTTCGCAGTTAGTGTGGCTGCCACACTTGGGGATGATTTGTGTTGTCTAAACGAGCACAAGTGGCGTGGGCGCGAAGGGAGGCTTTGTCTGTTCGAGTGTGGCAGAATGGTTGCTGGTTAAGTAAACAATGCTACAGAGATTTGTTGCGATTGTCGGTATGATATTAAATTAATTGCTTGAGTAAATGTTAGACAAGTTGAGAGAGTGGTATTGAAAATTAAGCACAGATGTTTAGAATCGGAGAAGATTTACTTTTAACTTCTGATTACGAACTTTTGGCACAAATCCTTGCAAGTCCTATTTGCTTTAAATAACAAAGGGCTAAATGATTTTCAAATTAAACAAATACACTCACACAACTTGAAAGTCATTTCTAAGCAAAGGCTGTGCTAAAAGGATGTCAACTTTCATATGAACGTTGTAAAGGAGAGAGAGAGAGAGCGAAGGGGTCTGTGGATCCCGTATATTGCAACAGAAGATAACTAATATTTGCAGGCGAAGAAAAAAGAAAAAATTAAACAATTTTTTTTTGATGGTTTATTTGTCTTTTGACAGAACTAAGTTAGTAAATACACTTGAATGATTTGCCATACGCACATGTCCCATGCCAACTGAATAGCTGAATGGACTGTATGTCTGAATGAAAGATAAACCGAAATGAAATTGTGCTCGATCGGTAGTTAAGGCATGTTTTACGTCAACATATCTGGGTATGCGTGTATGTAGCATATTGTTGTTTACTGTTTAAATGTCACATACCATCAGTTCCATCGGTTCCAGTCAAAAGTCCTGTTTGGTCCTTGCGAAGAATGTTGGTAGTAAAACAAATAAATACGTACCATCATATCAAGAGTCTTACTTGAATTTTACCTTGGATCTGTAACGCATAGGCACAGGCAACATGTGATGTAACAGTAGGTGGCCATAAAAATATGAACGGCCAATAGACAGTATTGTTGGATTTTAATTTGATGTTGCATTAAGTGCCTTTGAATTAAACTGGCAAATCATGAAATGTGTTTCACCATTCTGTTATCGTTGTTAATACTTTAACCACGTGCTGTGCTTTTATATTTATTCTTTGTGTACACATGAAATTCGTTGCAATTTGTTATTTGATACAGTTGCAACAATTCCATCTGGAAAGACACAACCGAAAGTGAAAGAAAACGTATGCAGCATTCCACAAAGTTTTCTCTTCACTTATGACATAATTTTGGAATAATATGGTACCGATTGTTTATCAGATCTTAAAATTATAATATTAGTAAGAAAAAACCAATTTCGAAATTTGGTCAAAGATTAAAACAGGAGGATTCAAATACATATTTAGATCGGATTTCGACCTTAAAGTACGATCATTTGTCTTTATCGAAAATTGTTTTTCATTTCATAAACTCAATGCTATCAATAATGCTGAGACTTTAGCAGACATGTTTATTTCTCGGCTGTAGTTTACGACCATTTTCGGTTTGGCGTTTGTTTGTCCAAAGTTCGCCAAATTGTTTTGAAATGCAAGGATCCACGATTCATCGCTTATGAATCACGATGGCGGTGGTTTGGAAAAGTGCTCAGACCATTTCTTGTTCACTAAGTTTACCCTAGTTTTAACATAAAATCTCTTTCGATCTGCCTTCGCTATTTCTCTTACCACTGCTGTATAGGCTTTTATTGCACGAATGCATCTTTTCTTCTTCTTCATTATTCTTTGTCCAATTCTGATGCCTGAATACACTGTAACAAAGTTACTTGCATTGTCCATTTACCAGATACACATTGAGGTCATTGTTTGTTTGCTTCAATTTGTCAATTGCATCATATGCAACAATAATAATAAATAACAACAATATGCATTCGGAATTTTAAGATGCATCTAAAGATTACAATATTTTAACTCGATACATACGTACACATGTACATTTACATCCGGATGAGTTACATGTAGATAAGTTAGCGCTGCTTGAAATTTTCTGCTGTGCAAAACTCAGTATTAACATCAGGCAAAATCTATTGTTCCACTCTTTATGAGTCAAACTTTTTTTTAAGGAAAGCCCAAATTTACGAGAGAAAACACATGAATTCATGTGGAAAATAATATCTGCCGCAGTCGGAATCCAAGTTTGAGTACGGTGGTAGCGTGGAGGGCAATGTCATCAAATAAAAGTAAACGCAGTATTTAAACTTCACTCCAAGTTGTTATTGAAGCCGCTGGGCTCTCACTTGAAATTGTTGTAGTTTAAACAACTGCTCGACCGAAAATCCTTCAATTTTATAAAATAGCCGTGTGGAAGAAAAAGGGAATGGTATGAAACAGAACAAAATAAAATAAAATAAAAATCCAGGCAATCTAAGGAGCAGTTGGTAAACCGAGCCAGCGACCTAAGGCCAACGAGTACAAAGTATTTGGATTGTTATGGCCATAACCACTTAAATTTGTAGTCATGTGCAATAATTCAATTAAATTAAAAATACCATTTCTCGAAATGTTCATCCTCTTTATAGTCATCGGCATTTCTAGCGTCTCAAGTTGAAGAGCGGCCTCTTTCACTTGACGACGAAGTAGACTGTCCCTCCTTAGCTTTCCAGCTGCTGTGAGTGGCCGTTTGTGTGTGCCAAAGAGGAAGAGAGAGAGCGAGACTTAACTTGACTTTATTTTTTATAACAATTTTTGGCAAATAAAAATAAATTATGGTGTGTCCAGCGAGCCATAGCCTGTTTATGATTATGAAGGGACTCGTCTGGCGTAGCAGATTTTTATTATTATTGTTCTTTTTTTCTGGCAAAGCGAAATGTACGAGTAATTCGTTGATAGACCTTTCATCTTTTGATGGAATGTAAAATTCCCATTTAATTAAAACAAAGCCCTTCCATCGGCCCAATCGGGCACTGCAAAGATTTGGAAAAATTCATTAAAAAGCCTACAACGCTATGAGACCATCGGCTGAGCCCAAAGGAGGGTCATAAATGGCCAAACAAATAGATGATCATCTTTGCAAAAACCTTGCTCGCATTTTATGTCTTCATCCTAGCATTAGCAGTATGCACCTTTATTAAACCCTATTTCGTACACAATCACATCAAATACATAGGTACGCACGTAAATATAGGATCCCCTGAAAAATTATCATCGCTTTCATTTCGAGGAATCTAATTTTATTTCCATTGAAACCATTGTACTCAGCCTCGGTAATAAATTGAACATACGCTCGTAGCTATCTGCAACAAACCCTATCAAATCAGACAATTTAATAGAAATTGAAAGGGATACACAGATTAAGGTCTTCTGGTCTGCCTTTAAAATAAATTGCAATCAAATCAATGGCACCATGACCTTTTCTTATGTCCACCCCCCTGCCACCAAACTCAACTCCTACAACGATTGTGCTCCATTGACAGAGTGCTGGCGAAAGACAACCTGAGCAGAGGAGTTGTGTTTATCTGTTGGCAATGCTAAATGACGAGCTTTTCAATTCAAGCTAAAACCAATACAATACTTAATACAATTATCCATTGACATGTTTATTCTTTGCCTGTCTCCTTCATGCCTCGGCTGATTTTACCTAGTCCCGTTAATACAAATGCGGTTTACTCCACTGCCAATGGCAATGACAACACGCCGTAAGGATCCGCAAGTTGTTCCTTCATGAGAGGGGTATACGGCGTACAACGAGTAGCTGCTGAATGGTAGGTGGATTGGCTGAGGCAGCCCAAGCTGAAGAGTCAATACCAATTTATCCTTCGGATTGTTTAATAAATTAAATTAAAATTCATTACAAATATTATTCTTAGTGTCATGTTATTCCAAAGGAATTGTTTACATTTACAAAACGTCAATGATTTTCTACGGCTGCCGCTGTCAGTATCATTTTGCCAACGTTGACTTCGTTGAAAAGAAATGGCAAATGTTTACGAATAAAAAATGCGAAATGTGTTATGGAAAGGAAATATTGGCACAATCAAGATGGATACTAAAATAGGGAAAAGATAACCTACAAAAAATATCGTGATGGTAGAAAGGACACAAATAGAAAGGGCAGGCAGAAAAGAAGAGTGTTGTAGTTAGAGCAGATAGGAGTGGAACTGGGAGTTACTATTTAACTCGATTCGATATTTAACTGTGCTCTTACTAATTGGAAGTATTTTTGCCAGTATTTTTTAATGTGTTGGTATGTTATGTCCAAAAAGTAAAAATAAAAAATGTTTGTTGTTCATAAATAGCAAATTAGGAAATGTAGTTTCGAATTCGAGTAAGTTGACAAAAAATCCGTTTCCGTAATCGAGTTCCATAGTAAGCCGATTTTTAGGAGTGTTTATAACATTTTCCATATACAACAAGAATAAAAAAATTAACCAAATATTGGGGCTACGTCTAACACTGTGACATAAAATTTAGTTTATTGTCTGGGCCTTAGCCTTAGTATATTAAAATTTCGGGAGAACAGATCCTCACTGCAGTGAACAATGATAAGTAAAAGTTGGAAGTATTCACATTTGGTCTTAGAGTACCCCAAGTAAAATTTTATGTGCAACGTTTTTGTAGAACATTTGAATGTTGTAAAGTCCTATTTTAAGGTCCTTTTTCTGACTTTTTTCGAAATAAGGACGAAAAGGAAATGAAAGCAGTCAAGATAGAGATTTAAAAAATTCCACAAAAAGATTCTTCGCCAAACTCTATTAAATTCATCTGGTATCGTTAATGCATTAAAATGGCATAAAAAAAACTTAGTTTTTTTAGGACCAATTTCAGACTCTATTTTAGGTTAAACTTAACCGGTACATTAATAAAGTTCCACCTAGGGATAATCTGTCCTCCCGGAATTTGTATATACTCACCTAAGGCTTTCGTTCCGTAAAGGAATTATTGCGCCCCCAAAAATGTGATGCATCATAATTTACCAACAACACTTTTAAAGTTTTGTACAACGCCCACAGATCCGATCTCGATGTTGCGATTTCAAAAAAAGGATCCAATGGGCGGGGCCAAGCCCACTTGATATAAAAAAGGCAAGTACCCTATTTTCACCACCATCCAACCAGGCACATTATGTAAAAATTGCAAAAAGATCGGTCAAGCTGAAGTCTATACGGCATATGTCATACGACAATGGTCATCATACAATTATTTATACTGAGATATACCTAACAAACAGTATCTTTGACAATACTTTCAATGTTACCTTTGTTTAACATTTTTCTTTCACCCATAAAGTCGCTAGTGAGTGACATCCTTAAATATTTTATAACGAAACGCATTGAAAGGTTAATATTTTTTGGGCTCTTTCGTTTCCCCTCTCCCCTGAGCCTTTTATATCACACTTTGCCACCAAATTGGCATGAAAACCATTGGAACCATTGGCGTTAACAAAAGCAACAAAAATGGGATAAAAAATCAACAAGGAATTGTGGAGACCGGCTGCAATGACAGCAGCAGAAATCCTTCGCCCAACAAAGATGGAAAACAATTTGTCAATCATGAGGGATTTCAAGTGACAATAAAATAATAAGTGAAAGGCACCGCAGTGAAAGTGAGAGGCAACGGGGAAACTGCCTGCGGTTCTTTATACTCCTGTTTAAAATGTGGCACAGCATTTTTTTGTACGACACTTCCTAAGAATTTCACTATCGGAAAGTAACACAAATGAGCAATATGTAGCACGCCGTCAATTTTTAAAACATACTCATGCAATATAAGTTTTCACTCTGAGATATTTATGATTTTCCATTCTATTGTCATAATTCTGCCAATCATGTCAATGATACCACATTGAGGCATATCACCACGTACGAGTGTTATACGAATATTGACTTTCTCAAGTGCGTGTATCCCCTCGATGATTATGCAGCACAATGAAGCTAATCATCGTTCGCCATGTCTGTAATTAATGATATTTGGTAGGAAGGACATTGGCGTTGTCGTGTATTGTATTGTGCAGCGTTTTTCTTTTTGGTTATCATTGTAAATTGAAAGGTGATTGTTATTTTTATAGGTCACTGGTTACTGTTTCGCATGACCAAAGGTATACAATTTCAGGTAATAGGGACATATGAACGTATTCTGCTGAAATAGATTTGTTTCCGATGTTTTATTGTTTTTTATTCTGTTCTGTTGAGCCTCTTGTATGACAAATCGAAATGACTCTCAATAAATTGTATTGTTTTTCTTATCGATGTATAGTTTTTTTGTTTTATTTTTTGAAAAATTATCTTTTACTACGAAATGTTATTTACTTGCTGTTGTATTTTTATTGGCAACTCTCATATAGATTATAGTGTCATATGTTATTTGAGCGATATCGAACATTTTAAAGATGCGAATGCCAACACACAGCATAGGCACTCACTTCAATGCTTCGCTCTTCGCATTTAAAATGCAAATCTGGAATTTTGCATACATTGGCTTTATGTTATATGTATATGTAGTATGTAGGTATGAGTAAGTAAGTGGACCCATCAGTGTGTTAAGCTATGAGCTCTATATAGATGTGTGGGTGTTTTTGTTTGTGTGTTTTCCATATATTTGTCAGTTTTGACTGTTCGAATTTCCTTTTTGGCCGATCCAAACATTTGTGTGGGCCATTTCAGTTAAAATTGTTAAAACGAACTGAATTTTGATTCATGTTTTAAATTTGTTTTGCCATTCCTATCAGATACGTCATCAGTATATGAATGACAGCGCATACCTGTAGATGTAGATGTACAATGTACACACACACTAGATTATGTACAACGTATGAATGTAGTATGCATATTCATAGATTATGAGGGTTGATGTGCATTCATTCATTTGTATATGCATAAGGGAATATATATATATATATATATACATATTTATGTACCATATAAAACAATAACTACAGAGCGGGATATTTTAGGTAACCGAAAAACTTTTTGGGCACATTGATTTGAAATTAATTTCGATTATGTGGTTGGGCTTCCTGATGCCTTGACATATTTATGTTAGTAATCGAATGTTTCCTTAATGAAGCATGGGGTATTTTTGTAATTAGTTTGCTCTCTCATGGTAAGTTCAGCAACCAATTTTAGATTTAATGGGTCACCTTTATAACTTAAACAAATCTAATTTTTTTTCTAAGAACTCAATTGTCGATAACTTTTTACGAAATTAATTATTTTATATACATTTTAGTGGTTTTTGCTCTGTGGTTACCATTTTAAATGATAACTTAGTACGTGCAAAGCTGCTAACAACATGGGTACCGCATTTGCTGACAATGGACCGCAAACGAAATCGTGTGAAAACTTTAAAGGAGTGTTTGACGTTGTTTAATCGCAACACGCATGCATTTTTTTATTAGTAATCGTTCTATGTAGGGACAGACCGTGGCATGATGATTAGAACACGCGACTATAATGCTGCAGATCCATGATACAATAACTGTCTCAGTCATCTACATTTTCTTTCATCGCCGGCTCCCTCTATGTTCTCGACAGCAACTTCACCGTATAGTGTCGTGTCAATCGGCATGTCTAGTAAAAACCTCCCAAACACATATTTTTATTGATCTTGACTTCACCTACAGACCGACACATTTTAACATGGAATTTTGGGGACACGCTCAATAGTCAAAGTATTCACAGGAGTCATAGTGTCAAATATAAGGTTAAATTCGATGTCCCACAGTAAGCTTATGCCCAATATTAGTGAAATTTGAGAAACTAAAGTTCAGTTCTTAAGTACGTAAACAAAATAACAATAATAATGTATTTCGTCGGTATCCTGCATAAAGGTCTCAAGTCCACATATTTATGAAATGGACTAAATAATGCAAGAGTGTCCCAAAAGTTATAGTCTGTAGTTATTGTATCAAAACCAATTCATGTTAAACCAATAACCAATAACTCAAAAATGCAAATAGTGGACTTGAGACCTTTTTGCAGGACACCCACGATATGTGAGCAAGCTATCTGAATGCGAGTAGCTATCACCGGATGCAACTCTATTTTGTTTAATTCAATTTAGCGATGCAAGTACTATATCATTGAATTAGTACCAGATTTTATCACACACCTAACATATTTGGTTGCATACATACGCTTTTCTGTATTGCATACATACATAAGCTTAGTTAGCAAAAATTCAGTTCGATGTAGCAATTTGTGCAAATTAAAAACAGTCACACATTTTTGTTTTATCACGTTTAAATAAACTTTATTTGTTACAATATTATCATATTTAAACAAAAAGCACCAATCAAATAGTTTTTCAAAAAAATACAACCCCCCGCCCACCACTTGCAACAGTACAACAATAGAAGCCTGAATTGTTTATGACACGCGTCAGTACGAAGTTAATATCTAAGTGGTTGTCGTAGATTTCTTGCCAACCGTTATGATTTAAAAGGGGGAAAAAATTTCGTTTTGCTACAACTTTCTTTGTGACTCAGCTTAGTAAAAAGGTGCTTCATGTTATAATATAAACAATCCTTTACTGCTGCGGCAAAATTCACATACTATGGCAATTGCCGGTTTGTTGCAGCATAAACTACTAAACAGAGATGGACATGAACATGAATGCTCAAGTGTTCGAACATTTCGCATTGTCCTGAGAACATGTTTTGCGTACTTTTTGCTGCATTCTTGTGATATGTTGCCTGTGATTTTTTTTGCTGTGTTTTTGCCTTGTGTGCTTTTGTGTATGACATTTGAAAAGTCTTTGTACGTTAAGCTTTTTTATTGTTTATCATTTCGAAACTTCCATCAGAACAACCTCATCCAGCGAATCCTTCCAACATATACACAGCATCGTGTGAAAAAAAGGTTGTTTCTGTTTTGTTTCCCATCTTCGGCGATGTGTGAATATTGTGCAATTTTACTTCACATGTACGAGTTTGATATCCTGTCATTCCGTTCTTGTTTTGGTTTAGTTTTATTTTCCTTTTGGCGTCAGTTTCAATCCTGTGTGCGTTTTTCGCTTGCAGTCGTGTTATAGCGTGTTTTGTTCACATGATGCAACACTACTGACACTTTGCAGCACAGCTCAGCTGTTGTGTGTGTTGTGTTATGATGAATTTATAATACTGTCTAGAATCAGCATCTTGTTATTGTGTTCTTCAAATATACAGTCGAAATTTAATTTAAATGCAGCAAGTAACAGTAGGAATAATAGAAACTTTAGCAATTAAAGTCGTAGATGTTTGGTGATACAAAAGCAAAATTATCAGCAACTGTAACTAGCGCATGGTTCAAATACCTTTAGACATTTGCATTGATCCCCTCACTCCCTTTTGTTTTTATATTGCGCCTCAAGTGATTTGTTTTGATCTATATTTCTTCCTCAAAGCGTATAAATGGCATTCTTCGACGTCTGCCCATCAACATTTGTATGTTGTCCACCGTCTCATGCCGTCAAACAAACGGACGTTCAAAGTGCAAAACCTAAGGATTTGTTTAACCTCTAAGGTAGTTATTATTCAAGCCATCATGGCTCCCCAGACTGCAGAAGGCCATTTAGACAGCCACGTCGATTTTCCTGCGCTACATGCGGTGCTACTGCGCCAGTGTTGGTGTTGCTGCCATGTTGCCAAACATATATGATGACAGTTCCCTAGAGGAAACATGTGTGCAATTTAGCACTACATGAAAAGTCAAACCGAATAACCAACCAGCCCTATATGCGACACACATATGTGTATGGACTTGTGTGTATGTGTGGTGAGTGTGAACATTGTCATGATTTTTGGGGGGGGTTTTAAGACACTTGTAATAACTAACAGACAGTAGCCGAAAAGGGCCGCAATAAAAACAATGATAAGTTCAAGTGATACAAGCCTTCACTCGTAGACTCAGTATTCACATTGGCACGGACACACTCACACAGCCAAGTGACAATTTTGTGTGTGTGTGTGTGTGTGTAGTTAAACTGTTATTGTGCTGCAGTGATCACTGTCTTTCCCGTGGAAACACCAAAACGATGCACTGTGGCAGCTGCGTCCCTGATTTGCAATATTAGCCTTTCGAATTTTACGGAGAAAAATCTTTATTTATACTGCATGATTACAAAAGTTTTTGTTAGCGTTAAAAAGCTAAATCTCTAGCTCTGGTTTCGTATCATTTGCGTGGTACTTACATTACTCATTTCAAAATCGGACACTTACGATTTGCAGTTCTTCAAAATCTAGTTTCAAATTATGAAGATAGAATTTTAAAAATTTGATTTAGATATTAGCTCGTAAAATTATTCATAAAAACGATAAGGAAGAGTAGTTACTCCACCTAACCCGTTCATCCGTTTTGGGGGTTCAAACTGACGATAATGACAAAATATTCCATAATTTAGTTAAAACCGAATCTGAAAGCAGTTTATCCCAATCTGGTCAGGTTTTTTACTTATCCTCAAAAGCCCTAACACTGGGAAGTAAAATTTTTAGTTTTTGAAATGGACTTCATTTTCGTATTTAGCGAATCAAAATACATAAGAATACTCATGTGTGGTCTGATCCTCCAACAACCGACACTTTACATTGTGCGGCTATATAACTTACGAAAAAATTATAAAATCTTAATTTTCCAGGGTCCTGACATTCCGATATTTAGATGGTCAAAATGCACAAAAAATTACAATTTGCCCCAAGCGATAGACCTGACCCAGCGAAACCCCAGGACACGCATAACATTATTTTTACCGATATTACTTTCCCCTGACCCCTACCATTTGTCGCGTTGCAAAATTTATATAACTGGTGAAGTAAGTACAAGGACATTGAATATCTAACGTAAAGATAAATATCTATTGTTTTTCTAAGGATTGCAATACAACCTACACACCACTGTGTAACTCCAAATTATAGACCCAGCGAATAGAAGATGTCCAGTCCTTCGTTCGTCTCACTCTCTCTTATTAACACTAATACAGTGGCTGACTGAAACAATTTTGTACTTTGTTTATACAAAACTTGCTCTTCTTCCCCGTCGTCCTCCTGGCATAAATTATGTATCTTTCATGTACATGTGTGTGAGTGTGTTTGTGTGCATTCTTGCTAAGGCGGCCACTACTCCATTTGCCGATGTCCTGTTTTGGCCCACAAAGGAATACTAAGAAAAACTTCACTACGTTCACAAACGTTCTCCCCATAACCAAAGTGGTAAAAAATATGTCCACTTCATGCATTTGTATGCGACGCCATACAGTCTCAGCCAGAAAGGATGACTGGTTTCAATGTTGGAGCTTCTTGTATCTCCTCATTCTAAAGACGTTTATGTATTTTACATATGTACTTTGTGTGTTCGTATGTGTGTGTGTTGAGCGTAAGCATTTCCGTTAATAATTAATGAGTTTCAGGGACTGTCGAGTTTAACCACTACAACAGCTACACTTCACTCGCTGGCAGTAATAGTGATGTGGCTGTAGCAAAGTACTCTCGAATTCGGGCAAGTGGAACTACTGCACACTCAGTAGCACACACATACTCGCATAAAAAGCGTTAGTCTATCTGCCATTAACGCTTCCTTTCCACGTCCGTTTGTAACTGTTAAGTAGTTTTCTTTACGACTCTTACAACTACTCGTAATGGGTATGAGTGAATTTGGTTCCACCACCGTCTCTAGATCCTCATGTCTAATATTTGCGTTAGCTTTGAATTGTCTGTCTGTGCCGCCAAATTTCGCTTGATATCCTTTGCATTAGTTTAGTGTATATTTTGAAGTCTGCATACACCATCCAGTGCAAAAGTGTCAGATTTTACTTTGTGCTTTGGCCGAGGGCTGAACTAAAGTAAATAATTTATTCATCTTTATATTTTCCGACACTATCGAAGCGATATCTCAACCAGAACTAATTTGCCTGTGGTATTTATCAAAGACAGTTGCCGCTATTGTCGTTGTCATTGCGATTGCCAAATGTAAAGATGTTTTAGGCATTTGCGGCCTACGCCGAATGTAACGACACTTGAGTCCTTACATTCTTATCAATTATCCTTAGACCACATTTGTAGGGAATTACCAGCCTCATTGTATTCATTGCAAAACAAATCACATTCAAAACGATTTTGGCAATGCCCACCCTCTCGAAGGGGCTGCTGCGTGCTGTGGCTGGTGGAATTTGTGATAAATTATATTTGTAAAATTTACGACCAATTATTTCTATCTAGTACACGTACACGCACTAAAAACGCGTGCTGAACAGACAAAGATTGTCGGCAATAATGCTGAAATAAAATTTTATATCGGTTATATTTTATAATCCAATTACCGAAAGAAAATTAGCCACAAATAGCATCATCATATTCCGTACTGAGTGAGACCCCCACACAACTGCAAGCAACTGAGACAATATTTTTGTTCCTAACATATTTATGTCCAGAGCTAAGAGTGTTTGCTTAAATATGAGCGTGTGTGTGTGTGTGTGGTATGGTAGTAACATTTTAGCCCGTTTGTCCTCATATGAGACAGGATTCATAATTCCATACCTGTCCCTAGTAAGTATTAGAAAAGCCTCATCACAGTAGCTTTCGTTATGCCATATATCCTTGCTAATTGCCTGTTAAGGTTTAGATTATCCTGCCGAAAAAAGACCAGCAGAGTAGGTACATAGAGAGAGAGGGAGAGGGCGGAAGAAGAAGCCCGTAAAATCGTGTTACAAAATGTTTCCATTAAAACTCTAATAAAATACCAATAAGAACTCATTTTGTGGCATCGCACAGTTACGAGTACGATTTGTGGCTCCCGATGCCACCGACCTGTTCGTAAGGATACGTTAACGTTCATCATTATAATGACAGCTGGTACACACTCCCGTACCCCTCTCTTACTGTCCACTTTCTGCCAAGTACTGCCTCATACACTTATACAGCATTAGCATTGGCAGCCCTAACCCAGACCAGATCCTCTCGGTTGCCCCACAGACTTTGTTATCTGTTGCAGTTGCTTTTGGTCGGTGGTTTAGGGACGGCCGTATAGTTAGGCTGGGTTATTCGTCCATATTAAGACTACAACTGACAGTTTTACGGCGCAATTAACTTTAGTTAAGTATGATTGGCTCTCGGTCCACGTCTCTGTGTGAGTGCGGCGGGAGCAAATGTGTTTAGCTAAGTACCCAGTATGAGTTAGTGTAATCGTATGTACGACTAGTGTTGATTGGAATGGAATGGTAATGACGTTTGTTAGTAACTGTTACTCCAACTGTAATTGTTATGGAAACTGCATAATCATTTGTGTGTAGCATTAAACGGACATTAACGCATTTGTTTGGCTTAGATCAAATTGGCAGCCCGATATCAAACGTCATAAACAGAAGGATTGAGCATTATCCAAACGGTCTCTTAATAAGGGTTTAGATTACTTGGCTCGTTGTTGTTGGTGGTGGTGGTGGTGTCATTGATTGTGTTGATAGTAATTATGGGGCATATGCTTTAATAGGGGGTTTTCAAGTGTACGTGACTGCTGCTACATATAAATTCGATATATTATCAATTGTTATGTATAAAAATATCTTATTGTTTTCATTAGGTTCGAATAACTAAAGGCGTCTCACTGATGGTAGTTTTAGTTAATGTGAGAATGAGAAGAGAATGTCTAGTGGTTAACGAATTTGTAGTTAATCGGCATCACAGGACAAATGTACAATAAAAATTGTGTATTTTTCTTTTTTCGATGTGAAAGCCCACATCCCACAGTGGATTTTCTACAAATGCTCTGCGTCGTTATATGTCATTTATATTATTTGATTAAGATACAATAATTTTTCAGTACTTTGCTCATAATTTTATTGGAATACTTTACCGGGGCTGACATTAGGCTGACTGCAAATGATATTAGCAAATTGTACTCATCGCCTTTTTTTATCGGTTTTCTCTTTTGCTGAAGCTTAGACAACTTGTTCGATAATACATTAATTGGATCAATAAAACTAATATTTTGTTCAAATATTTGAATTTATGTAACTACAGACCAAAAATTGGTAATTGGTGTAATGAGTATTAACATTACCCGTTAGTAAATGAATATATTACGGTATTATTAAGGACTCTGAGATGGTGCAAACATTTGTATGCATAAGTCCAGCTTTAACTCGGATTAGAACCTACTAAATGGGCTACTATATAATATCAAACTTACAGTTGCTTGAAATCTGGAATATAGTTGAAGTGTCCTTCTTAGTTCTGCTCTGCTCTACTAAATATATCTTATGAACCTAAATTACTAAATTTATATCGACTCCTAATAGGCCTGCCAGATTTAAAATTGTAAATTTCTTGACATTCACCAAAAAATATCTTGATTGTGATAAAAAATCTTGACAAATAAAAATACTCATACGTTAGAAGTTCTTATTATTTCAGTTTCAATTATTTTTTTAAAAAACATAATTTGTGTGTATAAAGTATACAAAACATTAAACAAATCAAGTTCAGATATTTCAGTCAGATGAACTGACTGATAAATACCCTTACCTTATGTATGACTTTATTTAAGTCTCGACTTATTGAAATTAAACGATTTTTAAATGAAATTACTTATGTATTACAATGTACCAGCCTGTGGTACCGATAGAGTCTTTTACGCACAACTATTTGTAAAGAATTCATAATTTCTAATGGGTTGGGTTAAACGCCCCGTTTCTTAAGATTCACCTATGAATGCAAATTATTAAAAGTAAACTACTTTCAAGGCCTTGAGGGGTTCCTCTTAGAAATTGTTGGAAATACATAAATTTTCGGGTAATTGGTAATTTTGTATAGGAGGTATCAGTAGGGACAACAAAAGATGCCGATTTTTATTCGTAAGTCAACGTTGAAAAAATTTTAACCTTGCGAAATATTTCACTAAATTCAGTGTACCTACAATATAGATATACATTAGGGCGTTTCACAAAAAAAATTTTGCAACTCTTGAAGCGGAATATTAAAGCTTGTGATCTAAAAGAATTTCGAAAATTTTTGGGATTTTTTGAAGAGGGGTATGGGGTCGCTGAAATAGATTTTATCAAAAAAATGAGGTTATGGAGAAAAAAAATTTATATTATTTTTTTCTGGTGCTTTTTGTTCATACAACTAAACAATTCTCTTCTTATGAATCCGATCCCACGACAAAAAAATTATTGGTGTGAAAAATTATTATATTATGGACCACTTCGAAAATTTATTTTTCCTAGATTTCAAACCTCGATAACTTGAAAAGTTTTCAACGTTTTTTCAAGATGTAAAATGCGTTAGAAAGATAATTTAGATACCTTTATTTTGGTATATATAAGATTTTATCTTAATTGTGAAAAATGTTGAAAAAAATAAAAAATAGACAAAAAAAATAATTTTTTATTTTTGAATTCGCACTATTTGTATTTTAAAATATTTGAAATAGGCCCTTTTTAAAATGTAACAAAATTCATAATGCATAATTTTGTAACTCAAACAGTAAAATGGTTTTTGATGAAGTAAAATTTTCCACTTCTTTTTTTTCGAAAGATACACTTTTATGGGGAAATGATGATGATTTTGTTTCTTCAAAGAATAAACTAGAAAAACTATGTGTTGTGAATGATTTATCAGAAAGAAGCGTGGCGTCGGCTACAAAAAAATTACAAAGAATGAGGATGATTTTCAAAACTTATTGATTAGAGTTGATAACAATCGAAAAATTATATCTAATGTTAACAAAAATTTCATTGAAAATGCTCTAAGAAACCAATTTGAAAATACTTCCACATTTAATGGTTAATGTATTGTAATTTTAGATACAAATTTACTTTTTAATTTTAATTTGTTCATTAAATATGTTGATTTTGTATATTCAATATCTTTTGATTTTGTATGGGAATACAAATATATTGATGAATTGAATATTTGATATTTTTATTAAAGCAATATATTTTTAGAAGTTTTTTTACTTAACCAAGAACGAAACATAATGAAATTCTTTTCATTTTCATAAAATTTGATAAATAAAAAAAAAAATTCTCAAACTTTAATTTTTTTCTTATATTTTACCAACAAGTAAAAATAAATCTATGTACCGAATGAAAGGTTATTTAAAGACCTTTTCCACGCACTTTACATCTTGAAAAAATGTTGAAAACTTTTCAAGTTATCGAGGTTTGAAATCTAGGAAAAATAATTTTTCACTTTTAAGACTATCAAAGTGGTCCATAATATAATATTTTTTCACACCAATAACTTTTTTGTCGTGGGATCGGATCCATAAGAAGAGAATTGTTTAGTTGTATGAACCAAAAGCAGCAGAAAAAAATAATATAAATTTTTTTTCTCCATAACCTCATTTTTTTGAGAAAATATATTTCAGCGACCCCATTCCCCTCTTCAAAAAATCCAACAATTTTTTCGAAATTCTTTTAATATTCCGCTTCAAGAGTTGCAAAAATCGCAAAAAACGCGTTTGGTGAAACGCCCTAATATACATGTTATACATATAGGGGGTTGTTTTCGGTCAATTTTATGGGATATACTAGAGAGGGCGTGGCAAACTATCTCAAGATAAGTAAACTGACCAAATATAAACATCGTTCAGTTGTTGGTTTTGAAGTAATGGAAAAAATATAAATTTTCAAAAAATTTTGTATTGATGGAATCAGATGGGGTCGGCCGATATAATCCATATTCATTCCGTAGTCAAATTTTTATTATATGCTTTAATTCAGTGTTCTTAATACTTGAGGGTGAATTAGCTCATTATAGAAGGTATCATAATGGGTGTTGCAAACGTTTTGATTTTCTAAGGGTTTCGCTACTATTACCTATTGCAAAAGTGTGAGGGAATACAAAATATAGTGGGAAAAGTGTTGTTGACCTTTTATACCTCTCACCACTCGCATGAACAGTGTGAAGGGTATATTCATTTTGTTCTTCCATTTGTAACGCCCATAAGGAAGCGTGGTGACAATATATGTAATCCATACATATTATGTATATAAATCATCAGCATCGAAATCTGAGTCGGTTTAAAGGTTACCGTCTGTCCGTATGTCTGTCCGTCCCCGCGATTACAGCCGCAGTTTAAGATATATCGAGCTGAAATTTGGGATGCAAGCTTCTATCTTCAAAGCCGATGTTATGTTTTAAGAATAGCCGGATCGGTCAAAAACTACTCCCTCCTCCCATACAAACTCCCCCTTTTGGGGTCTGTCGCTGCGATTACAGCCATAGTTTAAGGGCAATCAAGCTGAAATTTTGTATGCAAGATTTCCCTAGTCTAAGCAGATATTTAGTATTAATATGAGATCAATCGGTCAAAAACTACTCTCACCTCCCATACAGTCTCCCTTTTTGGGGTTTGTCTCTTCAATTACAGCCGTAGTTTAAGGGCAATCAAGCTAAAATTGTATGCAAGCTTTACTACACTAAGCGGAGGTTGCATAGTAAGATAAGACCGATCGGTCAAAAACTACTCCCACCTCCCATACAAAATCCCTTTTTTGGGGGGTGTCCGTATGTCATTCCCCGCGATTACAGTAGTAATTTAAGATCAATGAAGCTGAAATTTTGTATACAAGCTTAGTAAGATAAACCCGATCGGTCAAAAACTACTCCCAAGTCCCATACAAGCTGAAATTGTGTATGCAAGCTTCCGTACTCTAGGGGGAGATTGAGTATTAAGATGAGACTAATCGGTCAAAAACTACTCTTACCTCCCATACAAACTCTCTCTTTTTGGAGCCTGTCCTTGCGATTGCGGCCGTATTTTAAGAAGTATATAGCTGACATTTTGTACGCAAGATTCTATCCTCTAAGCGGAGGCTACTTTTTAAGATAAGCAAGGTCGGTCAGAAACTACTCGAACAAATACACTTTGATTTTTACAAAACTTTGTGCAAGGAAAATAAAACTTTGAAAAACATATTTTCATAAAAAATCTTGACAAAACATTTTTTTTCTTGATTCTTGACGAGCTTTAAAAATTCTTGTAAATCAAGAAAAATCAAGACCGTCTGGCAACCCAAACTCCTATACACATTCTCTCAACGTAAATAATCAATAGCGACGAGCCACCCTAATCCATATGTATATAATAAAAATAGTTTCACAACAATTTCCACTTATTTGTCTCTGTTAATATGTTTATGCCTAATTTGTCGAAATGCTCTGGCCATAACCTTAGACTTTACACTCCCAATGTAGTGGTTAGCCAGCATGAATATGAATATCAATTTGAGCCAGCTCTCTCTCTCTCTCTCTCTGTCGGTTACACCAACTTGGAGACCAAGCTAAAAATAATTTCCTTGAAATCCAATTAAAATCTGTATGAGTTTTCGTATTTCTCATACAATTGTACTGAGGTATACATACACACATACATATGTACTTATGTAGGCTAGCTATGTGTCTATGTACAAGGATGTGAGTTTCCGTATCATATGAGAATTTATAGTTATGGCCCCAAAAAAAAAGAAAATGTAACAAATGTAACCAAGAAATAAATATGTAACTTTGGGTAGCAATTTATGGTTACAATTTTATGACACTTCTTCTTTCATTGAGGCCACACTTGCCATTCGTACCGTGCTGCATGACCATCGGAATCCTCGAGTATATGGCTGCCTGCCATTTTCCCCGTCCTTGCCTCAACTCATGGGAAAGAAAATTTACATTTATTGATATTTTCGTAATATAAAATGACAACATCTTTAAGAAAAGCTTTGGGAATGTGTCACTTTGTATCAGGGAATACGGTAGAGAGAGATGGACAAAACTGCTAGTATCAAACATAATACGGGTCATAGAAAAGGTTTTGATTCCTCAGCCTACGCTGGTGCACAAGTCGGCATACATATGTTTTATGTTCATGATGCTTGTCATAAATGTTTGAATGTTTATATCTTTAAAAATATTTATACATACATATGTATGTATGTTGGCAGTAGTATTTATACGTCTCCATGAGCTGTGTTTTATTGTATTCCAGTATCGTGTCGCACAAGCAAAATGTGTAAATTGCTCATTTGTTTGTAAAATTATATAGCTCATTAAACTCGAAGCTTCCAGTTAACTGAATCCCCCTTTTGTATCCAACATCACGATAGTCTCTACATCTTTTATTCTTAGACCCGAAGGCCTTTTAATGCCACAATGATTATCGTTGTCGTCATTATTATTATTATCATTTCTGGCAAAACTTTACTGTAGGCAAATGACCAAGACCAGTAGTAATAAATATGGATATTTTTGGCATGAATAAAGAATTATTGCTTGAGTGAACTGAAGTAGCCATTATAGAATACTTGGAATACTTTTCACAATAAGACGACAGAAATACACACAAACATTCATATTAATTACACTTCTTTACACTTGAAATAAGTTCGTTAATAGAATAGAAACTAAAGGGTCAATCTCGAAATATTTCCAATTAGTAATAACTCCTATTAATAGTTGGGGATTTTTGTGATATCATGGATACAATGGGGAAAACTTTGAAGTTTATAATAGGTGAATGGGCAATATGACAAATGGCAATGTTGGTTATACTTTTACATGGATATGTTTAACCGATTCTCCTGAATTATTACCTTAGATTATATTTATAAACTATTGGCCAGAATATTGCGGTTTGCTTATAACATTAATACACAACAAACACTAAGTATTTAGAACAACAGCAGTTAGGTAGAAATATTGTGGGCGAAGTACAATCTTGAAAAGACTTAATGTTATAACAAGGACTATAGTGATAAAAAAAGTGTCAATTAGATACATAATTCCAATGGCGCTCTTCAGTTATAGCAATATTTGTTATAACTCCCATTGGTAATAGTTTAAATACTATGTAAAGCAATCATTTGATTATGAATTCAAATTATGTTACACAACAAACTTCAAAAAGAATGTCGACACAATTTGCTTTGAATAACCCTTAGAAAATCATATGTAAATAGTTATGACGTGTTCTCTATCCTATATCCTTTGGCTTTAGATCTATTGTAAATGATGTTGTTTTGTAGTCAATTTCCTAACGAATTTGATGTCTAAGTCGTATTATACGTATCTTAAGAGGTAAAGGTAGATTCGCAATACATACTACCCAATGATACTTAGTTGACTTTATGACTTTACTCTAATGGCAATTTGGAAAAACATAAACCATCTGTGAGTGATACTCTGACAATCTCCAACTGCCCGATATCATATCAAATGTAATTTATTGAATTATGGCCACAATGCATCACCGGTCTTTATGTTGTGTTCTTTGTAACCCACACAATGAACTTACATTTCCTGAAAATACAACATTTCCTTCAGCTCGGCTGAAAGTTGTTGTTTCATCCTAAGAACATTTACGTGTACATGTACGTGGATGTGTGTATGTAAAACGTACGTACACTACGATTGTCCTTGAGCCGATGCATAAATATATATAAAAGTTGTATAGGAATTCCGTTGTCGTTTCTATCCATACAAAAGAGTCAAACTTATCGATTCACACCTTTGCCATTGTGTGAGCTCGTATGGCAGGATATGAAGGAGCATACAGGATACACATAGCAATTGCACCTGTAAGTTTAACATTGCATTCTTTATAACTATATAAAGGAGAATTTTCTGTAGTACGATGTAATAATACTTGAGGAATGCAAACTAGTTTTTCCACCCCACCAAGGTGGGAGGACCTTTGCATGAATGCATTTGCTTTAGCTTGTTCTAAACGAGCTCTAAAGCAAGTCTAGCTACGAATTTTAAATGCGGATGTGTGAATAGACGTGCGACTGTTTGTATGTGAGCCATGTTATGGTGGAGTTTTCTTTTACTTTTGTTTTTCTTAATCTTGAGGGGTTTTTCTCATACTTGGCTTAAAGGACCTACTTTTTCTCTTGACTCTTTTATTAAGTTATCAAAAGTGTTTGCATTAAATTTACTCACTTGCGACTGAAGTATTTTCTAGGTGAATAGGGTGATTACATATTAGTTTGTATAAGGTCTCACAAAGAATTTGCCTAGAATGGCACAAATAGGGAATCTTGAAAGTAAAGCATAAAATATTTGTCATGCCTAAAACTAAATTTCTCATTTTAAAAATGTTAATTCTAGACTTATTTGCATATTAAGGAACAAACTTAATGAACCCATAAACACGAATGTTCTAACAATTAAAAACTTTTTAATGCTACACAACATTATATCCAAAATTAAAAAACAATGCAATCATAAAACCAATACTGTAAAGTATAATTTTTCAATAAAAACAATTGACAGCCACAAATGATCATTGTTGTGGACGGGCGTTGAGACAACTTGCTTGGTGTATTCATTATTATCGGATTTGCAATGGTGACAAACAACGTTATTATTGAAATGTCAAATGTTTCACAATTTATTTGTCATCTGTTACATAAACAATATATTCAATAGAATAACATCAATGCTATACAAATACACTCTCGTATCCACTATACACTAACAAACTGACATCCTCGACCACATGCCGAGTTATCGCTTAAAGATTGAACTGTATTTAACATCAGTGACAAAAGGAAATCGACATAATGTTGTCGTGTCCTGCTGATATGTTTACAAATGTTAACACAAGAACTTTTTGGGAGGAACAGGATGGCTGCTTTCTCCATCTTAGACTTCTGCGTGTTCTCTCACACGGATATGCTGGCTTCCTATGTTTGGCTACAAAAACTGAAATAAGGACATCTAAGGATATGCCATCACAACCTTTTTATTGTTGCTGTTATGTTCTTCGTATTTGTGTTAGCGGGAGCAGTTCAATAGTGGCTACCAAGGAAACAACACTTTTTTAAGGGTCTATAAAAGTCATCATAAATGTTGACAATACCCGGACAGTTTTGTTTTTTCTTTTTTGTTTCTATGTGAACTGGGAAATTTCTGTACAGCTTTTTTCCTTTTCAAACTAAAGAAGAATAGAAAAAGTTTTACAATATTTTATGAGGTTTTTGGCCATTTTGTCTGAGTATAAAATCGAACGACTTATTGTTGTTGTTTTTGTTGTTTCACTAGTTCTCTATACAATTTACAAGATTTTAAACCACCGCCGCCACAATAACGCAACGTATGAGAGAGGAACTCTGCCGACTGAGTCGTGATTTCGATCTTGGTCAGAGAAACGAAGTTGATGATTTTTTATAGCCCGGTTATAATAAAGCATGACAAAAACATTAATCAGGATTATTTACTAACCACTTTGTGTCACATACGGTTGTTTATTAAAGCAGCTCCAGCAGTCAAGTCAGCGGCAGAGTCCAATGATAAACCGACAGGGGACATAAAACTCTGCCACACACCGCCACCATAAGCACCATCACTGGGAGTAGGGAGAGGTTCGACACACATCCTTTCCTGGTCCTATTAACAACAAAATCAACAATACCTGTCACCGGCACACATACACCAACAACAACGACATAAAAGTACCGGTGTGTGTGTGTGTGTGTGTGTGTGAGGGAATGTGTTTAGTTTTACTAATGTCCAGTCCAGTTTCACAGAGGTCTGATTTGGTTTTTTGTCAACCAAGTCAAAAGCAACAACAACAACGCCACCATCAAAGACGTAACCCAAAAGGAAGGTGTCAATAAAGTACGGAATAATACAACATGAACTCGCATTATTGTCGATGGCTTCTGTTTCCCCAGATACCGGAAACTATTGGCAACTCAAGAATAGGACAAGGACAGAGGAAGAGTTTACATCAGCCCGAGCCAACTACGTGGGTGTCCAACCATACATAGGTATAAAGAGTATGGAGAGCTGAGTGAATTCAGTGCCATTGTCCGGTTCAGAGTTTATGTCGGAACCTGATTGCATTTGTTTGTACAACGATTTATGTAAAACGGAAGTAAGTGCTGAAGTGTTTTCATAGATGTTCAAGGAATTCCAATGGCACATACTTAACAGATTTTCAAAGCCATATTAATGATGATAATGATCTGGTTGCTATCAGGGTGGCCCTACGCTGCTCGACCCGTCACTTTCGCTAGATATGTGTATGTGCGTGTGTGCGGCAACTTCCTGATTTCGAAAAAGATTTCCTCCAGAGTTTACTTAATCTAATTTGAGCGTTTTGTTATATCCTTTTCCTTGACTTTCTTTTCATTTAAGTTACCATTAATAATACAACAACAAAGCCATGTTACACAAGACAACATGTAACTTTTTTTTTGTGTGTTATGTTTCAGTAGGAAAATGTTGTTTGTTGCTTACTCATTGGACATGATTACACATGTTTTCCGATTGTTTGAGCTTTATTTTGTGTTTCTGGTATTTTATGGTTTTTGCCAATGACTGTCTCCCTTTTCGGGGAATGACTTGTAAATGCTTGACTGGTTTCCTACTACATCTTCCACTTCTTGTTGTTTTCATCTTCATCTTCATCTTTATTTTTTTAGAAGTAGCTTTATCCTGTTTCTTCCTGCCTTCATCCCCGCTACTCAGCCACATGGTTATACCAATTTTAGTAAACTTTGAAATTTTCATCTTTTCCTTCAATGTCCTTGGCATTACTTACAAAAATTGAATATAATTCAATTGATTTCATGTCGTATTTTTGTTTTTTTTTTTGCTCCACCAGCCATAGAAGTGGAACGAGTCTGTTTTGAAACATCCAAGTGTGTGTGTGTGTATATATTAATGGACATAGCCCGAAGCAAGAAACGTCTGATAAAAGAGAATAAAACGAAGTACTAAGAAATGGAAAATCATCAAAGGAATTTTGTGACTAAGTAATTTGGTCCTAACCCATTCGATTAGAGCGTAACGTGAATTTGGCCAGTTTTATTTTCAGCTTTGATTCCGTTACAATCAGTTTTGCATTTCTCAATGACTAACAAATTGTGTAGAATATTTCCGTGATATGGCACTAAGGAAAACAAAGACATGAGAGAGAAAATTAATGTGGGGACGTCAGAAGATATTGAGCACATATAGTGATGTAGTAGGAGCAGTAATACTTGGATAGATTATATCCTTTAATAGTTTATGGCATAAATTGTTACCCTGATTCTAGGTTTGGATACAAGACCGACATAAGACGTTTAAGAAAAAGACTGCGCTACATATTGAGGATTTCGAGGATTATAACAACGCTTTAAGGAGCGGTCAGGGTCACATATTGCGAACTATTACCAAATGTTTATCTACGTTACTAACAAACAAACAAAAAGTTTTAAACACTCTTACTACGAATACACGTACTCGTCACCTGTAGTACCAGCCTTAAAGTTTTCATATAATAACACTAGAAAAATCAACCAATAATCATCTTAATAAAGTGTTTTGATTACTGCCTAGTAAAAATACAAATCTCTTAAATAAAACATTTGTTTTTCCAACTTTAATATGTATATTCTGCCACAACGATCTACAGCATTTATTCATCATTTGTTATTTATCCTTTTGTTTGCGAGAACAATAATCAAAATATCAAGATGAGTTAAGGAAAAGCTCTGTAGAACTTTGTATGAAAATATCAACAAAAAAAAAACACTACATCTATCAGACATATCCTTGAAACACGCATTACTTTCAAAATTTCCAAAAACTGTAATCAATGGCTGCTTCATTACTTAAATCGACATTTCTTCCGGTTTTCCGCTGTTGATATCACTTCCGTAGGTCTGGCCGCCAAGTGGAAAACATGCCTGTCATATGGCTACGCTATATTTACAACGCTAATATGCGACGTAATTCTTTTTTATTTGTTTTCGATTAGAGTCTAACTTAAAAAAGAACTTTGTTCGCATTCACTCAGTGATGGTGGTGGCTATATGCTGGTAACGTCGGCGACAGCAGGGTATGGAAACCATTGTGACGATGATGCGCAACTTCAAATGATAATCAGTCTTCCACATCAATTGACGCACATGTTACATGATGGAACATTACACAACGCTCGTCATACCTCATGTACACACACACACACACGCACTATGTTGGCGTACAGATCTCGTTACATTGAAGAAGAGTGAGTGATTTTACTCGGTGATGTGTAGCGGTGCGGTGACATAGGGTTTGATGCTAATAATCTGACGCCATTTCAGGCATTTAGTCGGGTCTCCTTAATTATGTGGCCACAATAACCGCTTGAACATTAAGCGTTTTGTTGGGAAACAAATTAAACATATTGCCAACTGTTAGTGGAGGTCATTAACTACACTAACCCACCCGCTCGCTCGCTCGCTCGCCCGTACTCAATCATTCTAAGGAGAGCTATAGAAATAGAATCGAGCAAGATGCGAGGGTGAAATGCAAATTCATGGACAAAATATTTGCTGTTTATTGGTGTTTAGCTGTATAAAGTTTTTACGTTAGAGTTTGTAAGATGATTATTGACTTGATTTTTGCATTTAATACCGAAATTCTACTCAAGTTCCAAAAATAGAAAAACGTAAAAAAGGAAATGAAAATGTAATGATGACACAATCGGTCACGAGACCTAACAGAAATTTAATACAGTCGACATGACAGCAAATTTGGTTGGCTTCATCAAAAATGTGAGCTTTTAACAAGAATATAAACAAAAACGTAGTGTGACACTTCAGCACGCATCGCAGCCATGCATGATGCATCTTATAGAATAAATGTATCCACACATTAAAAAAATCTTTATTATAAGTATTCAAGTTCAACACACAGAGTTTTCAAACAACTTTCTACAACACCCTCGTATGCATTATATACACATGCAAGATGTTGTGTATCGTTCTATTTGCCATTTATAGGCTGTTCTTTTCTAATGATGGGCTGGCGGCGTCAAACAGACAACTTTTGGTCCCGCATTTTAACGCTTATTTGATTTCTCTGGCAAAGGGAATTAACATTAAACATAACAAACTGAATTAAGTTGTTAATTTTGCCAGTGGGAGTGTGTGTATGAGTGGGTGAAAGTGTGTGTGTGTATGTGGTTCATCTACACATTCACACGATTGCCTGCCTATTTGCTGCCGTATATCTGTGTGTGTGAGAGTTGATTTAGTTTTTTTTTTCGCTTCTTCACACATTTCTTTTGCTGACTGAGTTTCATATTAAAACCAAATTAATTTCTAATTTTAATGGTTTGACAATGATGGATGTGATTTTTCAATTAAACACAAACACATCACGCACACTGTTACATATGTACACACACTAGCATACAAAGGCGCGCACACACACACATACACATACATATTGTATTTAGATTAACTGCTTTAACATTCAATTTGAATCTGCAGCAGAATTTGCTGTAACAACAGCGGGCGAATTTACGGCGACCAATGCCTCACAGCACAAGTAGTGCTGGCATTTTGGCTGCCTTATTGCTTTAGCTGACGCTGGTGCTGCTCACAATGAGTGATGACTTCATTTATTAATGCTCAGCTTTTCCCGCTTTGTTGTGTGTTTACAGAGTACAAAGTGTTTATTGGAAAAATTAAAAACAATTTGTCGTTTAACGATTTTTCAACAACAATAGATGGGGGTGCATAATGAAGACGATGACATCGAAAGCACGATACCCTAGTGACAAAGTACTGTCACATTTGTCTATGTTTGGGGGAGACGCCACCAACGCTGTAGTGACTCAACTGACGAATCCCTGACGCTTGTGCTGGAGGTACAAGGGTTCATCCCTACTCCTTTTACATCAATCCTTAGACATCTTTAATCCTTTACTTTCCCTTTAAATATGTATGCACGGCTTTGTTTCGCATGGAGCAGTATACTGGCAGATGAAGACGACTGACGACTGCCTTTAGTAAGATTCCCGTTATTAAAAACTGTAACTGTGGAAGTTTGTGTCGTTGACTACTTTTTGTTGCTGTCGCTGGAAAAGTTCTTCCATAGTTTTTACCACACACTGCGGCTTTTTTACTGCTGCTGGAAAGCCGACAACTTTTCTATATTCGACTAAGTATAATATGACTGTCTGTATCCCTGTCTACTTGTCGTGTCGAGAGTCGAGAGCCGACACCGTGGCTGGTGGATGTCGAAATGAAGGATACATTTAATGCATTCCTAGCCTTCATTTTCATGTTTTATAATTCTTATTAAAGAATTTTCCACTTTCCTTCTGAGTTTTTCATTCAACTTTTTGCTGGTACATCTTCGTTTGACGTCGCCAGCGGTTTTTATGATGACGTTGACGAGGGGGTGTTCAGGACTTTCTTTAGGTTCTTGCCTTCAACTCGAATAAAATGTTCTATGCTTTAGATTAAGATCATGTTTGGTTTTGTCTCACAATCAGTCAAGGGTAAAGGAGCAGTCTGCAAATAATGAAATGAATAAAAACTAAAGTAGGCAAAGACACCAATGAAAAAAACCAATGCATTTAAAACTCGAGTGGGGCCAAAAGGGTTCACGTCTTGCTAAGTAGAAGTAGAATAGGAACTGATATTGAATGATGCCCCATAAATCATTAGGTATTATAATTTTGTAATGTAACGCGGCCAGTGCTGTAGGTTTAATAAATAAGGCAGGCTAGTATTCAAGGGAAACAAAGTGTGTATTGTTTGTTAACCGAATTTCACTAGGGGACATTATATAACAAACCCATAATTTGTATATACGTAAATTATTTAAGAATTCACAGAACTAAATTTGTTCCCTAAAATAATTATTAGCAATCTTCCTTCCTCAGACCATACTTCCCCATCTTTCCCATTCATGGAGCCGGTATAAAAAACCAAGTGGCTGTGAATGAGAAAATAAATTCAAATAAATGAGTGAATAATAAATGAAATGTAGGAATTTGCAAGAAAAGCAACAGGAAATACCCGAATAAATCTCGAAAGAACGGTTGGCATGGCTGCTTGGCACGAGGTGTAGTTGGGGGGAAGGTGTTAACCCAAACTTATCGATGCTTCAAATCAGCAAAACCAACTCAAGTTTTAGCTAAACAAGCAAAGTACTCGTAAGCAATAAGTACAGCACTTCATTACAGTAATTGTTTGCTAGCAACCAAATGACGTTAAGAAGCAGCCCAAGATGGAGAGGAGAAGGTAAAATCACAACGAAATATCACTGAACATACATTACATTGCAGAGAAATTGAACGCTCCAGCAATGAATGCAATCATTGCACCGCCGAAATAAAGGATAATTGTAATGATAAATTGATGAGCACATCGAGTTTTCCAGTCGAAAGGAAATCATTTATATAGACAACTGTTGGGATATGCGCTAGGTACACACATACGTCTTTAACCGAGTAAATATTTATTGATTGCAGTTATATTGATGAAGATGGTGAGTCGGCAATTAAAATTGATTGCCAAACGATTTAATAAACCGCCTTTGTTTTAAGCAAACACAATGAACGTTAGACAAAGAAATCTTTGTAATCACTACTTTCTTAAATATTTCCCAAAGGCTTCACATGCCCCCCGAACAACAGATACCCTTCTTGGCTAATCAATTTCACTGAAGCATAACACGTTCATTTGCAAAGACTCAAAAGAAAAATGAACCCTACATTCGCCACATCAATCAGGGATCTTGGTCTTTGGCTTTCTTTGCGATCACAATGGGAAGAAAGTAAGAGTTGGGTATGTAATAATTATAGGGTTCAGGTAGTTGCAACTGAAGGAACAAATGGATTGAAAAGATCACAGTACTGCTTTAATTTGTTACTTGGCCTCTTAGAAATATGGTTGGTTTGCTGTTTAGGGTTAATCCTTTCTAGCGATCCTTTGCCTTAGGATCAATGTAGAGCAGCTGTACGATCGTTAGAAAATGAAAACGGCTTAACAGCGAATTAAAAAGCCAGAAATTAATTAGGGTGCTAATGTGTGGAGTTCTAATGCTGTAAAATTTAAGAATTATAGAAGGGTAAAAAAATAAATTCTTGGGCGCTTATTTCCTAAAGCCAATATCTGTCTGTCCTTGGTTATTTCAATAAAAAAAAGTTCCCTTAACATTCTATTTTATTGCCTGCCCTCTCCAATGGAACACGACAAGTACATTTAAATCAGAAATTTGATACACTTGATGGTATTCATTAAATATCCTGACAGCTTTTTATTCCTCTACCAAAAAAAAAACGACAAACAGGAGTTGTCTTACTGTAGTGTTAGTGTCTTTGAAGAAGTGTAGATGGCTAAAAAATCTCTGCATTACTGGTATATTCATGTGCGAGTGTTTGTCAATTCGTCTATATGAATGCCGTCTACTATACTTGTAAATATTTTATATATTTCAACCCTGATGTGACAAATCTCACGTGTCCGTTTCCCTGTGAGTCTGTTTGTGTGTGTGTGTGTGAATTAAGGTGTTCGACTTTTTTCCCCCCTGAGTTTTAGTCTAAAATTAAATTTGTCTCAAATTTCAGTGAGCAGCACCCAGCATCACAAAAAAATTGACAAAAAATTGTCTACATATAGGAAGTACTAGGAACATTGGACCGTCAGAAGTGCAAATGTCAGTGTCACTCATTCTATCAAACAAATCTTCTTCTCTCCCTCTCTGTTGTTGTGTTGTGATGCTGTTGCCGGCTGTGGTGATGAAACTGAAAATCCGTACTGATAAGCCGCACCGCACCCAGTTTGCATTATGTTGTGTTTCTAGTAGCTGAGGCTACTTCATGGACAACCACCAAATTTCTACTTCCTGATACAGTTACATATTTTCTATCGCTCGATTGTAAAAACCCCAGTTTTGTGGAATATGCCAATTCATTTACAGGCATAATATTTACATTGTGGGCAATGGTCCCGGCTGGCTTGACTACTCTGCATGGGCGATAACATCGGCAACCTTATTGTCATCATGGTTTCTCTGTAATGTAAGACTACACTGACGACGACGAGGATGATGATGGTGATGAGGATACAGAGATTAAGAGTAACTTTACACCTTCAACAGGATTTAGCATTTCAAAGGATTTGTGTTCCGATTGTTGATACTTTTGTTGTTTTTCATTCTATTCGAAACGCTCAATTTGATTTTCTACCAAAAGGGTGCGAACAAATAATATGAATTCCGTTTTGATTGCATTACGATATCGTGTACGAACGCATCAAAGAATTCAGTCACATAATTATACAGTTGAAATGTCAATTTATATATGTCAAAATTGATAAGTTTCAATATATCAGTGATGTGTTCTGGGGTGCCATTATTGAGGGATTGATAAGGGATCATGTTTCTTCCTATAGCTTTCACGTTTTATACCTTTACTAAAATTCGGCATTTGTTGCAGAAGATAATTTTCAATAAAACTTAAAAAAAACATACATAATTTTTCTTTGCATCCCATGAACGAGGTATGGGATAGCTTATTGTGCTATCGTGAATTGACACGTTTTCTATTAATTGTCTTACATAACGGCACTTCTCCTTTATAGATGAATGCAAACATAAGCTGTTTAAAAAGCTTTCTCTTGACATGCCGATTGACTCGACTATATACTGCGAAATTTCTATCGATGAAAGAAATGTAGATGACTGAGACAGACCGATGACTGAAAACTATGAATCTCCCCCCATGATAGTCGCGTGTTGTAACCATCATAATAAACCTAAAACTTTCAAACAAATATTCTCAAACAGATTTAAAAAAACCGACTTAACTAATGTCATTTGCTATTGCCATTTACACTCAGACATGCATTTCTTAATTGCTATAATTTTCTTTCTCAAGCGGTTGTATTTATACTTATATTCAGTATTAGAATTAAATACCACCTGCAGTCATTTTCCAACAACATACAGACAACGATTTGAGTTTATTCGACAGTTCTGAGCTTTAACAGTTTATTAGAATATAAAAAGTGGGCGGCATTTAAAGATTATATATATTTTGAATTTTCTTAACGCTTCAAACTCATGAAGCCATTTACTTTAATTTTCAATGGCAATATCAATAGGATATTAATTGATACTATTGAATATTAATTGATACCATTTAAAAATACGTGTTATAAAAAGTTATTGTTATTAAAATATTACCTTAAGTTATTTCATCACAAATACTTGCAGACATCTTAAAACGAGACATTGTGAAACTACCATATATGTGTATTTAATTAATATAAAGTATTTTTATCGTTACATGTCAAACGATTCGTTACCTAAGCAGTTTGTGTAAGAGGGATTGGATTGTATGGCTGTAACACGATTAGAAATGGTAATGTAACTTAATGAAATGTAATATGTAAAAATGTCACATTTATTCGTTGCCAGAGTTAATAATACTAGTTGACACCAGTGATCTTTTCTGCTTTCGTGTGACAACATTCAAAGATGGCAATGTCAAAATGCCTCATCATAACTGATGACGAGCATAATCCCCTCAAACACACATATACCCACAAATCCATAGGTAAGTACATACGCATACACATGTAGGTACTGCTACATAGATATGTACGCGTACTTTATGATATTTATGTCTAGAAGCCATCATTTTACTTACACTTTGGTGGTTATTTCAAAGCGTTGTGGCTTCGTCTTATTGCTCCTAGCAGCCAAAAACCGCTAGCTAGTGCCAAGATGTGAATGACTGAACAGCACCGGGATGCAAACCTTTCGGAAACTCCTGGTGCTATGCGTCTGCCAGGGGTCTCAGTTCCATTTACATCTGACTGGATTTGAGTGGTGAAAAACGTCTTTTGTCTGTCTACTCTACGTTTATTTATTTTATTTAACGTGCTTTACGCTTTTTTTTCGTGCTTCCACAGAAAAATTATGATTAGCTCTCGTTAATGGCGTTCCCAAATGTGTGATTACGCTTGATTTTTCAACGTGATGGGACTGACTGACGGAGCGCACTCGTTTATCCCCGTACACATACACATACGTACGTAGCAACCATTAAAGTTAACAGCAGGATGTGTATGAATGTATAATCAGTAATAATATTTCACGTTCTTTTTGGCCGGGCGGCGGGGTCGCGCAGGAGGCAGTGCTGCTGGGTTGGCCCACCTCTCGTATTGGCATTTATGGATGTCACTTATACCGGAGGTAACGAAATGTTGTTAGCATTGTGATAATAAGGGTGATAAGTGCCTTTGTTGTTGCCGTCGCTGGGTTATTATACCTTAAGCTAATTTACCATAATTTTTCAAAACG
The DNA here is from genome assembly GCA_964034835.1 of Muscina levida. NCBI lineage: Eukaryota > Metazoa > Arthropoda > Insecta > Diptera > Muscidae > Muscina > Muscina levida. Next base: position 151,261,919 of record OZ035883.1, on the reverse strand, counting down.
AGAGCGGGGACGAAAAAGCGAAAGTACTTGACATCAGCAGCATCAACATTGGTATTTATATTCATATTTATTTGTTTGTCTATCTTCATTTAGCCCGAAATGGTTTTTTGTTTCGACTTTTTATGGCGTTTTTTCGTCATTCTTCTCGTTGTTGCCTCTCTTCCACCAGCGGAAGGACTTTTGCTGCTGTCGTTTGTTCACTTTTTTTTGCTGTGAAGAAAATGCAATCAAGCTTTATCATTCTTATCTCAATGAAGCTATCACAGGAAAAATATTCTCTTCAGTTCCGTTTTTGTTGCTCGAAAACGCTATGAAAACGTTCGAAAATGTTCATGCATATTTTAGTGCACAAAGGCAGAAAATTGTGTGTCTGCATCGAGATATCATTTTGTTTGCTTTCTCTCTCACTCTCTCTCCCTACTATTGTCTATGAGTGGAACTGAAACTGAACCGAAAGCAACAAACCAAACTGCCAATACATCTGCAAATGCATCCGAACATTGCTGGAATATTTTGTGCGATAGTACCAACAACGAGCGCTTCCTTTTCTACGTACGCGTGCACAGGCAGCCCCAAGTGTTGATTTCCTACGAAAATGAACAAGCTGCTCGGAATCTTATTTAGCTAAAAAGGAAACATATTCACATATTCCGATAACTAGACATACGCGAGCATAATACAGTTAAGTGAACGTAGTTCGAAGAGATTCTGCAGCGATCCCTATACCCAACGCGGCCGAGATGGCCATTTTGAAAGGGAAGTTGCAGAAGTTACAAACGTTTCTTGCAGTGCCTGGTCGTAGCAATGACAGAGATTTATGTTAAACATCCAAGTATGTGTAAGCGTTTCATAAGGAGCTTTTCAAAGCAAACACACCCGCACCCATGACACTTGGACTTCTCGAACAGATATCCTGTGTTCTCCCGTTCGAAAATGAACTGAACCTCTTCTTCTGGCCCAAACAAATATGGTTTGTTTGCACTTGTATTTGGATAGAAAATTGTATCCTCAATGTTTGAACTTTCATAGAGCACTTTGTACATGTGTTTGTACATTGTGTGTCCTGCGATTGGAGGAGGCGGAATCGGTGGATGGAGGAGCAAAATGGAAATGTTCTTAAGAAAAGCAAACACTATCTCGTTCTATGTCGAACACCATCATATCTCAACACGATGGTGAGAAAGGCTAGAAGCATTTCTAGTGACAACTTCAACGGGATTTGGCTGGCAGTGAGTGAATAAGTGTCTGTCTGTGTTCAAAATCAAATTTCTTTTTCTCATATGCACTTTGTAAATAATTTGTCAAAAGATTTTATTTTACAAACCAGAGAAGAAAAAGTTTGGAAGTTCTAGTTCTTTTGTTGCCTTCTCCATGTATGTTGCAACATCGGAACCTCGGAAACCCAAGCTTAGAGTAAAGGATGAACCAGTGTGGCATGTAACTTGCATGTGATTGTTGCCAGTGCAATATGGCACTAGTGAAATTCAGCTAGATGCATAAGTCTCAGGCAGCCGTAAGTCGAGGTTCTGATGTTTTACTTTCATAAAACTCATCTAAGTGTTGTGTAAATTTCCTTCCTGTTTGCACACACACACACCAATCGACGCACTTATTTGCACACAGTCATGCACAGTCTCCAGTCCATACTAAATTTATTCGTTATGTTCATATGTAGAAGAAAAGTGCAAGACAGTGTCCGCATACGTGTGTGAGAGAGTTTTAGATGCCTTGTATCCTTGTTCGGAATACTCTAGCAATTTCATGTGGATTTCATCGTCACTGCGAGCATCTCTGCTCTATGCATACGCATACAAGTGCATAGTTGAAATTCAAGCTCAAATCTTTAGTTACTTTGTTTATTCTAATGTTTCCTTTTGATATCTCTATATCAGTTTTAGCCCATTCCCGCGGTAAGAAGGGTTAGTCGGGACCAACAATTTTATATTTGCGACACAAAAAGTGCCCTCTGAAAGAGAATGGCGAGAATTCAAAGTGATGAAGTGCATCGTGTTTCCAAAAGATTTACACACATAACGCAGAAAACTCCGGCGATTTCATTGACGATCCTGACTTGGCTGTGTAAGAAACACACACTGAAAGATATCTGCAGATTTAATAACATTAACACTCCAGTGCCACTATCCTCTATCGCAGTTGGGGAGCCCCAGTTAAACGACCCCATGAAATGGAATTGGCAGGCAGCTCCACCACCAGCTCTAAGGCAAATCGAAGGAAGTAAGCTTTACACTCAAATAAATTTAATGAATTTATAAATGCTCACTGTGACTGTGAGTAAACAGTCTAAAATAGACAAATAACAAACAATATTTGCAGCCACTGCAGCAGGACAAGGGAACGAACCCTTTGTCAAGCACACTAATCTAATTGAATTTGTGTGGCAAGTGCTTGTGGCGGTGGTGATGCGGTGGCAACACCAACGTCAGTGCCGCCAACCACGCCAAGGCGGATGTTATTTAAAATTTTCGGTTTTTATCAACATCCTTTGTCAGGATTATTATAAAAATTTCGCATATGCAACAACTCCACTCCGAACAACGAAAAAGAACACCCGCCCGCCAACAGACTGGTCGCTGGTATTTACTTGTTTATTTCTGGGGAAATGTGAAAACTTGAGCTACTGCTGTTGTTCAAGATATCAGCAATACTTAGCAAAATGTTGTTGATGTTCATTTAGATGTTGGTGTTGTAGCCTTTGCTAAAATCGCACAGACACCAAAGTCAGGACAACAAAAGTAATGGACATTTTATGTGCAAGTGACATTTACTTCCTGTTGAAAATAAATGAAAACACATGCAAAATAACCCTAGACATCAAGAAAATAACAAAAGGACCAAGAGTAGGCAGAGAGAGAGAGAGAGAGCGTAATAGTTGAAGCGTGAGATGAAATCCTTACTTGACACTCGAGTGCGTCTTGCCAACAGGCAAATGATTTTGTCACTCATCAGGCAGACTTGCCAGACAACAAGTCAGTGAGACACTTGTTTTTGTTGCAGCGACCTTCTAACAGCCATTTAGCTTTTTTTGATTGAACAACACTAGTGGCATCAACAACAACAGAGGCAGCAACAAACTGTCATGCAACAAAATGCCACCACCCACTACCGCTGCCAACATCTCTGCATAACTGTGAGGAGATGATGACGACAATGACAGAATGTTTATTAAACAACACAATGCCACCAACAAACGACAACAATGGCAGCAGAACTTGTTAAATAAACGCAGAGTGTAAACTCAATTTTAGCCTTTTTCGTGCTTTTGTTGGACCATCCACGACCAACTTTATTGTCCGCTCTTGACCACAAGACAAAAACATTTTCAACATGGCCAACAACATATCATTTCATATCAGCATCAACATCAACTTGGACAGCATAACACAGAGCTTGTCATCGTCGTCGTCGTCTAATACTGAATACCAACGCGTCGGCAGCAACAACACCAGCAACAAATATGTAGCAACAACAAATGACTAAAACTTCCGTGTATTTAGCAGCCACAGAGTGACAAAGTAATTTGTTCGAGTCTGCAAAACTTTTCGTTTTTCCATCTTTCCGTTCTCGTTTTGTTTTTGTCACTATGCTGTTGTTGTTGTTGTTGTTGCTATAATATTTCGTTTGGTTGTTGGCCACACAATGGGGCAGCATTTAAAATTAAAATTTTCATACTTTTGCGTTCGGCCGAAAGTACTTAATATCCCCAGAGACATCGGCGGAGCAGGGAGGGCTAAGGAAAAAAGTTTTGAATTTCAAAACGGAACGAGGAAAAGGGAATGTTGTATGAGCATATGATGAACGGACACTAATTACCCTACATAAAGGTGAAACGAAAGCAAATATGGAACATTTTTCGAATGGTTTTTTTGCTTCACGTTGATCACGATTTTCTTTATATTATGGTCTGGCAAATGTACTGTAGGAAGATCGTTTATCAATTGCGATCAATGATCTAAAATGCAATCCAAGTCATATTTTATAAGATATGTGATTTATGTCTTTCTATAAAATATAATATTTAAGCAACCTAAGCTTAAACGAATGCAAACGTCAGCTGTTTGAGAAGCTTTTACTAGATATACTGCGAAGAAGCTTTCGAAAACATCGAGGAGCTGCCTATAAAAGAAAATCCAACTGCAAGTGCTATCCGATCTAATAAAAAATCTCTACTAATCCTCCATTACATCGAATGACAATTACAATATTTCCATCTTTTCTCGCCACTGATGTTGCAAATGCCATACAATTTTGTAACAGGGAGCCCCGTTTGTGTAGGGTACGTATACAGTTACACAAATTTGTTAACTTTTTCTTTTTTCATTTCTCAAGATATTACAAATAATAATTTTCACATTTCAATGCATAAATATGCAAATATGTTGCTGATTTCGAAATCCCATCCCGGTGGCCAAGAAACAAGTTAACAAGTCTTTTAAGCTTAAATTGCTTTAGCAGCGCTTTCACTTCTTGAAAAGTTATAGCCAGCGCATTTCCAATGCTCTAGCGCTTACAACAATATGCAGCATGATAGTTTAGGCAACAACAAATATGTACTTACAAATTACTTATAAATATTAATGAGCAAAAGGAATAAATACATCACCGCAGGCGATATTCCAAACATATGCTAGAGCGCATCAAATACTCAATTAAACATCAAGAGCGACAGCATTAACAACTTCTCTCCATGCTTGGAATGGTGGCAACAAACACGGCACTTTGCTTGAAAAGAAACTCTTTGCATACACAAATGCATCGCTATCTCTCTGATACCCGGAATACGGATGACGGTGTTGGCGGCGATGATGATGATGCTGTGTCACAGATAAATTATTTAGTTTCCATGTGTGCGAATTGTTACGGCACTAGCAGCTTAGCACCGCTCTCTGTTGCATCTGGTGAGAAGTATTATATCCTTTGACTCATCCTCATGTGTGTTTGTGTGCGGCATGTGCTTTAAATAGTTGTCAATTATTAATGAAGGTGTTAAAATGGCGAAATCTGTTTCGTGTTTAGCAACTTTACGGCATTCGTAGCTACTTTGCTTGCGGCGGCTCGGTTACTCCTTCCGCTGTTGACTTCCTTTTTGACTGTTTTAGCACGAAATTAACTTGACATTTAACCCTTAGCCATGTTTGGCATATCTATTTCTCTTTGCACTCCATTCCTCTGGTTTAGCTAGCTGGCGCTGTTGTTATTAAGCTTTTTCTCCGCGAGTTTTGTCGAGTTGTTATGCCATTATGAGTAAACATTATAAAATTAATGAAAGAGCATGGAAAAGTACTTAAACCGTGATGGAGGCGAGGCGATGACGATGCTGAAGCTGGGCAAAACTAAACCAAGGCCGCCGCGGGTTAAGAAAGGACAAGCAAGAGTTAAAAAAGAAAGTGATGGCAACAGAAGACTCCGGCCAACTGTTTTCAGTTAAGCAAACTTTAATTAATGCACGCTTTTAAATAATTATAAGCCATTTGAATAGTTTATGGACAACAAGGACCCCTGCCACCCGCCACAGGGATATTGTGTTAGTATGTGCAACTAACTAACTAACTGAACTATAAAGCCAAGTTGGCAATAAAACGCTGAATACGCAAAATTCTTTAATAAAAAATAAACTCAACTCAAACTGAAACTTGTGCTTTTATAATAATATTCAAACTCACTCGTTTGGTCTCTGCAGCATTCAGAATGCACAGTTATTTTACATTAATTTTCAAGCAGCAGCAAATTATACATTTAGCACAATTTTCTCGGGGAAAACCAACACAACGAAACTAAACGAAATGAAATTCTACAACTACTACAACTAGAACTGGTACTGGAAATTAAAGTTTGTTCGTTTTATGATTTTTGATTTTTCATTCGCACTGGACGAGAAAGTAAAAACTTATTTTTCTGCATATCAAATTAAACTCTTTTGTTTAAATAGAAATCTCGATACTGGTATTTATCTTCTGCTTCTTGTGCGCTGTGTTTTTGGACTAAATGCATGCAATTTCAATTTGCCATAATATTTCACAGATTTATTCAAGCTGTTTCATGGCCTGTGAATGATCCACATATGCTGCGAATTTGACGCAACCAAAAAATTTGTTTACATTTCAAGTAATCCGGCAAACAATGGAGCGTCGACCGACAGCAGAGTATTTCAATTTTTAGCGTAAACAAGCACCATATTTCCGAAAAATTGCTGTTTTCCTTCCACGCCGATGAGGTATTTCCCCACGGCTGTCATGGCGGGCCACAAGGAAAGCATCCTACAGGCTTAGAACGACGTGCGTACGTCTGTAGTATGTGTGCACGACATTGTAATGTTAACAATCATTTGGAAGAACCCAAACAAGACTCCTCCATTCGGAGGGAGGGGCTCGACAAGTAGAAATCAACATCGACAAACAAATATACTTATAAAAACCACACTCAAGAATGTACACACACATACCGATGTGCGTACGTACTACATGTGTGTTCGTTCGTCTGTGGGGATCCTTGCAGAAGCAACTCAAGAAGCAAAAAGGAAAAAACCAAACATGGAACGAAATAGCAATAGCGGCAAAACTTTTGATGTAACAATTTGTAATTCAAGCAGAAAATGAAACCAGTTTTGTTGTATCAAAACCCCCTCACACTTGGGTCCTCAACTGCTTCTACTAAACATGCACTCAATACAGCCAAACACACAATAAACAACATTTTCAAAGAAAACTTCTACAATCATTCGCTTTTAAATATCGCATACATGAGTACATAGTCAACAATTGTGCCGACACACACACGCGCACTTCTACACGCACATACATATGTGTTGAAAGTATTTAACAATCTGTATTACTTTCATTGTAAGAAAATTTGGCAACAATTTCTAGCTTTTCTAAGTACTTAACTTTACATTTCATATTTGGTTAACAGAATATTAAATATGCATATGAACATGATGCCGATAGAATTTCCACAATAATTGTGCATGTATTGTACAAGAATTGCAAGCACACACACAACATATGAGTATCAGGAGATAAGAGGCAAAATTAGTAAATCCGTTTTGTCTGAGATTCTGCTTTAACTTGTAGCATTTAACTCTACATGACTTGTCGGTATCAAAATTTTCGCAAGGCTTATAACAAATTTTGCCATTGGGAAAGATTTTTGGGAAGAGAGAGGGCCGAATTCTAGGGACGAAAATCTGCTATCATTTAATATCATTTAGAAACCACATGCCTAGATCTTGTGGTCTGAAGGCAGCTTAAGCAAAATGAGATGTGGCTCAGCAACACTTCCAGCACTGAACAGAGTCCATATTTTTTTATCTAGTTTTCCTCCTGCGTTATATCTAAAGTAATACACACGGTGAATCTATCTGCATACGCATGTCCACAGCACAGTTTTCACAACTTTATGCGCCACCAATGCTGTTGCTCTGCTTTTGTTAAGGTGTTGCACCTACTGTTCCTATTAGAATATGTGTTAACACATATTAAACTGTTTTAGACAATATTTTGGTGTTAATATTACTGCAGATTATTTGATATACATGATACCACACTTTTATTGAATTTGTCAATTGATATTTTTCACTTTTTCGCACTAAAATCGACCGCGGCAGATATAACGTCTGAACTTTGAAGAAAGAAATAATTAACTAAAAGCCGTTAACAATAATCCTCTCTGGCAGTTATTATTATTACGTACTGTTGCCTTCTAGGGATGCATCTCCTAAATAAATGGGAATATATAAAGGGAAATAGAAACAATGGTAAAAGTTTGCAAGATCGAAAGGTAAAAAAAATCATACATAAAGTTCTACAATAGTACAAACTGGTATACTACGACAAATTGGAATAGCTTTTAAAGACCTAAAAGATAGATCAAAAATATTGAAAACATATTTACTTCACCAATATGTTTGAATAATGTGTACAAGCAATTGATTCCTTTAAAAAAACCTGGCAATTTTTAAAATGTTGAAGTGATAACCAGTTGATATTTACAAGAGCCCAGCACAAGTGATCTCAAAAGGGTTTCAAGCCTTTTCGTTTTGTTGTAACACACGTTTTTGTTTTAATTCTGCGAACAAATCATGCAAAGGTAAACAAATCAAAAGCTAGAGAGCAAAATCATGTGAATTTTGATCAAACCTAATTATGTTATGCACGACAGTAAATGATTTACCGAAAATGTGGGTTAGTATCAAAAGTACGTTTATTGTAACCAATAGTAAAATTTATTGCACCAACAATTTAAATTTATGGCACTAAAAGTAAAATTTATTGTACCAAAAAATAATTTTATTTTACTAAAATGTATAATTTATGTTATCAAATTACTATTATTATGTTACTTTAATTGTACCAAAAATAACACACAATTGTACCGAAAATAACAATTTATTCAAAAAGTGCAAATAGTACTATTGTTATACCAAAAAGTACTTTATTTGTACCAAAAAGTACAATTTATTGTACTAGATATTTGAACTTATTGTTTCAAAGTACTTTTATTGTACCAAGTATAAGTAATACTTTTGTTACACCAAAATGTACTTTAATTGTACCAAAAAGCACTTTAATGGTGTCAAAATATCTTGTTATTAAATCTAAAAGCATTTTTATTGTTTTGTCATAAATAAATTTGTTTCAGGATTTTGAAGATGATTGAGTCATGTCCGTCTGTCTGGATGACTGCTGGTCAGGATAACTCGAGTAAAACTTCACTGTTCCTTTGTGAGAAGTTTAACAGTAATAATATTTTCCAGAACAATATTATGGGATTTGAAATAGGCAGCCCACTCCTTCTGCTACCTCACATACAAAATGACCTATTTTTAAAAAATATATATTTCCGCCATAACTCCAAAACGGCCAACTGGAGGATATTTGAATTTTTTCCAGAAAACTAAAACTTTTGCCACAACCCTTATGGTACCCCACATACAAATGACCTTATTCACTGCCATATTTCTAAATGCATATATTTTTTTTGTAAATACATACACTGAATCCAGTCATATTTTACGTAAGATGTACGCTTATTAAAATTTGACTTAGGAAGTAATGTGGACTATATCGGTCGGTCCCTTCCAGTACCTCTCATACAAAATGACTATTTTTGGAAAATTATTTTTATCCAATAACTTCTAAACGGACAACTGGAGAAAATTTTAAACTGGTCAGTATAAAAGTGATCAGCATCGAAATCTGAATCGATTTATAGGTGACCGTCTGCCCGTCTGTCTGTCTGTCCATCCCCGCGGTTAAGAGATATCGAGCTGAAATTTGGAATGCAAGCTTCTATTCTCCAAGCGGAGATGAGACCGATCGTTCAAAAACTACTTCCACCTCCCATACAAAATCCCGTCTTTTTGTTCATTGCATGTATTCAACAAACAAACATAAAATTTACTGTTTATTTTCGATATTAGATGTTCTATTTAACTCAAGAGTAAATTATAACCTCTTTGTGTAATTATATTCCATCATCTTCCAGCAATAGCTAAAGACCTGGCAATGGTAACCCTGTGCATTGAGTGCAAGAGAGGATTATTGACAACTTCTTTTAGTTAACTCCTTCTTTTTGCAAAGTTCGGACGCCTCGTTGTCGTGTTCGTTTTTATTATAAAAAAGTGCACTATTTTAATTAACAATTCAGTCAAACTGTTAATGTCGTATATCTATCGAATAATCCAAATTTTTATTGAAACTTCAACACTGGCTCCTAAACTGTTTATTACAACTACAGCATGCGGCCAACAAAAACCATTTAGCTACTCTACTCTTTACTCTTATTGAATATCTACATTTTGTGCAATAGCGGAGAATAACATTGTTGTTAGTGTTTCGTGCAGTCGTTCGATCGGTTAAGTGTGTGAAAGCTGTATCTGCCGGAATAATTTGTAACCAAAATCCAATGAGCAAAACAAAGACAAAAATCTTGGGGAAGTTGAAAAAATAAAAGAGAGCTCCAACGAAAGAGAGTGATATGAATAAACATTTGTAGTAAACGCCAGTTGTGTGCAAACTTTTTGAGTAAAACTATGTTATGAAGGACGGAGAGTTAACTGTTACTAGTGTGTATTAATTGTAAGAGCTTGTGGAAATTTTAAAGTTTAACCAAGGAGAATGATCAATAGGAAGAGGCGTTTGTCAACTCCAGGTAATTCCTTTTACTATAATTTCACGATGCACGAAATGCCAGATTTGTATTATTTTTTTTATATAAAAAGTGTTTATACAAAAGATTATATTAGAATAAGCTTATATTATGCGGGTTCAGGTCCCCTTTTGTGAAGCTTAAAAAATACAAAATATCACGCCTATTATTTTGGAAACAATATTCCCCCTGCATGACTTTGTGCTCTTTAAAATCTTTTTCAATAACAATATTCTATTTAAATCCCCTAAAATGCCTCAGAAAATGAATGTTTGTTTAAAAAAATTTGCATTTAACATTTAAAAGTCTCCAATTTCAAAAGTATTGCAAAAAAAAAATCAACAAATGTTCCAAATTTGTTAAGAATAATTTCATACAAAATTAGCTTATTTTAAATTGAGACTATCCTATCTATTCACTCTATAATTGTGGAGAATGTTGGCAAAGTTCTTTCAAACGAAATTACACCAAGTTTTGTAGCCAATCGAATATGGACAAAGTCCATATAGAACTATCATCCTGAACTTTACCGACTCTTTATCAATCAGTGAAATAAAGAACACTATGTATTGTAGTTGTAATTGCTTTTTTTTCTTCATCTAGTTTTATAGTCAACATCTTAATTTAGTTAGTTGCATCAACACTAATAATGTCATAGTATATTGACTTATACGCAACGTTTAATATTTAATTGGCATCAAATTGAAACCAAACTTTCTCATGCAATTTATGTCAACAAGTTGAGGCGAAAGTGCTTTTATCTCAAATCTAAACAGTTATTAGTAAAATCAACAAATCCTTATGGTCAACAAAACTAAAATTACTTTTGTGGTCAATTTCTTCTTTTTTTTTTTTGTTGCGCTCTTTCCAATAAAATAATATATCTGAATTCATGTGTGTGTGTTCGCATCTATATGAGTTGATGTGAAGTGAAAAGTTGCAAAATTTTTAAAATTTATAGTTTTCAATTTCCATTTACTGATGAAACCAAAGACGAACCAATATTTACAGTTTTCATTAAACTCAACAACAACAAAAATAACATTTGAAATGTTTTATGGCTCAAAGAAATGTTTTAATTTCCTATGATATTTTTTGTTGTTGTTGTTGTTGTACTCTAGATGCACAACAATAATAATATAAACTACTGCTGCAGCTACTGTCTGTCTACTCATTGATGTCTGAAGTATAAAAATAACAATAAATTTTCATAAAACTGTAATTAAAACAATAAATTTGCATAAACAAACTATCGCCACACCATTCACAAAGTAAACAGATATGTGTGTTTTTATACCTACCATCAGAGAGAGAGAGAGATAGATAGAAACAGAAAAAAAAACAACAGTATGCTGTGTACAATGTACATGCTCACTTAATATAAAGGTATTACAAACGTGTGCTTTTTTTACAGCTACTACCAAACCAATGGCTATTAATATTTGTGTGCAAAGAAGTTTGTTATGCCATAGCATTGGACAGACAGACTACTGGCACGTATGAGTTGCAGTGAAAATTGGTCAGCATACCAATGCCCATAGCCACGTGTAATGCAATATAAAGTGCATTCTCTTCGTAGGTATACACCATAACGCCGATCATTATCAATGGTATATTCGATAGTTAGTGGAAGTGAAAAATTTTGATATTTTTGAATACTCTTTTATAGATATATAGAACACGTTGGATCATGAATAACAATGGTAATCAATATTACTCGATATCTACGATTTTTTAACCCAATTAATTGTAAGCGCTGGCTGTAAGATTCGTTATACAAATTAACAAAAGGAAAAAACAGAATTCATTTGCTTCCAATGTATAATGTATGTGAAAGCTTCTGACATTTGATGATGCATGTAGCATAGTAAACGGAAACGATTACTCGACTAGCCAAAGTGTCAAATGTAAACAAGGGTATTATTACAGTTCTCGCGAAGCTATGGGATGCCTATCACTGGTAAACATGTATGGGTTTAATGGTTTTGCCAGCTATATTCATGTTAAACGGCATAAAAGATTTAACCTATTATTACAACAGTCTTTCCCTTTGATAATATGGGAGAATCATGTTTGTTGTATGTGAAAGTAACGTATCACAACTGCAAGTAGCATTTTCTTCATCTTTATGATTCCATCTGCGTTGTTTCTTGTTTTGCCACACTTAAATGTTGCAATTGTTAGTTGCATGCACATATACATACGTTTGCATTATTTTATACTTTGACATTATCAATTTGAACAAACATAAACCGTTATTACATTTTGAGTAGCTGCATACGCAGCAGCCAGCATTTGTATTCTTCTTCTGCTGCCTTCCGCATCCGGAGTTCGTTGTTTTTACTATTGTCGTGTTCCTCGTATTACTTTGGTACTCCTATTATTTTTTACATTTATGCTAAATTGCGTACTTATGTGCATATTAAACTAAATTTTATTGTAGTCCCTCACATCTTTTTTTACATCATTCTTGTGATTGTATGTGCATTGCCTGAGTATTTGCACTTTCGAGTAAAGGTGGGTGGGTGGTCGTTGTGAAAAGTGAATTCGAGCAAACGTTCCAAGAACAGTTTATTTTTTTAATATGTGTGTGCAACATGTAGCAAAGATAAACACAAAAATTGCAAAATGTGAACATGTGGCCGAATCCTCAATTTGGGGAATTTCAACTATATGCCATGGTAACACCCACATGCGAAAATCTTTGGAGCACTCCCACGCTCGACCGTACAATGGCTCTGGGTTGTGGCTATTAAAGATAGTTACGGCTACATGTTGAATGGCTGCACACAGTCACCTGCTGCTAGAGAACATTCAACATTTAGTTTGTCGTTGCGCAAGGTATGTTCGTACAGAGCTGAAACATGTTAAAACCTGCATTGTAAAAATTATAATTGCGTACATTCATGAGATATATATAAAGGTGCCAGCTTTGTGGGTCAATCTTATTAAAATCGTTTCAATTATTTTTGTATAGGTACTATTAAAAGATTAAAAAAAAATGAACAGAAATCTTCGATCGAAACACTAGGATATTTTCTGAAATATTATAACAAAATAAAATCTATCGGCCTTATTCATAAAAAATTTCTAATGTGGATATGAAGATTTCTTTAGCTATTGTACAGTTTAGCTCTAAAAAACCTCTCAAAAATTGTATTCATAAACGTTTGTTACACAGTGCAACACACTTTTTCGGGGGTGAACCAAACTAATATAAAACGATTGCATTTGAACTCAGTAACAAAACCTTAAACCAAATTTTGCTCCACTACGTCACAAATTTTTTTGGTCAAAAGTCGATTAAACAGATATGTAAAATCATCTATAAAAATACTTTAAGCGTATTTATTGTCTTCTTAACCCTCTAGCTCCCACCCGTATGGGAAATTTTAGGCCCAATTTTGAAAAACTGTTTAAAAGTCAACTTTGAACGGAGGTCAAGGCTTATAATCTTCGATAGAAATATTCTCCGGAAAATTTCACTTAGAGTCACCGAAGACAAATAGCTTCTATGAGTCAAAGGTTTCAAAATAAAATCAAAATGAAATGTTAATGGAACGTTAAGAAATTTATTTTTGAGCAAACAGTGCAACACACTTTTTCGGGAGTGAACCAAACTAATATCAAACAATAGCATTTATCCTTAGTAACAAAACCCTAAACTCCATTTTGCTCCACTACGTCACAATTTTTGTTGACAGTGGTTTAATGTTTGTTTTTTTTGGTCAAAAGTTAAATAAAAGATAATGAAAAATCAAGTGTAAAAATAGATTTGGGTTGGTTCATGTCTTCAGAGACCTACATTAAAATGTTCCGGGGAATATATCCTCGGAACATTTTAACCCTCTATCTGCCACCCATGCTTAACATTTTAAGAAATTTGACTTTTAAGCTGTTTTTTAAAATTCATCGTAAGATGTCCCATACGGGTGGGAGCTAGAGGGTTCAAATGTTCTGATGAAATATTCCCCTGAAAATTTTAATGTATATCTCCGAAGCCATGAACTATCTCAAATGTATTTTTACACACGATTATTCAAATTCTTTGATTCGACTTTTTACCAAAAAAAAACAAACTTCAAACCACTGTAAAAATAATTTGTGACGTAGTCGAGCAAAATAAAGTTTAGGGTTTTATTACTGAGGCCAAATGCTACCGTTTGATATTAGTTTGGTTCACTCCCGAAAATGCTTGTTGCACTCTTTGCTTAAAAGTATCCTTCTTACTATTTAATTTTAATTTTATTTTATTTCCTTTGACTCGTTGAGGTTATTTGCCTTCGGTGACTCTTAGTGAAATTTTCCGGAGAATATTTCTATCAAAGATTTTAAGCCTTGACCACCCTCCAAAGTTGACATCTAAACAGTTTTTCAAAATTGGGTCAAAAATGTCCCATTCGGGTGGGAGCTAGAGGGTTAAAATGTTCTGAGGAAATATTCCCCTGAATGTTTTAGTATAGGTCTCCGAAGACATGAAATACCCAAAATGTACTTTTACAGATGATTTTTCATATTCTTTGAATCGACTTTTGACCAAAAAATTCAAACTTCAAACCACTGTAGTGGAGCAAAACGGAGTTTAGGGTTTTGTTACTGAGGTCAAATGCTATCGTTTGATATTGGTTTGGTTCACCCCCGAGACAATGACCCTCAAATTGTGTCATAGTGTTATCAGTCCCTTAGCTTTATGTGATCCGGTGGCAACGCCAACTAATTTGGTCATTAATGATATATGTTATAAAAAGTAGCTTTATATTCGGATACAAAAGCTTTATAATCGGATACAAAACATTTATTTGAACTTATAATAACTATAGAACGTTACTGTAGCACGATTTTTCATAGACTACAATTAACATGGCGGTAAGAAACAGTTTAAGTAAAAAATGGCATACAAAATTGAATTTTTGTTCTCTTGTTAAAATAATAGTCGGATACCAATTACATTATTTCCTTGTTTTGATTGTTTATACATCACGAATATTATTTCATTATTAACAAATAATTTTTGAAGATTTTTGGAGAAATATTTTTTGAAATGGAATTCATGAATGAAAAGTGTCTATTTATATACGTTTCTATGTGCGCAATGATTACGAAGACAATTTCCTACACGACGAATACATGCAACGGCTCTTTACAACATGAAAAACGCCTAAAAACTCAAAACAAAGGTCTCAAATTCATAAATATACAATAAATTGTACAAACGTCAAGTTATAGCATGCTATAATTAGGGACAATCCTACATTAACTTTCTGAAGATATAAATCGTTTATGAATACAGTTTTCTCGAAATTTGCTTAAAAATGGTTTACAAGCCTCTTACAACTTTTTATGAATAAGGCCGTATAGTTTTCGAATCCCAGACAGAACGTGCGATTTTTAAATTTTTCAAATAATAATATCACACATACTTTTCTGATTTTATTAGTCTGAGGAAGGAAAGTAAGTAACATTTAGAATTACAGTTTCCCTCTCCCCTCAAAAAATATTTGTTTACTATTATCCACATTTATTACAGTTTTAGTGTTTTTTCAAAAAAAAATTGTTAAAGTGTGTCCTAAGAGAAATATATAATTTGGTTAATTATAATCGTATAAATATACGGTGGAATATAAATGGGAATATTAATGCAATAAATAAGTAGGTGCTGGAATACAAATTGTGGTGACGTCATCTATTTGCAAAAAACAATTTTGAAAACTGAAACGTAAAAGAGGTTATTGGGAATTTTGATTTTAAATCATTCATTACTAAAGAATTATTTCAACAGATTAAAATAATTTTCCATTTGCGTATTTTTGTACAAAAATATCAGAAATCGATGTGTAGTACTTAAGGTACAGTCTGACCCACAATTTTTCATAAGAAGAGCCTAATAGTTGTCCCCACATGATTTTTCTCTATTATAAGATCAATAAAGTGTCATTTAGTGCGTTGACTTAATAGATTGCAAACGTTGTTATGTTTACAACTATGGGTACATGGGGATTTTGCCCCATCCACAATGGTAATAACTAGTTAGGGAAATAAAATACTTGCTTATGCTTTCGCTCTTGCTTTTTCTCAATGCATTTCTACAAAAAAAATATATGACTGCAAATATATTTAAAATAAACCCTATTCTTAGACATGACCTCAAAACCCTCCTTTCCAAACGGACAACCTTAAAAGAAAACAACAAATAGCTAACTTAAAAAAAAGCTATATCGCATGAGATTTTAACATGTACATTAGGGATATAACTTTTTAACAATTTTTTAAAATATCAAAATTGGAATAGCACAGTCCAATAGAGCATAAACAACTATAAGGGAACGCATATTTATTTTTTCGCTAAGGTCAAAAAAAGTTCACGCACCAACCGCGATAAAGTTTTGAAAATTTTTAATTTTCTTTTTGTTAAAGAAAAATTAATAATATGTTTATTTTAAACAAAAAATAGCTCAAGTATGAAATTTCATTAATATTTAGAGATGGTAAGAGATTTTTCCGCAAACCAAAACGTATCTTTAACCTTTTTTAACGAAAAAAAAATAAAAATGTGTAACGAATAATCTCTCCTAATGCTAATAGTTAATTAGTTTAATTTTTATCTTTCAATAACTAACTCATAATTTTTCTTATTTTTATTATACGAGTACATATGTAACTTTCAGTACTTTATCAAATAATAAAAATAAAAAAAAAAACAAATAAATTTTTAAATAATTTTTTATACACCTGTTTAGAAAAACCAATTGGTGCGTGAACTTTTTCCAGAAATATTACAAAAGGTTATGATTTTCGTGGTTACTAGGACATGGTTGACCTCATGGTACTATGCCAAAAAATTGGTTATACCCCTAATGTACATACGTTTTCTTTTTAGAGCAAGCGGGGTGGTAAAACAAATCATGCACAAACTTCTAATAGTAATATTGCTTAAACTTTAACTTAAACTTTAACGTATCTTGAAATCGTTAGTACTTTCTTGCTTCGACTACGTATTTCTACGTTTTGACCCTTTCATCTCATTGTGGCTTTTTGTGCACAGGAAAAATTTATGTTCTCTGCTAACCACTCAGACATCACTTGGGTTCGCAGTTAGAGGAAGGGTAAGTGAGTCTCTTATTGAATGAACATTAATTTTTTTCATCAAAGGGAATACATCGCACTCATTATTGATGATTGGTCAGTAATTAAGTTTTGAGTTTAATTTATCGGAAATGCGATTAGTAACTTTTCTATTGTGTGTCCGTGGGAATGAAGAAATTAAATCAAACTTCTAGAAGTCAAAGCGAAAGGAAAAGGCAAACACAGCAACATCGAAAGTAAATATTGCGTGTGCTAATGATGTTTTCCCAAATCATCGACAAAAGGTAAAAATTACAAAATCAAACGAAGCTGAAACCACAAGAAAAGTTAGAGGTGCTTTCACACTGTTTTTTCCTTCCACTTATTCAAATCACAGAAAGAGAGAGAGAGAGAGAGAGGACGAGGAAGGCTACGACGAGTGGAAGCAGAATGGCACCATAAAGTAAATTATAGAAGAACACAAATTAATGCACAACAGTGGTGAAGCAAAGAAAAACTTTTCTATTCAATTTCCTTTTACGACAAACAACACAGCAACAATAAAATCTACTTTGATTGCAGTCATTTGTTAAAAAAGCAACAATAAAATACTTTTTCTGTTCACTATTAAATCCACACTTAAAAGTCACTTCGAAGCCAAGGAGCAGGAAGAGTCCTGCCAACCCACCCGCCATCCATTAACTTGAAAGGAAAACGCCAGAAAAGTTTTCGCCAACAACAAGAAGTTTACTTAAGCAGTAAATATGACAACAATTTGCAAAGTATTTGTATGAACATCGAGTGAGAGCCAGCGATGCCAAGGCCTCATTAAGGATACATTTTCAGGATATTTATTAAACTCAGATGGTCCTCTAGCCAGTCGTTGGCAATGTGTCACTTCATTTTTATGACAAATTAATTGCAAAATAAATTTTAAATACGTTCTCAATATTGAAATTCTGCCGTGGACGATACTCGTTACAGGGAACTTGTATAAATATCGAATAATTTGTTAAGCCGTTAAAATAATTATCGATAGTAAAATAAATGACGTTCCTCTTTTCACACTGGTGTCGTAGGCTTCTCGCATCATGCGCCATTGACTGTTGCTAATAATTTATATGAAATTCATACCAGCACCCAAAGTTTAGTGTTATGAAATACTCTAAACTTTTCGGTTTAATGAGACAGCAGCATATTGTGCAGCTCTAACTTTTCCACGCTGAAAACCTTAATACATACATACTCTGCTACCAATTTTGTATGAAATCCTTTGCCTATATTGGCGAAATTATTTATTGTTATGACACATAATTGAAAAGGTATATTAAGGCTTAACAGTTGTTAATGATTCACTTGGAAACTATTATTGAATATTTAGCTAATATGCAGGCTGTTGAAGTTTTTCCTAGTCCAGTTAATTTTGTGTGAAAATTGATAGTTTTTTCTTATGAAACTAAATCAATTCTATATTAAATTATAGTGCTACAAATTTATTCATATAACTAATTTTATAAATGGTAAATACTAGGTTATCATTAAGCTTAAGGCTGTTTGCGGCACCATAATAACTTTTTATCGCTATTCTACGGTCTACATTTGATGTGGGTATAAGCACTTTTATTTATCGATTCACTATATCTAGTCTTTTCCTCTCTCTATTTTTTCCCGCGATACTTTATATTTACCTCTGTTAGTAAAGTATTCGAATAGTAGTGGCTGCTTAAAATGATATGCTCCTGTCCTCTGCGGCCTACTGTACTCTTTCCTCATTTCGTCGATTTTTTTAAGACGCCCGTTATTCCCCTTCTCTTCAATGGAGTTCTGATTTTGTCCTCTTTTACGCTGGTAATCAATTTTTTTTATTGAACACACGGTCTTAAAGATGATTCTTTTATTTCTAGGCTGACATTATTTTTTTGACGGCATAGCCAAGGTACATAAACTTAACCAGAAGTTATAATTGCCAAACATCGAGACTATATATTCGTCATATAAGAACGCATTGTTTGTCACCACTTTTGCTGTATACTTCTCAAAAATTTTACTATAGTTACTAGCGGCCTATGAAATCCTTTTAAGTAGTCCGAAAGTCGTTCACAATATTTTGATGTTAAACTAGTGGTCTAGGGCCAATGATTGAATACCCTTACACTCGTATCCTTACACTTTTTAAACGATCACTTTTTGAAAAGACCAATTTTCCCCTTATGCTACGAATATATGTCCATTGTTGTTGTTGCATTCATTTCCTTTGTGTACTTTGGCAATAAGGCAACATTTAGTTGAACGAATTTTAATTTAGATCTCATAAATTATTTTGTCAATATGACAAAGATTTCGTATAACTTTTAAACTTATAAGAGTTTCATGTTCTAATGGAGCTCTTAACAAAGAGCCAAACAAAAGGATCCTAGTACATATCCATGTGTGCAACTAGGGATGCATGCGCATGTATGTGTATATGTATATCTATGTGAATGCATTTGCGTGTATATGCATAAACGCAAAATTTGTACACCTCAGTGTTGACCACAATAAATTTACATGCTTGGAATTCTTTGATGAGCTCCCAGATACACTACACTTCCCATCGTTTGCTATATATAGAATAGCAAATGGAGAGAACAGTAGAATATCTATGATTCATTTGAAGCTCTTGTTCGTTTTGGACGTTGTTGCATGATACGTATCTTCCTGTTTCTGGGAAATTGCTTTACCACAAAAGTTTGTCATTACTTGAGTAAATTATTCGACAACGACTTTAGTTTTGTTGTCTACTACTAAACAAAGTTGCACTCACATTTTTTACGCAAACACACACACATAAATCACATGGAAAAATTATCCTGGCGAAGAGGGTGGGGGAGAGACAAACACCTATCTTTGATAAATTCATTTCGTAAATAAAGTTGGAATTTTTCGATTTTTTTTTTGAAGGAAATTGATTGACATTTTTCATGATTGTAACACTTACACAAACATAGAGCAAATGTGCATACGCACACACCTACATTCGTTTTACATTTACTATGTTTATACTGAAAATTGAGGTTTATCTGTGAACTTTTGTTTTGACTCCTTTTTACTTTCAGGTAAATAAGCATAATATCCTTAAAAATTTTGATGAAATTTTGTCATTTGTATTTTGTGCAAACTCCTCTTTGGTTCGAGGCCGATGCCACCAGGTTACAACTCCAGGGTTAGGTACTCTACGACCTACTGGATTGCCCTCAGTTTGTGCTTCTTGTTCATGAGTTGCAAATCTTTACGACACGACATCTTCGTTGTGTTGACAGACTTTTGTCGGAGCTCAGCAGTTTCTTTGCGAGATTGAAAGGAAAAATTTTATTCACTACTTTCAAAGTAGTCGAAGTGAAATTGTTTTGCAATTTTCATACCAACTGTTTTTTGTCAACTTTTATAGTTTTGTTCAACTTTACGTTGGGATGGATATTTTCCAATTTCTTTTCGATGACATGATAAAATTTCGTATTTGATTTCGGAGAAACAGGCAGCCTTAGATGGAGTAATAGAGAGCAACAAACGGCGATATAAACAAAACAAACTTTGTTGCAACAAATAGTTTTGTTTTCCGTATTATGACATTTTTGCATACTTTTTGCTTTTTTGGTGGCACTTTGTCTTCAAATTTGTTGTAGTACATTTATTGTCCAATAGCAAACAACAATCAGTTGGTGTAGTTACGAGAACAAACTATTCCAAATCAACTAATGACATCATTTTTGTGACAAAAGTAATTACAATATACTTATCCTCGCAGTGAGAACAGATTTTTATCAAATATCATAAATGAATAAATAAACTTTAAACGTTGCCTGCGATTGTTTAGCATATTTTTGCCAAATCATGATCCCAGATGCTTTGGATTGGACAATTAATGACTGCGACATGTCACGTAAGACCTCAGCTTATCAATATATTTGGTGGCCCTCATTAGTTTTTTTCTATTTTTTTATTTGCTCATTGTCAATTCATTTAGAGCAGGCTTTTATCACGCTTCGGGCGCATTTCGCGCTTTTGGCTGGTGTTTTTGTAACCACTGCAATAATTTATATGTTAAGCCAATTTCAAATTGTAAAAATTACCATTTTACAGTGTTAAATAAAAATTAATTACAGCAATTTATTGTTACGCTAAATTTCCACCACACGCTCCCTCTGCATTTCATATACACATATACATGCCTATGCTAGGATGGGTGGAGGGACATTAGTGAATAAATGAATTACGAGGTTTATAATTGGCGCAGAGGCGTTTAACTTATGGAGGGGTGACTTGTCTATTCGCATGGCATCAGTGTATTTTGTATAAAACAACATTTGTGTCAAAATATTTTAAGTTCTATATGCATAATTGTTAATTAATAACCTTCTGTTTTTATACACACACTACAGGACCAGCTGGCGTTTGGACAAATCTGAACGCATTTCCGAATCTAGTTCAATTAGTAAGTTCTGCAATATGCAATGCCCATTGATGACGGATGTCACAAAGTACAATGGACTTTGTCTATAATTTTAAAGGTACTTTGCTAATGATTGTACGACCACGTGTAGATTCAAATATACAATTATTTTAAGTGACAAGCTTCGAAGGAGATGTACTGCTAAATTGGGAGCCAGCTGTACTTATTGTCACTTTTTATAAATCAAGAAACTTAACAGTTATAGAAATTATTTTTCTTCTTTCCACTTGAGTCGAATTGTAAAAATTGCAGAAATGGAATTATCAGAAGGCGCGATTATTTATTGTTTAGATTACTTATTGGTTACCTATGCAGACTTAAAGAATTCTTTTACTTCGATGTCCACTTATTATCTGATGATTTTCGTTATACACTATTCCTCATTTCTCTATTTTCTCTTTAAATAATAATGCAGATCGGTTTGTTTATATTTGGAAAACAAGTTACATCTTCTCATTAGTAAATAAATATTATTCACTCGTGTAAACTTATACATATTCACAATCCGATTTGGTTTCATATTACTTTTGACTAATAACTCTTCTAATTCAGATATTTCACTACTGCCTATGACTATTTTCTTTTGTTTGTTTCTGAATTTATATCCTATATGGGAGTTAATTCCAAAATTGTGCGACGCCGCTGTCCACCTTGCAGTTTATGGGGGCAAATGTTGTAAGCGACATAAATAATTTGTCTGTCCCATTTTAATTTGTTTAGTCAATGTTTGCGATATAATGCTCTCGCTCTCGTTGTTGTTGTGAAACGAAACTAATGTGTCATAATTAAACCGAAAATGAAACGAGAACAAATAAAAATGTTAGACCACCAAACCACAATCATCACCAACTATAACCGTAAGCAAATAACTGGGTCTACCTCTGTGCTAAGCCCCACTAACCGCCAACCATCGAGCAGGCCGTTCAGCTATTTAGCCCATCCCGGACATTCGTCTATACCATTTCGTACATTGCCGTCCCAAAGTAACGCACAATAGTGTCATCAGTAGCTTTCCAAGTAGTGCGGCTGGTAACGGTTTATTTTGTGGCATTATTACAAACTTCTACGGCAGCAGCAGTAGCCGAGGCCGGACAGTCCGCCTGGACACTGGAGTTTCCAGCTAATTTAACCGTTTGGGAATTGTAAAAAGTGCTTTGTCATAATCAGCTCTAGGCAAGGTGGTGGTTAACGGACTGTCAGGGAAAAAAAACCTTCCTTTTTGTACATTTGTTGACTTGATAATAGGCTGTCACATAATTAGGTTGTAAATTTTCGGTTCCTATGTGCAATAGCAGGCGAAGCTAATAATCGAGTTGTTTTTGTTACTGCTCCTAGTGTTTTTTTCTTTCGTTCGTTCGGTCGTCCTTCCCTCCTGCAATGTAAATTGAAAAAATCATTCTAATTTAGCAAACAATAGTAGTAGATATAAGCGCCATTAAACTTAACAGAGATAATCCTTGTGAAAACGAGCCAAAGTATGTTAAAGTCCATTTGAAAAAAAGAAAACAAAGATGATAAAAACTTTTGTTCACAAAAACCGGCAGCAGCAGCAACTGAATTTATTACTATTGTAGGCAAAAAAAAACGAAAAAATAATTGGAAGACATTATCGGATGCGTTATCTTTGAGGCCATTTCATTTTAGGACATAATTAACGCAGAAAAAAGTACTTGAAACAAACAAACAAACAGACGGACGGTCGGACAACCAGGGGCAGACAAAATGACAACAACTACAGCAGGAAAAACAAAACGGACGTCTCGCACGCTGGTGGCAGAACCCACAAAAATGTTTCATAAAACAACGCAAGTAATTCTTGATTAACATTTACCACATTCTTTGCCAGACTTGATGACGCTCCTCCAACCAGCAAAGTCAAGACAGGATACATGAAGCGCGACTACTTCTATCGTTGGAGGGGGTACACAATCCCACAACAAACAAGATAGTACATTTTGAACGTATCAAAAGTAAACTGCTGACAGTCTGCTGACTAGATAAAGAAGTCCTTGCTAGGACCAATCAAAGCTGCAAAGAAAATACTGGCAGTCAGTTTGGGTGGGGTCAAGCTAAGACCCCACACGAACGGGGAAAAAAGAGTCAAAGCTGGCGAAAGTGTATGAATGTGTACTGCTTGCATCACTCGTACGTATAACTAGACACTAGACTGCGCAGTCCTGCTAAGTCCCCAGTGTCTAATTTGGCTTCGAATGAATACGCACGCTAGTCGGTAAGGTGGAGAGTATCTTGCTCTACTCAAGTCGATTTGCAAGTAAATAAAGAGATTAGCATAGTGGTAGTGACTCCGAGCGAGATGTGGCTCAGACATTGTGCATAAAATTTGTGAAATGGTTATTTCTCGATGCTTTTTGTCTTATGAATAGTAAAGCGACCACGTATTGGGTCAACAAAGCCAAGGTGAGAGAGTGTAATGAAGAGTGATATGGGATACAGTTGGCAGCAGATTAAAAACTAATGATGATAAATACGAGCAAAGCCCCCAGAACTTAATCACCAGCAATCGCTGCTACATATTCTTTTCACAATGGAATTTAATGTTTATTCCTCTTTGTGTACAATTATCCTACACATTTGCATATATCTTGTCCTTGCAGCACGAGGGTTCTTACAAATTATAGGTAAACTTTGGCATTATTTTGTTATTCGCCTTTTGTATGCGGCACATACATAATCATTGCAGGCTTGCTGACAAGTGTGATTTATGCCCTTCGTCGCATTTAGATTGCCAAGTTGTTCCAAAATAAATGTTCACACTCTAAATGCTCCAGTAGGAGTCCCATGCAAAGCTACTATGGTTTTAGGCGCTCGCTTTGGCTGATTTGAAAGCTCGTTCTGCATTTCCGTTGCTCTGAATACTGGCACTCTCTAAGGCGCGACAAGGACACTTTTGAACTCACACCTGCTGCAGGACAACACGCAGTGTTGACAACGACAATGTGTTCCAGTTGGTTTCAGCGGCGTTTATATTTAAATAGTGTAGCGTTGGGTGTGTGTGTGTGTGTGAGTATAGGTCAGTTTTATGTGGAGCCCAGATGATGGCAAAGCTCATTGTGTTTATTGCCTCTTGTTAGGTTGTTTGGCGTTGTTTTGCACCTAATTTCTGCCCGAAAATGCCAGCAAAGTTTTACGTGAGAAACACATGTTAAGTGTCACAGATTGCTATTGTTTGTTGTGCACTGGTGCCCATTTCCCAGACGAGCCATCCTTTGTGTTGTGCGTTTCTCACAAGGACAAAGTTTTGATTTGTCGCTCTAAAAAAAAAAAAAGTTTGTTCTAAGGTAATTTTTCATGGCAAATCATAAAGTTTGTCTTTCGATTTTCCATTATTTTATCGCTTTTTAAAGCAGCAATCCATCAGTCCATCTACTCGCCATTGCCATCGCTTTCGTTGCGATTCAACATCTAATGGAGCTTCCTTATGGCGGTGCTTTCATTGCTGCGAAAGACAAAGTTTTTTGTTCGATTCGTTCCAAATTTTTATTGAACATTGCCAACGAGACTCAAAGATTGATATTAATGCGTTTAAAAGTAATGCGTCATTTGTGCTTAGATTTACAGGACTAATTGTAAGTTCGAAGGACATAAATAGCCAGCAGCAAAAAAGAATGAACCAATAAAATTACCATGAAGGTTGCGAGTTATGGAACATTTTCAATTGTTAATCTATAACAACTTTGCAGCTGCACTGCTGTTTTGCAATATGAAAACAAATCGTTACACCAAAAACCAGAAGGTAGTGAACACACTCACACACACACTGCTATCCCATAAAACTGCAAAAGTTATTCACAGCAAGAAGATAACGAAAAAAACATCGCCAGGACACATAAAGGAAACTGCAAACTAAAGTCATTTGAAGTAATTTTTATTTGCCTTTTTCCATATTAATTTGAATTTAGATTTCCCGCGTGTAAGTTGCCGCACGCTTCATGTTGCGTGCCGGTTGTCATTCGCTACTCTGTGGCTGACTGCGGCCGGAGCTGCCGAGCAGTGTTTACTTGGCCAAGCGTATTCGAAAAATGTAAACGAAACGACAATAGCGTAAAACGCAGACACGGACTTCCGACTGAGGCGAAATGTTAAAAGTACAACGACACCGTGGGGACAATTTTTGTCAGCACAAGTCGTTTACATCTCCAGCACAACAAAAAAAAACAACTTTAAAGCAATTGCCACAACTTTACATCATGCTGCCTCTTGCTCACGGCTGATGTTGGCGAAACTGTTATTTTTTGTCTTCCGCATATCCACCTATATCTTCAGCCAGAAACAGTGGTATAAAATATGTAATGAACACATCGTGTATTTTCATATAATTTTAAAACAAAAATATCAAGTTTTTAGAAATTAAAGACTAAAACCAATAAAATTCGGAATTTGGAGGACAGAAAGAAGTAGGACTGCGGGAGCCTTGAATTTGCTAGCATATGCAGTCGGTGGGGGGACTCGTGTCCTTTTCTTCCTATCTGCAGGTCAACATTTCAATAATATTATATGGACTCCCTATTTATTTAGAACTTGGAAATACGTTGCAATGGATACTACTACTAATGGATTCAATCAAAATACCCCTAAACCATTAGCAACTAAATGATCTCTATAAACAAAATTTAGTGAATTGCATAGTTCAAATACACGCATCTTCTTGATGTTGTTCAAAGTGATTTGCCTCGCTACACTCGTAACCAAATTTAATTCTTTAAAATGCAAATAATACATTGAACCACAATTAGTTGGAATTTGGCTACCCTAGTAATTATTCTTTCTTCACAGTTCATACGGGTTAAAAAAAAATAGTTAACGTTGTCACAACAACAATATCACTAGACATCTGCGAGTTCGTTTATTCGCTGTGTTACAACAACAATATGATCATTTGAAGAAATCTACTCTTAATTTAGCAATTATCAAGATATGCAAAGTATAATAAGTAAAGGTTTATTATGACTTACCAACATCCAGCTGAAGTTCGAAGGGGCCTTTTCTACTTTGTAATGATGTTAGATCCAATATAATTATGTAGTTGTTCGATCGATGATGCCAATGATATTAGAGATTGCATATCCTTATAATGATTAAATTTAACATCATCAGACTGTGATAATGTAATTTACTGTGATATTACCTGGGAATCCGTGATATTAGTTTAACTTAGTTTTAAGATAAAATGTTGAAAACAATTAAATTCAAGTCATAGTGATCAGAACTTAAATAAAACTTAATTTCCCTTTGCACCCCATGAATGAGGTATGGGATAGCTTCTCGCGTTGTTGAGAATTAATACGCGAACGTCACTGTTTGAAAAGATCTTACTAGACACGACGATTAAATCGACGCTTAATACTGCGAAGTTGCTGTCAACAACATTCGAGGGAAAGAAAATTTTATTTATTTTTTTTTCTTTTAAGATGGCTGGAGCCAGGTTTGAACCTGCGATCTCCCGCATGGTAGTCGCGTGTTCTAAACACTATGCCACGGCCGGTCCAAGTGATCAGAAAGCTGTTACAAATATATGAACATTAGGTGATTTTCTTTGAACATTACGAAAAATTAAGGCTCAAAAATGTTATTAATTATATTACACTTCGAATGTATATTATGCTAATATAAGCTTTTGTCGTTTGACGTCATTAAACTTGAAGTATAGGTAAAATGAATTTCAGAATTATAATCACTATTTCATTAAAATTCACTTCTATTAAGTTTACTATAAGAACAATTTCTGCTTTAAGTTCACTCTTTGAACATTACTGCGTAACACCTAGACTTAGCCATGAGGTTTTCGCGGGGCTGGAGACCGGGGACTGCTTTGGTTGTTATTGATGTCTTCTTTAGCTTATTATTTAGACATGCCGTATTTTGATGACTGTTTCACATGTCTTCTTTTGAAGTCAACCCACCACAGTTCTTGACCTGCATTTAACTTTATATAACCTTTGAATCCATTAAAATGGTTGAAGTAGGATGTTAGAAGATTATGTTGGTGGTCAAGACTAGTGTTTTGTAGAGCCAAGAAGAAGGTTATTCTTCCAATTTGCGATATTCATTAAAGTTGGATTTTTAATATTTCTGATAAAAAATTCGAACTGCTAGTACGCTGAGAAAGTATAAAATATCACAGCTGCCGCTTTGAGTATATTACAACGCTTTTCGGAATAGTTGCACCTTCCTCGATGTTGGAAATGAGCATCCGCGTATGGCTTCGTGGTGCGGGAAGATTGTTTGGTGTTTGTTGCGTGTTTCACTGTCACGTAAATTAACAAATTCTGCTGAAGTTAGAGGGCAGGTGAGACACGAATGCTGATGACGCTTTTCCTCTAGAGCAGTTTTGGATAACCTGTAAATGCATAAAGTTATTGTGATATTTACCTTGATTGGAATTAGATCAATTGATTTGCACAAGTTAAGTCAACACTTTTCTATATTTCGGCGGATTCTGAAGAAATTTACTGATCTTTGTAGGAGAAAATTAGGTCTTTCTTGTACGACGAATGAATGAAAAAGGAAGTAGTTCGATTTTCATTATGCCCACGATACTTAAGTTATTTGACAGTTGTTTTTTTATGTTCTTCACTGTCAAAATAGTTAGTGTCAAATAAGTTCGAGCAAGCAAAATCCTAAACCACTGTTAACAGCAAAGCCAGAGAAAGAAAATTGAATGAGAGAAAAATTGTTAAAATTGTTTCTGAATCGACTTAAATTGAATGAAAGTCCATTACAAATAATAAATAGATTTATAAATGCAGAGTATCGAACGAAAGGTTTTGCCCTCCAGCCAACATGCCAAGAGAGGCAAAAGCCGCTCAAATTTAAATGTACTACAAAAAAGTCTAAAACCATATAATAACCTGGAATAACTAGGAAAATTTAACTAAATAAATAAATTTATTCAAACTTATCTAACATAATCATTTCCCACATGCTTAAATCAATATTTGCAAAATTCAAATACTTAGTTGTGCAGCCTACAGAAATATGTATCACATTTTCTATTGCAACGTGTCAGCTAAGTCGCGCAAATCAAATACAGTATCGATAAAGTACGATCGCATCAACTTTTCAACCCACTGTGCCATGCTCAACAGCTTCGTTGGTTGCTACGACATTCATCTGTGGCTAAGATAGTCCTGCGCTGCACTACACCAATGAGAACATTGCAATATTTTTCTTATCTTACCATTCGGCATTAAGATGATTGCATTCCGTTCTTCATACTTTTGTGCCGTAGATGTGCGGCATCAACCTCGTCCGTCCAGCGATATCATCTGTCGAGCTCTTTTAGTTGCTTCCTGTTATGCAATAATGGTCACATTAGGATGTCGGTCGGTGTGTTGGCAGTCAGTTCTCTTGATGTCCTTCTATTCCCTTATGTTGTCGTTGTTGTTGTTGCTGATGCTACTGTTTCGATTTGTATTCCATTTGTTGTTGCAAACTCAAAAATATTTTCATAACTTCCGCAATTTCCCAGCGAATATTTAGATTTTTTTTGCAGTTTAATTTTTTTACAGTTTAATGAATGCGGTATAAAAAAGTTTTATTTTTATTTTTTTTTTTTACTTCTATGCCTTAAGGGTTAAATTGGTCGTATTATATAAGCTGGGGATAGCTTGTGCTACTTTGCATTTGTGTGTTAAGCCTCAGTAAGCTGAGAGAGTTTTGCAATAATAGCTTATAAAGTCTCACAGTTTACTGCTAGTATTCCCTGCCTTTCCGTTGTTGCGAAAAGTTTTTCGCAGTTTGGCCTCATTGTTGCAGTCGTTGTTGTTGTTGTTTAGCGGCAAAACTGGTAGTTGTTGGAATGCGAGTAATTGGAGCACGGAAATATGTTTTTATTGCCGTACGCAAAAATGAGAAAATGTCCGAAATCGTACATTTCCATTAAGACAAATTAATGAATTTAACATCTTTCTAGTTGCGAATAAGATAAAACAGCCAACAAGGTATTCGCAAGTTAATTAAAGGGTTTACATTGTTACAGTGCCAGCAGATAACCCTGGTTTCCATTCGAATGGGGATATCCACACTCAGAGACTGCAGCAGATGTTCAATCAGAGTGCAGCTACTGTTGTAATTGTGCATTTCACAAGTGCACAAAAAACTCAGCACCCTTTTTTATGAGAATATTCATTTAATTAATTGCTATATGCAACAATGATTGCACCATTAGTACCAGCAACCAGGGGGAGCTTTACCATCAGCGTCATCAATAACTATCAGCGACAATCAAATGGCGTTTGTTGGTGTGGCAGTGACAAGCGTTTGTTTCATCGCTACATGAACAAATAATGAAAATGTTGTTTAATACAACTTTGCGAAAATTCACTCATATTGTCGCTTGAATAGTTTTGCCAATTTGGATTTTAATCGTGCACGCGGTTTGATTGATCCACACGGTCAGTCACTCGATCCGTCAAAGTCGTCAGTCGTCATTTCGAAATCCACACACAAATATGACTTGTTTGGAAGGCCACCCGATGCGCTCGGTGCTGTTGCTCATTTGGTCAACGGAAAAAGGTGGCAAAGTTATTGCAAACTTTTTGCAGTCAGCATGAGGGAGTTTCTGGTTGGATTGATGCCGTTGCTAAGAGTTTTTAAAAATAAAATGATGCAATAAGTGGTCAACGTTTGGTGCACAGTGGACTGGAATGTCAATTACAGTGCAACATTATATAATTTGGACACTTTATTAAGTTACATGCAAACAAAGTTTAGAAAACATCAAAGTAATAGCTGAATACAAATTGTTTCAACTTGATAACTTTTCAATGGCAACACTTCAATGTTTAATTGAAAGTTTGTCCTACAAATACAGGATAGATTTCTAATATTACGGTATATATAATGCTCGTATATATTTTTTGGACAAAAACAGTACATTTCACTGTAATTTTGTAAAAAAGCAGTACATCGAAATGGAAAAACAGTACTTTTCGCAGTACATATTTACATAGCATATATATTTTATTACCGGCCGTGGCATAGTGGTTAGAACACGCGACTACCATGCAGGAGATCGCAGGTTCAAACCTGCCTCCAGTCATCTTAAAAGAAAAAAAAAAAATTTCTTTCATTGTCGGCTCCCCTCGAATGTTGTTGACAGCAACTTCGCAGTATTAAGCGTCGATTCAATCGTCGTGTCTAGTAAGAGCTACTCAAACAGTGACGTTCGCATTCGTCGATAAACAAGTAGGTGCCGTTAGTTGTTAATCTAAAAATAGAAAGCGTGTTAATTCACAACAACGCGAGAAGCTATCCCATACCTCATTCATGGGGTGCAAAGGGAAATTAAGTTTTTTTTTTTTTATATATTTTATTCAATATGTAAAAAAAATTAACAATCATTTCCAGAATCAACTTTTGTAGTTGTTTTGTATTTGTCGTTTGAAGCAATTTGAATAAGCAATGCCAGCTTCGTTTTGAGGTAATTGTTGAAATCAACGTATTGTACTTCATATTACATTTGACGGTCAGAATCAGATCTTGCACATCTAATCGGGTTTTGTCTGACGTCTAAGTTTTGTTCACTGCAGAGAAGATTCGCTCCACTGATGCTGAAGTTCTTGACAAACATAACCAGCTATGGGCAGAGAGCTCTCTGGGAGCTTCAAGAGCATAAGAATTCGTATTGATACGAAGAGGTTACAACAAAAAACAACAAAATGGACAACATGAGCAAGAGAGCCACACATGTATTCTAAATATCTCCACCCACCGATCCACATTTGAAACATTGCAATCTCTCCATTGCATAATTTTGTCGCTCGTTTTTGATATATGTAAATTGAGTGTGCAAATATACCGCATTTTCATTCCCTTAACCTGTTCGTAACGGCTTCGACTTCATTCCATTAGTATTAAAGCAGGCAAAATTACCGAAAAAATCAGTGCGTAAAGCAGCCATCTCAATCGAATTGTATCCATTGTCAATAACTTTTTGCTTTTCTGCTACTACAGCTGGGGATAAAAAATCATCCTCTTGACGCATTTTTAGTGTTTCTTCGAGCTTATTTTTGAAGTAAACAATATTATTGCATGAATTCTCTGTTCGCTGTTTATATTTCTATTATGTATCGAAAAACAGTACTTTGAGGGAGAAAAGCAGAAAAGCAGTACGCAGTTTTTGGTGTCGAAAAACAGTACTGTACTGCGAAAAACAGTACAGATACGAGCCTTAGGTATATATCAAACATTTACAGATGATACTACGCATTTAATTTAATTTCTTACAAAATTTCTCGTTGATGAGTCTGCAAGCCTTTCTGAATAATAATAAAAACATCTAGATGCTAATGAAACTGTGAATTTAAAATCTCATAAAAACTCAGAAAAGTAAAAGAGAAAATGTTTATGTTTTATATTTATGTTTCCCAACAATCGTGCTCTCATGCTCTCTCAAAAATTGTGAACATTGTTTCTCTGTCTTTATTTGTCTGTTTTTTTGATGAATGCGTAACAAAGACGCAAATACTCAGTGTTTTGAATCAAACAAAACTTTCGAATACGTGTGAATTGCCGGTCGTATCTGTGTGAAAAAAAAAACAATTATTGATGGATGACACAATTTTGCAAATTCTGTTGAACTTTTGAAATACTTTCTTTCGAATTGAGTCCATTTAAACGGCGTACCGACATTTCGCCCAATGTCATTTCGCCCAAAACCAAAAAAAAATACGCCCCCCAAAAATAGTAATAAAAAATGCCACAATGCCCAAAATTGTGTTTAAGCCACAAAATAAGGTTAAGACCGGAGGGACGTCCGCCCCTATTTTAATGCCACCTTAATACTTACCTTAAAGCTTATCTTTCACAGAATTCCCAGAGATAAAATTTCAATTCATGGATTTCAGTTCTCAAATTGATTTTGCAATCACTGTACGAGTAAATTTCACGATTGACTGACGTTGGGTTTACATTTTTAAGTTCGAAATAACTTCGAAGCACTTGTGCCAATGCCAATTGGATGGACACCAATGCTGCATGGTCAGGCATACCTATTACAAGTGCATGTGTGTTTGAGCAGGCGTATGTGTGTGTGTGTGTGTGTGTGTGTGCATGTGTTGTCATCAATCATCAAAGCATTACGATGAAAAAGTGTTAATTGCCAATTATGTATAAATTTATTCAGGCAAAAATATAATCAATCCAATCAAATACATAACTTTATTTAACATTTCACGTACATACGTGTGTATCAACTCCATATGACTTCAAATGGATGACCGCGAAGGGGGGTGTATGTGTACAATCGTGTGTGAGTGTGTGCGGGTGAGTGCGTATGCAGTATAAGTTTAATTTACTTTGCAACAGCTGCAATCGCAAGTCGACGGTAGTTTGTGCACTCGTTTGTGCGTAGGCATGTGAATGTGTATATTGGTGCACCAATGTTCATGGGAGGATATGTATATTCCAGTAATTTTTCATTTAAAACAATTGGCTCGCGCCTGGCAACGCAAATTACATGCAATCAAAGGAGTAAAGCGCTCGCATTTCACAAAACTAATTGCCAATTTATTTAGAGAATGTTTTTGTGGCAATTTACATATTTATAGATTTCAAACATAACTAATTTCAGACATCGCAGCAGCATTTTTATTAAATAAAACCACAACAATTTCGTGCAAATAAAAAAATACATCAGCAGCCGCACCGCATTACTGCGAATGTGGTCCAGACATTGGTAATGGCGAATTTTTTTCCAATTATAAAATTGATTATTTCCGGAACGCAGTAACCGCCATATACATCAACATTCGATTCACTGTCTTGGTGGCCAATGGCTGTTGGCGGTTGTTGAAAGGGTTGCGGGACATCAGCTACGTTATTATAAGCTTGTACTTGTACACGCTTACGTACAAGTTTCTCGCTTTGTATTGACACTACGGTAAAGGAATTTGGAAGACAGTCAGCCGTTCGCCCCTTTTCATGTACTCTTTCAAACATTCCAATGAATGAATAAATCTGTTCCGGTGAATGATCGAAATGGAAAAGTATTCCTTCGAAAAAATTGAATTAATTCATTTTGATCGTATTATTTTGCTTCCTGCTCCTCGTCCTGCTTTAGCTGCCTTTGTGTCCTTGCAGGAGATTTTCCCATGTGACTGTCATCATAATTATTATTGTATGCGTGTGTGTGGGTGCAAGCATTCGCAAATGAAATTCGCACACACTCACCAACATACATGTCGTCCTGTTTTCATTGTGTGACTAAAGAATGTCTGAGTCATGTTGGTTTGACGGTCGTTTGGTCGGTTCGTTGCTTGGTTGGTTGAGCGGAGTTGAGTTGCTTGGCGGGTAATTTCCATAAAAACAATAAGAAAGTGCTGCGACGCGTTAAATAACAATAATAATACGCATCGCAGAGGAAGAAATATAGTCGTGTTTGCTTTTTTATGCAAATACTCATCACATAGACAGACACCACGACGCACTCATGCACGCGTATACATGTAATTTGTTGTATGTATATGTTGTATATATGTATAACACTGAAACACATTGCCGTATCATCATGCATATATATAACGCGGCGGTGTCTGAATTTGTATATGTATTTGTATTATGTTATTTTCTTTCACATTTCTGACATATGGAACGCATTACATTTACTTCCACATGTCAGTAGAAATACACACATGCAAACACTCACACACGAGTATTATAATAGTAATTATAATAAATATTTAACAAATTTAAATGGAGCTTACAAAGTCAATGTACGAAAAATTTTATGAAGAAAATAATCTTAAAGCTTTTGAAGGCAGTCGAATATGTAACTAATGTATATTTCTTATAAAATTCATATTGTATAAATTAGCTATATCTGGGAAACTTTATTTGCCTTTAAATATCCATTAATATGTTTAAAATAGTAATAAAAGAAAAGATTCAATAGAAATACAATGTTTTCCATTATTACTCACATTTATTGCGAATAAACTAAGAGATGTTTCTTCCATTAAGGAAAATAAGGTATAATTAGTTTCACACGGCATATATCTACTTTGAAAATTCAAAATTTGTTTATCTTTTACTGACCAAACGAGTGCAAAACACAACGAAGACCATATGGAATTACCCTTCAGATTGCTATCACCATTCACCAAATTAATTCACCTTTGTCATTTAGTTGTAGTGCTCACATTTATACATAAGGACAATAAATGATGCTGCATTTTGAAAAGATTAATTTGACTCTCAGAATGACTTCATCGTATGACAAATGAACTTGTTTTTAATACTGATTTGATTTCAAAATGATAGAGGGGTTGAAAGTAATCGTAATATATTTATTTTGCAACATATTACCATGTACATATGGCTGACCTTCAGTGGCTGAAATTGGGGCTGGGCTTGTAATCGTCCCGTATAAAAACAATAAATGTCGTTTGGGGTTCGCATTCCAACTGTAGTGCGTTAAGAACTTTTCGTTGCAACAATTTATGGCATGCCACATAAATCGACTTAATGAGCTTCCAGTGTATAGCAATTTCATATTTTCATATCCTCAAACTGCCTCCTCTCTAACAACAAATGATAAATGGCTGTAACTGGAGCAGTTAGCTGCTTCTTGCCTTACGCCAGGACACACATGGTTGTGTGTTGCCCATATTTTGGGGGTAACCAGAAGCCTTTCATGGTTAC
This sequence comes from Muscina levida, assembly GCA_964034835.1. NCBI lineage: Eukaryota > Metazoa > Arthropoda > Insecta > Diptera > Muscidae > Muscina > Muscina levida. Next base: position 151,226,542 of record OZ035883.1, on the reverse strand, counting down.
CGAAAAATGTTGCGAAAATTTAATATCAACGCTTTTCTAGAAAAGGCCAATGATATTACTGTTATTTATTTCTTTTCCGTATGAGATTGTGTGGCAAAGCACCAAAGCCAACGAAAAAAAAACTGACCTATGAACTGGCATGGAACTTTAGAAATTCCCATTCAGAGGGAACTTTGGGTAAAGGCTACAAATATCTATGTATATTCACACTAAAAATATTAGTATATAAAATATTTGTAATAACATTCAGTATATTAAAATAATAAATTAAAACAGTTAATATGGTGCATAGGAATGGGAATATACCAACAAAATGTTTATGTTTAACTCATAATTCGTTAAGGTCGTTTATCAGTTAACGCCTCTCCTCGACCCGGTGGGATGACTTCCCACTTGCCACAACCTCCCAGTCGTCCAATTCAGACGTCCCAGCAGTTGAGAAGCTGGTGATAGAACCCATCGGAGACACGGCGGCATCGTGGCATGTCATAGCGTCGGAAAATTCGGCAGTTTCTCGGTGTAATTCTAATGTTTGGACCATGTTAGACAAAGGGGGTATTGGTAGCTGACGCTGCAAAGTCTCAGAAATAGATGGATAAATGTTGGTCGTTGTTTGAGATGTTTGTGGCCGAAGCTGTGCTACTGTCTTTGGATCAGCCAATTGGTCAGTTTTGTCAGATGTATTTTCAAATACATCATCTTGATCACCCAGGGGGAGAGCGCTAAGTATTACCTTTAAATTCGATTCAATGGATCCTACTGGCAGAGCACTTGGCGACACATCTAACCTCGATTGTGGGTTGGCTTCGTCGAAATTGATATCGAGTTGTGACCTTTCTACTAAAATCTCTGGAGCTTTGCTAATATCTGTTATATCTGTTCCAATTGACGACTGATTTTCCAAACTTGGCATAGACATTGGAAGAGCATTAAGTATCGCTTTTAGATTCGATTCAATGGGTCCTAGTGACGAAACAGTTGGTACCAGTGTTAACGGTGCATTTGTGTGGGTTTCCATAACTTTCGTAGCTAAATTGTTGCTTTCGTTGGCTGTCATAGGTGTGGACTGAGCCAAAGGTTGAGTTGGTTTTTTATTTTTAGCCTTATTCAGCTTATTTGTGTCAGGCATCATCGGCTGATTAGCTACTCTGAAATTATAACCGAAATATTTTTGTAAAAATTCATTCGTCCGTTGAATGCGTTCCTGCTGACGTTCTAGACGTAACCGTTCAAAGGGATCGGAGTCTGAATCTATAATTACACAGAAGCACACTTAAGTCGTATACAATTGTAAGTAACTGTGACAGCATGCATACCACTTTCATACAATGATTCCGATGCTATCTCAACCTCTTCCGTTTCTTCCGTCAAATCATCCTCTTCGTAGACCTCACACTCTTCCTCAATTTCGATTTCTTCCTTCTCCACCGGTAACCAAAGCGTGTCTGACTTCTGCTGATCAATTAAAGTGTCCAATTTCAATATTATCGACTCCATAGACGACATCGTAGGTCTATAGGAGGTTATATGCTGAATGCTTTCGACGTCCGACACTGATCCCTGCCTTGATGTGCTCAACGGGTTTGTAGCGACTACTTCCTCCTCCGAAATTTGCGAAAATCGTTGAAATGCTTCTTTGAATCTTTCACTTCGTATACTGACAATAGAGTTTTGTCTAGACTTGGCATCCAAGGAAGTATCATCCGCAGCCTAAATTAATAGAAGAATTCATATGTAATGGCAAACAGAGCGATCCCACCCTCTGCCTCACTAACCGAAAGAACTTTTATTGATGACAACATTGGAGAATCGTCCAATCCATACTTGGCTGTAGACGATTCTGGAGGCTGTTCTCTTCTTGCCTCGGAATCGTAGGGAAGTTCGTTTGGATAAACTTCGTCCCAATACTGATCTTTCACTAACTCTGGGTGTTCATGGTGCATTTCATCAACGATCAGATAGGACACTTGCAAATTGCGGTCAATCATCCAATTTACCTATGAATGGGCAGTGTAAATGATGTGCGTTGCTGCGTTTTAAAAAGTTCACCTACCTCAAAATCATCGTCATCTTCTCCGAACGGATTTATTAGCGTCTCAGCTACCTTCAGCCAGCCCATGTAGAAAAAAAATTCCATAGTAATGAAAATGGGTACACAAAAGTCGAAACCTTCATAGGTGTCCTGCTTCAATTTGGTCCACTGATGAGCCAAAAGACTGCAGACGAAAAATGAGTAGACCGCAATGGTAACCACTTGGGTATAGACTAAGGGAATGCTAATAAAATCGTAGTACATCAAGGTTCCACATCGCCCTCGAAAGCTGTTCAGTTCGTCTATAATCGTCTTGACAGCAAAATCATCTCGTATGCGTCCTTCCCTTCGAGCTCTTGTGATTATACTCGCGGCCCAAATAATGGGCATCCAATGTTTTGGATACTTGGGGAACGCACAGTCCATAGTTTCGATTATTTGCTTTTCATTCTCTAGCAACAGTCCGGCATCTACCAGATGTTTCATTTTAGGAAAGCGTTTCTTGACACAGGGCGATATCATAGTGAACACGATGGTCAGGCATAGACACACGTAGCGCATGACCGTGCGGCGCATTACCCTTCCTCCCTCATCCTGACCATGAACGTGGGCACTTACGAAGACCGCAATAGAATCGGGCCAAGGTATAGTGATGTACTGTTCCCACCAGCGAGTCATCACCAAATTGACATAGAATCCCAAAACAAAGGATAATGGGATGAGACTACTGTAAGTAGCACAATAGTAAACCACACTCTCGAAAATGCTAATATGTTAAAGAAAAAAGTGAAGTGTAATAAGCAGACAGTTTCACCCTCATACCGTTGTGATCCTTCATTTAAAATATAAATGTAGATTAAGTTAATGCCATAGTACAGAAATAGGAATAGCAATAAGTCCATCCACACCAGTTTGTAAATGCTGCCTCTCCATCTAAAATAAAAAGTACAACGTAATTTGTACCTTCACAATTTGCTTAGCAGATAGGACTAACCTCGCTAATAGTTTTATAAAACATCCAAATCTTGTACAAGTTGCTACTTCGGCCGTGTAGGTTATGGTCATTTTAATGGCGAAAATATAATATTTGATGACGAAAAGTAAATTGGAAATCCATTGACAAATACAAAGGAAAAACTAAACTAAATTGACATAAAATTCTAACAGAAAGTAAAAAAAATAGAAGAGGAGTGTTTTGACACATTAAAGGGGTAACTTTACACGTCCTTCTTTGATTCAGATGGCTTGCCATCAGATCCTCTTTGAGATCCCGCTAATGATTCCAGTGAAGACTTAAGTGTCAAAATCTCAGCCTCCGTACTAGAATCCGTGGCAGCGGGTATGGCAATTAGGAAATTTTGCTTTTGGGCCCTTTCTTGCATCCTCTGTTGCTTTAGTTTCTCAAATTTGTCATGACTAACATTTGTCACGTGTTCAGCGAGCGCCGTCTCACTTGGAATCTGTACGATTTTGGGAGATTTGAGAAATTCAGTGCTCTCAACTTTATCAAAATTAACCTCTGGATCTTGAGATGCCCTCACTTCATGGGGATCAAAGAAACGTTTCAAAGCTGAATTTATTGTGTCGAGATTTTCAGCTACACTTTGAGTTTGGTTCCCTTGCCTGGTTTCACTTTTGAAAAAGAGGTGGGTTATGGATTCCTAAGAATATTTTAATGTACCTAAGACAATGCATATAGAGCTTCTCTTATATCACTTACAACAATTGGTACTCTAAAAAATGGTTTTCTGGCAAAAGGCTCATCCATTTTAGCTGTGGAGTGCCGTGGAGGTTCATCACTCTTTGGCTGTTTCTGATCGCATTTGAATATTGCAGTAGGAGGATAAATGCCATTCCAATATTGATCCTTGAGCAAATCCGGATGCTCGTTGTGCATTTCGTCCACAATAAGATAGGAAACTTGCAAATTTCGGTCAATCATCCAGTTTAACTAAAATAATGGGGTTGCATTATTTCAAACTTTGGGAATTTCTTTGGAGTCACCTCAAAGTCATCGTCATCTTCGCCGAAGGGACATATCAGTGACTCGGCTACTTTAAGCCAGCCCATAAAAAACATAAACTCAAGGACGGTAAATACAGGGAAGTAGTCTACAATACTCAGCAGACCTTCGATGTCTGAGTGCCCCGTCCATTGTCGTGCAATGACAGAGGCCAGGAAGTACGTATACACCGCTATGGTAACCACCTGCGTGTACACCAGTGGTATACTAATCGTGTCATAGAAGGTCAATGCCATACACTTGCCCCGGAAAGAATTTAAGGAATCAATCAGCGTCTTGATTGAGGAATCGTCCCGAATGCGTCCTTCTTTGCGGGCCCTCGTAACAATGCTCGCAGCCCATACTATAGGCATCCAGTGCTTGGGATGTTTGGCGAATTTCTCATTCATTGACTTTAAAATGTCCTTCTCGTTTTCCACCAACAGACCCACATCGACTAATTGATCCAGCGTTGGAAATCGTTTTTTAACTTTTGGCGAAATCATGGTCAGCACCATGGTAAGACTAAGGCAAACATAACGCATAATGGTGCGGCGCATTTTTCGGCCATTTTCATCTTGCCCCCGAATCAAGGACGACACATACACGGCGGTACTGTCAGGCCACGGAAGAGTCATGTACTGTTCCCACCAACGTTTTACGACAATGGAAACGTAGAAGCCCAGAACGAACATCAGAGGTATTAGGGAAATGCTATTGCTGCAGTATTTGACCACAGACTCGAAAGTCCTGCGTTCAGATAATAAAGAAAACGCATAACCCCAACATCATAAACTTACTGTTTTTGTGAGGCGTCCAAATAGTATCGATAGAAAAAATTCAGAATGTAGTACAAGATCAGATACATAAGTAAATCCATCCAAATTAGCTTGTAAATACTCGCACGCCATCTTGTAACAGGAAATATAGTGACAATGTTTAGCAAGAGATAGACCCAAAAGAAAACACTCACCTCAGTAGTAGCTTGGGAAAACAACCAAAGCCCGTACATTGGGCCACCTCGGCTGCATAAGAAACTGTCATTTCCGTTAAACCTACAAATTAGTAAACTAAAAGTCAACTAACAGACTTTAATTTCTAGGCATATTGAGGGTATTTTAATTTCTTTCACACTTGACTATGAGGTAGGTGGATGTGGGCACTGTGCACAACAGTGACTTCAAGTGGTTTGTCCTTCCGAGCAAACGTAACTAAGTGTTGTCAAGTTGGAAACTTTCGACGTTGTTGCTATTGTTTATAATTATTTAAATTACATCATTTGTAGTACTGTTGACTTCCGTATTCCGACAAACACATGTAAACCGCAGTCGAAGCACATAACTTCAGACATAGCACAGGTGTAACATTATGCGGTTTTCACCTCAAGACCTCTGCATGCGTCTTTGAACCCTTCCACGCGCTCCTCCATATCTGCAACAACTGACGAGGACGAAAAAAAAACACGACTCGGGTAGAAGATACCAACACATACACGTGTTTTGTTGTATTGCCATTATAAAAGCCACAACAAAAATTAATTTGGTTTTTCCTTTGCCATGCATGAAAGTACAATACAAACAAATCTTTGTGTGAATGTCTGTGAAAACGCACAATAAACACAATTTACTACACTACCAGGCAACCACGTGCCTCTGCCACAAGTATGCAAGTGCTGAGACGACGAGTGTCTGGCCAGGAGCACTACTAAACGAATTTACAGAAGAAACCGAAGAGACAAGGATTGAGTGTGGGGGGCTCAGTGTACTCACACTGTGTGCTGCGACGTCCCCAACTGTGAACCCTTTCCCATAACACAACCGGATCCGGGCAGACACTTGAATGCATATTTAAATTATTACGGTTATGCTAGAATGTAACACCGGAACACGTTACATGAACCGAACTAAGAGTTCCGGAGCCAACAGTAAAAAACACAACTTAAGTAATTAAACTCAAGCAAATAATTAAAGTTATTTCTGCCGAGAAGCTGCATGTTTGCCTCTACTTCATCATAAGCAAATGGCTTCTTCAAAATGTTTACAAAATACTCAATTCCATGAACTATTAAAAGCCTGCTCAGCTCTTGTGGTTTCCATACATAATAGGGATTTATTTGCATTTCCTGCACCAAGGATACCACCGAGAGTGCGTAAGACGACTGTATGTAATAGACGAGTACATAAATTACTCATGCCTAGAGTTAATTGACAAAAACCACAAGAGCTAAGAGTGAGTAATTGAGATTTTGTATTAGCCAAGAATATGTAATACGCTCCCACTCACAGAGGCTCACACACACACACACACACACACACACACACACATACTCACAACCTCGGAAGGGCGCTGAATCTATTTAAACCTTTGAGGGGCTGTAAAACAATGTATTTGCGAATTAATTATAGCAAAATCATTAATTTCTATTCGTAACAGGCCATACTCAATGACGCCTGCCTCTATACTCTTGGAACCTTCCTTCCCATTGCTGGCTGCCCTGCCTCAAGACAAATATCCTTTCGAAACATTCTCTATTATTATAACCAAAGTGTCAAACCAGGGCCAAATCTCATTTTATAGCCACTGATAGTAATTGTTCATTACGTGGACTTAAGTGACAGCCCGAGAAGTTTTATTACTTTGCAAATCTGTAGGGCTGACTTGACTTGTATTAACTTAACGGTTTCTTATTCAAATTAATATTGACACAATTGCCGAACATGCAAAGCAATAAAGTTTTATACCATCTCCTCCTCACCCCCACTAGCTGCGGCATTTTTTCAATTGTCGCATTCGACGAAATGCGACAAAGCAAATGTGTCAATATCCATTACGCCAAGGAATTCATTTCATGTCGACAAGGGACAACTACTTTGTCCAAATTTGTAGGGAGTAATTAAAATGCGTTGTGAAAATTAAAATTAATTTATTTCAATTCGCTCTTTTATTCTTTGCGTCAGCGTTGCAAGGTGGTTATAGAAGAATACTATACATTTCCTTTGTTTCAACTGGTAAAACATAAAAGTTTTTAGATTTAGCGGAAGGGAACTAGCTGGAATATAATGTATGAAGTATTTTATTACATAGTAATCTTATTAGGTATTTTAATTTTAGCTGAAAATAAGAGACGATATTACACGTGTTATCTGTATATTTCTACTTTTAGAGTCCCTATTTATGGATGTTGCTGCCAAATGATGTCTGCGAACTTCATTTTGGAAACTTATACTCGAAAGCTACGACAGACAGACAGATGTACTTGAGCTAAAGCAATAATCTTATATATAATCATAGTATGATAGAGTCTGCTGAACTGAAAAATGTCTAGTAAAAAACAAATAAAGGTAACGTACATTTATTTTACTTTTAATTATGTTTATAGCTTAATATAGTTGTATTCCATTATTTAATTACAATTGAACAAAATGAAGACACATCTAAAGAAGTGTAATTTTGAAAACCGAACAACATTAGAGAAGAATGATCAACAAAATAAATAGAGTTGCCTGGTCTAACGAATTCTGAACTAATCTTCGATTTGTTCTCTTAACTCTGAAGTTTAAATATCCGGTTGCTGTATTTCAGTAGTCATCGAACTAATCTTAAACTTACTTAATTTCCCTTTGCACCCCATGAATGAGGTATGGGATAGCTTCTCGCGTTGTTGTGAATTAACAAGCTATCTATTTTTAGATTCACAACTAACGGCACCCACTTGTTTATCGACGAATGCGAATGTCACTGTTTGAGAAGCTTTTACTAGACATGCCGATTGACTTGACACTTGATACTGCGATGTTGCTGTCGACAACATCGAACTGATCATATGTGTATATTTTCACATCGGTAGAATTGAATTATATGAATATACTTCATAGCTACTGTATGATATACCTTAATGCTGCAGTATTAACCCAATTGCATTAAGGTCACATCGCTACAAGCGTAAGAATTGACAAGCATTCAAATACTTTTAATATCGTAACTATTGTGACTGAAATACAATAAATTCATTTCATTGCACTAATATTTAGTAATTTCATGCCATTAATAAGAACTTTCTACTATGTACAAGCATAATCTACAATATTAAGCTACCATTTAGGAAAGCGACGGTAATGAGGGTTTGTGTGTGGTGTGTGATGGTAAAAGCTCTCTTTATGCGTTTTTAGATATTTATGAATCATAAATGTATTCCCTTTGCTAATCATGTGACACTTAATAACCCTCTGCTAATTTACATATTTACATATTCACATTCCATGCCCTTCACAAACACACTATCACAGCCATGCAAACACTTCTGTGTATGCGTGTGTGTGTTCCCCTTCTAACATAAACTAATGGAATTTCATATTAAAATAGTACAGCCGAAGAGAACACCCATATAAATAGTGTGGATGAGTGTCACTATTGGGTGTTAGTTACATAATTACAAATGTGTGCGTGCGTGTGTGTGTGTTTTAGTGTATGAGTGTCGGTGTACTAAACATTAGAACCCTTTTATTTGCATTTGTAATTAATGCGTGTAAGACAACACGATAAAAACACTAAACAACCGACAACAACAAACTTAACCAGTCTAACAAACTAACAACAACAAATATACTACGCTACTATTGCCAACACATTAAAATAACAATATGAATGGAAAACCTCCACATGCGTGTTTGTGTGTGAGTGTGTTTGTTTAACTAAAATATTTCCATTTTCATATTAATAATTTTGCACAAAACCCAAAGGACTACCACATTTAAAAGCTCTCTTTCCAAACGTGTTTGTGCTAGTTTAACACTCACACACACATACGCACTCAACGTTGTACCTTGTCCACAAACATACACTCTGTGTTTGTAAATGAGTAAAATATGTTTTATTAACAACCTCAAAATATGTAGTTTTAATAAAATTTCTCAAAGTAATCAAAATTATACATTTTTCTTTCTTAAAGTACTCTTCCATACAGTTAAACACGCACACACACCCAAACAGTATACCTATAAAATTATACCAAAGACACACACATACACATCCCAGCATACTTGAACCCCCAAGGCACCGACAGGCACACACACACACACACTCATATATGCACACACACTTGAGCAACTCCTTTGGGCCTTTCCTGGAAGACACTTTGAATCTGAAGTGTTTGTTGGTTTATTCATTCAGATACACATATTGTTTGTTGTTGGTTGAAGGAATCTGCAATACATTCTCAATATCGGTAACAACATAAATTCATTATTTCAGCAAGACAACACGAGATCTACACACAAACATACACACGCACACACAGAGCTATGCATTCACCTATATCCGTATGGATATGTATTTTCATTTTGTTATTACCATACATTAGCATATTAATTGCAAAATGGTCTCCCATCAACAATTTACATGACAAACACTATACGAAACTTTAAAACAAACAAAAAACTTGACAAGTACGAGTAGTTTATTGTTTGATTAGGAATTAGAAAACCTCTACCAATAACCCCATTCACACACGCCCATTGAACATCAATCTCCTCTAATGGCATTTACCAGAAGTTCTGTGATTAGTCACTTGCCATCGCATTGACACTCCAAAGAGACTTGTTGTGGCTGCAGCTCTAGTCATCAGTATTTACACAATTCATTATATTACATACATACATTAAATTTTAACATTTGGCGTATATGAAAAATTTTAAATTGTATAATAAGCGTTGATGATAGGTTTTCGAGTTGGAGCATTTTTATCTATTCGAACGACGCATCTAAGCCAGAGCATTCTGTCTATTTGAACACGCTTGACTACGTCGATGTCGTTAGATAGCTCGTACAGCTCATGGTTTACCGATGATGGTACTCACCGTTAACCGTTATATTGGTCCGCTTGTGTCATTACTAGTGATTTTGATTTCCCTGCATTTTTCATTTCCCGGGATTCCGGGAAATCCCGGTCCAAAACAAAAAATTAATAATACAAACAAATATTAAATGAAACATAAAAATAACTCTAAAAATCTCGTGTTATGGTTTATCCGAAAAGTTGTTAATACCTAGACAAGCTATCATCGTAAAAAATGTATATGAGCTCGAGGTGATTTTTCGAAATTCGTACTTTTAGGGGGGAAAAGGTCTAACAGGTGAGAAAACTGGTAAGATTATCCAGGCCAAACGGCAAAGGCTATCATCGTGGAAATGTATATGAGCAAGCTTCTTAAAAAACTAGAGAACTGGTAGAAGAGACTTTTGGGGTAAAAAGTCCAACAAGGGATAAAACCGGTAACATTGCGCAATATCCTTGTAGAATTACAGAGCTGCACGAAGTGATTTAACAAAGATTAATAGCAATTGTGTGGTATGAAGGAATTTCGAACTTTTAGGATGACAAAACCGGAAATGGGATACACCTGTTACCATCACCCAGACCAAACGGCTAAAGGTGAAATCGCTAATCGCGTATTCATTAACTCATGGGCATGGCATCCGTTTTAGCAATTCAATATGTACGAATTTTTCTCTATATATGAAAGCACATTTGAAAGACAAAAAACTGGCCGGGATTCCCGGGAATTCTCGGGACAAAAACACTAGTCATTACCCAGGATTCCTGGTTGTAGAGCAAGATAGATAGAATAGAAGACAAGACAAATAGACACATTTTTCGGTGTCCTCATTTTTTCTCCACACCCACTTCTGCCGACTGCTTCTCAATGTTTGCTAAGGCAGCAGTAACATCCCGCAGACCTCGGCCAATGATATTTATTTCATCGGTGTATGCGAGCAGTTTTTAACCTTCATTAAAGATGGTACCAGTCGGGTGTACTGCAGTGATCGCATTACAGACTATCGCCTTGTCTAAAGCCTCGATTAGTAGAAAATGGCTTTGTCAGATATTTGCCTATTTTACTTAAGACTTCGTGTCAGTCAGTGTCATCTCACACAGTCGTATCAGCCCCGTGGAGGTACCAAACTCAGCATCTGATAGGTACTGTCGTATCGGGCTGTCGAATGCAGATTTATAATCCACAAACAGATGCATTATTTAGATGTTCTCCAAAATTTGTCGTAGTGTGAATATCTGGCCGGTCGTGGATTTACTAGGTCCAAAGCTGCTATATGAAAAGCTCTGCCGGCAGTTCATCGTCTTTATTGTTTTGCCAGACATCCCCACATTTATATACGGTATAGATTTTAAAACAGTATGTATGTATATAATACTTATACACATATTTATAACCATCTAACAAAGTCACCGATGTATTACGAATAATTACAATTCATAGCCGATCTCAGCATCTTTGCATATAATTAATCAGGAGATCAGGATATTTGTTAACAACAATGCACATTTTAACAGAATATTAATTACAAACATTGTTAATGGAGTCCCACATCGTTGTTGGTGTGCATTGGTGGTATCAAGGGGGAAGGTTGGCAATCTATTTCAGTGCATTGGAGCGTGCATTAAGAGTACGTGCTCTTTTCAAGTGGACACAGAAAATTGCTTTACATGTTGCTGACGTTGCTGGTGCATTTAGCAATAATCACATTATTTTACATCTTCACAAAGGACCTTAGTTCAAGTGTGCAGTGTGCTCAGTATTATGTCTGTAGTACCTTCGGTACAAATACATTTGCATTTCGTAATTGCACTACTTTTTCGCCTACAATTCTCGATCTTACAAACGAGTTAGTTAGGAAATGCTGCCAGTCGAAAGTGTCGAGGTTCCCAAAAACGAAACTGACTGCACCGTGATATCCTTCGGCAACTCCGTTTCACCTTTAGGCCATTGGACTCCATCATTCCTGATGCCAGGAAAAGCCACACATGCACCATGAATGGATTTGAGTTATGTGCAAGTTTAGACATTCATATCTGTGTATAAACAATATCGACGGCATTGGATCCATCCATCGTCATCATCATCATGGAAACATGTTCGTTGGAGCACAAGATATTGCCTTGTCCGAGTGCAAGCGAAAGTGTGTGGCAATGGATGCGTTTGTATTGCTGCTGCTGCTGGTGGTGCTTAGGTTTAGGGCAAATGTTGCAATGTTGTGGTATCGTATGTTCGGCGGTTGATGCTTGCGGCAAGGCCACCGCATGCATGCTGCAGGAAAGGGTCATTTGTTCATTTCTGATGTTGTTGTTGTTGCTGGAGCTGTCACTGCCGATGTTGTTGTACTCATTTTCTAGCTGCTTTTTTTCAATCAAAAATCCTTCCTTCGGCGTACGCACACACTCGCATGAGCTGTTGGAACTCAGTGTGTGTTTGGTTAACCCTTGTCAAATGGAAATTTGCATAAAATTTAACAAAGGCCTAGGACGGCACTTAAATGCGATACGTGCATGTGTGTGTGTGCATTTGTGGAGAAGGAGTATGTGGGGCCACGTCCAACCATCAGGACACAATTGACGATCATGTGTGTGTATGTGCTTGTGTCTGTCTGTCCCCGCATATGTAAACAAAGTGCCAGTAATGCATGCATACAGCCAGTTGTGATGCATTTTTTTCCTTAGTTGTGTTTTGACTGATCGACTCAGTGTTCTAAGCAAAATATTTCGACACAAAAATTCTCTTTACTTCTCTAAATATTCACTCACACTTGCAGCACCTTCCCCCTGTCATGGAGTGCCGCAGCCACAGCAAGAGGCATTCATAGATGCACTAGGTACTACATACATGCTACGGCAGGCATATGGTAATTTCGAACAAGCATTGCAACGCAGAGGGCACGGCAGTGTAGGTGCAAACTATGGTAAACTGTTCATAACTTGTTTGTGTTGTGTTTACATTACTGTTTTTGAAAATGTTTACAAAAGTTGTGGCAATAGTTGTTTTTTGGGAGGGGGCGAGAATCGGCTATCTACCACATAACATTAAATATGAAAATATGAACGAACAACAAAGGCAACTTCAGAGGTTCTGCCAATAACATGCAACAAACATTAGCAATTTGTTAAAAAGGAAAATATGTATATCCTACCACATATGCCCATATGCATTCCCTCCACCCCATATATTGATTAACCCATTTCTGCACATGGACAAAGGTAGCAACAACTTTTGCAACAACAGCAACAGATTGCTTAGTTCTTCTTGCTACATTGGACAATTGTGTTTGTGTTGGCATACAACAGAAACAACTACCTCGCGCTCCCTCCGCCCCTTGCAAGAGAATTGCAAAAATAGTTTGTTTGCTCGGTTTGTGGCATGTTGTTGACATATAACAACAAACCAAGCAACCAACAATACAACAACGGCGGAGGCAGCAACAGCAACCGCATCCCAACGCTCACACTCATGTTTACACGCATACGACTACAAATGGACAAGTAAATGCTACAACGATTCTTTTGGGCCAATAACAACAAGCGGACAATTGTTGTTACTCTGAGCAATTGGCACAATTGCAAATGCCATCAACAACATGTGGAGTATTTACATTAATCTCTCATCCTTTCTCGCTCTCCACGCACTCCCCGCAGTACCCATCGCACTGGGTTCGATTGTTTTTATCTCACTTGCCACACACTTTTAACACAGTGGTAATTTAATTGAACGGACATTACGGCTGAGAGTCACTTCTGGTTAATTGAAAGCAATTAAGTGTAAAATTACAAACTTTGATTGCAGCTGCTGCAATTCAAAATTCTGATGTTCCAGCCGCTGCTGCAACATTCAACGTATTTTGACTTTGTTTTGCTGCCACAACAAATTCTATATAACTATCATTATAAATTTTATCGGACATGTTCGTGCTCCGCTTGTGTATGTAGTTGTTTGTTATACACTTCAATTTGCTGTGTCTGTCGTTCCGTGCAGCCAAACAACGACATTGTCGATAACTTTAGTTGTCCATTAAGCTAAGTTACAGTGGTTCAAGAAAGAGTTTATTAAAAATATTGTTGTAAATTTGATATGAAGCAGACGGACAATACAGTGATGGCCACGTATCATAGTAGTTAAGTCTGCCTGCTGAAGGAACTTACCACGTCTTCTCTAGTACTTCGCATATAAATTACACGGCATTATCTTGTTACAAGAGATGACAACAATTCTTTTTTTCTGTATGTTATGTGATAATTCAAATTTTCAGATAAATTTTCGAACAAGAATTCTAAATAAAAAATGATAATATCTGACTTTTAAATATTAATTTGAATTATAAGTGATTTTTTTATTTAAATACAATAAAATTCTATTATAAAAATATTTTATTTTACATATCAAGATTAAAATTCACTACATGTTAATATTTAGTCCCACGGTTATATGTAATGTTTAAATTTATTTGCTCATATAAGAAAAAGAATACAACGAGTATAATTGTGTAAACAGCTTTATACAAACATTTTTTCGGTTTTTGTTTTTAAGTTACAAAATTTGTTTGGTCTCTTTGAACATATTGACAAACCAATATTGCGAAACTTATGGCTTTTATGAAAGGATATTACAATAAATTTTACTAAAGACACACTCTTAACACGGTACATGTACATTGGAGCGTACCACCCCAACAGGCAAATAAACGTACACCTGCGAATATAATGTATATTTGGAAGGTGTTGTATCTTCGGCATAAACAGTCGAATCTTTTGACGAAAAAAAAATATTTTTTTTAGAAAATGTCTTTCAAAAATACTTTATATTCGAAAGTGTACGCCGAACTTTGGTACGGTCTAATGTACATGCATGTGTGTAATATGAAATTACACTGAGAATAGTGTAGATACAGATAACAATTAATAATGAATTTATTTTTAAATTTTGGTGTCATCAAAATTTTTGTTTTCACCAAAGATATTAATATTGTTTTTGTTCTAAATATGTACCTTTGAGTTCGTTTCTTAAAAATATGTTAGTCTATGATAATGTTTTCGGTGAAATTAAAACTCTCAAGTTCAAATAAGTTTTATGTTATTTTCTAAATTTCACCTGGCGGGGGTAGTAATTTTAAAGCAAAGTCAAACTCACATTTTTATTTAACCATTGATATCACCAATAATGCTTTGTCAATTTATTACTTTACTAGTATCCAACTTATAATAACAATTTCTATAATTTTATAACACGACCACTGCCGATTCTTTTCGGTAATTCTCACCAGTATCCTATTTCCCGTCCTCAACAAGTAATGTACCAACCTCGCACGCAGCCTTTATACATCGCGTACAATCAGTGAAAATAACCACAAAGGAAAGCTTTGACCATAAAGCATAAAATTAACCGTCGTTGGCAATGGTTGCACCAAAATGTTAAACAAAAAACAAGGAATTAACACTCAACATACGCGGACACCTACAAATGCACATACGCACAAATTACTCACGTGCTTAAAGCCACCAACTGTAGGCGGAGTGAATGAATGCTGGGCCATGTTGGCCAACTAACAAATGGCGAATGAAGGAAACAAAAATATTTAAAGCGCATACAAGCCAAGTACAACAAATGAATTTAAATTGTATTTTGCAATTTTTTTTTTGTTTCGTTCACAACAAAGGAGACATCAGCAAACCGGTTTGTGTTCATTTTGAAAATATTGAAACCCAGTGCTGCCACTACTGGGGGCTGCCGACGTCTAAGGGGTATTGTTGAAATTAAGTAAACATTGGCTGGCGGGACAGACGCGCTGCTCACACATACCCATGCGAAAATACATTTAAACAATGCTGACTAAAGTAAATAAGTTCACATTTTTTCCATTCGTTTAATGGCTTTTAATAGACGCATAAATTACACACTGAATTTAAATTCCAAATTGTTCATAATGCCCAGCACAGGATATGTTACACACATGCATATGTTCGTTCGTTCTTTCGTTGTGTGTGTGTGTGTGTGTGAGTGTGCTGTGCACATAGTGTAGGTGTGTATCAGTGTATACAATAGTGAGCATTGTGCTCTTTATTAATTTATTTTCGTCATAATTTTTTTTATTTCCTGCATAATACATTGATATTTTAACACCATCAAACTTACACCACCCACGAATGTACATTAAAAAAAACTAAAGATCTACATAGCAGAGCGGTAGATGATGTGTCGACTTGGGGATTACTGTACATACAAGTTCTTACTGTTAGGGCGCTACGAAATAACCCCTAAATCAAAAAATTAAAGAAATTATGAAAAGACAAATTCGGGATAATTTTATAGTTTTTGAGATTTATTTCTTTTTTAATTTAGGGAAATTATTTCACAATGCAATAGCATTATTAGATCAATGTAATAGTAGTTCAGTTCCAGCGTTCAATTCCTGCCTTAGTCATCTACATTTCATTCATCTACATTTTGTCTAGTTAAAGCTTGCGTGAGTTTTAAAATAGAAAGCGTGTTTATTCACAATTACGTGAGAAGCTATCCCATACCTCATTTATGGCGTGTAAACGGAAATTAAGTTGCTTTTATCATCGGAAATATGCAATCGCGACAACTATCAAACGGATAGCATTTTCTTGTACAAATATACATAAAAAATGTGCTATAGTCAAAACCATCTACGTACTTTCATTCTCCGATCTTTCAATACCATTACATTGATTTTATCGACGATTTTGGTATTCGAAATCATTTGCGCTGGTACTTATAGAAGTTACTAATGTATAGGGTTCATATTTTAACAAGCCTTTTTTGACTTCAGTGATAGTTTTTCAACGTAAGTAATAATGCTGGATAAGCACACGAAATTCACTTTTTTTTTCATATATTGCATAGAATGCAAAGAAAATGTTTCTTTTATAATATTATTGATAATTTCCCCCAAATCCTAATATGAAACATGCCAAATTCAACACCCTATACCACAAATAAACACACACTCACTTATATCTATGGTGGCCAGCACAATTTTTAACATTTTGTTATTTAAAAGCCAACAAAGAGAAACATGAACAATTCCAGATATGCAAAATACATCGGAAAGGGTAGAGGGAATCAAAAGCAATTGATTGTGTGAACATATACATGTAAATATATAAATGTGCAAAAATACCTTTTTGTATTTATGTATTTTGTAAAACGTATGGAATTTGCTATTAGCCGCCATAGTTCCAGTACATCCAGACCAAACAAACATTTAAACATTTCAAAATAGCAGCCCTATGGTGCCAGGGCAGAATATAGTCCAGTCAGTCTATTGTGTTGCCTGGACACTAAGGAACACAAAAGCGAACAACAAACACATTTAATGCTCTTTGGTGTTTTTGTTCAATCGTGGGATTGTTGTGCGAAAAAAAACAATGATCGAAAATGCGGGCTTAACAGTAATGCACTAAATAAACAGCATGATTCAATGAGATTTTTAAAACATTTTTTAAATATCCCCTAAAATAGACAGCTGTTTTAATTTGCCGCTGTATCAGCCGAAAAGTATGCAGTACTATTGAAATCAGGCAGCATAAACTTGAGTTTAATCAATAGCGCGTTACGATTGCTGGAATAAGTTTAGCCAAGACAGCCATCATATTTACTGTTTGTTTAAGCAGTTTCGAACATTGTTCGATGTCACAGCAGATGTCGATTATTGTTAGCACCAATACACTTAAATTATAACACTAATGAATGTAAGAATTTCGAATAATGGAATGTTTATATTTCTAATTAGATTCGCCATATCTGAAATCAGATAGCAACGACATAAACCATGACACTTATATAAGTAAGGCTCGCTATAGCAAAACGATAATTTCAAACGTGCCCAAGCGTCGGTCTTGTTCAGATTAAACATTTTGGATTTTTTATATTCAAAAAAACCAAATTTCCGTGAATGATGTCTATATATTGGTCTGTTTAAGTTGCTCTAGTATTCAATAAGAAAATCAATTTTAATTCTGTTACCGAGAACAAGAAAAAAATATTGTATTACATTTGGTTCTGCTTCCGTTAATAAAACATTTTCTTTCTCAAAAAACTTTGTTTAGATTTTCAATTATATGAAATATTTTTACTGTTGACAAAGTTTCTGAGCTCCTAGTATTTAGAACATTTTTAAAAATATTTGTGTACCATTCTGCAGCGATATTTTTTTTTTTTGCAAAAAAAAACTTCAGATGTTTAGTACTGATTCAGATAAAGAACGTATTGCTCCGTGTCTTAAAGTCTTTTCAGGTGTATTTTTTTTTGTTTTATTTTAGAGAGAAATTTTTTCAAAATACGATTCAGTACCAAACTTTGGCCTTTCCCTTGTATCCCTAAAAATATGAATTCAGAGAAATTCTTTGTGCTGCACTGTGTGAGATAAATTTTCATCATCCAAATTTTTGTGATTATATCTTGAGGTGTTTGGTCTGAGCAATGGTACGTACTACGTACTACCCCTTTTTATGACAAACGGTGCAAATTTCGAGAAGTCCCTTTGTATTGCTCTGTTTAAGATTAATATTAAAATAAATTCAATTAGTTTTTCCTTTAACCGTTTAGACTGGGAGTTAGTACTACTTCTCATCTTCTGACCCCTTAAAGTACGAATTTCGAAATATCCCTTTGTATTGTACAACTGCTCTAAAAAGTGCTCACGCCAGATTTTTGTGGTTGTTACTTTAGCCGTTCGGTCTGGGCGATCGTAGTACATTTTTTTTCTATTTATCCCTAAAATAACTTAATTTAAGAAAAAAATTAATTTCCCTTTACATCCCATGAATGAGGTATGGGAGAGCTTCTCGCGTTGTTGTTGTTGTGTAACAACTAACGGCACCTACTTATTTATCGACGAATGCAAACGTCACTGTTTAAGCAGCTTTTTACTAGATATGACGATTGACTCGACACTTATACTGCGTAGTTGCTGTCGACAACATCGAGGGGGGCCGGCAATGAAAGAAAAATTTAAGTTTTATTTTTTCAGATGACTGGGAGCCAGGAGTTAAACCTGGGATCTCCCGCATGGTAGTCGCGTGTTTCAACCATCACGCCACGGCTGGTCCCCAAAAATATCTAATTTCGGAAAATCACATCATGCCGCACAACTACCCCATACAATAAATATTCCCCACAATTATCGCGATTCTACCTTGAGCCGTTAGATCTGGGTGATGGTACCAGTTTTATCTCTTCATCGATCTTGTTACCTCTGAATGTACGATTTTCAAAAAATCCCTTTGAATCCCAGAACTACTCTATAAAATACTTACCCCAATTTTCACTGTTCTACCTTTACGTTTTTTTTTTCTCCGAAAATACGACTTCCGACAAACACTGTCATATCGCACAACTACACTATAAAATACGTATTAACCTAATTTACGCGATTCTACCTGTTTGGTCTGGGTGATGGTACCAGTTTTACCCTTTTCGGCAATTTCCCTCTAAAAGTACGAAATTCGGAAAATCCTTTCATTTAGTTGTCTTATTTTATAGGAAGTATATCCAAATCGATTTTCACTATTATAACATTAGCCATTTGGTCCGGACGATCGTATTAGTTTTATCCCTTTTGTGACTTTTTTTCGTGCATCTCTATAATTATGCAAGAATCATGCCGATGTAGATTCTCGCGATTCTACCTTAGTCGTTTGGTCTGGGAGATGGTACCAGTGCTTTTCCTATTTTGGGACTTTTTTGACCCAAAAAGTACGAATTTTGAAAAATACCTTTGTGCAGCTCTCTAATTATACAGGGAGTAAGCCCATAGTTTTTCACGATTATAGCTTTAGCCATTTGGTCTTGGTACCAGTCTTATCTCTTTTGGTTTATGCAGCTCTCTAATTCTAGAGGGAGCATGCCTATATATATTTTCGCAATTATAGCTTAAGCCGCTTGGTCTGGTTGTTGGTAACTGTAATGGAATCCTTTTTAACTGACGTCTACTCGATAGCGGGAACAACCACTCCATATTTAATCATTGTATCTATAGCCGTTTGGCTAGGGCTCTGAGGAATCACCCAGCCAGTTAGACAGTCACCAAACAATAGATATCGTCTGCACAACGTTCATGCCTTGCCAAACGAACAACTCCCTAAAATGTCTAAATTCTATTATTTTAGTTGAATATTATTCTTAAGACTTAATTTAAACAGAAATGTCAAAACTTATTTCTGTAAAATGCGTGTATTTTTAAATCGTGGAAGCATAGGTACGAGGTTGTCCTGTGACTTTAATTACTTCATAGAATAATGTGTGCGCTCATTTCCTTTTTTTAGTTTTAATAAACCCTGGAAATGCAAAATTCGAGAAATAATGGGTTATGTGTTGCAAAGAATATTATCTGATAACGTCACCCAACTATTGGTTTATTGTTATCAACACTTTAAAAATCTATAAAAAAAATACTTTAAAAGGATTTTACGTTTATTCCATTAATTTATGAAAACAATTAATTATTTATATTTATGTATTAATTAAAATTTATTAATTTAAAATACAATATACAACTTTAGAAATAAGTTAATATATAAGGAAATTTTTTGTAATATTATGATTTAGACATTCCTGCACTATAATTATAAGACTGTAAGTCTCGTTGTGCAGATTGCCCAATAAATAAACAAAACTAAACTAATTTTTTCAAGTCAGTTCGAAATGATTTTGTTTATTAATAAAAAAAAACATTTATTTTTATCTCTCTTTCAGAACGAATTCATTGATGTCAGTCCGATACATGTCACCTGTAGAACCCTACAACGGATTAACGGATTTCTGCCAAATTTGAACTCATATTGATTGCCACATTCTTTGTCCAGATGGATTTTTCGTTATTAATTGATGCATTTATATTAATATACTCAATAAAACAAAGAAATATAAAAAAATCTATTGAAAATCTATATCAAAATGTCGATATTGTGCATTGTCGATCACCAAATAGCACAGGTTTAAACCACTTTAATGACACCCAAGATATGAACCAATGTGCGTGATTTTTTCACATTATCGGTCACGATAGTTTTGCATTTATGAGAAAGTTGAAACTATTGTGACCGACAATCTGGGGAAAACGCGCACATTGGTTGATGTCCGTGGTTACATTACCGGGGATACAAACCTTGTCCAATCACAGGCATTAATGGTTGGTTGACATGCTAACGGCACCCTAGACCAGAACCAATGTTCATGAATTTTCAACATTGTCGATCACAATAGTTTTCACTTTTCCATAAATGCAAAACTATCGTGACTGACAATGTGAAAATATCACGCACATTGGTTGATGTCTTTGGTGCTGTTAGTGAATACAACAACCCTTGTATTAATCATCTAGTTTACCCGAAAAAGGCAAAAATTCTAAAGCATTACGTTATATATCTCACATATTTTGCCACAAACAATACGTTTTAAGCTTATTACGAGTTTCAAGTTATTGCGTATTACGTCTTGCAAACAGGTCCCAATTAAAGTAAAACCCTACAGATTTTCCTCCCAAAGTATTAAAACAATTTATAGTAGCTGCACAATTTGTATTTAATTTAATTTATTTATTGACAATTACATTCACACAAAGCACCGGGTTTGTATTAATGCGAAGTTCTCCATGTTACGGCGACACATCTGTAATAGTCTGAAATGAAAAAGACATTACAAATTTTAAATAATATTTAAAAAGCAATACGAGACTTAACATTATTACTATTAATTGCTATTACTGTAAAAATAATAATCTGTTTAGATTCAAGAGAATACATGCTCATCGCATCAGAGTGTGGTAGATATAAAGGGCGTTCTTAAATAAGACAATGTATTTACTTTCTTGAGCAATTTCGTATGTGCAAATGCGGATCAACGCTATCATAGAATATTATAAATGAAAGTAAATTTAGTTTTAAACGGACTGTTGCCACAGTATCGTATGTATTATGACCCGTTTCTGCATCGACGTGAAACGGAGTAATCACAACATCTTTGAAAAAACTTGGCCAAGGTGATAGTTAATAAAGTCTAGAAAATGTTGATGCCGTGAGTTCTTAAGGAGTTAAATTTTTCCAAATCTTATTGTGTCTACCTTGTTTTATCATTAAAAAGAGTTATAAAACGAAATTTTGGCTAAAAAGTTAGTCGTAAATCAATTTTGTTTCCTTGTCTCAATGTCATTAATTTGATATGCTTGTATTGCATATCCCTAGTACATATGCATGAGTAAGTGTTATGTAAACGACCTTAAAACATAACAACATTTAATTAAGCTGCTACCTAGAGTTGGAGAACTCATCGCTTTAGTTCGATTGGATAATATTACTTACACTTATCAAATGCAATCTTTTGCCGTTGATGTACAACTGAGATAAAACCCAATAAATTAACGATGTTAATTAAATGACACATTTACGGCAGAAAGCGATCAGACTTTTTTGTTTTGCACATTTCCATGTTCATATCCTGATAACCCTAACCCCCACTCAGGGGGCATCCCTACGATGCTATTGCAACACTCAATTACAATCGTACTACATATAAGGGATATATATGTACATATGTATATCATGATGGTGTTGTGTTGCTGCTATTGTTGCCTTAATTAAAACGCGTAATTTTATAATATTTCGTTGTTTACATTTAAAACTATCAAATGATACTCATAAATTTAAATTGAATTAAAAATCAATGAATAAATCGCATTTCAAAATCATTCACACACGTCCGCCCGCTCACCCGTCCTCTGCAACCGATAGGTGAACGACGGCGATACACTCTCCAAAGTAAATAATTGCTTTTTGTTGAGATTGTTGCGGCTGGCAGTGGTGTTGAACTCCGGACCCGTATCTCTAAAATAAATATTATCACTGCGTCTATGAATATCGTTAAATTGTACAATTTAAACTCATTACCTAAATAGATAATGGCAGCGTTGATGAGGGGCAATAGGAGAGCGACATACAAACAATCGTACAATCGGTTGATAGGTTGGTGGCACGGTGGGTGGAGTCGTCACGTGGCGGGGTGCCTGTGCTCAATATTGTGTTGTGTTGTATAGTTTGCAGACATAATTTATGGCAATTTTTCAATTTCCCAACATATATAATTTTAAATCTATGGAGAGAACAAAATATAAATATATAAATTGCCAATCAATGACACCCACCATGTTTACTATGCTAAATATTTGTATATATGCGTGTGTGTGTGTGAGAGTGCGGTAGTGGTAGTGGTAGTGGTGAGTACTGAGTGAGATTGAATAAATGAACAAATGCAGAACTGAACTATCGAACGAACGAACGATTGAACGGGAGAAAATTCGAACGAATGTCCTTTTCAAACGGAAATTGGTGATTCAATCACAGGAAGTGTCAACGGTTATGGCGGTTGTAAATGATGTTCATTCGAGTTCAGTACAAATACTACTTGTGCATGTACGTGTGTTCGTTTGTCCGTTCGTTTGTCCTTCTGTCCTCGGTGCGACCATCCTTCCGAATGGGTGGGCGGAGGTGGAGGCGGAGGCGGTGTGAGTGTTTGTGTGATAAACAGATTTAACGGAGACACTTTTTCACGATAAATTATGCATGGAGATGGCAATAGCGGCGCGAGGACTATGGCGCTGATGAGATAGCAATGCTGCTGGTGCTGATGCTGCTGCTGATGTCGTTGATATCGATGATGCTGATGATTAAATGATACACTTACATTTGAAAAAACATCCGTATAATTCAAATTGGAAAATTAAATGAATTTTTTAACGAACTGGAGTTCATCTTTTCTCTCGCTCCCGACCCCCTTCTTCGCTGCATCGGGCTATCTGTTTAATATTCAATATTATCGACAATCAATTAATTATCGTTTTATTAAGCGACTAGGCTTGATAAGACAAAACGCTTGAGAGCTTTAAAGTAATAACGTTTGCTCCACTTCAAGACAATCTTAATAGACGAGACGCGTGAATATTATCACTCACTCAATAGGTTTAATTAAACAATATTTGAGACTGCAATCGTAACGCTCTTGTCGATGCCATACATGGCAGGCATATCGTCAAGCAGCGACGAGCCCAACTATGTGTTGATGTTTCTTTTCAGACCTCTGGCCGTTGTATTGTGTAAAATGTCACATAAATTGTTAAGTTTATTTAATTTGCTACATTTTTGAGTTTATTAAATAACAATGTTTATTTCCTCTTTTTATTGAACTTCTTGTTGCCTGTAAAGAAACAACACGAAACGAACTTAAAGATTGTTGGGGAACTGTTGCAGATACTATTGGTGTTTTTGTTGTTGTTGTTTTACTAATATGGTGGTTGTTTTTCATGCCACGGCTGAGCCGCTACAAACAATTCATTTTTTCTGTAAATGCGCATTCTGCGCCATAATTTGGTCATAAAACTGCACGAGTTTCCAATTGATCTGCGTATAAAATTGATGATTTTATGTGAGTTGGAACAACAAAACAGAATTCTCAGCAAAGAAAAAGGACGAGGAAAATTTACAATCTATTGCAAAAATATTATAATAATAAAATCAATGAAGCACAAAGAGCAATAAAAATCTGTAAATTTCATTGAAATGCAAAACATCGGATATATTAAGAGACCGAGGCAGAGCGCAAATGTTATTTTGAAATTTATACAACAAATACAGGGAACAAACAACAGAACGGCTACAATAACAAACAGTACGATGAAATATGTTTTTGGCCAAGTGAGGGGTTAAGTTGCTAATACAGTAAAATAATAATATAATCAATATTTTTATTTTCGTCCTGTGTTTATTCAATGCGAATGAAAAATGGAAACGATTCAAATTGTTATTACTTTTTTTTTGCTACAAAAAGAACAGAGATATTATAGGGGATATGGGCGAATTTTAGTACAATGTCATCAGACCAAACCGACCATAGCATGATGGTTAGAACATGCGAATATCATGTGGCTGACCTAGGTTCGATTTCTATCACAGCCATCTAATTTGTTTTGATCGTTGTTTTGGCATATTTCCGTTTCAAAAAAAGCTGACTACCGGAATCATCACAGTTCCGTTTGGTCTGGGTGATGGTATCAGTTTTATCCCTTTTTCGGCCTTTTTCTCCCTAGAAGTACGAAATTCAAAAAGTCTCTTTATATCACATAACTGCCCCATTATATAAATATTCACCCCCATTTTCGCCATTGTAGCTTTAGAGGTCTGGTCAGAGCGATGGTACTAGTATTATCCCATGTAGCCCTAAAAGTGCATATTTCTCTCTTAGTCTATAGGAAACATATCCTTATAGATTTTTCACGATTCAACCTTTGGCCATTGGGCCTAGGTGATGGTACCCGAAATACTTTTAAATCGCACAAGTGTCTCATAAAATAAAAATTTGCCCCTATTTTCGGGATTATAGCTTTAGCCGCTTGTTCTGGTTGACGGCACCAGATGTAATCTTTTAGGTCTGTTTTTAGCCCTAAAAGTACGAATTGCAAAAATACTTCGTGTAGCTTCTAAATTCTTTAGAAAATATACCTATATAAATTTTCTCGATTATAGCTTAAGCCGGTTGTTCTGGGTGATGGTAACAGTTATTTTTCTTTTTGTGTATTTTTTACTTATAAAACTAATTTCAAAGTATTATGGTACCAGATTTATAATTTTTGGGGCCGGGGATTTTAGGGATTTTTCGAAAATCGAGTTTTTAAAGCTAGTTTATTTATCTTGTAATAGTAGGCAAACCCTGAAAAAACCGAACCATTTGCCACACTCCTTTTGGTACCTTAAATGACCGAATTGACCCTCATGGTTTTATGTACACATATTTTTTGTAGGTCCACTGAATTCAGTTATATATTGCGTAAGATGCACGCCAATGAAGATTTAACTCAGAAAACAATACGGCCTCTATCGGTTGACCCCTTCTGGTACCTCCCATACAAAATGACCTATTTTTAAAAAATTAATATTTCTCCCATTACTTCCAAACGGACAACTGGAGGATATTTAAATTTAGTCAGTTAATTCATCTTGCTAAAGTAGGTAAAAGCTCAGAAAACCGAATCATTTGACACGCCCCTTTTGGTACCTCCCATACAACTGAGAAAACCCAAAAGCATTAACATGTGCAAAAAGTTGTACTTATTACATTGTTTTTGTTATTTCGATCATTTGAGAAATGTTGGTAGTTCCCTTTATTAAAGTTAGAATCAATTTCAAATGGAACGCCTAAAGATCTTCTGATAATAAGATTTAGAATGATGTACACGATTATGAAATATTTGTGATACAATTCAAAACATATTTCTTATTGATTTTCACTACACTTTACATTTACTCCGAAGTTTCCTGAATTTCTTATTCCCCTCGCTACATTTGCTAATTTGATGTAATTGTCGATCGCCCAAATATCTACTGCATGTGACGCTATCTTTCTCTCTCTCTCTCTCTTTGGCTGTGAAGTAGTCTGACTGGACGTGCGACAATGAGCGTTTGGTCTGGCACTCACAACACTGAATTTGCCTAACTGTCTGCGTTCTGTCTGCACTTCATGGTTAATGAATAACAAATAGACTCGCACGAGTACGAAAAAATATACCCGTTAATTAAATTAATTTTAAATGAGTATCTTTGCACACTCGCACACAAATGGACATTTCCAGCATAATTGGTTGATTCCCAGCATCCAGCCGTACATAGACAACACGACTCCACAGTGCTGTCTATGCGGCTCGGGGAGGCTGCCTGGAGGTGCAGCAGAGCGGCGTAGAGTAGAGTGAATCAATAACAATAATAATCGTACAATCAATTGAATTGATTTCATCACCGTGTCGGTCCGGCTCTGGATGGTGCGTGAGATGTTTGCATCCGATATTTAATAAATGCTTAAATGATTGCTTATCTGCCACTTACGCTCATCATGATGGTTCGTGTGTGCGTGTGCGTGTGACTGCGATGTGTGCGAGTTGAAATGACGAGGGCAGAGTGGCATGTTTATTTGGCATGGCATCGCAGTAATGTCATCTGGGAGCCGCCCAGCGCAAGGAGGATTCAGGGGCGAACAGCTCACTCGCTTCAATTGATGATTCGATACAGATGGTGGCTCTTGGCAATCAATACACTTTAAATTAAATGGTATTAATGGCATTTTAATATTTTGTTTCTTTCAAATGTATGTAAGCGCCAATCAATCGAGCGAGTGAGTGCGAGTGCGAGTGTTTAATTAGCACTTAAGTGTGCTTTCAGTGTGGCGCAATCACGCTAGCTTCATACATAAATAACGAGCTAAATGACTCGAAAACATTACACGTCAAAATTGGAAATCCATACATGCATATATCGTCTTGCACAACACAGCAGCAGCGTCTCACTTCAAATGCTAGTGAAAAACGTTTGATCTTATTGTAGGAAAGTACTTGAGTCTGCTCTTGCTGTTTTGTAGCCGAATCAACCCTTTAATTATGACCATAATGACTTTTCAGGCCCCTAAATTAGCTAGCGAGAGAAGTATTTCATATCGGCAATGATGCTGTCTGATTCACAAAGCGTCAGTAAATGTCAAATAAAACATACGTCCTTCTCCCCAATAAAAAAAAAAACTAAACAACCCAACCGCCTCCCCTATTTGCAAGAGAAGATGATGAAGCAGACAACCCCAACTTTCTTGGCAGCATATACCTTAAGGTATATGGGACAATATTTAGAAATAGTCCAATAACATGAGATAAAGCAAAAGATGCGGTAAAAAGCGACCAAAGCATTTATCAAGCGGTAACTTATGATTTCTCTTTTACAAAGATGCATTAGGTAAGATATGTTTTTAATGGGACCTAAATTCCTCATTCTACATGTCATCTAGGTCAGGAATAGTTTTTTCCCACAGTCATTTGGCCAGCCAAATGATGACTTCATGATATACTATCAATGTTTTCATACAGTGCTGGAATAATTCACTATCAAAGCTTTGTTTACAGCATTTAGTAAACCGCAAATAATTTACTTTGCATTTCTTATTTTGATTCTGGATGTTAGAAGATTATGGCCCATATGTGCAAATACCTTCATGTTACACACTCAGTAGCGGCAGTTGATGCTGTGTATGACAATCACAAGTTATGTGTGTGTGTGTGTAATAAATTCAAAGGATTTTTTGTCGAATTTGTCAAGCATGAAATAAGTATGAGCAAAGAAGTTGTCGGGATGCAAAGAAAGGCATATTTGAATTGACTTGCTATGCACTCAACCTCGTAACCCAGCAACAACAACAGTGCACTTTTGCCATCTGAACTGTTATAAATTCTGCACCTATGCTTGAGTTTAATTACGACCATAATCAATTACACTGCAATAGGTGGCCATTTGATTGCTCAGTGGAAGCGACGTAGATTAGCAAACCGAAGGTGCCGGGTTCGATTCCCAGCCGGGGCACTGGCCAAATCAACTTCGATGAAAAATTACCTTTCAAATACTTACGAGTTTTCCACCTAACAAAACTCATCCTAGATGCTTCCACAACAAAAATCCAGATTGCGCAAGAGCCAAGGAAAAAGAAAATGATTTATCAACATCGCAAATAAATCAACAAAACCAGCTGGCGCCATCTTTGGTGGAATTTGGCGGAAAAAAATCCCAACGACAACACCTAACAATCCTTGACACAAACCTTGTTATCTACAAAGGAACGAAACAGAGTTGCCAACAATGATCGTATGATAATCGAATTTTATGCCCGATCAAAAACTCATAAATGGAAAATAACGAATATTTTTTAAATCTTGGCCCAAAAGTGTCCTCTCTTGGGGCCGTTCCCAAGGGTTACAGCGTGTCATATTTAAAACAAATTTGTCGAAGACGGCTTGTTCAACAACCCAACTATAAATTGTCGAAAATTTATTAAAGCTTTTATAACAATACCCATGAGTAAACACAAACAAAATTTCTTATAAACGATTCATGCTAACTCAAACAATTAATAAATCAGTTTTAGTGTAGAACCGTCATGTTTTTCTAACGAATTTAAATTCAAAGTTTTTTAATAATTTTTTTCAATGAATTTCTGTATAAATAATCCATTTTAGGACAATTTTTTATTAAACAAAACAACCCTTTTTGTTTTATTAACTACAATATACCATTGATTTTCTTTCTCAATTCTTTTGTATGGCGCATAGTTTACTGGGTTCATCGCCTCGGAATTGTGATGAAGGCACTCATTTGTAGTTACTAAAAAAATGCGTTTATTATTAAAAATGTGTTGTCTTCCATTGAGCGTGTACCCCATGTGCGAGCGTGTGTGTTGAACCTAAATAGTGTTTCTTAAACGCGATGTTGATTGTGCTTAAAGTTGTCTCTCTCTCTCTCTGTAGAATGTGTTAATATTATGCCGCCGTTTCACAGATTGCGGTTGCTGCATTAAAATAAATTCATCGTGACATTGCCCAAGTTTGAATTCTCCTGCTCATGATGACATTTTGGCTCTATGTGTTTCTTGACATACACAGTTGTATTGCAGCTATAGATACATACATTTAGTGAAACGCACAAGTTTCTACTCAAAGGGGCAAAGACTGTAAGTAATTGGAAACAAATGACAAAAACTAAAATGAATGAATTCCATGGTACCCATCATGCATGTATGACGATATTCGAAATATATAGTCAAGATACATCATATTATGCCGGCTCATAAAACAAATTAAAAATACAAAACTTTTTGATTGTGATTGGGTTCTCCCAAGGCACAGTGGTTTACTTTGCATGTCATAAGAAAGTTTTGTCATACAACGCTTGATGATGTGTCGAGGAGAAAAATAAATTATTCGAAAAAGGGACATTTAAATATCATTGAAAAATGGTGTCAATAATAAACATTTTATAAACATATGTATTACAATTTATTATACAATCAAATATATTGTGTATAGTTTCGTTTCCAGCGCCTTGTCGAGTAACTACAAACTACCCTTAACACCTCAGAAACTAACTGTTGAAGTTGCAACAAAACTCATTTAACGGTATTGGAGTCTATAAGGAACATACAGACAACGACATTGGTTTAATTCAGTGGTAGGTATAACCGAACGCACGCACACAACAATTTGGTGTTCATATCGGTCGCGTATTAACAGTCGGCGCTGTCAAAATGTACAAGGTAGAAACGTTGTGTACTCCAAACAATCGTTAAACATTGTTTCTCTGCGAAACAAGCATGTGTGGTTTTGCGTTAATACCACAAGCATAGACTGACTCTTTCAAATCAAACAAAACTTTTGAGTATGTGTGGATTGCCAATCGTTTCTGTTTAAAAAAAAAATGATTATTGACGGCCTCACGAGCTTATAAAATATGTATCACTGGTTAAAATGTCTACAAGCTGAATTCCTTCCAATTTTGACTATGACTTTCAGACGACAACTATATCGTCCCCTTAAAAAAACAATAGTGTATAATTTTTTTGGTGTTTTGAGAAAATCGAGTTTAAAGTTTTCATCAAATCGGATGTCTATGAAATTTTCGAAGAAGAAATTATACACTATTTTTTCCAATGACCTTTTGACGCACTTTGTGGAAGGAGATTTTGACGAAATTTTGACCAGGCATAGAATCAATGTTGGAGTTTCTAAATGTTGGTTTCTAAAAGTTGGTGTATGAGCACATACACTATTGTTATATTGAGGGGACGATATACATTAGAGCGACTCATTTTGTATGAGGCCAAAAAAAGTATCTTCGGTCCACCACCCAAAATGTACCTTGGCTTGTATTACAATGAATCCCAAAAAATTTCGTGCCTAGGATTAAGATCCAGTGAGCTGGACCTTTTTTAAAACAATTATTTTTTTGAGTTTTTCAGAGATTTTTGATATTTATCTAAAGACAATATGTGCAATATTAATATCATAGGAAAGATTTTTTAACGACGCATCCAACGGTATGAAAAACATGCCCACAAATGTCCTGACAAGTCCTTTTTTCAGCGATATTTTGCAAAAAAATACGAATTTTTAAGTTTTTAGTAGCGACATTTTTCTGAATTAAATGCTATTTAATTCGCGAGAAGCGAAACTTATATTTAGACAAGGCATATTTTTCCTAATTACACCGTGTCACAAGAATACTAATTGTATTTACTTGAAGAATTATTTATTTGACGATTTAGGTCTTGCCGTGGAGTTCAGAAACCTGTATTTTAGATGTACAGTATACATTAAAAAAATATGTTAGGGACAAAGCTGAAACACGAGTTTACTTAAATCGATTAAGGATAAATATATGTCAATCTGACATTTAATTAAGAAAAATGTCGCTACTAAAAACTTAAAAATCATTTGTGGGCATGTTTTTCATACCATTGGATGCGTCTTTAAAAACTCTCTTTTATTGCGCATATAGTCTTTAGTTAAATATCAAAAATCTTGGAAAAACTCAAAAAAATACCATTAGCGATTCATTATAAAACATGCCAAGGCACATTTTGGGGGGTGGACCGAATATACTTTTTTGGTGAGTCGGTCAAATATAGATACATTTAAAAATATCAAATACAATGGTTCAAAATCACGGGAGCAGGAAATATACGCTTTTTACCACATTGATCTAAAATGAGATCGGTCGGAAAAACGGATTTTTGTTTGTTTAACTAATTAAAAGAAAATTTTATGTTGTTTTCAATGGAGCAAACTCCTAAGTTAATTTATTACTTAAATTATTAAAAAAATGGACAAATTGCTAAAAAAAATAATCTTCTTCTTCCTTGGCTTCGATGTTGCAGTCGGATTTTCCATGGCCTGTTTTCTGTTTAATGTTTGATACTCGTAATCTTGAACAGCGACTTCCTCGAAAATTTTTTTTCGGAACTTTCCTGAATTTAACAATGGCATCAACAATAAATTAAGTCTATTCTCAGCGATTTACTACTGGTCATGTAATTGTCTTCCAACCACTTCTGTCATCAACATTCACATCGACAGCCGGAATTTCTCTATTGCATAAAGCATTACGAGCCCACTGTTGATGTTCAACTAAAATTGGCCCTATAAAGGAAAATCTAAAAAGTTACAACTTTACTCATTACTGTTCAAGATTTATAAGGCGACAAGTTTTTCTTTTCCTTTTGCTTTTTTCCGCTTCCTCGTTACAAAGGACAACAAGAATGGCACAAGGGCTGAATACACTCAAACATACCCGAACCATGTAGACATACATATAAAGAATACGAAATAAAGCTCAAAGCAATGCGACATCATTGCCTGGAAATTTATGATGAACATTTCATTGACAATTGTCTGACTGCAATACAAGCAAGTTTTTGTTGACGCACTCAGTCCGAGTGCTACAAGTTTCCCCCCTACCTCCACTCACCAAAGCCATTCCAACATTAGCAGCGGGCTAGGCAGGGAAGGCGTTTAAGGGCTCAATTTTGGTGGCAGCAACAACACGTGTTTTGTATTTGTCCCCTTCGACAGCAACAGATTCCGCGCTTCCCTTCATGAAATGTCTATTGCCTTTGATGATTATAATAAGTTTACTCGCTCAGCGCTTATGCACAAAAAGGGGATAATTTGAAAGTGAAGTGAAACATTTGTAATGCAGAGCAGCATTTTCCCGTCACATCACATTACGGCAAACACTTTGTCACTAGGTCTGCTGAGGAGCGTTATGGGGAGGGATAAAGCACAATAAACCAAACGCCGGCATTCACTGCCACTGCCACCGTATCCACTTCCCACATTGGGTGGCGGCAGCAGGCAAAGATCCGACGACAGCAGCAGCAACTGCATTTGTCGTAGCAAAAGAAGATTATTTATTTCCACAAGTTGTGACATTGGAAATTGTAAAAATAGGAAAATTTATGCCGGATGTTTTCGGCTTGAAATTGGAGCTCATTAGTGCATGTTAAGTACGTTTTCATGAGGAATGCCATCAGAGGAATCTTTTTACCAGCGAATCTAGGGAAAATTAATGGTAAACAAATTGTTAAGCATGACTGACATCGCATTCTATTTATTATGCTTTTTTTCGGTATGTCAATTTTTATTTCGAAATTTAATGGAATAAACACACACACACAAAATCCCCCACAAAACAAATTGGACAATTATAAATTAATTATACAATATCGTAGAGATTTGTTTGCATAAGGTGCATGTAACAGAATGGTATCACTCCCGAGCACATCATCCTTCTCAACATAGCCACACCCGCGAAGACAAATGACACTAATGATCCTATACTCGCAGCATCCTTTGTAATCTGCAGTTTACAGAGACAGTCCTTAGACCGCCGACCCTTTGCGTTATTTCGTTGAAATATTATTCATAAAATCATAAATATTGTTTCACAATGACCGCGGCGGATATGCAGCAATTTAGTTGCGCCCGCGCATATATGGTACAACATCAAAAACTACTGCACAGTGCCTTCAATCACCGTCTTTAGATCATCCGGGTCGGGTAAGCACTCGCTCTCCATTGTTTGGTAATTTATATGTAGAATTTCTCATTAAGACCCTGCGAAAGATGTCTCAGCCACTGCAGCCACTTAACACTTTGTGGCCAAACGGTGTAAACCTGTGTGTGTGTGTGTGTGTGTCCGTCAGTCTGTCTTACTACTACCTATGGTAGCCAACTCCACAGTATGCTGAACGTTCGCTGCAGTTATTGTTGTGGTTTGGATATGGACATTTGCTTATTAAATGTCACATGTGCTAAATATGCAGCCGGCCGGCCTAAGCAAAAGGTTGTGTAAATTTTATTAATCGCAATTTATGGTCCCATAAATATTCCACCAAAGTAAATTTTTACTTTTAAATGATGATGCTTAAGTTGTTGCAGAGGCTGCCATGTGAAGAGCGGAGTTGATCACGGCTTTAGACCCCCTATTGTGTCAAATTAACACAAATCACTAAATGAGCCTCTGAGACGGCAGTACAACCGGTACAGCCATATCGCATGAATGCGAATTTGAATGTTACATTCATACGAAGAACTTGCATGCAAGGAAAGACATTATCCCTACTTAACGGTGTTGGTATCATTTATTAATATGCAGACAGTCATACAACCGATATCATTTACCCGAGCGGATCATTAAAAGCGATGTCTTTATAGGCATCAGGGTGTCCAAATAAACTGATATAGCGAATTGAGTAAAATAATTTCCGTCGTAAAAATTAGCTACTTTTGAGGATAGGTGAGAAGTAAGAAAGTAAAAAGTGAAATAAAAAACAGCCAACACTGGTGACAAAATAAACCAAAGAACACTGACACTGATCAGTCAAATGAATTCAAGAATACAAGATGGTTTCGTTGCTTATTAAGGGCTGAAATCGAAATTCAAAAATCCTTTAGTACATGCTTACTTCGATTGTAAGGCACGCCATATCCTCGCGAGGCCGGCAATAATCTTTTTTTTACACAGACACAATTGGAAATTTACACAAACTCGAAACTTTTGATTAACTCAAAGCAGACAGGATCTGCTTAAGTGTTATGAAAGCCATACCACACACGCTTGTTTCGCAAATAACACAAAAACAGACAAAGGAAATTATGGGAATTATTAATATTTTGTGAAATATAACACTTTCAAATAAATTTTATGAAATCAAAAATTTTTGTTTTTTATGACAGTAATAACATGTATATTGGCTAAGCACCGTGAAACGAAAGTAAGTTTTTTTTTTGCCAGAGGAGTGGACAGTTCCATCCCCATATTATATTGCATTGTAATTCTTCTAGCAACTACATGATGTCAGTAAAATATAACTAAGATTATTGTACAATTTTAACTGCAAAGACATAAAAAGCGGTAAAAAGGGTTTAAAAAATTTAAATTTTTAACTTTGTGTTAATGCGACCACACACTAGTCATTTATGAGCATAGCCTACAAATTGTTTTTCAACATCCGACAAAGAAGGGAAAATCATCTATTAAAGTAGTTCTACACTAGCCCAATAATTTTTTAAAGAAACACTTTTGTATATACATACCTACTATAAGTTTTTCATACAATACACAAATCTCTATAAATACGAACATAATTCTTCCAGTGTTAGTACGTTTTTATCCGCTCACAGTAAATCACAAAATTATTAATGAATTTCCCTCATACATGAACAATTCATAAACATCCCAAAATAAAATACATTCTGAAAGTCACATGGTTTATTGCTGCCAGTTATTGCAGTGGTAATCAACAATATGTTTCAATATCATAAATTGTATTTCATATATATATTTTGGTAACATTCAAACTCCGCTCACTCACTTTCGACCGAATGGCCGCCATGACGCTAAGACAACGTCTTGGTAAAGAAAAAGTCCAAAGGCATGCAAACCGATAAATCATGAATTGAGCTGTTCCTTATGAGCCAGCGCAGTAGACACACACAAGACTGCAGAGGCATATACCAATGCTACATGCTACAACAGTGGGTAGAAGAGAGTTGCCTTCAAATATAAATAATAGAATTGAGAAGAGAACAAAACAAAAAGAAAATAGGAACCGATATCATTTCATTAACTCTTCTGGCCATGGAAGCTCCAACATCGGTCATCGCTCATGTACACTCACACACACACACACACACACACATACACACACACACACGTATCTAAACACATGCGCCCATGCGCCACGCGGGCAACAAAGTCATGCAGACAAGCGAGTGAGATGTTCGCGCATGCCTAGTAAACCAATTGCGATGGAAATTTATTTTATTTGCACTCGTACTTGTTAGCAAAGAATAGCAATTGCATTTCCCAGCTACTGCCCAATGTGGTCGGTCGTGCATAGTTTTCGTCTTTTGCGAGGGCGTTTATGGTATTCGAATGTACCGCTTAATAATCACAAATTCAATGGAACAGGTCTCCATGGAAGCAGCGCTTCGTTTTCAACGCTCTTTTTTCGGTGCTAAAACGAAATTAAAGCTGCCGAGTGTCATTGACTATTGAAATTGGAAAATAGATTTGTTATTTATAGAAATTGCGTTGCACGTTGATAATGCATGTTGACGATGCACCACCAGCGGGCAAGGGAACGATTGGATGGATAGTCATGTATGCCGAAACGGCCGAATCAAGAGAATTGAATTAAAATTCCAATGTAGAAAAATCGATACCATTGATGGGAGTGCTGCACAAAACGGTTAATTGCATTGGCGATAAAGTAGTTGGCAATACAACGATACTATAAAGCTGATATTGAGTTTAAATTTGCGTTATGGCAACCAACAGAGCAATTGAAACATTAAGTTGATTATTTAAACTTTGAATGCCGATTATTGTTGCAATGTACATGGTGCGTGACACATATCGTTGGTATACAGCGTAAACTGACCTACTCCACTCTAAATGTTGAGAGATAAGCAATATATTATAAGCTAATTATAGTGCGGCGTATGACTGGACTTATGAAAGATGTGAGCTCCAGTGTCAAGACACCCATTTGCAATGTCCACAATTTACATTTGAGTTAACATAATCAATCATTAATTCGGTACTATTTGTTTATTGCACAATTCATCTTTTGTCTTCCACATTCAATCTCACTATTACACTTTTATTTGCCATAACTTTATACAAATTGGTCTATAAAGTTTAGCCTTTCTGCTACTATAGCCGACTGTCTCTATTAGCTCCTCAAAGCGAACGCTTTGTAACTATCGGCTATAAACGTTGCAAGCATGCAAGTGGAAATTGATGGTACACGCGTAGTTTTTGTGTCAAATTAAAGTGTTGAAATTGTCCATTTTAACAACGTTTCATTAACCAACGAAGCGAACCCCCCAAAAGAGATCCAACTTGTGGCATATCATTGAAGTATGCAATCTTTATAGCGGCTGTTGGCAATTGAGAGTAACTCGTTGGATGTTAGGAGCACGGTTATCCTAATGATGGCCTGCAGTTTTTTCATGTTCCGCATTTAAATGCTACGAAATTTAATTACTCACGCACTCAAAACACACGAGAGCAGGGCATACACACACACACACACATATGACAACAGTAAAAACGTTCGTTGAGCTTTAATTATTTTGTCCAGAATCAGCTAACCATACACTCACTCTCTGCCATACATTAATTCGGAATGAGTTGTTCGTTTTTCCAGCATCTGCTCAACCCCCTCCAGCTAGTCGTCGTAATGGTCATGGTGTACATGTTCCTCCAGCAGTCCCTATGACCAGCATACCCTCTTGTTGTGGTCACTCCTTGCGTGGAACAACAAGGGAGCATTCTCCGTACAGCTACAGCTACCGAAAGGAGATGCATTATTTTATAGCTAGTAATTTGGTAGCTCAACATAGTGCTAATTAACTTGGCTCCAATTGCTAGATGGTCCGCTGTGGAACATGTCCTGTTAGCTGTTTTGCCATGATTTCTCATCGGTTTGTCACGTTTTCGAGCTTAAGGTATTTACGCGCAATGTTTGAAATACAACGAAATGCTGACAGTTTCAACATTTGCCGGTGCAGGTTTCCGCACCCCAAGCAGAACACGTGTCCGCTCCATGGCTGCAACATTGAGAAAACTCGTAAAATAACAACAACATTTAGTTTTGCTAATACGGCACCTGTAGTTGCTCGCCTTTGCTGTGTAATTTTTGGCAACATTTGTAATTAAATTGTAATTAAACATTAATACAAAACGTGTAACTTCAATATACTGCTGTTTGATTATCTTCCACAGCCATGAAGCTAACGTTTGATTCTGCACTTTGTCACTGAAATATCTTAGTAATTTGTAGCCAGTATCTCTTTGAGCTTTAGGGCTCTACGGCACCCAACAGTAGTGAGTGACCCCTTATGATCCCCATCGTAACCATCGACTGGCAAATTGCACAACCTTCGCATTACAATTTTTGGTATACGAAATGTATGAATTTTACTTAATTAAAAAAAAACTATTCTGTTATAATTCAGAGCAGTTCTCAATAAATCTCAAGTGGTCGCAGTCGTACACACAATGTTCACTGCCATCCACTGCATTGGGGACAATATTTACTGTTTGGTCGGCATTGGTGCCAAGCTCCATTTGTGGCTACCGCTACCTGGAGAAGAGCCCCAAAGCGAGAGAAGAGCACACCAAGAATGCATGCTAATAAATTTCCGTTACTAATCCTTTGACATTGTAAAGACTCGTTCGTACGTACGAGTGTTGTTGTTGAGCATAAAGTATCACCAAGTGATTATGATGCCCCTTGGCCGTTGTTGCTGTTGGCTGCAGAAAACCGGGTTGAATTTATACTCCAAAAGGTTAAAGGAATAAACTACACCAGGTTCACAAATTCAAATATTACGGCCACTGCGGGGACATGCATCATGAACTCGACATCGGCCAAACAATCGGATTCTCTGCACTTATAGGCCCATAATTCTGTATTGAGTAGTGAATTATTGGTTTGGCAAAATAAATTTGTCTAAAAATATTATTTATAACCGATTGCCTTATGCTTACTTGGGAGTAAATTAAATTTACGAAATGTTTTTAACCCGGTTAATCCCTGAATTCATATACTTCAAAGTGAATTTAGTTCCAGAATATGCGTTTGGAGCCACTTGGTCAGGTGAGACAGTCACGAAACGGTTGTTGCAATGTCCGTATGGTTGGTGTCCGTCCTTACACCTTCTTACTTATGGCCCAGTATAATCGAACGTATGTCTTGATGACATTTGCAACAAAGTTGTTCATCTGTGTGTCGGTTGACGGTGTCGCCTTTTGTTTAGCAGCTCTCTGTTTGCTTGAAAAGACAAGAGATTATGAAGAACCTGCTCAGGCCGTACAATACGAAAAGTCGAGGGAATTTATTTGTTATTTTGATTTCAAAGAAATCCATTGATTGCGAATTTATTACATCGATTAAAATGCTTACAATAAACCCCGTTGAAACAAGTGAGAACCCAAATGTCGGAGTCGCTTATTTCAATAAAAAGTTAAGCAAGGCGATGATGAAATATACGGTGAAATACACAGGGTCGCCGTTATGTCAAATAATAATAAATGCACGAAATGAGCTGGAACCAATTGACTTGAGACAGCGCACCAAAAAAAATACCTTTCCAAGAATGTGGTGTTTGTTGAGTTCTTTAAAATTTAAGAGAACCTAACTTTCATGACACAAGCTTATCTTTGTCTCCAAGCTATCTATTTAATGTTAATTTCTCAAAATTTTCTACACCTCTAAGAGTCCTGATGCAAATTTCAGTCGTTTATTCCACGCATAGCTTAGTGGTGCAGAATGATTAAAAATAAACCGATTTTATTTGTAACATCTTTAAATTGGAACTTATTTCATTCAAATGCGTTACAAGTGAAATGATTTTTAAAAATAAAGTATAAGCTGTTTTTTACTCAATTTGTTTCATATTAGATACTTTCCTTCGCATTTCATAGAGCGCAGAAAATAATTTCAACAGTTATTAAATGCATGTGTAGTGACATAACATTTTAAAACAACAGATTAACTCATTTTGTAAGTAGTCTACCCCACATATGTCTCAGATATGCCATGGCCAGTTTATGTAAAGTATTGACCATTGTTTTTTGCAAATCCCTGTTGGTGCTGTAGTTGTGCTGGCTCTTTTCCTCCTCGTTTGTTTATTATTTTCCTGAAATTGTTCCTTCTATGCAGATCAATATTGTTTTCAGATTTTCTCCATGACTGAATGGCATTTTTTCTCGTTTTGTGGTTGTTGCTGGCTGCTGGATGCTGTTGTTGTTATGATTTTACGAGTGAGTAAAAACCAATTAAGTCGACACGTTCAAATCGCTTGGAGGATTTTTGTTACATGCAATATAATAGATTCATATCTCATTCAATTTTAGAGATTTCACAGATATGACAACAAACACAATGACCTCTGGGAAAGGATTTAAACAACCTTACAGACGCAAAAGCACACACACACACACACACACACACACAATTATAGTATATAAATGGCTACATGTGTTGGATAGTGTATTAAATCTGCCTTAAGTATCACTTTGACAATTAAAATCTAAATTTGAACATTTTGTTTTGCATTTTCCTTTCTCCTCCTCTCAATTGATATGCATAGCTCGTATGGGCATTTTATTTTACTTTCCCAAAACCACCCACTGTGGCCGTCGATTCATTCGCAGCCTTGTCCTCTCACTTTGGAACCTGCAATTTATGGCACCACAACCACCACCATCTACAAACGATTGCCATGAGATGGGCTCATGTCCAAGACTTACGGATGGTGATGGCTACGATCATGTCGATGAAATCCATGTCCATGGCCATGAGATGACGATGACGGCGTTGGGGTTGTGCGACAATGAAGTGTTATGTTAGAAGTGCTGGTGGCCCAAGTTGCTGTCCGTCCGGTTGTCCGTACGTCACTTCATCCTCTTATCCTCGACACGATGACAATTTTAAGCACCGATCGCGCCAACGTAACATGAAATCGTACATGTAGTTTAGATGCGAAGGAAAATTTATGATCTAAATGATGTGGTTACATGATGCCACAATCACGATTCTCGTCCGGCTTTGCGCATGTGTATGATTCCTAAGCGTCCGCGTCTTCATGTGCGCCGTCAGTGGCCGTAAACGACCTGAGATTAATAGATGCCATTGATTGCCAATGAATGAGAATAGTTATCGATGAATTGTTCGTCATAAAGCAGTGTGTTTGAATTTGTCTCCGAATATTCCAAAGATATAACCTTCTGTTGGGCGCAATGGCACAACAGTTCCTCAATTTCCCCAGCGCCGGAGTGAATGAGGCTGAAATGGCGATGCTTCACAAGACCACACGTTTGTACGGTTATGCTGAACGGCATTCACTCCCATTACTGCGTCACGTTACGCTGTAACTAGATACCTTTGGGCCAGTTGCATTCCGGCTGGCAGGAATCGTTCGTCGTCTGTCGTTCATTGCGGTCCAGTGAGTGTCTGTGTGGTGTGGCGTGGAATTCATTGGGACACTTAACGTGTTAAATTCGGATTGAATTAATTGACTTAACACGCGGTTTTATGCCACACGAAGTACCTAGATGAGTGTCGGGTCGACGGGCAGAGTGGGACGACACAGAATGACATCGCATGGTCCTGTCCGGTCCGGTTCGTTGCGGTCTAGTCGATTTGTTTGCTGAGTACCCTTTGGAAAATGATTATTGTCGCCCAGTGATCATTAAAAGGAACAAATTAAGATTCTCTTTTATGTGTGCTTGGCCAGAGTATCCGTTTTGCGGGTCTGTAGTTTTTCAGGCAACAGCAACACAGGCGACTGACAACGACGACGACGACGACAACGGCATTGGAAACTTGTTTTATCATATTTAACAACTACCAACGCCTATTTAGCGCATAAAACATTCAACAC
Source organism: Muscina levida (assembly GCA_964034835.1). NCBI lineage: Eukaryota > Metazoa > Arthropoda > Insecta > Diptera > Muscidae > Muscina > Muscina levida. The sequence continues at coordinate 151,185,338 of OZ035883.1, read as the reverse complement.
GCTCACTCGCCAACTCTGTCACAAACAATTGCCTGCAGCTGTTTGCGATTCGTTTACTCAATCATCGTCGGCCGTGTGTCCGACAGACGGACACCAAATCTCGTTGTGGACGTGGATGCAGTTGTTGTTGTTGTCGTTGTGGTGTGTGCTCCAGTTCCTGGTCGAAGAGCCTGGAATTGATTTGAAATGATTATAAATTTTCGCCCCCTTAAATGTAAACAACGCGCGCAAATTTTCATAAGCTTGTCCAGTGTCACTAGTAATTCATTTGTTATGCTGCTTGACTGCATATGCAGCCATTCATGTTGCTACATTGTTGGTAAGTTCAGGGTGACACATGCATGCCCCTCCCCAAGAACACGATGATGATCATCCTCGTACACCTCAACCTCTGACTAGTGTGTTGGTGCTACATCGGTGTGGCAAGTTGGAATGGTTCTTAGGTTCAATTTATGTTACATGCTCCTTAAAGAAGCAACATGCACGCTCTTCTAAAGAATTTGCCTAGTTTGGTATGCGGATGGAGTACGACTGCGACCGGTGTGAGTGCGGACTGGACACGGATGGTATGAGAGTACTTGGGCCTTAATAAACCTGCTATGGTTCATTAATTGATTTATTACTTGCATGTTTGCCTTGTAAATTTACCTTAAAACAGCATTAATTTCTCATGCAACACAATGCAACGTCGATTGGCCGTACACCCTCTCCTTTTGCATAGGGGGGGGGGGGGGGGGGGGGGGGGGGGGGGAAGGCGTAATGGCAACGCAAATCGGAAGATAAAGACAAAGGAGCAGCCACCACCAATTTCGCTTAGCCCACTACGTCTGCACACACAACACCCAACCACGGCCAGTCTAGATGGACTGCTTTGTTGCGTTTCTTGCCGCCGTTGTCCGTTCGTCCATTGTTGTCGTCCATTTAAGGATATCATTGTTGCATAAGCTGCACGTAAACGTAACCATTATAATTGTCTTTGCTGGAACACACATTGTTCCGTAACTGGACGAATGAAATGTTTCAATCGCTTCGCTTCAATCCACCATTACAATGAGTAGGGAATGCAGTGAGAGAAAAAGTTGGGAGTAGCGCACGAAAGTCTATCAAATCTGTGAAATATCTGCATATGTGTGTTGGACGTACAGACAAAAACCATATCGAAATAGATCCAAAGCATGTTTTCAAATTTAATTTGTTTATTTGAAGCAGATACCAGTTATTTCTTGATTTTTGATTTAGATACATTGACTTACACATCTTAAGGAAAGATGAGTCTAGAGTCCGTCTGAGGAACAGCATAGCTGTAATAACCGTTCACTGGCCGGTTGGTGAACATGCTAAGAGGTTAAAACTTCCCTACAGCGATTTTTGAGGAAGCTGCAATGATGAGCTCTGCTTTTGGTGACCTGAAATATAAAAAAGTTTGCCATCGGACACTTGTGGATAATACCTCTCTATCGGTAGGCGATTTGCGGAACATACATGCCTTCATCAGAGCAATGAAATAGCTTGAGAGCGACGTTGGCCGAACAGAATAGAAGTGATTGGTGTGAAAGTTTGGAAATGGTATCACAACGGGACTCACACTAGGACTCATGCGAGCTGTGGTAAACGCGGCTGCCCAAATAACCTGATTCACCAAGTAACTAGATTTTGAGTGTTACCTTTACGACCAGCTACAGTTTTGCTTGTGCCATAAAATCTGTTGTTGTTTGTGGCTTTTCAACCGACATACTGGAGACCAACTATTTTCACCGTGTAGGTGTTAACGATGACTTCTTAGTGGCCACTATCCTTGTGGGGATATTTGATAGTTACGTTGGGTGGATTAACAAGTTTGTATTGTCCTCCAGCTATTACGTGCTTTCATAACACTCCAACTACGATGATTCCTCATACACATGTTAGCTTATTCTTTCCAGAGGTGGTGGGTGTTAGCGCAGTTGGTTATGTGTGTGTGTGTGTAAAAGTATATGCACTGCTTCCACTGCGATGGCTTCTGATTCATGCAAAGCCAAGTAGCAATTTTAATCATTATCGTTATATTCGATGTCGTCGTTGTCTATAGTCGCCTACCTTGATTTGGCTTTTTGCTGTTATAGGAACCAAAAACAACACATAGGTCTAGTTGGATCTCCAGGTCATAGGGGAGTTGTCGAACCCCGGTTCGAGCAAGGTAAAGAACAAAGGGCTAAATATTTTCCGGAAGCTTAAATGTCTCTATTAAGTCTATTGGATACGGTGACTCATTGCAAAGTTTTCGTTTCTTTCTTATATCTATAGCTTGAAAACAATGCATTTTTGCTTGTTGGGGAAACACAAACCCATGGGAATGTAATTGTAAAGAACTTAGTATATTTTTGTATTGCTTTCTAGTTTGACATCAATACAAGTTGAAACTAATAGAGGGATAAGAAAAAGTTAATCGGAAAATGTTTAATTGTGTCTGTGTGTCGCCTTGACGAGCTATAGCTGGCTGTATGCGTCATCCAGTATAATCAGTTTCATTTCATCTATGATTTCTAATGTTGTATACTCATGTCCGTTGGAGGATCAGATAATAGATATCATAAAATAAAACTGTTTTGTTACAGAATTTAGCTGTTATTTTCATTTATTGTTGACCAAACTCCCTACACTCTTACTAACTCGGTACACCGTAGCGCCACCAAATATCACAAGGACATAAATTGTTATGATAAAATATAAAGTTATGCACTCATACCCCCACAGCACACCATCAATCCTCGCCAGCCAACATTCATAAACGTATAAAGTACAGATTGTAGCTGCGTTCGAATGTATCTCGAAAGCAACAAATAACCCAACAACTCCATGGGAGATGTCTAAAAACTTTTATTACTTTTGTTACACAATGGCCGCAAAACTAAAATGAAATGAGAGAAACAACTGACAAAAAAAACTTTTCTCTTTCGCCACCCCTCACCCCTACCCGACACAGATGAACAAACACAACAACGACAACAGTATTAAACTAGTTCAAATAAATTACTACAACGACTGGACTACCAGCTGGCTGGCTGGATGGCCGGCCGGTTGTCATCATCTTCCCCAAAGCCAAGTTGCTGGCCAATTGGGTGTGTGTGTGTGTGTGTGTGTGTATGGCAAAAACAACGAGTGACAAAAACAACGACAAATTACTTAAAGGGGTACAATACTACTCATTCATATAGTCAGACAGTCAGTCAAAGCGTCAGCCACATACTCCAACCCTGGGGTCTTACATCAGCCACACTTCTGTTACGAGTATCCTTACACACACATACAAACACACACACAACCACTTGCATTGAGAGACAACTGAGTATGGATTTGGTGACGCCATTTATGGCCAAAAATAGACCAATAAAAAAACTCTCCTACGAAATTGAGAGGATGGAGCTGAAATAAAAATGTTATATCGTACGTGATTTCATTAAAAAAGCGTAGACAAAAACTTGCAATCGAATGCAAAAATTTGATTTCTTTCTACCTACAAACTCACTCACAGCGCACACACACACATACTCGCAGACACTCAACTAACATGAAAACAATTTGTTGTATAGATTTGACATTGTGTACGTGCAACCGCACAAACACAACAGCATCAGCAATAGCAAGATATTAAAATGGCTCGGACTACTCAACTATTTTTTGGTCAACACTCTTACATATTAATACACTGAAAATCACAGGACCTATTAGTTTATGTGTTAGTGTCACTATTATATTGTACATGTATGCGCTTGAGTGTCCACATGCTTATTAATATATACGTATACGCAATGTACATTCGGGTATATATGTGTGTGTGTTTGTTTGTGTTGCCGTGCACGGACGAGTGACTACTAAACTTTCGATGCTTTTGTCATCAATAGAATTTACAGTTTATTATTGTTGTTATTGTTTCCAATCAAATTTTGTTTCCGAAGCAATCAAAGTTTAATTATAAGATCTATTATAACCGCTTGAATGCCGCAAAACAAATACTCACACACAGTCACGCACACGCTCACACAACCACACAGACTTGTATGACACATATACTAAAACATATACTCGTACATGTTTGTTTTGGTCATAGACACGTATACAATTATTTTACCCCCCTCTTTCAGCCAAAAACTAATCATGGAAGCAACAAATTTATGACACTTTCATTCAATAACAAACAACAACAAAAAGTTTTGATTGCGAACTACGGAAAAAGGTCCCCGGTGTTTGTTGTGCATAGCGGAGTTATTTGTTTCGACACAATTTCAATATCACTCGATTAGGGAAGGTACTTTGAGAGACAACTAAACTTTGATGTAAGTTTGAATTCAGCGGCGCATGATGAAGTCATAGCCAAGTCCTGGTGGTTTTGCCACACTGTGGAAAATCACAAGATATAACAGAAGATAAACTAATATAACAGAAGATGAAGCATGATAATTAAATATATGTTTGTAGATATCATTTTTTGATTCATTGTAGTTTGTATATTTCTAAGAACAAAACGAGGACCTAACAAACATAACTTAAAGGTACAAAGTAATATGGAATCGAATGAGTAGTCGACACATGTACTTAAACTTAAACTTAATTTCCCTTTGCACCCCATGAATGAGGTATGGGATAGCTTCTCGCGTTGTTGTGAATTAACACGCTTTCTTTTTTTAGATTCACAACTAACGGCACCTACTTGTTAATCGACGAATGCGAACGTCACTATTTTAAGAAGCTCTTACTAGACACGCCGATTGGCTCGACACTTAAACTGCGAAATTGCTGTCAACAACATTCGAGGGGAGCCGACAATGAAAGAACAATTTTTTTTAAGATGACTGGAGCCAGGTTTGAACCTGCGATCTCCCGCATGGTAGTCGCGTGTTCTAACCACTATGCCACGGCCGGTCCCACATGTACATTATTGCAGATATAATGCTGAAGTAGTAAGAATCCTATTTTAATTTTTCCATTGTTTCAACAACAATTGGCTTTCGAGCCACCAAGAACAGAAATTAAAGATACACAAAAACAACAGTTTATCTTTAATGTATTTATTTAGAACCACAATAGTTACTTTATTACATATCAAATAACTAGTGGTATATTAATAACTTAAAACGAACGACAATTATTTACTTTTAACAAAAAGAAACAAATTTAAACCATCTCTGCAACACTGCAGGTAAAACAAAACAATAAACAGTAAAAAAGACAACCACACGGTTCAACAGCTAAAACAATTCTGCACAATTGGACAAAGAGCCATAGCCTTATACAAAAGGAGGTATGTACCTATTTCACAACTAACATTCAATTCACAAATAATATTGAAGTACCCATCTAGACAAACTAACATCCAATTGACGAGTAACATTAAAGTAACTATTTCAATATATACGTATACGTATAAATAAACAAAATATATGAAACAAATAAATATAAATAATAAAGTAATAATAAATATATATAAATAATACAATAAAATAAATAAATCTCCAACACCATATTAATCATGACCCCATATAAGGTTCTCGATTGCAATGTCTTCGGTCGATAATGAAACGTGGCGCATTGTTTGAGCTAGGCGCAAAAAAAGGCCCCCTTTACCCAGCATTCTACAAATGAGGGAAACATTTTGCAATCGACAAAAAGTATTCCTTTATTACTTTCTAAAATAACCTTGCCCCATTTCTTGTTCGTTACATGTGATGATCCATCTTCAAATGGTATCTCTATTACCATTATAAATACTGCAGCACACAATAATTTCAGCAGTTGCCATAAATTAAGAGAATTTACTTCATAATCCCATTTGCTTAATAGGAAAATTTCTATTATTCTACAACCGTACTAAGATATCAAAGTAAAATACTGACTCGAACAAAATCTTCATAAATTTTAAATTCATTAACATACATCTTAACTCCTATTCTGCCCTTTTGGATAGCACTCAAGCCTCTCTTTCTCTCTCTCTGGCTCTCTGTCTCTTTGTCTTTCTGTTTCACTACTTGGTAAAACAAAAGCAATTAACCATATATATATATTTCACTAGATATTATGTAAAATATATAGGGCTCGAACACAGCTTTTTGATAAACCCCATCCGTTACCGGGGCCAATGCCAAAGTGGAAATGTAGCAAGAACCCTTTACATCGAATATTTTATTTAAAAAAAAAGTAAATAAATAAATAACAACGAGCAGAATAGTCATAAATTAAAAGCGCAGGTTTCGTATAACCTGAAAACGCAAAAATAAAACTCGAAAGAGCGGAATGGAGCGGAAGGAACTTGGAAGAGGAAAACGCACAAAGATACATAGAAACGGACGGGCGGAGGGTCAGACAGGCGGACGTGCATTGAGCAAAGAAATAAATAAAATGCTGCGTTAAATAATTACGAAAGGGTTAAAATGCTAACGTTAAATTGTATATAAAACTGGGTTTTAATGGCTCTTTGATCTTTTGACGATTTAATTTCATTTGAGTCTTGTTATACGCACCGATGACACTTGTACAACTTGCACCTTGTGTCAGTGCAAAAGAGTGTGAGTGTCCACATGTATGTACATACCAACTATGCAGGCAAGTGTATCCGTTCGTCTTGAATGTGCGTGTGTTCGCGCGATTGAATCATTTGAATAACATTTTATGAATGGTGGAGTAAAAGGGGTTAAGTCCCCCGCAACTGAATGGCACCAGAAGGTCTAGGAAAAATTAATGTAACTGATAGAGTGTCAGGTGCTAATGTATGCGCTTCATCCACATTATCATAGATATGAACAGATACATATGGAATAGCTAATTGTTATTTGGTTGGCGCTCCTACACAAAGGCTAAATCATCGGCCATTATGTATCAGTAAAGGTGGGAATACGGAGATAATGAACTACACTACATACATACATCGATGAAATAGCTATTTATATTCTAATCAATGTCTACGTAAAAGTGATAGGATGGCTGGCTCGTGTTGGCACGCCAGGACCAGACAGTGGTTGTTTTGGTATGTGTTGTAAAATTTAGTCGATTTATGTTGTATGGACTCACCCAGCAAACGACAGGAAGGATACACGTATAATAGTACTAAAGTATGCCAAGGCACTCTCAAAGTTTCACATAGAAGAAGTTGTAAAGTATATTACGATATTACGATTTAAAATGTTTAGAAAAAAATCATTTTGGTATTCCAAGCGCTTCGGACTTTTGCGCTCCGTGGATAATTCGCCACACCAAGTTTAGGTAACATTTAATACACTTTGTCCTTCCAATTTATTGACCATCGAATTTATTGCCGAAGACTTTTCAATATGAAGCATTTGCATCCATTCGTACAACGTGTCCAAGACAGAGCTTTTGGTCTATTCGAACGCGTCTGGCTACTTCGACGTCGTTATACAGCTCATGGTACAAACAACGACGGTACTTACCGTTACCGATGACGAGTCCAAATGTTTTGCCTTGTATTTTTCCTTCGCAGACTCCCAACATAGATTGATTCGCTTGTGTCATTACCCAGGATTCTGGACTCTAGTGAAAGACAGGTAGGATCAGTGTCTTCTCGAGAGAGGGCTTTGACATTAAATCGTATGCTTAACGCTTAGTAGCAGAGGTTTGCAATCAAAACTGTCCCTTGTGTTCTAGGATTACATCATTATTTATATCTACGGCGGAGCCAAGGTCAACATTCAAGCAGCGTCCCAAACAAGTAGGCTATTTATTTGTTGAAACAAATAACTCGTTTATCAGCAGACACACTTCTGCCGACTGCTTCTTATTGCTTGCAAAGGCCGGTGTATCATTCCGTAGTATACGGCAAATGATATATATATCATCGGCATACGTGAGCAGCATGTGACTTTGTCAAAGATAGTACCCAGTCGTGTTAATGCAGCCTTCAGGACTGATCTGGTTTTGTTCGTCACCTCAATTAATCTACATAATTGGAAAACTCAATCTAAATTTTATTAGGCGATTTCAGTATTGCTCGTTCTCGTACATTGATGAAAATCATTGTTGTAGATCGATCGATCGTTTTATCCAGATACATCACTCATCATTTAATAAATTTGCCCTTTTCTAGATTAACTCAGATCTACATGAGTCAGCTGTCCAAAGAATTCGTTGGGTTACTTCCTTGTTGTGGTTAAGCCATCGTATATATTCATGTGATCGTACTTTCTTTTTTTTACGTTTGTCAATTGCTGTACTTAGTTATGCATTTGTTCGTAAAAACATATGTACGAATGTGTGACTGCGTTTATTTACTTTTTATGCCAATATATGTATGAATATAAATAAGTATGTAAAGTTGTGTAGAAATTTATGATTATTGCCCTGTCAAACGTCTTATACATCTTGCGAACAAACTTGTGGACCATTCTACACACATATTCGCTGGCTCGGGCGAGGGTCCACCACCACCTCTGTTTTGGCCCCCACCACAAAATACGACAACAATAACAATAAGCTGAATATTGAAATATACAAACAAAGTAGTGGTGGCAGAGGAAAGCGAGTCACAGCAAACTTGCAATTTTGGGTGCCTTTTGTGGAGTTATAAAAATTGGATTTTTGCGCGCAACTTAATCACATCTACTCCTCCGATGGCTTAAATTTTATTGCCTTCGTACGTTACGGCTGCCCTCGTACTCAAACCACGGGTCCATATGGACGAGGTGCTAGCTCGTTGGTGGCTGCAGCTCCTTCACGTAAAAATTTACGATTATATGTGAAGTCTACAATTGAATGGACTCCCATGCATGTGAATATGCTGCAGACCAACTGCAGAAGAGCGAGAGAGGGATGGAGGGAGCACACGGGGTATGAGACTGTATTGGTGTATGAATAATATGGCTCATGTGTCAGGAAGTCTTGGCGGATTTACAATAAGATTAATAGTAGATTAACTGCCATAGGGCACATTGGTTTTTATTTCTGCCTGTTTTGCAATTTTTTTCTCCACATTCAGCCAGCGAGTTGCAAGTGGCAGTGAAATGACACTCAGGCCAACACATTCAATAAAAAATGAAGTGATTTCAATAAATTTCAATGGCAAACCTGCATGAAATTAACTGGATTACATAAAACGATATGTAAATGTAGGCACGTACATACATATGATTGTACATACACAACGCATTCAGGAAACTCCTGTTTAAGGCAATTTAAAATAATTACTAACGTTTTGTGTTTTCACTTTACACATTCCCTCAAACTCTCTAGCGTAAAAGTGTTGATGTTTTTCACCTTCAGCCGTATACGTATTTAAATAATATTTCGCCTGTACACAAAAACAGAATTGCAGTACAAACAACTTTGCTGACCATAAATGTGTGTTTACACAGCCATACACACTTGCGTGCTCCAATACACACTCACGGCAATGCGCATAATTCATTATAGTCCACATGTGATTACTAAACATTCACAGGTCCTTCCTGGCGGTACTTGAAATTTACTGAAACATCAACTGCAGATAAAAACACACCATTTCGGTTTTGAATACGAGCTGTATCGCCACCGCTCGTCTGCATTTGTTAACACACCGAATTAAAGTGAAATCGCCACTTGACCATCAAGCATCCGCATCCGCGTACGGATGTGTGCGTACCTGTGAACTAATGCCACCGCCAGGAATGGGCTGGGGCGGCGGTTATTCAAGTGCTATGAATAACTAAATAAACAAATGCAGATGCCCCCTCTGCCCTACATCCAGTTGGTGTATTGGTGGTTGTTATTATATTTTTGCTGCTTAATGCACGTGGCTGCTGGGTAAAAATTGTGGTAATTTATTATAAATTTTAATTTGTGCAAATTTCCATTTATATATTATTGCGCTGAAGTGACAATGAATAGAAAATAATCGTAATCGAATCTCATGGCGAAGTCTCATTACATGTTCGTTGATTATTTAAGTCGAGAATTAGTTGGAAGCCATATAGAAAGTTAAGAAATTTCTTAACATTAACATAACACCTATCAACTGTTAAAATTTAAATTCGAATACTTGTGTTGTTTTTAAGTTATTAGGGCCTAAATTTCCAATGTAGTTCAATTCTTGACAGCTGTAACTTTGTATAGTCCAGAAAATGAATTATACTCAAAAACTTTTTGTTTCAAAACATTTACTACATTGTTCGAAAAAAAAATTACATAATTAGCGTAACCAACCCTTTATTACTTTGAAGTGTATGAAAAGGAGAACAGAATGAACGAAATCGAAAAATCACATCTTAGGAGTTAGAAGAAATAAGTTGCAGCACTTACCAATAAACCGTGACATTTACTACTTAAGATGAGTTGCCAAGTCGATGAGTTGCGCACCGATTGGATTAAAGGAGTGAGAGAAATTTAAATAAAACGGTATGGAAAGAATTATCGTTGTGTCTGTTTCTAATTTACATCTGCAACAAAAGCAATCAGGTGCTTTAACACAAATTAGTGGTCGATAGGAGCACTTGCTGCTCGCATTTTTACTGATTGTTCGAATTTAGCATTTAGCGAATGTTCTTAAGTGAATGTTTATGAAGTTTTTCAAGTCTATGCACCCAAGAAAGAATTCTCATTCAGTTATGAGGTTCTATTGTATACTATATTATACATATATCACATTCATTGTACCAAGTCTGCTGATGATGATTCGTGGCTGGATCCGAAATAGATATACAAAATGCTTCGTAAATTGGGAATATCATTACCTATCAAAATGTCTTGTTGATAAGATATTAGACATTGAACACACCTAATTTAAAAATTTGATAATAACTTTTGAGTTTTTCGTTCAATTTTAATGGTTTATGACTTTTTGGAGGAATTTTGAAGTTTTCTAAAACCATTTAATAGCTTTGAAATTGAAAGAAAAAACCGATAAAAAATGTAAGCTGATAAACGAAACTGTTTACTTCAACACTGAAAAAGAGACTGCTGCCCTACTCTGCCCCATTATGAGAGCCTTTGCTGCAAATTTATGTGTTCTTTTTACACAAATTTTTTAAGAAAACAAGAAGAGAATCCGACAGTATTTTAAGAATAAATGAAGAGAGTACAACAGTATTTTAGAAATAAATTGGAATTGTTGGTAGAAACACTTTTTTGTACAATGAATGCAACTGCGTGTTCAATTTTGTTAATTTTTAATGAAAAATTCCCATATTAAGAGCAAAAAACTGTTTGGTTTGTATGGGAGGTGGGTGTGGTTTTAGTTTGACCACGCCCACTTTTTATATAATAACTAAGATTGGAAAGTTATGCTCAGCAATCAAATTTCATTAAAATAACTTAATTTTTGACGGAAATATTTCAAAAAACATTTTACTATATATAGGAGGGGCGAAGGTTGTATGGGAGGTGGGTGTGGTTTTAGTCTGACCACGCCCACTTTTGGTATAATAACTAAGAAAGGTAAGTTCAGCTCAGCAACCAAATTTTTATGAAACATGTTAATATTTGACGTAAAAATCTAAAAAAAAAAAACATTTTACTATATTTGGAAGAGGGGCGTGGATCTTTACCGATTTTTATCAAGCTTCAGAAATTTCTTAATTTCATCACAAAAAGTGGTTGTATAACATTTCGTTGCTCAACAACGACTTCTTCCATTTTAGGCCAACGAAAGAATGAAGACGTTACACTGTACACCGCCAGCGGCTTTGAGTGTGTTCCTGTGCCTTCCGCCTCTGGACATGTGCGTCGAGGCTATTGCAGCCCAAGGTTATATCAGACTGAGGGAAACTGGCGATTGGCATCAATTAGTACATGGTCCTGTCAAGAATCTCCGTCATTTGGGTTATGACGTTTCTTTTCATCTTCCACCTCTTACTATTTTTTGAAGAACTGTGTGGATTTCCGTAAAGTAAACGTCGAAATTCCGGAAAGATCGAAATGGAATTACGGCGGGACTCTTTATGGTGACTCTTTTCTGTCTTTACTGACACTGGTTCGAAAATGAAACAGGTCACAAGAGCTGTGTTTCTACAGCGAATACCTGCAGCTAAGCCTCTCTTTGAGAAACATAACGAGTGCAATGTTTTTCAGGCTGAAGTACTGGCCATTCAGAAAGCCGCGGAGGGTATTATGAAATGTGGAATTGATACTATAGCCAGGCTGGAATGAAAGCGAACAATCAAACATTGTGTAAATCTAAGTTAGTGAGGAGTGGACTAAGCCTGGATGGACTAAGCCTCTGGATGTCTGCCTCTGTTGTGTCCCAGGACATTGCGATATTCCTGGTAATGAATCAGCAGACCTACTAACCAGAGGAGGCTGTACTGTGCTTGATCATGTCTTTTTGGAAGATGTTCAACCGCCCATTTGCTACTTTTTGGCTTCATGGAGGATTGGATGTGGAAAACAACCAGCGGACATTGCATTTTCAGAACGGACTGTATAACTGCAAAATCGTTGTGGCCCGAATACAGTAGGTCACGATCCGCATACAAGGATGGCCTGAGCAGGAAATTTCTGTATATTCTAAAAGGCCATTATAATATTAGGCACCTGACAGGCAAAAGGGAAAGGTTATATAGGAGACATAGAGTCTCTCTCCTCAGTCCGAATAAGGTATTTATTTCATGCTTACTTAAGCCTAGTATTTCCGCGACAGATAAAACATATCTATATGTTTAAGATTTTACATTATTTACATATTATCTGCTATGTTACTTTTGGTTTGACGGGTTCTAAGCTGGTACCCAAAATAACATTTTTTTTGTTTTGTGGAAATTCTTCGGTATACGCATATATTATGCCAAAACTTATGCATATTAGGTGCATGGTAAAGCAATTGAAACTTGGCATTAGATTAGCCCATAAATAATAAATACCCATCAGATTGATCTAAGCTATAAAGTTATACCTGTTCTATCAATGGGAAAAGTGGCAGAGTTAGTTAATAATAAAATAAAAAGTAGTTAAGTATCAAATTTAAATAGCAAATAATCGGTTCACGTCTGCCGCTGAATAGCACTAATAAAAATACTCATTGCTATAATTCTTACATAATTTGCATTTGAAAAAATAAAATATATGTTAAATAATGCGGCTATGAGTGCAATACAAGCATCGTATTCACACGTATGCGGACATTGTTCAAATTTCATACAAAGCCACAAATGTAAAACATGAATAGAATGTACACAAATCACAATGTGAACTCACAACAAACTGAAACATTCATATAAACATACAGACATATGCGTGGATACACATGTGTTTGTGTGGCTCATTGGAAATTCTAGTTACGCACCTACATACATTCACTGCGCACACATCACATGCAGTTAGAAATTGTGGTAATGATGCAATTGATTTCTTTGGTCACATATTAAATTTAAACAAAATATCCTATTACCTCGAACATTCGCCACATGCAACGTGCAACATTCGAGAGTGCTGGTGCCAGTTCTAAGTACAATTAAAACATCATTACATAAAATTTAAATATGACCATGGTTTATTTATTTCCCCAACACCAATTGGGGGTCCGTACAACGATCCGGCAGCATCGATGTGTTGGCCGTTGATTTTGTTGCTAGATGTCATCTGGGAAGGATGACAATTTACAATTGCTGTGTTAATTTGATTTTATCTGAATTTCAAATACCTGCTGGTTCCGCACCGACTGTGCGCGAGTGTGTGAGAACATGCTACAGCGATACTGTGTGGCAAATGGCAACCTCATCCTGATTTATATTTATCGTTGAAAAGCATCGCCGCCGCGCTGTTGTATGAGAAGAGTGAGTGTTGGCGTAGTTGCTGCCGATACGGGCATTATTTTGCGTGTAGCATTTGTTTGCATCGGTCCTTTTTAATTGAGCCGCTTTTGTTGCATCAAAGGATCTAATTACAATTTTAATTTATTTTTTAAATAGACGACAACACACACTCGTGCGAACTCTGAGGGACCAAACAAATAACACAATATTCGAGCCCCCCCCCACCCCTCGTGCTCATGTCCGTCATGTTGCCCATTGAATATTTATTTAAATACGAAAATTCGATTATGCTGAAATGGATTGGCAATTGTTTTGACCAATGTGATTAACTCATACTCGCACAAATCTTAATCGTCTACGTAGCGCTTCAGCAATTAAATGTAATTGCTTTTTTTTCTATTACTTGCATTTTCACGGCAATGTTAGACGACGCCGTCATTCGTTGTAAAAATACCGCGTCACATTATTGTCTCATAAAATTTAATAAATGAAGAAAGACACCAGAATAGAATCATTATTAGAGAGCCCGGCAAAAGGACAGGCAGTGACAATGAGAGAGAGAGAGAGGGCGAGAACCTAATTAAATTAATGTTTTTTGATCACGTGTAATATTTGTTAGCCAGACCGGCCTGCACCCACTTGCCGAACGCAGTGCGCAGAGAAGTTGTCCCAAGTAATCAAAATGCAGGTTGTTACTTTCATTAGGGCCAGGTTGAATTCGTTTGTGGCAACATTCCCGGCGCTGAACTAAGTCCCGCATAATTAAAATGGAAAAAGTGCATTTCAGTCATTGTTTTCGAGACAAAGGAAAGACGGCGCAACGAAGCAAAGTTGTTGTTGTTGTTCTAAACTCATTAACGCTTAGATAAATTCATTTTGGTCATTGTTTGGCGGCGTTTGTGGCGTTGATGAGGTTGTTGTTTAAATTAATTAATTTTTTACGCTCAAAGAATTTAATTCGAAACGCTCTCTCAACAATGCCACCCGATATTCAGAAAGAATATATGCTACATCATTCCAAAGAATACAATACAAATAAATATCTTTTCTTCAACTCAGGGGACACACGATGGCAAATTCTTTACCTTTTGTTCTCACAGATCAAAATCATAATTTCATTTTGGAGAAAATATTATCGCTGGGATCTTTCGTAAAGAAATACATAGTCCCAAAATATTTCAAATATTTGAATGTGGCCAAGTGACAAACATCTGTACTAGGCCAATTACTTAAGTTAAGTTGGCCAAAAACGAGCTACCCCTAAAAACCCCTCACACACACAGAGAGAGAGAGAGACATTTTTTATGAAAATTCAATTCTCAGCTCATTTTCAATTAAAGCTGTTATCAATTGTTGGGTTATCCAATATATCATTTGTCAACCTTTATCAAAAGAGATATATTATGTACATAGTTTTCAAAATCCGCCTTGTTGTTGGCCTAATAAAATGTTGCCACTCTACTAGAATTTTTTGTGTTTTTTTTTTTGACACAAATAAATCATTGGTCAGTAGGGTAGTCTACGAAATTGTAATTTATGGCTTAAATTAAAGGTTGAGTTAATGCCGGCATTTCCCATCTATTTTTCATAGCAGACACAGCAGAACACATGTAAAACCTTGGGCTAATCACTCGCATATAATATGTAAGTGGAGCAAATGTTAACATGAATAAGCGTTTTAATTATACGTTACGACTTTTTGTAACTGCGCAAAATGTCGTTAGTAGAAAGCGCACGGCCACAAAGATGTCAGGACGCTGAATTGTCGTATGGTGTGTGACACTTTTTGAACCACTAGTATTGAACATTTAAGTTACCTTAACAACATATAGTTTTAACTTTACTCTTTGTACTCATGTGTGCAACATTAATGAGAAGAGTTCGGTGGTCATAGTAATTACCTGCACAATAAGGTCAGTTTTGTATAATGTTAATTGATATTTATATTGATTTGTCATGTAACAAAATGTTTTTGGACTGGTAAAGTGATAATATGTTTTTATGGCTGAACGTACAAAACTATGTAGTAATCGAATGCCAAATTAACTATTCACGAATGTAAAACTGTTACATGTAAATTATGCCAAACAAAATGAGATTTAACAAATTGATTGAAAACGGTAAAATTGTATCAATTTTGAGTAATTACATTTACAGATGTAGGTTATCAAATGTAATTGAAGGATGTCACAATCATGCTTTGAAATTCGATAGAGTTTTTAGTTCTCATCTTATGATGAGAAAACAGAGAAAGTTGGGATGTACTTTTCAGAAATATATCAACGATTCCATGTTACGTCCAATTATAGAGTGCGAAATCTTTTGTGGTAACAAAATCCTTTAATTTGAAGGCCTTATTCCGTGAGATTTAAAGCTTAATTCAAGTCATAAATCTTTATTAAAGTCGTAGTTTTTGTAGAAAATATGCACCACGTACATGTAACGAAAAATATACCCCAATAATTATCTTTTATATTTGATATATGCGAATTGCTCGGTGCTTAGGCTCTTAGCTCGCTCGTGGATCGAGAGTTTAAATAAAACAGAATTGGCTGCGAAAAAAATTTTAATAGTTGATACACAAAATTTACTTTTCAAGAACTTCCAACAAGTCTGTGTCCAATAATTTGGACTAGGTACTTTTTTTTATTGAGTTTGAACCATTAAATTACATTCTATACACAAAAAAGTACTTTCAGTACCAAGTACCAACGGTTACTTTTATACACAAAAAAGTACTTTCAGTACCAAGTACCAACGGTTACTTTTATTGTATGAAAAAATTACTTTTTTGGCACCAAAACTTTGCGCCAAAAGTACTTTTCTGTTCCACAAAGTACTTTCTAAAGCACTTTATGGTAATATAAATAATTTTATTGCACCAAAAGTACTTTGTTGTTCTACAAAGAGTACTTCTATAGCAATAACTACTTTTTTAGTACTAAGTACTTTATAGTACATAAGCACTTTTATAGTACTAAAAAGTACTTTACTTTTTCCTAAAGTACTTTTCTGTTTCACAAAGTACCAGAGTACATTTATTGTACCAAAAGTACTACTTCGGTGTTGAATCTTTTGTATGGTATATTAGGATTTAAAATAATTTATGTTGATAAATTACAATATTAGAAGCAGCCAAACTTTTCTGAGATGCCAATGACAAAGCCATTGTTTTTGCTAATCCAAAAATCAATTTATTGTGTACAGACATTGCCACTATCCCTAAATAGTATATTTATATAGTATATATTTATTATTTTTAATATTCAGTAACAAGATGTATAATACGATTTATTTATCTTTTTTGCTCACTAACAACAGTCTAACATATTATATTTGTGTCAAATGAATTAAATCGTATGTAAATCCCTCTTTTGTTGTCACTTTTGCTCCGGCTGATGATATTTGGTTTTGATGTCTTTAATTTTGACTGACACAAATGTATACACACTCACATGTCTACACATTCTTACACATACCTATACATATTCATATTGGGCGATATCTGAATAAATCCAACCAAGCATATATCCCTTCAGCAGGCACTAAATCCAACAACGATGGCGTATAGTTGCTCAGGCTTGTTATTACGACAGCCAACACCCTCCCATACGGTTGAAAATAATCTGCTTATAAATGTAGCTTTAGTTGGCCGCATAGTTTAGTTAAAAACTAACAACACCAACGACAACAAACACGGCCAGAGTCAGGAGAAAAAAACTCAAATTAAGCATAAACACAAACTGAATCATTTCACACTTTTTGCCATAATAATCAGAGATACGTCCCAAGATACCGATGACGTTAGTCCCCGCTTGCGGATTTGCTGCTGGCGTTAGCTTTCTGTTAGTGGGTGACCGACGAGTGAGCGGGCGAGAGTGATGTTGTTATGAAAGTCATGCTCTGGTTTCTGCTGTTTTTTTTTTGGTTTGGTTTTTGAAGGGGGTTTTCAATAATTCACCCAAGTTGTCAGTTTGATTAACGCAACAACTCGTGATTTTTGACGCATGGACGACAAAAACATACTAAAAAAGGGAACCCCAAACTAAAAGCCGTCAAACACCAATAACCAGAGAAGCGAACAAACTGTGCAATAATCGCTGGTTCTGGCAAATGGTTGACACACGTTCTGTGTCGATCTACAGTGGTTCATGGAAATTATTCGATATAATAACTTGATTGTTGTTTGAATGTCAGTTCAAGTCGAATTGTTATTATTTCATATCTGTCTCTGAGGCATAAATTAATTTGACCATGATTATGGTAAAAATGGTCCGAAAAGAAAATCTTCCGAAATAAACTTTGAGCATAAACTCCGATTAGGTCAACCAAGCAATTTTTTTGAAGCATGCGTTACCTGACGTCGCAAGACATGACTATTCCTGCGATATTTTTAATCAAATACTAAAGAAAACTGTAAAAAAAACATCTAGTCATACGGTGACGTTAAAGAACAACCGAATATTAGCAGCATTGTGCTTAAAGTCCCCTTCTTAAGTTATATATTATATGGCGGGATATTGATCAAACGGGGATCAAACGGTTTAAATGCAAAAAACACTGTACCACAACCCAGGTAAAAATGATTTCATCGGTTGATTGAAATATGGCAAGCACGTAGCCCTTCCTATGTAGACGTTAGCTTCGCGGAATTACGAAAAACATTTGTTGTAACGAAATACATATCATCTATACCATTATGTTAATTTTTACCCACTGTACATACGGGGTGGCCTAGTAGACAAACTTACTGACATAACGTGGCAAGGCATGACATCGTACGGCATCGTATGGTATTATTCTATTCATTTTACATGGTTTTTGGCAATATTTGCCACTTCGCCTCCAGTTCTCTCGTCTGGTTTCTAACTGGACAGCAAATCATTTCTCATCATACGTAGGAGATTTTATATACTTAACCATCTGAAATAGTTGGTTATTAAAGCGCATACAAATACACTGTCTCCCTGGCGGCCCTGCCTCTTGGTTGGACACACGCATAACGTATTATTTATGATTGCTATTGTGCGACATTACGGGTGACACATGGAAGTTTATAATGGTTGGCAAAATCACAACAAACACCAACCATAACGTCCGTAATACGTAATCCATTAGCTCAAAGGCCCACTACCGCGCTCTGTCCGTCTGTCTGTCTCGTCGCTCAGTCGCTCACTCTTTGCCTGGCTGGACGTGTATATGAGGTTATGTGCGATAACTGCTAAACTATGATTCAAACATTGATTGTGTGCTAAGTAGGCCTCGCTAGCCCTCTGTTAGGGAGTAGGCAGGCAGGAGCTTTTTCTGTGCGATATTTAGTGACATAGTGTGAATGAAGGTCATGTTGTGCGAACGAAATGGTCACGCATGCATACGTTAAATAGAACGTGCCCACGATGCACGGTGTTGGGGGAGGGGTCTCCCAAAATACCATCCCCAGATCTACATGACTTCATAAATATGAATAGATTTTTTCTCGTTTCAAATCATCTTTATCACCACAACATTTGCAAGTGTTGATTATGTTGACACAATGTGAGGACAAGAAATGGCACAAACCAGCTGCAACAACAACAACATCAACAACAAGGACAACATTACAATCGGAATCAGCAAATGGTTTCAGGCCAAGATGTTATTAAAAATGGTATTTTCTATTGCTACGACAAGTAAAGCTGACCAGAATGACTGAGCGGAAAGTGTGAAATGAGAAATAAATAGAAAACGAATGATTAAAGAACTTCATTAGGAATTATGAGGTCTAGAGCGACAACAAAGAATGTAATAAACCTTATCTGGATTTAAAGATTGATATGATGAACTTCAATGTAGCTAAACATATGTTTACACCGATACCTCGCTTTGCGTCGTTTCGTTTTGCGTTTTTTCGAAGTTGCTTCGCTGCTGAATTAGAACTTATTTTCACTGTGCGTCGTTAGAATTTCGAAGTTGCGTTGTTTTGGGTTCAGACTGATTAATATTTATTTTGTTTTTATAAATTAATTCAATATTTAATTTTGTTTTAATTGAATTTGTTTTGTTTTTTGTATGTAAGTGGTTTTAAAAATGAATTGAATTTTTTATTTTGATTTAATTGATTTTTTTTTAATGAATGTAATAACATTTTATATTAATTTTGTTTTTTTTTAAGTTTATTTTGTTCAATTTTCTTTTTAAAAAGTAGTGTTTTCGTAACCATGGAACGTTTCTTCGATCTTTACATGGTTTGCTATAAAAAATCATAATTCACTTTGCGTTGTTTCAATTTGCGTCGTGTTTTTTTGGAACGTAAGCACGACGCAAAGTGAGGTATTGGTGTAGTTATACATTTCTCGTAACACACATGTGTATTTAATTCCCTTAATAGTTTTGGTCCTACTCATCATTCATGCGCCATTTATGGAGTTTAACGTATATGCCTTACCAGAGAATTTGCACGTTTGATTCCTCCAAAATACTCAAGTGAATTTGCGCCTCGCCTCTTAAGCTCATCTAGCTATTGAACTTTCAAACGTGTTTTAATTATAAGTGATGTTTATTGTTACTGTATGAGAGGATCTTATGCGATTACTGTTGACCCTTTCCAAAATCCTTATGTACTATTTGCATACAACAATGGAAACCAAAAGATTCACAGTGTGTGCCGTTTTCAGTACACAATTAAGTGGCTTAAGTTCATTAGATATAGTTAAATGTGGATGTGTGTGTGTTCGTAAGTGTGTCAGTGTTTGTTGACCATTGTTTGGGAGGATTCAGAGATAATGGAATTATAACGAATCGTGTCAAAGGACTTAGTGAAGGTGTTGTACAAATGTAATGCGTTGTTAAGTGAGAGCACAAAATTAAATACAAATCTGCATGTGTTGTCAATGAACTTTTCATAAATGGTAGCTAAAAATTAGATAAAGCACAACAAGAATTTTAAAAGAAAAGAAGTAAAGCACGTTTAAAATTATTATACCATGAGTTAACTTCTACGAGACTGTTTGTCTACTAGCCAAACCGATCTTAATGCATTAGATGTGGCACAAAACCATTGCAACAAACCCTTACAAAGGCGCTACAAGACACAGCGGCGCTACGCATGCTGCAATGACAAACACAAACACGTATCTCTTAAGTCCGTCACAAATTTACCTGCCACATGTTAATCACATTGGAAATTATCTCAAAAGGCTGTACACTTAAAACGACACCGATAAAAGTGTAATTTCTTTCGAAACTTATTAATTTGTAATGCAAATGAAGCGATGTTGCTCGAAATAATCTTATCGACAACAGCGCACACATACACACAGACAAAAACATTCGGACTCGTTCTCACTCGCTAGTGAACTTAAACAAATCAAGAAAACACCGACAAACAATAACAAAGAATCAATTTATTCATATTGTTAGATAAGGACACCATTTGGAAAGTGCTTCGGCGCTACTCGCCACAAGCATTGGTTCTAGAACCCCGGCAGAGGGACAGACACACCCGTTCACATGGACGGACTGGACTGGTGCATCGAAGAACGCTGCCTTTTTTTCCTTGATCTGTAGCGGAGCTGTAGGTGGTCCCCTTCCGATAAGGCAAATGTAAAACAACTTCTTTCTTTGTACGCGCGATAAAGTCCAACCAAGAACGCTTCGTTGTTTCTTTTTGTTGTTGTTGTTTCATTTTAATTGTATTCAAATAAAATCTGAATGAGTTTTAATTAAAAACATAAAAGCGACACGAACGAAATCAAATCAAAAGAGCCCCAAAAGCAAACATCGACTTGGACAGCGACATCACGATTATCGTCAATGGACGTAAACTGAACGGAATGCGATCGGATTTATGGCCCAATATTTGAGATGGACGGAAAACACAGAAAAAAAGGATATAAATACCCGCATTTAATTCTTGTCGCTCCGCTTTACACCATTCTCAGCGTTGTTATGTTGCTCAACCTGGTTAACGTCCAAATAGCAAGAAATGTACTTTGTAGACCCGGCGGAGTCATTGACAATTTTATGATTTTTTTTTCGAAAGTTCACTTGACATTCAGGCCAACAAAAGGACAAACAGTAACAAACCCTTTTATTAGGTATTTTAAGTATCTTTCAAAATGAGTGAACAATTCTATTTCCGATGGTAATAAAGAGAAGAACGACGACCAAATTCTCATACTGTAAGTTTTTAATTTTGTTCAATTAAATTAGGCCACTGGACACATGTAAGTGAAACTTAATCAGGGCCGCATTCTATTAGGCAATATGGCCATATCGCCACTTTTTTTGCTTACTGTCGCCTGTTGTCGTCGGTACAATAAAATGTTAATTGTAAGTATATAAAATTAATAATAACAACAAATGGATTTTATGGCTAAGACTTATTTAAAAGCACAATGGGAGGACATTATTTTTTTGCGGTAATTCAATGTAGCAAATAAAGGTTGAGGGAATTAAGCATTGAGTTAAAGGACTCTATGAATGGCATAAAAACTTGTAATTGATTATAAAACAAGTGCTAGTAAGTAAGAATATTGATGAATGGAAAACTTTAACAACGTCATGCATACCAACTATTTTGTATATTTCCACCCACTGTGCACTCGTAATCGCCCATCATTGGCCATATATTTTATTACATACATCCACACGCATGTATCACTCGGTCATTTGTAATACCAGTAAGTTGTTATTTTACTATTGAGAGGAAAATCAATTTTCCAATTTTGAATTTCCCCATATATGTTAGACAGACGCTTTGGCAGAATTACATAGCATTATCTGCACTTGCTGGTGATCGTTGGGGAAGAAGAACTGGCGCAGCTGCAAGTGACTACCTTGGTGCTTGACCATGTTCTTGCGCCGCTCGAATTAATAGCTATCCCATTGACTGGAAAATGTTAACATAAATTCAATAATTTTTGACATTTTATAGCATTTTAATATTCTGTGTGACATCATTAAATGCGTTCTTTTATTGTTTTTCATTTGTTTCCCATCCGACGTTTGGTCAAAACAAAACGTCGCACACCAGACAGATCGTGCGGACGGACGGACTGGCATACCTTTGGCATCACATTGCATTGCTACGAAACGAAACGAATTGTTCGCTCTCTGCCAGCCATGAGAATTAATAATAAAATGTTTTAGTAATTTCAAAGTTGTGTTGTTTTCTTCATCATTTTCCATTCTAAATGGAGGAAAAACAAGAGCACTTATTCGATACAGTCAGACAAACGCGGAGGACAGACGGACCTCATAGAAATGAACAGAACTACCTACTCACAGGTTTGACATCGAGACAAAAGACAAAAGGTTGACTGGCCCCAGATGGAGATGGTCTCTGACTGACTGACTGAATGGCTGAACAAATGGCCAGCACTTGTTTTAATGGCCATGAAATGAAGCAGCAACACACGCACGCAAGAGTTACTCATGGGGCGGGAGCTAAAGGAAAAGAAACCCCATACAAAGCGGAAAAACTTTTTATTCGTAAAGGGTTAAAAGGTCAAATGATTAACATAAGAACCATAAAAATAAATTAAAATTCTTTTGAAAACCCATAAAAAAACCCATCCATAAAATGGAAACAGAACCTCTGCCGCCTGCTTCTCTCTCGCCATCTTCTTTGCCTGTTCCATATGTTGTTTTCACTTAGACATTCGAATACAGCCGAACATAGTTAGTTATGTTACATCCTAATTAAAAATTCTAATGTTCTTGAGTTCAATAGGGTTTACAGACATCCGCAAAATGAATTTCTTGCTTACGGAGGTGACCGTAACAAAACTGACCAGGCGTCTAGTCCAGACTAAATGTGCTTTTAGGCATTTGGTCTGTCAGATAAAACATTTAGCATGAATTTATAGAAATACGTTATGTATTGTTAGTTTACATTACATTTTATCCGAAATTGATGAGCAATGGAGAAAAATCAATGTGTGTCTGCAAGTTGGCACAAAGAGACAACATGGTATAGTTATTAATGTATGTACAATTTATATCGAATTTAAATACAAAGGGAAGTGGCGCCTGCGCAACGTTATAGTTATGTTAGATAAACTTAACTTAAACTTAATTTCCCATTACACCCTATGAATAAGGTATGGGATAGCTCATCGCGTTGTTGTGAACTAACACGCTATCTATTTTTAGATTCACAACTAACGGCACCTACTTGTTTATCGACGAGTGCGAACGTCACTGTTTAAGAAGCTCTTACTAGAGATGCCGATTGACTCGACACTAATACTGCGAAGTTGCTGTCGACAACATTCGAGGGGAGCCGACAATGAAAGAAATTTTTTTTTTTTAGAAAGACTGTGATCTCCCGCATGGTAGTCGCGTGTTCTAACCACTATGCCTCGGCCGGTAGATAAACCTACAAGGAGGAAAATACAAGAGCTTTTACATGTTCACAAAACCAGAAAAAACAATAATGTTTTTTTTTATAAAGTCTGAAAACTTCTATGTCAGTAAGGTAAAGAAAATTACCAACGGTCTGTGTTTTAATTTTCATAGTTAATTGAAAAATTCATACGAGGTCAGGTCTAGAAGTGGTTGGAAAGGCAAAAAACATTTTCTATAATTTTTTTTTAACTTTTAAACGTAGTCTCCTTTCCTTGTCGACGGTTACCTTCTTTGTGGTGATAACATATTATTTGTTCTAGTTAGAAACAGGATGTACAAAAAATTAAATTTTTTTAAACTGAATTTTTTCTTATTTTAACAATTAGTTCGCCATTCCTAGTTAGAAAATTTTATAATGCAAAACAAAATTCTAAATAAAATTCAAAGAATCTCACACTACACTTAGTGGTCTAATGATCCATTGTGATTGTCCGATAAAGAGAGAGAAGCGAAATGGAAAATAAAACAAGGAGATAACATAGATATTTATATCATGGACAGCTATTACAAGATGCATCTAAGTCAAATACCATAACCCAGTTAACCATACAAAGGCACCGCATGAAACCTATTAAGTTATTTACTCCGACTGAGCAGAGAGACCCTAGGTCCTCTATATAATTTTGCCCTTAATATCTTAACCCACTTTGGGCCAGAGCCCAACTTTACCAGTTAGTCTCAAGTAACCGCGTAATACGATCGGCATCTCTTGTATTCGGGCTACAGCGATCTATCAAATATGCAGTCGGTTCTGGATATCCAACATTTACAGGCTGTTTTCTAACCCAGTCCTCCTCTAAGCCAAAAAGGTTAAACAATGTTCACTGAACATGTATTAGAGAGAGTACGATACAGCCTCCTCTAGCTAATAAATCTGCTGATTCGTTCCCAGAGATATCGCAATATCCTGGGACCCAACAGATGCTGACACCCAGACCCATCCATCTTCTCCTTACAGTTCCTTACCAAATTTGATTTACACAATATAGAATGGATCGCTTTTATTGCGGCTTGGCTATCCACACGGAGGGTTATCCGCCTGCAAGTATCGTCCCGACATTCCATAATAGCCTCAGTGGCTTTCTGAACAGCCAGTACTTCGGCTTGAAAAACACTGCATTCATTATGTAGCCTACAAGAAATCGGTCGATAAAGATAGAAATGGAGTCACGATAAGGAGTCCCGCCGTCATTCGGAAATCCACACGTCTCGTCAGAAAATCAGTCAGGGATGGCAGATGAGGAGAGTCATCATTACCTATACGCTGGACTGATTCCCAAGTCCTGCGGTGGTAGGCACAGGAATATATCCAAAGTCGCTTGCGGTGTACTCTTTCTAGCCCCAGTAAACCCCTATTGCAGCATTTTCAGTAAGTAAAAAAGTTAATGTTTTGCAAATCTTTTGTTTTGATATTTTATAAACCTTTGCGTAGCATATTCCTAAAGTTTTCACCACACTTTACACATATATCTGTACTCTGTATAACGTACAATGGACTCATATTAACATTATTTTGCCAATGTTTTGAATTTTATTAGAAAACCATTTAAATGCCAATAAAACCTTCTTATTTGACGTACTTACTCAGCATCTTTCCTTTTTCCATTACAATTGTATCCGTTGCGTTTTGGCAATCTATGAAGCAATTTTTATTACGTTACACCATGGTATGGCGTTTGTCAGACCGTGTCTGACCGTGAATTGCGAATGTCTTTATTTACACAAATATGAATGTGGATGTATTATTATGACGATGGAGTGGAACCTCATAAAAACTGACTTAATTTGTTAAGTAAATAACTGATTTTAATGGACAAACTCCGGCCAAACAGAGATGTTAATAACTTATCGCCATTGAAGTATATAAAATGACTCCAACCGTTATTTGCTATTATGGCCGCACCAAAGGAAATGCTGCTGCTACTTCCGACATTCCGCCCGGCATCCACAATTCCACAAGTCAAGCAACCCAAAAAACCAACAGTCATCTTTATAAATGAGATTACTTGGCAAATGGTTTGGGCGGTGTACAGCGTTAGAGCAAATGAAATGTGTTTGTTACAGGAGAACAAAAAAAATCAATTTTAATGTTGTTTTGGAAAATTGTAGCTAATTTTCGTAGTAAAGAGCTTCCAAGTGAACAATTTGAAGAAATTGAAATACCACTACTTCCTGTTATTTGTTATGGTAGTTTGGTGCAGTTATTGTTGCTGTTGTTGGCCCTATAGAACATACTCGACTTGAATTTCACTCTAATGGTCATCTGTTGTTGATTAGATAGTTAATCGTTGAAAGATTCAACAAAGACAGAGAGAGAGAGAGAGAGATGGAGACTGCATAGAATTTCTTAAATTATTAACTAAGTTAAGAAGCGGTCTTAGCAGACACATGGTTTACATACCACAAGTGGAGAGCCGCGACGTCAAACGCCAACTAGTGGCGGCCGTCATCTTGCTGGCATGCGTCGCCTAGAAGACGCCACGCCATTCATATAATTGATTAATTGCGGCTGCCGCCTGTGTTGTAATCCCAACGTCCACCACATTCTTTGGTTCGTGGCCTTTTGCCTTATTGGACTTTCTTCGTGATCGCCCGTTTGTCGAAAGTTCATAAAGAAACAATTCGAAATTGTTGAACGGTTTTGCTGCAGCACAATTGAGATTACTTAAAATATCATAAAAATGTTGCGTGTCGGAAATGTCGCGAATTCAAACAGAATGTAACATATCATTTTATATATTGTTGTCGATCCATTTCCCCTTATATAGGCGTCCTTTGAGCGCTTTTTGTTTGTTTGCCGT
Organism: Muscina levida; assembly: GCA_964034835.1. Taxonomy (NCBI): domain Eukaryota; kingdom Metazoa; phylum Arthropoda; class Insecta; order Diptera; family Muscidae; genus Muscina; species Muscina levida. The sequence goes on along the minus strand of OZ035883.1, from coordinate 151,158,442 downwards.
TTTCTTGTTGCTGCCATTCTGCGCGCTCGAAATCGTTTTAAGCCATTGTTGAAGTCTCTGTATTTTATTGCGGGCAATTTTTTGTGGGCCCCGGTCGTTGTATTGATTTTTACCTTTTTCAGTTCGATTTGTTTGGTTTGTTTTGTCATTTTGTTCTTTGTGTAAACAAACAAGACGATGATGGCTGAAAACGTAAACAGAAAAACAGCAATAAAACAAACGAATTGCATACGCTGGGACATAACAATAAAGGAATTGGTGAAATCTCGGCTCAAGTCTTCACATTTGTCAGAATGACCAACTTTTTGTTTTTGTTCTTTCATTTTGGGGTTAACATATAGTGACATTAACATGGAGTTGAATTTGGCGATAAAAAAAAACTTTGAATGTATGTTATAAACGGTAACTACGAATTACATATACCCTTCGCAGGATAAATGCAACTTCTTAAATTGTTATGGAGAACTCACAATATGCAAAATTGTTGCACTTTTGAGAGGGACATTTTCAAACGTCCTGCAAAGGATACAATTTTTTTTACAGAGGACAACTTTAAATGACTCTTAATTATATAAATTAATTAGTTATATATAAGAAAAATGTCATGTTACATCACTCAATTGCTTCTGATAGTTTGGCAAATAGCAACAAAAATACTATGATTTTTAGATCTCTCCACAAGATCTGAGAAACAAGTCGGAAAAAAATATTCAGTACAAATATATTTTATTTACGTTTTTATCAAAGTTAAGCCTGGTACTGAGTTCAATGTTTCGTACGAAAAGTTGTCAAATCCCATACAAATTATTTTGCTTCGAAATGAATGTGGAAAAATGTTAACTAAGTTAAAAGTTAAAAACGTTCCCACCAACATTTACATTTTCATACGAAACACTGAGCATGTCAATTAGTTCAAAACGAAATGTAAACTTGAGCAAAGAAAATATATGGAAAATATTTGAAATATTCAAAACAAAATTTGAATATATTTTGACACATTACGCGGCGAATAAATCGATGTTTCTCAACAGTTTTCTTGTGAGCGAACTTAGTACAAGCCTTTAGACTTGAAACTTTTATTAATTTTTATTTTAAGTGTTTGGACTGTTAAGCAGACAATAATATTGCAGCTTGTTCTTATAACCACAAGCAAACAGAATTACAAGAATTGCAATGAATTGCACTTTAATTTCTTTTAACGTAATACAAATGTACATCCTCGGACGTGAAGAAATTTACAGTCACTGTATTGTTGAAAATAGGGAAAATGTTACGTTTTCGTAAAGACTTATGGCCTGTTTTTGTAACTTATTTTTCAACCATTCGTACGCCAAATGGCGAACGATTGACATTTTTGGTTTTTTTACTCTTTATTTTGAGTGAAACAAAAAAGAGCTTTTATTGATGGAAATTTTTGGTTCGACAAACTGAAACACGGGCGAAACAAAACGTCATATTAGACGATCAAAAATTAGCAATCGTTGAGGTGTAACATTGCACAGAAAATGAAATATTGTTATTAAAATTAAGTATTTTTACAAAAGAATGTTCTTTCATACAGCTTAGAACATTTTAAACACTTATTTATATTGAAATTTGGATATGGTGGAGTTAAAAAAAAGACAGCTGCTTTTTTTGGGATGTTTAGTGGAATCGATCTATGTTGCCGATTTCCGTATTTTTATATTCTTACTGAAATCATTATAGATTTTCATTAATACAACTATTAATTAATGCGGCTTTACACCTTTGAGTTGTTGTTTGCTTGTTTTGTTTGTGTGTTTGCAGTCAGCTGTATTCACTAAACACAGGGTTGCCCCCATCTTGCAAAAACTTGGTATTTTTCAATAGCAAAAGCTTTTGAAAAGACCAAAACAACACATCGGCAACAATGGACTTTGAAAGAAGGACAATGAGTGAAATGAGCTTTTACTCCCAGGCGAAAAGAGAAAGAAAACACAAATAAAAACTCGATCGTCTGGGTAGCAATCGTTCGTCTGCCTACACAAAAAAGTTCGCTGAACAGGCTATTAATTGTTTTTGTTAACACCTTTTTAAAATAACGTCATCTGAATAAAAGTTCCAACTGATGTCAATTCATTTATCATTTACCAATTAGTTTGTGAGCTAACATTTCAAAGACTTTAATAACCCCTACATATAAGTATTCTCAGCTCACATCACTAGACAAGAATTATCTATTCAGTCGTCTCGATTACTAAAACTTCCATCGGTTACAAACCCAGCGATTAACATTGCGTATTGGTCTAAAAGTACAGCTCAAGAGAAATTTTATTAAGTACTTGATCAGAAATATCTTCGTGCCTGGTTTTACAGTTAGACAATTTTCGACAAACCATCAAAAAACAAATAATAAAAAAAAACAGTCGCAATTTTTATGAACCTTATAAATATTGATGTTAGCCCCTGTTTAGAACCCTTTTCCCCTCCCACTGAACCCAATATACTGAAATGGCTTCCAGTAATCTCTTGGAATTGATTTATTTTTAATTTCCTCGGAAACTATTGACAGCACATTGAATGATGTGGCATGTCTGTGTCGCTGTCCTGTCGTAGTGATGTTGCTTTTATTGCGGCTACTGCTCTGACAATGTTGTTGTTGTTGTTGTTGTTGTGGTTATGGTTGCTGTTAGTGGTGCTTATCATTTGTATTTCAGTATAATCACTTTAGAATTTTCGACAAGTGTAATGACACCAAACATATCATTTTTCATTTGGACATGTTGAGCCATTGTTTGCATACCAATTAGCATCAGAACGAACGCGTCGTCGTATCTGTAACTGGTAGTCATCCATCTAGACAATCGTCCGGACTATGCCGCCGCCCGTGTGTCCGTCCGCCCGCGGGACTGTCCTGCCTGGCCCAGTGCAAAAACATGCTCGCTCATGTGAAGTGTACGAGTGAATTTGCGAGAAAATTCAATTGGACATCATCGGTTATAAGCTTTTAAAATACCAATTTTTACAATTCATCAATTAAATGTTAACTTTTGCCATCGCACTGAAAAAGTAGAACCATAAAAAACCATTACGAGTCATGTTATGCTCGAGCATTTCTGCGATTTTCAGTTTGACTCTTGTTTGGTTCTTTTTCTGTGGCATTTGTGTTCTTGGTGCTCCGTGTATTATGTTGCAACATATCCAGCGGACACTCTCACACACACATATATGTGCATATAGAGAAAATAGTGTTCTCTATTCTATTTATTAAATTGTACACATTTATGTGTTTCGGATGCGCCTCACGTATCTCTGGAACTTGGTTTCAATTGCCATTTATTTTTTGCGGATTCTATTGCCACTGCCACTGTCCGCAGTAGTTGGTGTCGGTGGAAAAGGCAACATAGAGCGGGGTATACTTGTTGGGAAGCTTGAACTACTGAATCGCCGTAGTGCCTGCCACCTCTTGTGGCAGCATACCTCTCGCTACTGCCACCACTACTACCGGGTATAGCTACTGCACATTAGGGTAATAACTTTTTTTGGACAACATTCTCCCCAGGGCTTTTCTAATGGCAAATATTGTATTAATGATAAAAAAAACTATTTCAGTTCAATTTGCTTAAAAAACCTTACGCACCGACAGCGATTTCTAAAATGCCTTTAATATATGTTTTTAAAATTTTTTTTTAATAACAATTTTTTTATTATATGGTTTACACATATGTAAGTATGTAAACAAATAATAACAATAAATGATTAAAAGTAGGTATTGTAAGATATAAACTTTAGGTTCAGAATACGCGATGTTTTCCAAAGCGGATATATATCTTGTACTATTTTTATTTCAATAAATTTTTTTTTTTAACTTTGTTTGATTCAAAACTTTAACGCGTTTGGTGCGTAACCTTTTTTAACGATAGCGAAAAACTAAAAACGCAGTTCTTAATATTTTTCCATGCCCTACACGATTTTGCCTGGGGAGATTTGATATTTGCAAAAAATGCAAAAAGTTATTACCCTACTGCACATCCTACTAGGAGTACTTACGAGTCGTTTCATAGCTTATTGGTTTCTTCAATGGTCATAGATTTACTTTGGGATTTGCAGTGAGTGGAATGGAGTGGTGGAGTGAGAGATGGACGGGGCATCCGCAGGAGCTGCTGGAGCGAGTTAAGTTTATTCTTGCCATTTGTTTTTGAGCATTTCGGAAGATTTCTGTACAATATAAAGCGTGTTTCTGCTACATGAACTTTTATAATATTTCACCTTTGAGAACGCGGTTAAAAGATTTGAAAAAGTAACAGACGTTTTGGCTCTTTTGAACGTGTTGCAAGTGCGAACATCACATATTTTTTTGCACTGCCTCGGTCTTTCACTCCGTGCACGCCAGCCAGGCAGGGAATGAAACCATAAAGAAAGATTTTGGAGGGAGATTCAAAAGAGTTATGGTCGAGAGACTTTTATATGAAAGTCATGTGTGTGTGGTGGGGGTGTATGTGTGTGTGTGTGGTTGAGTGGGTATAAGCCCGACTAAGTTGGTAGACAGTAAATTGATTATGTTGGCTTTCTTTTCACGGTTAAGGAGTCGGGACGACTTAACCATATTCCGGACTCATAAATTTTCAATTCATGAAGATTACTCCTGTTGGCCCTTTCGTTAGTTGGTTCTAAGGAATTAATTTGAAATTTATATAAACAATTAAGCGATGAATTGCAGTGGTAAATATTCCTTAAATGAATCGCATCACATTTAGTGCCAACGAAATGATTTCTTCAGTCGTTGTGTCTATTTGCTGTTGTTGTTCTTGTTGTTGGCTTTAAATTTACCTTGTAAAGAGGTTCATCAAAAATTCGTTTATTGCACCAAAAACAAAAACGAAATGAAACGACTGAAACAACTCTAAATTGTGGCTATAAAATGTAACAACCCTGCGGAAAAAGCTCTTGTTGTTACAATCAAAAGTGGCAACACGTCCAGGTCATTTGTGTTTGAGTGTGTGTGTGTGTGTAGCTGAGTGGGGGGATTTGCAATGGCATTTAAACGGAGGGTTTAGAATTTTATTAGCGTGTAATAAAGTGAACAAGCGGAGTGTGGCCATAAAAAATACTACACTTTATATATCTCGGCACTTGCCTTGTGATTTTGCAAAAACTCTACATGTTTTTTTTTTGGCAAAGTAAGTACTCCTTTTGATGTTGAGTGGGATTCTCTTAGTGGTTGGGAGGCCTCTCCACAGCCTTTAAATGAAATTATCAAATCCCTGAAGTAACCGCACAAAAAAAAGTAACAATTCGTATATTGTAAGTGAAAATCATACAGAAACCAATTTCACTAAGTAAACAGGATCAATAATCGCATGTGAACAAGTGGAGTAGCCAACACTAGTTGCCTTAAGCCATGGCTTCGAGCTCGTATTAAAGTGCCATAGTTGTGCTACAATTTGGTATATGACCATTTATTAGGGCCATTAAAGTTTGCCATAAAACTCCAATTCTCTCTGTGGTGGAAGAATTCACTTACTACTTAAAGATTCTATGGCTTCTTAGAAATCGTTTCTTAAAGTTTCAGTGCTCAAACGTTCTCATAATTTTCATTTCAAATGCAAACATTCACACACCCTGAAACGCTGCCAGAGTAGTCACATTTGATTAAATTCTTTGACCGACTCGCTGAGGGAATGGTTAAAACGTTGGCCATAAAAATGTGTGTGTAAATACCTCTAAATTCCACTTAATAGATTCTTCACTTGTTGATTTTTCCAGCGGCCAATCCGCCGCTGACAATTCCCATTCACAGTCCAATTCCACAAGTCACATAACAATTGTTCCATCATTTAATTCACTGCTTACGCGATCTGGTTGCAGTTGCACTCGCAGTAGCTTTGGTGTGTTAGCATTTATTTAAACATTCATTTGGACGTCCAGGTAATCATGTTCCTGGAATACTAATTAATGCTGGATTGAGATTGCAGTGAAATAAGGAAAAGCCGTAATGCTCACACGGACCGAGAAACGATTTTCGATTATTTACTTACCACCGCCGAGCCCAGTAGTGGCAGAGCTGTTGTCGTTGCATTTCAACGGTTAATAGCCTACTCTGCGGTGGTGTTAGCCCTAGCGGAGCGCATATCTTCTGTTTGAGCCAAATAACTACATGATAAACTGTTGTGAACTGAATGTTATGGACTTTGATGGGAGGAGGGGAGTTCCAATTTAAAATGTATTTAATTTCATGTGCGCTGACTGTTTTCTATTGCTATAAGAAGTCACAGTCGTAAAAATGTATAGAAAATGTATTGTAATCGTAGGATAAGTAACTGAACCAAATCATCAAAATTGTCTCTTATTTGTTTGTGTGTTAAACTAATGTGTGCGTATGTCTAACAATTATAGTTTGAAAAAATTCGTGCTTTAATTATATTCGGTCAACTGAAATCAAAACTTTAATCGTTGTTTTATGCTAATCTATCGAATAGAGCAAAGAATGACCATTGCAGTCATTTCAGTTTGAAAGGCAATATACCTGAATGCAGTTATGTATTTGTACATTGGGGTGCATAAGTTGAAGCTCATTAGCAAAAGGGGAGTGAATTTTCCCTGTACGCTATATTAGGCAGGCGCTCAGTCAACGGTCTTTAGGTGGCATGGCTAAAGATCAGTTATAGGCATCTCACAGCCTAGCGAGGCAATGTGTTTTGTTTGGATTCAAAACAGTTAATCTCTGCTTGAGTATTTTGAAAGCAACATCACTCATGCTTGTTGTTTTTTCATTTATAATTTTTCAATAAATAAATTCAAACGTATGCGATTTTTTAGACATTTTTAAAGCATTCAATGTCGATGTTGGCTATTTAAAATTTTTCTTTTAAATTATATGATATACTAATCTATGTATCACTATAGCTATTGTGTAAAGCTGGTACGTGGGATTTCATAAGGGTCGTTCAAAATTGTATGCTGAGCCAAAAAACGTTGCTGCTGTTCAAAATCTGTTAATGCAAGATTGTGATGCCACACACTGTGATATTGAAGTAACATTACGCTTAAGTTCCGTCAGCACACATTTAACCGTCGTTCAGCCATGAAAAAAGATATGGTCTTTTCAAAGTTCGCATTATTTACCAGAAGCTCAAAATAGAGCTCGTGTCAGCGTGTTCAATTCGACAAGGTAAAAATGTTTTGTCGTGGTAATCGTGCTCTCACGCTCTCCCAACAATCGTTGAACATTGTTTCTCTGTTTATACTTGTGTCGGCTTTTGTGCTGATAACGAAACAAGCGTGTGTGATGTTGCTTTTATAACACTGACGCAGAGACAGACTGTTTTGAATCAAACAAAACTTCCGAGTACGTGTCTGAGTGAAAAAGTGTAGTGCCTATCACTGCAGTAGATGTACGTTTCGCATAGCGAAGAATCACTATGTGGGCAAGGATATAAGGTTATTAACTAAATTAATAATGCCGGTTATAATGTCAGCTTGCAAAAGTTATTTTTCGTATTCATACGATTCATTGCCGCTTAAAATACGAAACATAAATCCACTTAATAATGCAATGAATTTAAATAAAAAATCTTCTGACAACTTCGCCAAGGAAATTTAAATCACACTCTGCCCGACTGTAACTTAAATAAAAATTGTTAATATCTATTCACTGCTTTAACTCAATTTGTTGCCACTATGCTACCTAAAGTCGCCTGCATTAGCAATTCATAGTATTTCCTTCACAAGGCTTTAAATGTTACCAGTTTCAAAGCTCTAGACAAACTTTACACATACGAATACACCTTACAAAGAACACCCTACGGCTGCTTGTGCGGCCACAAAAAGCCAATAAAATTCGACACTTTTAACAACAATTTCTCACAGAACAAGAAAATCGTAAATTTTTATTAAATCCCCAACAGCAAAATAAGGACTGGCGAAATGGCCAACAGCAAATATTGTAGGATGAAACGGTATTTTGTGGCAGAGAGTGAATACGGACGTGAAATTGGAATGGCAGTGCGTGGTTACACATTTTTTCGTTACCATTGTCGATAACTGAATGGAAACTATACAATTGTATGCGGACAGTAAGTGTCAAATGTTAACAAACATGTAGCAGTGCAGTTGTGTCAATGTAAAACTTACTTAAAACTTAATTTCCCTTTACACCCCATGAATGAGGTATGGGATAGCTTCTCGCGTTGTTGTGAATTAACACGCTTTCTATTTTTAGATTCACAACTAACGGCACCTACTTGTTTTTCGACGAATGCGAACGTCACTGTTTGAAAAGCTCTTACTAGACGTGCAGATTGCTGTCAATAACATTCGAGGAGAGCCGACTATGAAAGAAAATTGTTCTTTTAAGATGATTGGAGACAGGAGTTAAACTTGTGATCTCCCGCATGGCAGTCGCGTGTTCTAACCACTATACCATGGCCGGTCCCAATGTAAAACTATTAACAAATAATTATGGAGTGGTTTTAGTTTTTCAGTTAGTTTTGGTGCCACTGAATCAGCAAAACTACAGAAGACTGTATTCATTTATATATGATGAATTTCATATCAAAACCGATATTCATTTAACCCGACCCTCTCAGATTTTAATGAAATTTAGAATACAGCTAGATTTTACCTAAACACAACCTCATTTTTAGAAATAGCATTTTTGAAAATATTTGGGCGTGGCAAGGTATCGAAATATTTGAAAAATGACGGTAATAGGTACTTTTAAGCTGCGATTACTATGGAATGACTCAACCGATTTGAAAGATCTTGGTGCGATTAGAAAGGTATATAAGTCAGCTTTCGAAAACATACACTGTAAAAATTTTATATTACACTAAAAATAAAAGTTTAAACTTGGAAGATCAAGTCTTTTTTTCCAAAAGAAAAAAAAAAATATTTTTAGATAGGTCTATTTTATATATATAACATATCTTAAACTAAAATGGGGTTTTTCTAATCGCATATTTTCAAAAAGGTTATTTCTAAAAATGAAGTTGTACTTCTGCAGGTAAAATGTAGCTGTATGCAAAAATTCATTAAAATCTGAGAGGGTCGGTTTCAAAATGTCCCTTTTTTATAGGTTTTGATATGAAATTCATCATATATATATAACATAACTGTCTCTCTCTCTTTATTTGCAACTATCTGGCCATTGAGTTCTCCCAGTTTCAACCTCTACTGTATTCACATGGCGTATGGAATCACTTGCATATGAATGGCTGCATTTCGTGCTTTTATAACCATCTGCGATAGAGCTTACAAAAAAACAACAACAAAAAATACGGCCAGTATTAATCGGATTTACTGTAAAATTTCGCTAATGGTCCCGGCATAAAGGGTCGTAATAGAAAATACGTGATGCCAACACGAAAATATGAAAAAATAAATACTTTTGGCTTTAACGCGCCACATAACATCATATTTATCCAATTGACATGTGAATCGAATTCTCAATTTTCCTGTTTTGTGCAAAAAAGAAGAGAAATTACAAATTTTAATTGTCCTTCCATGAATGGAGTGGCTTGATGCTCGCTAAAGTCGAGTGTGGCGGCAATATGCTATCGTTTAGAAAAATCTAATCAAAAAGGACCAAATGAAATTGCAGTAATGGGAGAAAGTCGTCATATCAACTTGCACAAGTACATACAACAAATATTTATATAAACTATTTAGCACCCAGCCGCACGAACCCCCCTTCTCGAAGAGTGGTGTGGTGGCCAAGCCATAAAAAAACATTTCAGCCTGACAAAGTGCACACGAAATTGCAGGGAATGTTATTTGTTCCTTTGCCTCATATTGGTTTTTGGTCTTTTATTAGCTGATGAATAGAGCTGTGAGGGCGTTGGGCGCTTTCCAAACCGAAAGTCTCCTTTTGAAGGCCTTTCGGTTGGCCGTCAATTGTATGAGTATTCGAAAGTTGGCCTAACCACTTGCAGCAAGTTAAACTTTTACTGCTATTTGCCAAAATAAAAAAAAAACCTTTTAAATGGAAATTGAAATGGAAATTTTGTTTGGTTTAGCAAAAAGTGCCAAAAAGTCGAAAAAAAAGTAGTTAGCAATTGATGTTAGCCTTAAATGCTAAAACCTTGTGATGTGATATAAACAAAAGAAGAAAAACGAATACTAGCTTAAATTTGGCTAACAATGTTGCTTATCAATTGCATTGGTATAATACGATGTAGAAGCACATGCACAACATCAAATAATTCTACGAATGATTTTTTGTATCAGATGATCACTTTTGACCATCAGTGGCATGATGGCTAGATGGCTCTTCTGTCTTTACACAAAAGTGTAATCCGCAGAGCTTTATAAGTTATAGCAGCTCCCACCTGGACATTTTGGAAACAAATTTCAATGATCAAATAACTTGCTTTGCAATATTAATTGAGCAATCTCGTGTATGGATGTTCTGGATTTGTTAAATTATGCAGTTGTTAACATTTTGTTATTTTAATTTAAGCTCAAGAACTTCACTTTAAAAAAAATTCTTGTTGTAGGGTATGTGTGCCGCATTCATTATGGTCGAAATTGTAATAAATATAAGTTGTTGCTGCTTGTGATTATGTATTTAAAGATCTCATAGCTAATATATCTGGTATTCATCTGCCTCTCCCGTTGCCCCATATCTAACCGTGGCATCTTCTGCGAATCTTTTTCAACAATCAGAATAGGAATTGTAAGCCGCAAAATAAAATTTCAATCGATATACTCTGCAATATTTTTTACCTGTTATTATTGCGAGCGCCGTCAGTTGTTTCTAGCACCTCAGCTTAGAGATATTGTTGCCTGTGCTTGCTTTAGATGCTGCTCTTTTATGCTTTCCGTTTGTGGCGATAAGATTCTTTGCGGATCTGGCACTCAATAGAAATCATTAATTAATTAATGATGTCTTAACAATGACGCAGTAACATATGCGAGTACTCCTCACTCAATCATTTGATCGATCTTGCTGTCGACTGGGGGATCGGGGAATTCGTTATATGGACAGTCTGTCTAAACGCGTTTGTTTGATGTATTTATCGAGCATTAAGAGATTTCCATACATTGTAGCTCAACACATGACGTGCGTTTGATCTCAGGAGAGCTGGCAACAGGGACCGGGCATTAGACGTTTTCATATTTAAGCTGAAATGCTGTCTTTTTGCGACAATGATTGTACTTAATGAACGTAGTCGTCGAAGTAGATTTCCAAAGTGTTTTGGTCTTAAACGTGGCTAGCTAATGTTTTCTCTTATGTAAATCAAGTATTCCATCATAGATTGCTTTCGACATCAGGAAAACTGTCTAGTTGAGATGGAGAGCACGCAAGTTCGTACCCGCTGGTAACACGCACACCGGGTGGCCGCCATCTATTGAGGCAGCCAGCAATGCAGCACGACAAACCTGCAACTCCAGTGCTCCACTAAAGTTATGTAGACTCACATAGGGAGCAGGTTGGAGCGGCACCATCGTCGTTCGGAGTGGGAAAAGAAAAACCACTACTGGCAACTTGAGTTGCACAGCATGTCGACGCTATAATTTGCACCAACGATATCACTTGACAATTTATTGCCCACACGATACAAAACAAAGATAGTTGTATATTTTTCGGGATCAAAATAACAAACTGAGAGAAAGAGGCGGCGACAACAAGAAGAACGCCAGACTCGGAAGAAATAGCTCTTGTTGTGGCAAGAGGACACGATTTAGTGGAGCAACCACTTGAAGGCACCTGCGTCATAAATGTTGTCAACATTTCACACACTCGGGCACACACTGCCATCCATCCATCTATCCGTCGGTGCGTCGTTTGGGACATCATTGTCACCCAGTTTGTGCGGCATGTGGATTCATTCATGGCCAACATTGATTGTTGGCGATCACAGACACTGGGACGGTTGTTTTTATGGTTCCACAACTGGTGATGTTGTTGAAGTTTAAATCTCACACTTGCTCAAGATTTATTGGTATATTTTGTATTTTTAATTCCATTTTAGACACCAATAAAATTCATTTCATTTACGGCTGCTGGTACTCTGGGACTGCAGCGACATCAAAGGCGACTGCGGCCACATCTCCTCCATCATCAGCATCACCAGCTCGTCGTCATGATGTCCACTTTTAGTTGAATTGTGTGAAAAAGATTTTCTTAAGTTAGGTTGCGATGCCCCTTAACTGGCACAGAATCATCGCAATGTTTGCTTGTGGATTTACATCGCCGAGAAGGAGGAAGAGAGACAGAGAGAGAGAGAGAGAAGGTCGGCTTCCAAGCATCCGAGAAGCTGTTGCAGTTACTGCTTCGGCTGCACGGCAGCAACTGCAGTAATTGTCGTTCACACTTTTGCCGCTTATCTTAACTGTTGCTGGAATATTAATTTCCAGCCTGCTGCGTTTATAAGTTTGTGGGCCTTGTAAATTACTGTGGCTCAGCTTTGAATTGTTTCTTCTTCAACGATGAGCATCTTTGGTGTGCTATAGCATCGGCCAAAACGTTGAATGATGTAGCTGCTGCTGCAGCCGAATTGTTGTTTTTATTGTTGCTGTTGCGGCATTGGGTATCTCACCTTGTTTTTGGGTTGATGTTGCTGTTGTCGTCGGTGTAAGCAATGTTGACAAATTAATAGATTGCTGTTGACATATGAAACAGATGCAATTGTATTTTGATAATGGCGACAATGACGGTTAAATGCATTTTTCTCCCCTTTCCATACGTGCGATGGACCGAGGGACGGACGTCTGTCCATTGCACCAGACCAGGCCAGGCCAGACCGTCAGCTTGACTTCGAGAGCTCTTTTTTCCTACAGCATACTCTGGTTAAATGGTGTAAATTATTATCGCTCGAGTGTGTGCGGTGCGAAAACCTAAGAAGAGGACGAATGCAACGAACGGCAATAACGGCTTTCGGCAGCATTAACAGCGACAACATGTCCATTATCACACTCACAGGTTGCTACCGTTGTTTTTAAAGCGTTGCCGTTGTTGCTGCTGTTGTTGTCGCTGTGTGTCATGATAATAAAGTTTGTGTTGTTGCATTTTCTTAATTTCATTTAAAAATCTGGCCCATCATCATCATGGACAGTGGGTGGAAAAGTCTAACACGACGAAACGATGTAGCCGACATGTCGATTGATGTAATTGGCAGCGGTTGTAATGGACTGTGTATTGGTTACTTCTATAGTTACTATATATGTACATGGGCAAGATTTTATTCGTCAATGGTCTGTTTTAGTATGTGTTTCCTTTCATACCAGTTATAGGTGTAAAAAATCGAACTTTTATACCTTCAATATTTTACATTTATACCTCTAATAGTTCGTGAGATATGATCGTTCAAACAGGCAACAAGCGAATAGTAAACCCACCACATTAAATCTCATGAATGGGATGGAAGAGCTTTTCGCAATCAAGAGTTTGTTTTTGAATCTTAATAAATTTCGTCCACTGTTATAACATTGTTATTGCCCGTGATGACAACAATGATGGCGAGCAATGTTGTAATTTGTATTGTAAACATTGCTTACATTACCCGTCACATGCGGACGTTGCCGAACCCTAAAAGCTTTTTAATTGTCGTTTGTTTTTAAAAAGTCATTTAATATTCCGATCATTTCATGCATCGCTCGTTCCCCTTCTGCCCATCTCAACAAAAGGATTCGTTCTGCTTTCCTGATTTCTTGCAGTTTATCTACAGTCATCGCATCGCACAGACCTTGACAATCTGATGAGAATGCGTAAAATCATGCCTGTGATTATTTGGAATAGATAAACTTTGAACCACAATGATAATGTTTAATATGATGCTCACACACATACTCACACACAGCGACCAAGTAACTGACACATTCCTACATGTCGGCTGGTGTCTGCTGCGCGTATCGCATAGATGCCGGGGCCGGCGGATTACGAACAATGAAGCGAGATGTGGTCAAGCGTAAATAAAAAGTGTAAGCAAAATACCTCAATGAGTGACACATTGATGTGATATTGCTACTGCAACAATGCCAAACGAACGCGTCAAGAAACGACGCCACACCGTGACTTGACACAAAAACATGCACGGCCATTTGCCTAGGGTTGCCATCGGTAATTTCTAAGGCAGCATACGTAGATTACATTCTAATGAACACATTTTCCGTGTCAAAATCCAATAATGCCAATAAGAGTTCTCGTATATTTGTTGCCCCAAGTGCCGCGATAATTGCTTGTTGTTGCCATTGCGTTGCATCCCTGTCCTATTAAGACAGACTGATATAAAGTTCATTTTGTTGCTGGGTCTGTCTATAAGCATTGGCCATTATTGCCTTCACCTTTTTGTAATAACACATCAATTGCAAAAGCACATGTTAAAACGACACACGGCGACATACACGACACTTTCAAAAGTGTCATTGTCATCAGCACCAGCAATGGCTATGGCTATGGCAGTGCCAATGTCAACAACAGCAGCAACATTAACCAACAACAACAGCTTCACTAGCCACACATTATCTATGAAGTCGTCTTTTGAGCCCTGCCTGCCAGCCAGCCAGCCAGCCAGCCAACCTTCTTCGTGTTCGCATAACTTTGGACACGATTGTATGGCTGTTGTTGTTGTTTTTGTGGCTGCTGCGCCCGATGATGAAGTTGATGATGATACATCCATATGGATGGCGTCGCCAATATTGGCATCCTTTGGTAGCTGGGCTTTGGATACCTTTTTGCTCGGTGATGGTGCTGCGTTTATGCCTCAGTACTCGTAAATGATAAGTTTGGTAGTAACATTTATTGCTAACGTGTCCACTAAGTGAACTTTTCTGAACGAACGCACACACACAGACATAGTCGCATGGTGAAACATTTGTCCTGGTATGCAATCAATTCCATTATGCTTTTTCCCTACAGTGAGAGGACATGAGAACAAGTGACACTACGTAAATGTCTTTTGAACAAAAACTGAGCGGTCCTATGCCATCTTTTTTATATCATGTTTGTTTTGCAATTGTGATATATCATGTAGAAAATATTTTTTTTAAAAATAATAAATTTTCAAATGACGAATTGATAACGTTAAGTTAAGTTTGATATTTAAATTTTCGGAACAAGGGGTAATCTGTTATTATAGATTTAAACATGAATGTTGTATGGAGGATAAACATGTGCTAGAATCAACAGCAAAAAAATAATTTCCAACATCACCGTTACTAAACATAGTTTCTAAATTCTGTTGCCATAAAACATAATAAGAACCATCAGAAGCTATTGTGTTGTAAAACTTTTTTCAGAAATGTTTTTTTTTCGAAGTATTAAATTAGTTTGTTTACATCACAAAATATTAACGATATTTCGTAAAATTGTTTAATTTGAATATATACCCAGGCATGGCATCTCTTGTATATTCCTAGTAAATAAATTGTATTTATTTATTTTATTTATTTATTTATTTATTGTTAAGAACTCAGCAGGGTTCAATGCGGTCGACCAGACTTAATGTAGAATCACTAATATGTGATTCCTCCCTTCTGTGTCTGGTGTGAGTTTAACTTTGATCGATCTTGGGTTTTTGCTTGGATGTCGGTTCGGAGTTCGCACAAAGCCATTGCGGTAATTGTGTCTACATTCCTGCCATTATTTCCAATATGATGTGGAATGTGCGTCAAAAGCGACGATAGCCCAGGAAAAGGATCCCATTCCATTTTGGTGCGCATTTGTGTGATTCCTTCTTAGAATTTCTTCATTTGGCGATGCCAATACAGAGTTATTGAAATGAACCCCGAAAAAGTAAAGTTGACTGTGAATTTGCCAATAAATTATTATATTTTATGAGGTTTTTGTTTGTTTGAGTTTGAAGCGATCTTTTTAGAGCACCAAGGTGGGAAAACAAGAGTTATTTCCTTTTTGTGGTATTCAAACTACAGCATTCGCTTAGAAACACGGGAGTGTTCAGGAAATGTTTGTTTATATTGTTTCCAAAATTATTTATTGATGCCCTTGTTAACTTTGATTGCATTATACGAGTTGGACTATAGCGATTGTGATGTTGTCCGTTGGTTGCTGGGGCCAAACAGTCAGACAGACGCAGAAATATGATTTGATTGCTTGCCAGTTGAGAAAAGGATATGAGATTGGTATGTGTTTATTGCTGAATTTATTGCAATTTAAATTGGATTTAAAATGAGAAAAGCAAACGTCGCAACGCATTCGAGTGTTGGCTGTGCCATAAGATGCCAACGTGGCAATGCTTAGTGGCAGTTGGTGCTGCGTTGTTCAACACTTTTTGCCCTTTTTCAATTAAATTCTTAAAGCCAACAGGCATAAAGCGACTGACGGCCAACCACATTTAACTCATGCTGACACATCCTTGCCAACTCATGCAACCAGCCAAGCACCAAAACCACCACCACTGCAGGATTCTAGGCGAGCTAAACAATGCGTGTGCCAGCCAGTCAGCCATTCAGCCCTGTACGGCCCGGCAACGGTCGGTATCGTCACCATCGTTATTGCCATCTCACCTTCATTCATATGCGGCAAAGCCACGGAGTAGAGTTCCTTATTCTTCTGAGCAAATCAAATATTGGCGACATTCGTTGTGGAGCACTTTTCTTCGATGCAACATTTATAGATCGAGACACTCAACACACACATGCAACGTGTCCGCCATCGAAGAACGCATGGATGGATGCCTCGCTGGATTCTCTTTTGCTGAGACAACACCAAACAACAATTCCAAGGTGATAAAATATGTTGTGAATTTATTTGATTTTTTCATCTTACTTCATTTCATTTCCACTTTAATTCCTCTTCCATTTTGCGCGCACACACATACTCACACTCACAAGGAGGCATCAGAAAATGACTTGTATAAATATGCTGCACTATTCGGGAATCCTAGAAGAAACCCAGTCAACATATGGGGTCGCAGTGTCGCCACAATACTCAGCCGTGTCTCTGCAAAACGAAACTGGGTGCCACTCGAGCGCCGCGGTTTGTTGGGTGGGTTATGTAGATTTTACTGCATAAAAATCAGCAAAAGCAAATTGAAGCGTTATTTATCTGCGTATCGATGCCTCAAGGCTACTGTAAGTGCAGCATGTTCAGGTTTCTTTTACGCCACACAATCACACACACAAACAGGCAGGCACAGACTCATACAGTCCATCATGCGTTGGCCACGTTACCATAGAGTTTGCATAGCCCCAGACATTGAGATGGTATTCGAATTCGCGGCCCAGGCATGCGGTGTGTATACGCGGCTATGGACGGTGACGCCAACCATCATGTTGTTAGCGTGTTGGCATCTTGAAGTATTTGCCACTGAACAACATACAGCGTGTGAAGTCTGTGATCAAAAATGACCATGGGCGCTGTATTGTTGTGAACAAATACATACACACACTAATGCACTAGAGAGCAAAAGTAAACGAAATAAACTGAGTTTAACAGCTTTTAAGGATTTCGAGACATTTTAAAGATATTATTGGAGACTGAGTGTTACTTTGTAACCGTCATACAACTATCAAGTAAAATTAAATTTTCTTTGCAATTAATGTAAGATTAAAATTGTGGGAGACCAAGGGTTAATCAAAATTCATATGATAGGACTTCCGCCCTGTAAATTCTACCTAATACTAGTCTTGACGTCGACATAAAAATCAACTCATCAAATGTATCTGAGTTAGGTATTAAAAAACTGTAATTAGTATTACAAATAGCCTTATATCTTGATCCGAAAGCTTTGGTTTGATTTCTTAAAATATCACTGCGATCGGCCATCAATGACCTGAAACAATCTACATATTAATTCTTCCTTTCATGATATTTCGTAAATTGAATGATAGCCTAACTCTGTTTATAATGTTTAGAATTTAAGTAATTTCATTCTATAATAATGTCTGAATGTTATTGCCTACACTTTGAGACTCAATGTTGTCAGCGATATTTCGAAGTTGCAATGTACTTTGAGGAAGATTTTTACTAAAATTGACAAACGACATCAATATATACTATTACCTCATATATCATTAATATTCGAATTATGCTGATATATATTATAAAACAAAGAGAATTTGGCATAGGGATATGGGACCAGACATCGAATGTAAGACATTTCGCATAGAGTATTCTGTAGACATATTCAATTATACTGTGGAAACATCAAACAATAACTGCAGAAAACGCTATTCGACACTGGCATAAAAGTCCGAGTCTTTCCATTTCATTCAAAAGCCTAAAACTACTGACTGTTAGAGTTCATTCTCCCAGCAACATTTTGCACATCACTGTAATTTACATCGTCTGCATTCATATTTATAACTCAATGTTGCAATCGTATGAAATTGTTGATTAAAATATAATTGAAAATCGAAAGGTTCTTCTTTTTTCATGCTATCTGTTTTTCTTGGACATTCTCCATTTGTATGTACATATTTTACCCAAAAACAAATTTGACATATTCATTAAAGTGTCATGAAACTGAAATGGCTTAAAATGGATTACACACACAGAATCGAACACGTTCATATTTATAGCTGACTTTATCGGTGACACTGAGACTGAGACTTTTTGTCGGTGTTATATGTACAAAAGTTGTCTAGGCAAATAACGCTATTTTAATAGCAGTCATAAAATAACTACAATTTTGGTAAAATTTTATTTGAAATACCTTTGGTGCACTCTAGTTGTAGTAGTCTATAATGATTATTTAATGTTAACCCTTTATGGCAACACTTGGCCCAATGGCGGCGGCTTTATCACTATGCCTGACCCGTGTGTTTGCCTGCAATGGCTTGACTTGATTTGTAGCGACTTTGTCCTCCCACTGTTGACAATTAGAACGAACACAAATTGTGTTGACTTGGTCTAAAATAAATTGAATTACCTGCTTTAGACATGATTTGATTTTATAATTTCTTCTCCTCATATGGCCAAAGCAAAACGGCAGACTTGAGAGCGTCATACGTTCAAAATGCTCGTACATGAAGTGGTAGTGAGTTATCTACCAAACCGTCGGAGTACAGCCAAAAACTTTGCATGTTGGAAAATTAACACATTTGGAAAATAAATTCAAAACACAATGAAGGGAAGGAGGGGGAAAAGATCAAATGGGAGTACTGGAGTTTGCCGCCATCAGGGTCACTTTTTAATAATATTCACGTTCCCGTGTTAAAAATCGAGCAATGGCAGCAATTGCGCTCAGCACTCGACGTGCACTTAACGATAATGCGAGCAGCAGCAGTAGGCACAGAAACAAATCACACCGGGATATTTGAAAAGAGTGGTGGCTTGTCAGGCTTGCTGGCGTGATCCGACTTGGCAGGGACTGAGACGGAGTGATGTTTGTGATATCGTTGCAGAACTCATCACTTATTCCCTGCCAAGGAATGAACGCAAAAAAGACGAGTTAATCGCGGTAAATTACTTGGCAAGTACGTGATTGTATATCATCGTCATCGTCATCATCATCACATGCTTTGCACTCGCTAGCATTTGGTTATCAACATCAGCCGCTTGTGGTAATGGTGCACAGTGGTGGCTCTAATGTAATGGTGGCGAAAAAGGTTTTGCCAAGCAAAAAAAAAATACAACCCAACTCTCAATTCAATGAATGTTGTATTAAAACTGCAATCTTTACTATTTATATCTCACTATATTTTGCTGTCGACTTTAAAGAGTTACAATGCAAAATACTATTATGACTAGATATTACAGTATGTGAAAATGCGAGATTGTACTACTATCTATATCTGAAGGATATGGTATTTCCCCTACGGGAAATGGGGTGCCAATTGGTGCCAAAAGTAACTGTCATTGGTGAAGAGGGAATGTGTCCTCAAACAGGTTCTAGAGTGTTAAGTTAGTGTCAATCTGGCAGATATATAGTAATACAATAAATTTGATATTGCATTTTTATATTTCTTTGGAGATAGAAAATAAATTGAGAAACTTCCTAAAATCGTTTAATATGTAAATGCAACTGGTTTACAGACTGGATCTATTGAATCGAAACTAAAATGATCCTTCAAGGTCCGGTTCAAGACATGTCATAAAGTCTCAATCCGTCGTCAATTGACACTTTAGCTGCCAACCCCATACAAATCGCACTGGTGTTCTACATACATAGTGTTATTCGTGTTCATTTAAAACGATCATCCATCCATCCATCTTTTTAACCTACCAAAAAACTTATTAGAGAATTACTTTTTTTTTAAGTTAAACAAAGTTCCTTTATTCGGTATGCTATCTGATCTCTTTTAAATAATGTATTATTTTGTAAATTTTTTTAATTAATCATATACTCAAATTAAATTTGTATCACTTCATTGGTACTGCATAAGAGTTTTGTTATTCGCTTTATTTTACACATTTGAGGAAATTCTTTACAGCTATCACCAAATAATTCAAAAATATTTGCATCTAAAGAACTGTAAAAACGTTGCAACAATAATAATCTGCCTACCATACCAACCCACTGTGCCCTCACCTCGTTCATGACCAGGAGGTAGCATGACTATATGTATAGTCAAGTTGATTATGCATATTTGCAACATTATTATGTTGTTAACTTTAGCGTTTGGATTTGTGTACTTTTATGGCATTTCTTGATTGTCATTTGAGTTTACATTTCAGAAAGGAAGTCTGTGGAATCCGCCGTGACACAAGAAGGAGGAGTCCCTCTCTCGTTGCATTCGAAATCGACAGCAACAAACAAGTGGTGGGCATTCTTCGGGTACTTGGAAATTCTTATTAAATTTACATTCTAACGTTTTTTCTTCTTCGTTTCATTGGCTTAAAGTTGTATGTATTTAAATTTAAATTGTTGTTAACTAAAAGACATCGTACACCGACCAAGCGATACACCCGGCACCCGTTCTCCCGGAACCGAAACCGACCGTCGAGTGTCTTATGGCGAGGTTAAACGTGTTGTAAGAACATTTACAAATATTTCGTGAGTTAAGCGAAACTGCAGTCAATATACAATATATTTTTGCTTGTTACCCAAAACAGCAAAACCAAATCACCCAGCAATATTTACGTACCCAGTAACGACTTTATGCTAACTCGGCATATTTTGCCAAATAAAAACAAAACACAAAGAGTCAAGGTAAAAACCCTGAACTTGTTGGATAATTTATAAGAATATTCGGAGGGAACACCCGCGCTTTGTTGCTGTTGCTGTTACTGTTGCCGTTGTAGTTTTCATTGCTGGTGGTTATTGTTCGTTGGCTGCTAGCTGCTGCTGGCTCTTGGCCAGGAATATAGTAGAGTATAATGTTACCTACTACCAGAATCATTGTTACATGATCCTGATGCAATTGTGCGTAACAATTAAGTCGTGCCGTTTGGGCCGTTTGGCCCAAAATGTTATCGTTTTGCAACGATGTTTTTGTTTTAGTTGATTAAACATCACGACGTCGTGGAGCTGCAAGAGGAGTTGGAGCATGAGGAGGAGGCGGTGGAGGATCGAGCTGCAAATACAAATGGGACGAGAATTCTTTGGCATTTCGCTTTGACAAGTGGGAGAGATCGAGTTGTGTGCCGCAGTGGTTAATCACGATTCCAAGTTTAAGGCATATTTGGGCAACATTTGGCGAAAAACGGTTTCATTGTTCTTCCAGGCCAATAAAAACTATCGGCAGTGTTCGGTGGACGGTGTTGCATGCCTAAGCATGTGCAGCCGCTGCAATTGCAACAACGAATTTAGAACTTTGTGCTGGTGCTGTTGTTGCGGCTGGTGCTGCTGAACGTCGATTTGAAATGTTGTTGGATGTTGAATAATATTATTGCAAACACGTCGCGTTGATTTATTGTTAAATCGCGCATGAGTAATGGTGCAAAACTTGAGTACGACAATGAATGCCTCTTGTCGGTCGGTTGTTTGGTCGGCTGGTACTGTTGCTTATGTTGTTCTTGCTGCTGGAAAGAGCTTACTTGCAATAGCAACCTTTAGAAGCCACGTCACTGCTGCATGACTAACTTGGCTCAACTATCGGCCAGCGTTCTTTCATACATTCTATCAATTGTTCTACTACGCTCGCCCAGCTCTGGAAATGCTCCTCCACGGGCAGACCGTAATACATAAATATTTGTTTTGTTCCGTTGTGCCTTTTGTGGCATGTTCTATGGTCTTGTTGCAAGCTTTTGTCGAAATGTTATTTATGCGGGCAATTTTAAAAATGGATTTATTGATTAAGACAATCCCCAATCCAATCCAATCCAATTCAAGTTCCAATCCCCAGTCCTTGCAGCAGTCGCCGTCATTGGTGTTTGTGTTGTTGCTGTTGCTGTCGCCCTTATCGATGTTGCAACAAGAGCAGTAACAGACCAAACAAATTATTTTCAAATTGTCATAAACTTTGGTTCAAAGACATTTGTCATTCCGCCAATACCGGTAATGCTGCGACATAGTAACACTTCCTTTGTCTTCCACTCCAAGGCGATGGATGCCTTTCTCCACCATGCTGCCAATGCAGAGTGGCAGCAATAATAGTCTGGCTGTTGGTGTGCTTGTAATTGTATTTGTGTAATGAATGTAACCTTAACAAGTGACAACATGTCTGTTTCTTTTTAATTAACCATTAATTATGTTCTAATTATTCACTGCCACAGTTGAAATATCCTTTTGCCTCTGCAATTCGCTTGCGTCGACGACGAAGCCGCAAAACCAGACACAACGACTACCACAACCAACGAATCTGGGAAGGAAACGCGTCTGCTGTAACTTGTGGTCGTAATTAGGAACATTTCATAGTATGCTAATGGAATAATCATCTCTAATGTATCTGTATCTGTGGCGTTGGTCGGCAGACAAACAGACAGACAGACGCTACGCACCTATTCGACAATTAATAGAATCAGCTCTTAAGGTATTTGGTTATGTTTTTTTTCAGGAAGTAGACAGTCTTTGTTCCTCTGTCGCTGACTGTGTTTATTTGCATGTCGAATGTTTTTTGCTCGCTCTTTGCAACTCCCACTGTTGCAGCAGAATGGATACGGCCGCAGTTGCAATGCAAACTGCATTTGTAATGAGTTTCGCGTTTTTTGGCGGTTGTTTCTTTTTATTTTCCCAAACCTCCAACAATCAACCTACGCACCACCGGCAGCAGAAGCTTTAAAGGTAATCGAGTGTATCATACCTTGCGACTTCCCTCAACGCTTTGTCGCTGATCCTCTAAGCAGATTGCCATCTTAAAGGTTTGCTTTGCCACAATTCTTGCTGTAAGTTTTGCAGTTTTATGTATTCAGCGTCTTTACGTTTAGGTTTCAGTTTATTTCGTTGGCTTAAGCAGCCACGATGGTCGTAATGCGTTTCTGCCCCATCAGGTTCATCAACCGTTTATTCAAATGAAATCATAAAAGACGATATCATTCGTAAACGGCCCTCGAAGCTCTTAAACATAATAGTTTGTATTAAATCGATAAAGAGAATTATGTAAATGAAAACGATTTCAAAAACAAGACAAGGTTTTTTGTAAAAAATATATTTTTTCGTCTCTAACAATATTTGTAATACAAAGATACATTCCTGGTTATCTTTCAATGTATTCTATTACAAATTATATCAGTTATTAATTTTGGCTAAATAGAATAAAGTTGATACACAAGTTGTATATAAATCAATTTGTGTCTGTGAGTTACGCATATGATCCCTTGCCGTTCATCTGATAGTGATGAAATGGTTAAGGTTGCTCTTTGAGCGTTCAAAACAGGTTATAAGTGGTTTAGATGACTTCCATAATGTGCCCTAGATTTGAAGCAGGTATACAGAAAATACATTTGAATTATCCAAAACCAAATGTAGATTCCTACTTCCTGCTGATGAAATTTTGTACGGGTTTGATTTTTTGAGTTTACTCTGTTCTTTCTGAAATAAATTTAAGAAAATTCTAGCTTTTAACTTAGCTGTTGTAGAGTCTCATCGAACGATAAGCCTTCATATACAATTTCTAATGTCACATCGCTTACAGAAGAAGCATGTCCAGGAAACTGGGTATGTGATGAGCACCAAGTATGCCTCACATGCCTCGCCATGACTCCCCCCTCCCCCCCCCCCCTGTTGTCCGCGTCTAACAACTACATACATTTTTAGAATATTTACACACATTTTGCTGTTCAACAATAAATTGTTGATATGATGTGATATGATTGCCATAATATTATTATGTTTTGCTTATATTTTGTTGTTGTTGTTGCTGTACTTGGCCGCGAATGAGATGCAATCAAACGTAGAGAAAGAAATCGAGGAACGTGCAACAGCAGTCTCCGCGAGCATCAATAATAACAATGACGGCGATGATGACAATGCCATGCAACAACCAACGTGTAGCAGCAAAAACTTGGCATCATCTCCGCAAAGCTCAACTTGCAATATCGGAGTCGATCTGGAAATTGAACTTGCGCGAAGTGATAATGCAGAGCACGCAAAGAATAAAAGTCAATGTCGCACTGATCAAAGTGTGCGACGACGACTACGACGATGCCGAAAGACAAACGCAGTGCAGGACAAAGACAAGCGAGGAAAAAAAACACTAAACACAAAATGAATGTGATGAGATGTTGAAGATGTGCAGATCGTTAAAATAATGCCGGGGCTGGGGCTAGCCCCACTTCTGCTGCTCGAGAGGACAACGATGATCATGATCAGGAGATGATTACATGGCAGAGATGCGAATCTCGGGCTCTGTGGTGTGTGCACGTGTGTGTGTGTGTGTGTGATGAACATTCATTGTTGTTGAAATTGAAATTGATTGCAATTATGAAGAAGGTGAGAAGTGTTGGCAGTTAATGCCGTTGCTGCGGCAGTTACTGTTGATCATCATCATCTTGTGGTGATCACGATGTTGTCAGCCGCTGTGAATGAGAATGATTAACGCTTGGGTCTGAGCAATGGTGTTAAATGGCAACACAGGTGCAAGGTTGCTCCACAAGGCCTTCGGATTCCAAAAAGTAGTAATCCTTTTATCTCCGGGGACATGTTATTACAGCTATTGTTACATCACCCAGTCCAGTCCACTCAAGTCCAGCCAGCCATTGTGTTATCCATCCGCACGACTGAGGCCTCACACTTCACCACGAAGCACTGAGTAAGGGAGTGAGTGACTAACGAGCTGGTCGGAATTGAATTTCGCCTCATAATGTGAAGAGGCCACTATGTCGGTTCTTTCTCCACCTGAAAATTTATGATGACGGTTTTTGGTTTAAAGCTTCTATTATGTCCATCACTGTGATCGATGATGATCTTGCGTCCAATGTGCACTGTTATTGTTGTTTGCTGCATGAGAATAATGAATGATTTGTCTTCATTTGTCAATTTTATTATTCGACACTGGAATCCTTTTCACTGCCATCCATTCTTCCATTCATGGGATCAACAACGGCAACAGCAACAGCATTTCAGGCTGTGGAGGTGTGTGAACGACAAACATTTTCGTGGAAAACTCATAAACCTATCAAGAACTCAAGCATGTAAAAATGTTAATGACAAAATTACCTTTTGTCAGACACACGGACGGGCCAAAAGGGGTAATACATTAACGAAACGGCAGCACTAAAGTGCAGGGAAAGAATAACAAGAACAAGAATGTTATTCACATGACCTCTTCTACATTTTTTACGAACCGTAGAGCGGAAATAAAACAAGCACATGTCGGTTTGCTTGTTCGTTACTGTGTTGTTCTCACCCGCGGGCAAAATTATTAAAAACAAACACTTTGACCCTTTACCTATGCCCAGACAACCGAGCGAGCTCAGTCGCTTACAAGTGTAAAATGACAGTTTCATTTAACATTAATCAAATTTTTTATAGAGGTTCTCCAATAGCCAAACAAGAACACAAACAACATGGTCGAGGAAATTATAGGGAAAAATTACAACTATTTACAGCTGACAGCTCAGACAACCCCTGACTGTGGCTCACTCAGCGGAGGACGGCAATTGGTGCTGATGTTATTATAATTTCGGGTAATCGATCATTTTTTTTGGTAACTTTTGAATAGGCACACACACACACGCGCGACGTAACAAATTATGTAATTTTATAATTTATAATTCATTACATTGGAAAATTCTAGAAATGCATCGATCTGTAGGGATCACCCAGGTAGTCATGCAGGTTATGGGCACTAAATACATAGCTTGTCATTGTTAGTCCCATTCGGCCATGATGAGCATGAGTGCAATTGATGATAAGGCACAAAATGATTTCTAAGAACTCCAAGAAACTTTAACGTATTTTGTCGGGACCATATCCTATGATTCACCCAAGTGAGATATGCCTGCAAGCCATATGAAATAAGTCCATAGTACGACTCTTAAGTGATAATTGCCCCTGGCCTTGGCAAAGAGAACTGCATAACATTCTATTTAAATGGTCGCGAAATGATGACGATTTGCGTAACTGAGCTGATCACATTGTATATAGTTTCTTTGTCTACTGTGGCTACTGTTTGCTCAAGTTTTTACCATCTTCGCTTAGCTATTAGCGCAATCATAAACGAAACGTCTTGTGTTCATTTACAAGGACCAAGGTCAGTGAATGTATTTCCCCGCAGCCGAACAAACAATGAAACCTTAAGCGAATGCAGGCAGTAATTCGTTTGAGTTTAGAGTCCGACAAATGCAAAGAAGTTTCGCAGGCTCTGTAAGAGTATCATAAAATCTTAATTACAGGCGTTTGCAGTGTTGAGACGCTATTAATTAGCAAAAGAAACCAATCAGTACTAAACCAACAAACCAAACCCCGTAGGTGCCCAAGCTAATCCTTTGGCGAACACTGAACACATATTTCAAATTAACACATATCGACATTGCCATGGCGGTAGTGGCAGTGGCAGCGGCGGTGGTTCATCATCTCTATAGAAAAACGTGATCAAATTTGTAGAATCGCCCTGGAATGCCACAGCAGTAATACGGAGGACGACGATCAGCACTTAAGTGTGAAAACGCTCATCTCTCTGCAGCTATGTGCTACTGCTTGCTGGCCCAAAAAAAAAAGTTGCATGTTAGCGCTGACCATTGTTTGCAGCAAATTTACCATGAAATTTAGTTTAAATTTAGACTCACGTTTTGATATTAGAATCCAAATTGGTAAATTACACCTTGCCGCTTCGATACCTTTTGATGAGTTCCTCGACACACACTCGAGCAAATGAAGTATTTACTTTGGGAAATCGTTACAAACATGATTTTCCTTCGATAAATGCAATTGGGCCCGAGAATGGAGGTGTTAACCATGAAATTTGAACAAATCAAATGAAACAGAGCATCATGAGTCGGATGTTTTGGTTTGCCGGTTGCACCCAGCACCCATCAATCAGCAGGTGTATTGTTTCGTTAATAAGTGCAATGTGAAAATGGGAAAATTAAACATCGATGCTGAGAAAAACAATAGACTCATAATTGAAACGGCGGGACGGACATAGGAATCTTCGTTATATGGACAAAACGTTTCAAAAGCCGCCCCACAAACAGTTGATCTCAATTACACCAAAGCGGATTTATCAAAAGCAACAAATGAGGAGCATTTGATTGGTAATTCAAACATAATTTTGATTAATGCGATAGGTGGGGGATATATTTGTGGCAAAGTTACAATTCTAAAGGTGCAGACAGCAGCTTTTCCATAATAATTCAGCTAGACTGACTTACAGAATAAAGGCAGTTGAGCAGTTTATTTTAAATTAATACTGTTGGAATTCATAGTAAGAATACTTTTTATGTTATGTACCTGTTATTTTACAACAATAACTATATAAATTACGAAGCTCAGATACTCATCACCATTTTTACTAATATTGATACAAATATTAGGGTTATTAACTATCATAGGCAGATATTTGGTCAAATATTGCAGTATCTATATAAATATGAATAAAAAAAAATTAATTGTTTAATTTTTTTTATGTGTTCATAGAAGAAAAAAGTTTGTTCACGCCTATTTCTATGCCTACTTTTTCTAACATATCTTAAATTCCTCTTTACACTAAAACGATCTTCATAAAAATTATTAAAACAAAATTAATTTCTTTATAGGTTCAGCTCTATAATGTACTTTGTAGAAATTATCATGCAGAGTGGTCGTGGCTATACTTTTTTAGAAAAAGAGATACAATTTGGTACATCGGTAGTACTCGGCACATCAGGTTAAAATAGATTAAATTGGTATTTTCAAAAAGGGGGGTTACCAAAATGTATTCAATTTGAAATCTCAAAAGTACTCTACAACGCAATTATGAATATCAGACGACAATGGAATCTTGAATCAGAGGTCGGTGGGGGTGCGGCAAAACTATAATTTCCCATAGAGAGACAAAATTTGGTATACAAGTAGTGCTCGGCAGAACTGGTTGAAATTTGCAGACAAAATTTATATTTTCAATCAGTGGGCGGAGGGGCGGGGTAGTACTATATTTTAGTGCTAGAATTTCATACCCAGATAGTACTCGGCACTACAGCTATGCATATAAAGGCTAGTAGTTTTTGGCTGATCTTGCTTATTTTAGAACTTAACCTTCGCTGAGAGGATATAAGCTTACATACCAAATTACAGCTCGATAGTTCTTAAGCTACGACGGTAATTATTCTCGTACATTAACAAAAAGTTTCTGTCAAAAATACTGTTGCCATTATCTTACTACTAAACTTGATGGAGATGTTTAATCAAACATTGAATATTTACTTTACACTTTAATTTGGTATCCATGAGGGTCATGTACTTAATACATAATGCTGTTCTATATTTTCTTTACAAATTTTCACTAGTTATATATCTATTAATATATCTATGCTGACGAACGAAGCCATACATAATCCCTGAAGCGTCTCACTTACCCACCGACAATAATAAGTATTTAGATGGCAACGACACTCATTTGCACTTTAGTTTATCATTTTTATTAAGTTATTTTTTAGTCTCAATCAACTTTAGCTCAACTAGCTGCTTGTAAAGCTTAATTGCTCTGCCTGCGCTCTGCATAGTAAATCTATTTTGTGGCGTCGTTGATAAATAAAACTCATATGGAAATGATTGAGAATAAATTGCGGCTTATTAACACACAAAAGATTTAATTTTTCACGTTACAAAAAGGCGTTAATTGGAAAAGTTTATCATTTTATGTTAATCATTATTTATTTTTTATAATCTCTCACATATATTGGCACACAAATGCCTCCATATGTACGTGTGTGAGAGTTTGTTCATATCGACATTTACACATGCGCACTGGCTTGGATTTCCCCCCAGCTGTGAAAAAAACGCATTTATAATGCACCGCTTTGGCGCATTGACACATTCTAATGCCCATCCAATGCGGGGTAAAGATGAAAGCTTAACTTATGCTCAGGCATAAGGGAACCCACAAGTGTTGTGGTGGATTCCAGCGTTGGTCCAGAATTGAGTACGTAGTGCCTGTTATATCCCGTGGTGAAAAAGAGAACCACGGCTGAATGTGAGAATAATGAAGACCAGAATGGTGATCATGATATTGACGGCAGACAAATTTAACTAATCCTTTACACAAACGTTAACTCGTGCTTAATCAGCCGTGGATTGTTTAACTTTTTTGAAAAATTCCCCAGCAAGACTGTTGGATTTTCTCTCAGAAAAAATAAAACAAAGTGTTATTGGCAGCATCTGCTGAACTCAAAGTGGGAGTTTAAGCGTTGTAGACGTTCTTGTTGGGAATATACACATTTTCGTATTTTCTCTCTTAAGTGAATGTGATTAAAAGATCTCAGTTTTATTTTGTATACCGATCACAGTTTAAGAAATTCCCACAGTCTGTAAAACAAAAGACTTAAGCAACAAACCTGATGTGATGTTGCATGGCTTCTTGTGTTTATGAATTATTTGTTTCGTCTTGCACGTAAGGTGAACAGTTTAGAGATTATCGTTATCTCCATAATAATTATTAAAATAATACCGATTTCGACAGTGAAAACAAGAATGTTGGCAAAACACATGACCGAACGATTGGCAATATTTCCCACACTGCTTATGTTGTATTTTTTTCACTTTTCCAAATTTGTTGTGTTTACAGGCATTGCACATGCAATGTTAGTTAATGACATCTGTTACGGTATGTAAAAACTATGCTGCACATCTGACAGGTAAGAACACTCAGTGTGCATACACACAATCTTAAGCAACCTTCTTCCCGCCACTTGCATTTAGATTTTCTGTTTACTCTGGTGGTGGGAGACAAACTACATAATGTTGATTTTAAAAAATCATAAAAATAAATAAATTTAAACACTTCTGGGAAAACACTCGCCCAATGGTGTAACTTAATAAGAAATTCAATATATTTTTGTTAATTTCATTTTAAAATATCTATAAAAATGTTGGTTTAATTCGAAATTTAGCCGTAATTTCAAAGAAGCTGAAATGAAATGATTTCTATCACATATTGGCGTCAATTAAGTTTTTTAACAACACCGGTCAAACACACAACACACAACCAGAGGGAGTAAGAGTGGCGGACATACATAGGTGAGGAGATTCATTTCGTTACGTATCTAAGATTAGATTTGTTTGGGTTTTGGCTGTTTACCACGAACTTAAGAACTCATTAACTTGTAGTTTTATTTTCATGTGATTAACAATCGATAGAACCACAACACCCCGAAACATATCATCATCTCTTCCTTTACCAAAGTGCTCGGGCACAACAACAAAAACTACTCGTACAACAACACAATGTATTTCGTGTGAAACGCGTTTATATCGGCCTCGTTTCTTGTTCGCTTGGCTCTACCTCCTCGGCTTCTCCATCCCCCTGATCAAATGTATGTTAGCCTAAAACAACAAGAACAACCTTTCTATTCAATCCATAGAAAAACGTGATGAAATTTCTTTCTTAAACACCACATGATAGTGATGGTGATGCTGAAGCTGAAGTTTGATGACGATGCTGGCAAAGACTCGGTCAGGAAAAGAGTGAGTAGTGGATGAGCGTTAGGGTATTGGCCGTGGCCAAGTGTTACAATACAGGTTGTTAGAGACGAGTACCGTAAATATAACCTTTAAACAGCGAGTATGTAAGTGCGTTCAAGACCTTTTCTTTATCACACACAATTCTATGGCTTGATGTTGATTTGATTATACATTTTTACTTTAACATTTGTGTTTCTGTTTTTGCTTTTTTGTATCTTTTCAAAATTTATTACAGTCATTGTTTTCTCTTAAAATGAAATTTTTATTGATAACACTTGTAGTGTTTTTATTACTATACATACTTGTTGTTTCCTTATGATTTTTTGTTGCTTCTCAAAATTATCTCGAGTAGAGTTTGAGATCATCTTAACGGATCGGCTGCCAGGTAGAATTTCTGTAAGAAAAAAATTGGAATTGCAACAAGATTAGATATTTAATCAATAAATGTAACATTTGTTTTGTAAATAAATACAAGTCCCTCTTGAGGCGAAACAAAAACATTGGCTATCAAAATCCCATAAAAACATTTAACGAAGGTTTATTAACTAACAAAGTGACATATGGTTTCATTTAGGCCAACTCCAATTTGGAGAAACAGATTAACGTGAAACGCCGGCCATTCTTATCTCAAAGACCATAAAATACGAGTAGTTTTCGGGGACGGTACAGATGCGAAACGAACCTAATCACTGTGGACACTTGTTTTAATTTATTTTTATTTAACCCACACCTCGTTGGACTCTCGCTCAGATGGATATCGAAGCAACCATCGCCAGCATGGTTACCTTCACTTCACTTTAGCCGTCCGTATGTCGATTCGGGGTAATGGCAGATAAATCTCTTGTATGAATTTACCAAAAATTACTTAGGTGTTTGAAGTTGGTTTTTGCTCAGCTATGGCAAATTGCTCATATTTCATTTACATAGCGCTCTTGTGTGGACTCTGGCATCTTTTTGGCCATTGTCGGTTGGTCGGTTGGTTGGTGGTTGTCTTGTCTTCGTCGCATCGATGTTGAAGGCATTCACTTGCTGCTTTTTATTTACCTCTGGTTGTGGTTGTTGTTAATACCAATATTAATAATACAGCAAACGTTGGCAATATTACTTTTTAACTTGGTCGCAATTTATACGACAGCTTGTTAACGAGTTTAACAATTGTTGTTGTTGGTGTTGCTGCAGTTTCCTTTGCAAGCCGTTCGTACATAGTTGCGATTGGATTTCTCTAAGTATTTTCATGGTAAATTGTAGAGATTACAAACTCTCATATATAAGTATAAAGATCATTGTGCATATGTGGGAATGTGTCTGCCAGAGGTTAATAGCTAATTACATTTAATAAGTCAAATGAATTTTAGAAAAATTATAGGTCAATTGGTGTTGAAATCAGGTCTAAAATTTTAAGTTAACTATTGCATTACGAAAGTTAATCGAAGTTGCCTAAATAGAAGGTGTAAAGGAAGCAGCGAAATGTTTACAGACAAATTTCTCAAGTTTTGAAAATAAAGTTCACAATCATCTCTGCTTGTAGTAGTATCAAAGAAATTGCAAGACTATACACAGGAGTAAATTTATATTCATTTTAATATTAAGTTCACACAGTTACAAATTTAAAAATAAATACATGTGACATTAATCTAGTAATTTGCTTTACTATCTGTGATTTTGATCGATGCATAGTGCCGTTTGCGGGAATGAAACTTATTAATTTGTAGATATATGATACCTTAGATTACTGACGTATTACGATTATTAGTTGGGAAGTACTAGTTAACACTTATAGTATTCTTTAATCAATTAACATCAGTGGCACACCTCACTTGTTGGGTTTTCATTCTAAAGAAAAATATATAGTTAAAAACTTCAAAATTTTGAAACAGATATTTTTGCTAACATACAGTTACAGGGATGACATTTGTATCAGATCACGACCTCTTTGTACGTAACATGTTAAATAGATTGCAATATAGAAGATTCATACCAAAATAAGTTAATATAAAAATTGTATATACTTATATTTTTTTTAGCAATGTTTTTGATATTTGTACCAGAACATGGATTACAATGTCCAATGAATTACGTGTGAGTTATAACAATGCTACGTTATTATTTGAGAATATATACTCAGTGGCGAAATTGCCAAGCAGCATGCAAACAAGGCTTTAATATGTCATCGTTTTCAAATGCTTCTAAATATAGTCCCTCTCCTTCCATTCTAAATCATCCCCAGCACATGTTCCTTTCATACTGTACATACCTATGCTACCGACCATCTTTACGAAGGCAGATTTAAGGTCTACAAAGATTTGTTATTTCACCATTCCGTTTTTATACACATTCCGTTTTCCTTCTATTAGAAGGAAGGCTAAATTTGTATACACATAGAGTTTACACCACATTAACATTATAAGGCCTTATTTTGCAGTTATCCATAAGGCATTCATGACAAGGCCTTCTAAAAGGCCATGTTTTGTAATTGAGGGTAGAAGGAATGCCTGCTTACTGAGATTTGTAGGTCCTTTCTTCCGCCTTTGGATATGTGTCAAACAATGTCTGGAGAACGTAATTGTTTGTCTACCACTATTATTACTTTAACGCTGAAAAGTAGTAAGACTCGCAAAGTGTTTGAATACATTTCTCTAGCAATGAGTCATTGAACTATTGACAACATACGCTATAAAAGTAACACGTATCTATCGTGCATAAGCGTTACATGAAAATACTCAATCCTGGCCAATCCTCCTTTAAAATTAAACTATACTTATCGTTACGGGGTTCACTATCGCCATTTCCAAAACATTATGAGATTTTGATTATCTATAAAAAGTATTATCAAAAAGTGAAAGATATTTTGGTTAGTAACAAATACAACCAGCCGATTGACTTGAGGAGACACGCAAACTTCGAAAACGATAAATTTCCCAAAATTTGTTGAAGTATACTCTTCATTTCATTGTGAGGAAATAAAACAAGACAATATATCAAAATGGGCTATTTATAAATCACTGTGGCACAGTGATGCATTATTTAGCACCCAACATTTACCATGAAAAATGATCGTGCATGTCGTTGCATACACGTAACAGTGCGAAGAAGAGCAGCTGAGCTGAAAACATCAACGATTAATTATTCAATTTGACAGAAGTATGCTGAGCTGAACCGGATAAGAAGGATCCTTAAGAGAAACGTTCGAATGAACGAACGAAATGAACGAAATCAACCTTTGTATAATTGAGAGGATCAGCACCAGCACCAGCATCATCGAAATCATTTTGTTCCCTGGCTCAAGAAGGGGCAAGCTACAGTGCTTGGCAAGATATTAAAACAATTAATTACGGCAATGAAATGAAACCTAAGAGACTTAAGATGAAACGAAATGAAGCTCATTGAAACATGCTAAGCGAAATGATACTCGTCTGGAGTGAAAGAATGCGCACAATGTTAAGGAGCGTTTAATGTGATTCTGGGGATAAATGGCACATTATCGTCATTCTAAAGAACTTGATAATCTCGTTAACAATATAATCATGTCATGCCTAGTTTGACAGACAAACGCACTGTGTACATCGGAGGCATCAAACGATGATTACTGATTTATGTACATATTTAACAATTTCTAAAGAATATTCATAAACACACAACCACACAACCATACACTCAAGACATACACATTAGGGTAATAACTTTTTGCATTTTTTGCAAATATCAAATCTCCCCAGACAAAATCGTGTAGGGCATGGAAAAATATTAAGAACTGCGTTTTTAGTTTTTCGCTATCGTTAAAAAAGGTAACGCACCAAACGCGTTAAAGTTTTGAATCAAACAAAGTTAAAAAAAAATTATTGAAATAAAAACAGTACAAGATATATATCCGCTTTGTAAAACATCGCGTATTTTGAACCTAAAGTTTATATCTTACAATACCTACTTTTAATCATTTATTGTTATTATTTGTTTACATACTTACATATGTATAAACCATATTTAAAATAAAATTTTTATTAAAAAAAAATTAAAAAAACACATATTAAAGGCATTTTAGAAATCGCTGTCGGTGCGTAAGGTTTTTTTAGCTAATTGAACTGAAATAGTTTTTTTTATCATTAATACAATATTTGCCATTAGAAAAGCCCTGGGGAGAAAGTTGTCCAAAAATAGTTATTACCCTAATACACATACTAACAACTGGTGCTCCTACAAATGAATCAAATGTATCTAAAACCAATCAAGCCGCATGTAGTCGAACACACCGATAGACATAATCAAATAAATGTCTGTCTGTCGACTTGTCTATAGATTCGCATAATGTTATGAAGGCTCATTTCATATTGATTTGTTGAAAATGCATAAAACGGGTGAGTTTTGAATGATACCTAAACATACTCACACATACTCAATACACGATAAGTCTGTAATATCATTTGTGAGTGTGTGTTTGCCGCCTCCTTCTGCATCTGGTTGCATTTGTATACGTAAGTGATTAATTCATAAGTACTTTATAACACTCGAGTGTTTAGTCGACAAAATTGAATTGAAATGGCAATTATGACACAAATCATTTACGTTTCTAAACCCCAATTCCAAGATTGACAGAGATATGCACAACGCTGGGTTGAATGGACCGAATGGATGGAAGGATAAAATGTTGCCATGGCTGCGTCTTTGCAGTTTTTGTTTGCAAACATCGATAATAACATTATAGTATCACTTTATATGTATCGCAATCATTTAACTTATCATCGTCATCACCATCATCATCATTATCGTCAGGTCATTTAAGGTAAACTGTCTGCAAATGTCTATCATGTAATAATGTGTCCTTTGTTAAGTACTGCACATTATCGAAGTTTCAAAAGCGCAATTTAATCCATAAGTTGGAAATTAAAAATGCTATTATTGAGAATTTACACTTTACATTCGAGGTTGGTGTGATAATAATATTGAATATTATTTGAAGTGATTTTTATGGGTTTTTTGTTATATTGAACAAAGAGTAAGAAATATTTGAAAATTCTATGGACGGAACTGTTCGAAATAGGTATAAGTATGTGGCTCATGACTCTAGTTTGTATATCTTATTTTATTATATTTTATTTAAAATAACCTGTGAACTGAACGCTTATAATACAGAGCGATGTGTGTAGAGATATTTTGGCTTTTAAATAATCAATTATGGAAAGAATACTCCGTATTTAGTGATGCTTGTTTGTATTCGATCATCAGCTTTCTTGAAAAGCGTTTAGCCGACACAAGTTTTCTGATTGAAGATCGACTTCTCGCATAGCTACCACCCAGATAAAGACATGGTTGGGACAGAGTTTGAATGCACGCCCATCCGAATGATGATTGCGTGTTCTTACTTTAATATCAGATTCTATTACTGTGCCAGAAGTACTTTTACTTTTTTTGCGAACTTAGTTTTTTCAATCCAAGCTTTAAGCAATATCTCAATTCCCTTCGTATAGTAACTGAAAACTGTCTCATTAACGTATGGAACATCCTGCAAAAGCTGTGCCTCGATCAGATATAAAGTATAGGTGCCTATTAGGCTTGCCAGATGGTCGGGATTAGGCGGGATTTTCCCGACTTCTCTCGAAAATCCCGAGTCCCGAGTATTAAAGTAATTCCGGGCAAAATCCCGACTTTTTAATATTTACTACCTATACTTAGAATAATCAAAGAAACAACATATTAAAGAAGGTACAAAAAAACTTTTTCTTATGAACAAGTTGTGTGCACTTAACATTTTTCCATCACTACAATTGATTATTTAAAAAAAACATTACGACTTTCAAGAAATGTCAATTTTTGGACAAATTGCAGCATTTAATCTAAAAGACTCACTATTGGCTTGAGAGAAATTCCCAAAGTTCTACAAATATCATACACGAAACTGAACTAATCATAAGACTGAATATTGATAAAAGCTGTCAGGAATTCCAGTAATTTTTAACAACTGACGAGGGAGCTTATAGAGTATGTATAAGTCATATCTGAATATTGTTATGTTTAAGTTTTTTTAATCTATTATAATAATGGTGGTTATCAGCATGAAACTGCAATGAGTTTTCAAATAATATTTCTTAACAAAAAATGTCAAAACCAATATAATATGATCTTTTCATTTGTCCCGACAAATCCCGCTTTTTAGTCTCGGCTTTTCCGATTATTCGAATTCGGTGCCTGGCAACCCTAGTGCCTATACGAAACACACAGGCACACTCACTCCAGCTTGAATCTACATATATTGATAAAACAACATATTACCAGGGGCATTTGGTGTCAAATCAGCTAAATAAAATTATCATGGGTCAATATAGTGGCTTTTGTACAATGAATTCAGATTTCAGGATGTATTTTGTTATTTGAATATTGGGAACCAGTAGATCAATAGATTTTTGAAAACGGGAAGTATTATTATAAAGAAATTGAAAGCTAAATTTAAGCGCCAAACTAACACATGAAACTTATTCAGTACATAAAAACGCATCCTCAAAATAATATCACTCCAACACGTTTCACCCTTTCGCTTAGGTAACAATAAACATTCATAATTTCATATAGAGTGTGATCAATTGATTTCATTTATGCCGATCAAAAAAAAATTCTTCAATCCATCGTATGAAATCAAACTCCTTTTTTAGCTGATTTAAAGACTTTTTAGACGAAATTTATTATCTCTATTCGCAGCAGCAATTCAGGCAGTTTAAACTGCAGAATCAGCTCCGGATACAGACCGGCCAATGCTGCTGCCACATGCAGTACGTTTATCATCAATTTCAAATGATGGCAATGTTGCCTTTGTTGTTTGGCATCAGTGTTCGATGTCGATCATCATTGATCATTGATCTTGTCTTTGATCATCCACGAAAGAAGAGCCTCAAAGCAGAAATCATATTCTCTTCATCTTTTTGTTTCCCGGTTGATCGGTGGTCGGTCGTCGAGTCGCAGTTGCAAGTTTGTGTTTTTTTTCGTGTCTTCCTTTGCTGTTTTTGTGCTGCACACACAGTTGCCTAAAGTCTTCTTAAATGTTTTATAAATGCTCTGCCCCGCGGGATTTCTTGTTGACATTGTGATCAACGAGATTGCAAGCGACATCTGATATGATCACTTGTCGCTTTTTTCTCCTCAGAGTTCTTAAAAGCAAACGATTAGACGTAATGCTGCAGTCAGTCCGTCACGTCGGTTGTTGCAGTGCGTCCCTCCGTCCGTCCGGCTGTCCCTTGGCCTGGGTTTGTGGAGAATTTTGACACAGATTTGTAACAAAAAGCTCACTGGAGAATGAACAACACCGGCAGCAACAAAATCCTCCTTATTTGGATGATTACGTTCGGGGCTTCTCTCGTTCGGCGATGTTTGGGCGCTTGAGTCGCCGTTACGGCCATTTGAGGATCGACAGCTTTGTTAATGTTTCGAGGATTTGTTGCATGTTGCTGGTACGGACGAGTACGAGCAATTGTTCGATTTTGTTGAAATGTTTTGCGATGATGTTTTGCTGAAATTGTTTAATGATTTCTTCTTGCGTCGACGTTTTTGCGATTTTTAATTTCTTTCTCGAGAGTGGCGTATGTGTACCTTGGAAAACCGTTGTTTCACTTCTGTACGCAATTGTCAATTCTTTGATTGTTTGTTGTTTTTGTGAGTCTTGCCGCTGCTGTTGTTGATGTTTCCTCTCGAATTTTATTTGCCTTTACTTCCCAAGGCGGCTTCAGTCACCAATTCGATGGGACATCAGAGGCACCATCGCAGACAATTGCGCACTGTCGCCGCAGCAGTACGACATGTTTTCCTTAGGTCCATGTTTTGTAATCGTTAACCATCATGTTGCTGGTGCTGCTTGCTGCTGTTCTTTGTTTTTGCCAAAGATGTTGCAGCTCCGCTGCAGTTGTTGCCATTGCTAATGCTGTTATGTTGTTCTTCAATTGACAATTGTTGCTGTTGCCGTTTGCCAGCAATTTATGTAGTTGTGTAATTAAAACAAATACAACAATATAAAAAATAAACGTACCTACTTTGTAAAGTTTTTGTCGCAACCTGGAGTGTTCTAAAGCTGGCGCTGTTTCTGAAGCTGCTGCTGATGTTGCTGTTTCATGTATTTTGACTAAATGACATTGACGTCGTCTTCTGTGTGCGACATCAAATAAAATGAGCGATTGCTGCTTCACTTGTGCCTGACGTTTGGCTTTAAGTCTATCCGACAAAGCTTGTTATGACATGATTTGATTTATGCTTTCATCATTATCAATACAACTCAGCTTTTTTAGTCGGTGTCCCAGCAGTTTTTGCTGCTAGCCCAACATGGCCTGTTGGCTGAGAGCATTATCATATTAAATAAATTAACAATTATCGCCAAATCGTTTTAAAAATCGTCTGGATGATCTTCGGAAAGGAACATGTTCAATTTTTGACTGCACCTTTAGCTGCTCTCTAGCTACAGTTGGTTGCTCCCAACAAATTGGTTTTCATAATTTTCCATTTAACATTTTAACACTTTGTTTTCCTGCAACATATGCAGCAGCAGCAGCAGCCACTGTCTTTGTAGTTGCAGACAATTTTTCGTGATATTCGCCCATTCCTTTAACGATTTATTGAATTAAAGTGGAATGGAAAGAAAAGAGGAAGGAAAACGATGCATAACGCCAAAAAAAAAAAAACGAATGATATGTGAAAACCCACACAAATATTGACGCAGCTCTGCGCTCCGGTGCAATTATAATTGGAATTGAAACATGTTTAACAAGATCTAAATAAATATTATTATGCTCAGCGAGCAAAGGCGCGGCGGCGTTAAACACATCACCAGACATCCACTCGGGCCATCCAAACAAACGCTTATACGTTCTCGGCAAACACACAAGTCCGTAGTCCAGTCAGACACTCAAGCACTCAGCCAGCCGTACAGAGTATACGTTTGAATTTACACTCGCCAGATATGTATGAAGAAAAAGAAGAAGAAGAAGCACAAGCAGCAGCTCAAAAGCCACGCATAACATAAACGTAAACAAGAAGCAGCAGTAACGTACAATATGATACTAACAACAAATAAATATATTTTCACGACTGCATTAAGGTGGAAAGAAGAGTAACCACCAATGGGTCCATGCCCCAAATGGTGTTGCCACCTGGAATGTTGCGAATAGAGAGAGCATGCCCATTGTTACCTTTTTGGCTTTGTGGAGGATTGGGCGTGGAAAACAGACAGCAGACGTTGGTCTCCAGAACCAACTGTCTAACTGGTAGATCGCTAAGGCCAGAATGTATGTGGAGGAGTGATCTGAGACTAGGCTGTTTAATTCTAACGGACCATTGCAATATCATGCACCTGACATGAAAATGGAATAGATCTATACCGGACTACTACCGTGTGTGTGAGTATGAGGAGAAGTCCGAGACGATGGAATATCTTCTTTGTAGCTGTCCCGCTCTAGCCAGTAGGAGGCTAGATACTTATTGAAATGTTATATAAAATTTCTAAGAATTTCTATCCTCAGTCGGAGTAGGCTATTTTATATGTTTCATGTGGTGCCTTCTATGGCTAACTGGGCCGAGATCACGGTTCTCCAGATTTTTTATCCGTTTTTTATGCCTCTCCTCTCTCCTACGATTTCCCTTTCTTCTTTTTTTAACGGACAATTACAATGGATTTTGTTAACAAAATTAACTTTTTTTTAACTTTATGCCTTAAATGGAAACACCTATCGTAATTGTAGATAATCAACATAAGAATCGCCCAAAGACATAGAATAATCAATTTAAAGAAGGCCCTGCTAAATTAAAATGCTTTAAAACAAACGGAACAACAAATCTACATAGTTGAAATGCATAAAAACTTTAAGTGAAAATGAAAGCTCTAAATCATGTGTTCCATACTTTTAGCGTTACTTTCAACATTTGCATCATTACTCCACGCCTGTTGTCGTGAGTGTGAAGCACTACCACACTCAAAACCCCATGGCAAAGACGAATCCACAGACAGAAGTCAAGTTGCAACTCACAGACTAGAAATCTTAATGGGAACAAGTTTAAGTTGCAATTAAGATATGATGCGGCACGATTACATTTATAATAAAAACAAAATTAATTATACAAAGTGTTGTGTGGACTGATAACAGTGGCTGGCCATTAACGGCGGAACGGAACAACTCAAATGGAATGACATCATTGCAGAACTTGGTGATAGCATGAAATGGGTCAGTAACATAGCTGTTATTCATTGTGCGATTAGCACTCCTTGTATTTCTGCAATATGCAATTCCCAATAAAAGCAATCAAAGAAATATAATTATTTAAACAAAGAGTGGATATTGTTTACAATAGCGTTTGTCACAATTGCTTCAGTTGCAGCCTTCAAATACTAAGACTTTCCCTTCTATGGAGTAAATCGCCCGTAAGTGCCTTCAAAAAATTCCCAAGAATGTCAACAATACCAGAATGGCATGATTCAAATTTCACTGCAATCTTTGATTTATTGATAAATAATTATTCCCATCATAGAGGAAATTGCTACGACTGTGCAAAAAAAAAAAAACAATGGGGATTTGCAGTTCTATTTGATCTGGTGCAAATCATTTTACAAAAGACAGACTCTGATCCAATCATAATGTTAATGTGGAAGTATTGTAATCGAATTCCATTCCCCAGGGGATTAGAATAGGGAAGTTGTAGCAGAGCACTGGATGATGCAACCTGAGATGATGTGACATGTGGAATTCAGAGTAATTCTTCTCAAGAGATTTGTAACTTCCTCTTTATCCTCGACTGACAATGAACAATGGATATTGAAATAGAAAAAGGACTTTCCTTCGTCCCCCAGATGGATTAGCTCGATAACGCAGTAAGTAGAGGAAGAAGCAACAAAATCCAAACAATTGCCAAAAGTATTGATCTACATTTGCGGCTACCTGTGAAGGTGCATGTGGCACAACACAATTTCAACGTGAATGCACTTTTTTGTGAAAATTTTACTTGAGAAAATTATTTCATTTCATACCGTTGTTGGTATCAGCACCTCCATTTCTCTGGTTTCATAACATCACCTGTCGTTAAACGAATGTTTTCTGATAAAAATAACCTGACGATATTATGAAATGTCTGCAATACGTAGAGCAACGTAATGTTGCACAAATTCTCGAGCTCACGCTGCTGACTTGGGAAATGAATGTCTGTGGTGGATTGGAGAGGGGAGCATCGTAAAAATGCATTTATCGATGAAGCATGAAAGTAAACAAACCGTAGAGAAACGCATAACGTAAATTGCCAAAGATAGCGAACGAAAAACGCTTAGATTTCAATATTGCATGAGACAATAATAACAAAATAACATACAATTGCTTTGACTGTGAATCCCACAGATAAACTCGAACTATGCGCTACGACAGCGAGCGGGTGCATTATGTTGCCATGAACACCGACATTGAATTTCTGGTTTTTGTTCGGTTAAATCTCAAATAATCGAAATGACTGTGGGAGAGTTGTGAATTTTGCTTCTATAAATGTATCTTCTTCCTCTTGTACGTTATCTTTAGGCACTTTGTGTATTTTGATGCTTTTTCTACAGTTGTTGTTGTCGTGTTGCAACCTTATTAAATGTAATGTGTTTCCACTCCATAAAGAATAAGATAATTACGCTACCTCGATTTGCACTCATAAATGAGTTAAAGAGATACACGACCATATAAGAGAACAATTAAGAGAGTTTGCCATAAGCACTCAATCACTAGCTACCGAATTTGAAACCAGTTTTGTAACGAACAAATCTCACAGATTGTCTACCATAATCTCATTCTTAGTCTCATTTCCTCTATCTTTGTCACGGAAAACAAAGACGTTCTTAAAAATGAGTATTAAGTAAGATAAATTTATCTTAAAAATCTGTAAGATAATTCAGTTTTGCATTACTCGTTATTTGTAATAAAACTGAGGGACCATATCAATCAGATATTTATCTTGTTTATAAATAATAGCAAATTGCTAAAAAAAAACTCTGAATTTGATGTTGTTTGCCCACTCTTTGAACTCTTGTCACCATGGTTTAGTTGGTGTTATAATCGCACCATGAACAAAATATCTTCTACGTACTCACCACTAAACCAAACTATGGCCAAAATGCCTCTTTGGAAAACATCTCACTCTCATCACACACAACATAATCGCATTGCACTCAAACCCACCAAACCGGTCTTGCTAGTGTCAATGCCTCGATGCACCAAAGGTTTCCATCGTTTGCATTCGAATGTTGCCTAACCAGACCAACAGACAGTCAGACGGACATATGAGGTACACATAAGTATGTATTTCTTTTGCTGTGAACCACCACATACCTCGCACATTCACGTTCGGCGCTCTTTGCCTCTGATACAAACAAAAAACCACCTCAAGTTCACTGAGCACTCACAGAGAAACCTCACTCAAAGTGGCCGTGTGTGCGAGTTTCTCTGCGCTCACGGCGCCGATCTGCATGCAACACACTCTGCACGAAATTAATCACACAATTCCTTAGAGGACTGATGAATTCATTTAGAGAAATCAGTTACTGAGAAGATATCGAGTAGATCGCACGTCCGAAAAATACGAACGGAGAAAATTTTTCTGTTCTCTAGAATAAAAAAAAAATATACATATTACTTAACAAAAGAAGATCTACATTTAAGATACAACAACAATTTATAGTGTATATCAAAATAATATCAAAATATTTACTCAAGAATACATGAGAAATAAATAAACACAAAGTTTCGTTCGTTGGCTGCCACAATTTGGATTACGGTTTCGGGCTTCGAACTACATTACCTATTCGTAAAGTTAAAAGCAAAGCACTATGAACGCTCTAGTTAAGAGAAAAGTGTATGAATCAGTGTAATTTGATAACAAGTTTGCAAAGTTTTCTAAAGAAACGGCAAAACAAAAATGAAGCATTCAAAAGAACTCAAATCATAATTGGAGTTA
This sequence comes from Muscina levida, assembly GCA_964034835.1. NCBI lineage: Eukaryota > Metazoa > Arthropoda > Insecta > Diptera > Muscidae > Muscina > Muscina levida. The sequence continues at coordinate 151,114,655 of OZ035883.1, read as the reverse complement.
AGTGTTACAACCACAACAACATCAGTGAAATTCCTATTCATCTCATTTTAACCGCTAACGAAGTAGAGTAGCGGAAAGCAATCATCAACATCACTCGGCGTCACAATACAACAAACGTTCCTCAAGATGGCACTTATTTCGAAAACCATCTTATCGGTGCTTATCTCATTCATCATCCCGGTGCTCGGTGCGGCGTTGAGCAAAACGGTTTTGTATCAAGCGCCAGACGAGTGCCGTTGGTCCGGTTCTAATGAAAACGACATCACTTTGGTGTGTCATCTGCGCACCATAAATTCGGAACTCGAGAATACAAATTTCAGTGTCATACAGCCGCAAAATACAATCCGTTTGCGGCTCGAGTGCAACGACGCGTTGTTTTTTCAGTCCACGCTAAGTCCAGACAGTTTCCGTTCGCTCGTCGAATTGCGTGCTCTTACCATTGAATACTGCAAATTGGGCAACCTCACAGATGGATCATTCCGGGGCCTACAGGATTTGCGCAATCTTACAATCCGCACACACAACGGCGACTGGTCGACAATGTCACTGGACATTTCGCCCACAAGTTTCAGTGAGTTCCGCCAACTGGATCGTCTCGATTTGAGCCTTAACAACATTTGGCTGATACCCGATGGCATGATCTGCCCCCTCAAAGTATTGAAACACCTCAATGCCTCACACAATGAAATCCAGGACATCGGCAACTTCCACTTTAGTGCTTCTCTCAGCACACGCAAATCCCGTATTTGCGGCTCGTCAGTAAGCAGCATTGATTTGAGTCACAACAAAATCGCCAACTTGCCATCGGCCATATTTTCAGGATTGGGCCGTCTTGCCAGTCTGAATTTGGCTCGCAATGGCATGAACTTCATCGCTGACCGTGCTTTCGAAGGATTGGTATCTCTGCAAATTGTGAATCTGTCAGAAAATCGTTTGACATCATTGCCGCCAGAACTGTTTTCTGAGGCGAAGTTTGTAAAGGAAATCTACTTAAGAAACAACAGCATTAACGTTTTGGCCCCTGGTTTATTTAGCGAATTGTCGGATCTGCTCGTTCTAGATATGTCTGCTAATGAGCTCAACTCCCAGTGGGTAAACTCTGCCACGTTCCTCGGTCTCAAGCGCCTTATCCTTTTGGACCTCTCAGCCAACAAAATCAGCAAACTTGAGGCCAACATCTTCCGTTCACTTGCTAGTCTAGAAGAACTGAAATTGGCGGAAAACTATATCGACCATATACCCGATGGAGTCTTCGCCGATTTGACCAACTTACACACATTGACGCTGTCTCACAACCGGATCTCTACAATTGGACCAAATGCTTTCCGAGGTTTATACGGTATCTTAGTGCTCAGTTTGGAACACAATCGTATTTCCAAGATTGATTCTCAAGCATTCAGGAACTTCTCTAGTATCCAGGACTTGCATCTAAATGCTAACAAACTTCAGATTGTACCCGATGCCCTCTCGTACGTGCCTTTACTTAAGACTCTGGACTTGGGCGACAACTTGATCACGAGCATCGAAAACACGTCTATAACCGCTATGGAGAACTTGTTTGGCTTGCGCCTCACCGAAAACGCAATCGACTACATCAGACGTGGTGTTTTCGACCGCATGACATCGTTGCATATACTAAATTTGTCCAGCAACAAAATCAAAGGCATCGAAGCCGGTACTTTGCATCGCAACATTCAGCTGCAGGCAATTCGCTTGGATAACAATCATTTGAAAAACATAGCTGGCCTTTTCACGGACTTGCCAAATTTGGTGTGGTTGAATATCTCCGACAATCGCCTGGAAAAGTTTGACTACTCACACATTCCCACTGGCTTGCAGTGGCTCGATGTGCGCGCTAATCGCATAGCTCAACTGGGTAACTACTTCGAAATAGAGAATGAACTCAGCCTGACTACTTTCGATGCCAGCTCTAACTTACTGAGTGAAATCACCGCCGGATCCATACCCAACAGTATTGAAGTATTGTACCTGAACGATAACCTCATTAGCAAAATCCAGCCATATACGTTCTTCAAAAAGCCCAATCTAACCAGAGTTGATCTTATCCGAAACAAACTGACTACTCTCGAACCAAATGCCTTGCGTCTCTCGCCCATCCCAGAAGATCGCGACATCCCCGAGTTTTTCATTGGCCACAATCCGTTCCAGTGCGATTGCAATCTGGACTGGTTGCAAAAGGTTAACACCGAAACGCGCACGCAGCCCAAACTAATGGACTTAGATCAAATCTACTGCAAATTGTCCTACGCACGCGGAAAGACCCATGTGCCCCTAATCGACGCCAAATCTAGTGACTTTTTGTGCAAGTACGAGACACACTGCTTCGCTTTGTGCCACTGCTGCGATTTCTATGCCTGCGACTGCAAAATGGAGTGTCCCGATCGCTGCGCATGCTACCACGACCAGTCATGGACATCGAACGTGGTTGACTGCTCGCGTTCTGGCTACGATCGTGAGTTGCCATCACATATACCTATGGATTCAACCCAGCTGTATTTGGATGGCAACAACTTCAAAGAATTGTCGAGTCATGCTTTCATCGGTCGCAAACGCTTGAAGGTCTTGCATTTGAACCACTCTCGCATCGAAGTTGTGCACAATCGCACCTTCTACGGTCTGCTGGAACTGGAAGTGCTGCAGCTGAATCACAACAGCTTGCGTCATTTAAATGGAAACGAATTCCAAGGCCTCGACAATCTGCAAGAACTGTATCTCCAGCACAACTCCATTGCCACGATTGACTCGCTGACGTTTACGCATCTCTACCATTTGAAAATCCTGCGTTTAGATCACAATCTGATCACTGAGTACGCCGTATGGAACTTCTTGCCTCCTTATCTCAACGAATTGCGTCTCACTGGCAATCCTTGGACATGCAACTGTGGATTTGTGGACAAGTTCCGTGACTACATCAACCGCCACGAATCTGTGCAAGACAAGCCCAAGCTGCGGTGCTCCGCATTGGCCGGAAGCAACGGCACCGTGGGCATTAATGCCACAGCTCTCACGCAGCAACCTATTGAACAGTTTGCTCTCTACCTCAGCCCAGAAGTTCTCAAAGACACAACGATACGCTATTTGGTGTGTGGCGGAGTGCAGCAGCAACATTTATTGGGTGCCACTGGCGCCAACAGTGACATCAACGATAACATCATCGTCAACGGCAACATGACCTCCACTAAGATGATACTCTCGCAACCACCCATGCATGACTACGTGCCTATTTTGGTGGCCATTCTAACTGGCTTTGTCTTTGTCATCATCTGCACTTTGTTGGTGTTCATCTTCAGGCAGGAAATGCGAGTATGGTGCCACTCACGATTTGGCGTTCGTCTGTTCTACAACGGTAACAAAGATATGGACAAAAACGAACGTGAAAAGCTGTTCGATGCATTCATCTCCTACAGTTCTAAGGACGAGGCATTCGTCACGGAAGACTTGGCTCCTCTGCTGGAACAAGGCGACACTCGTTACAAACTCTGCCTGCAAAGTCGCGATTTTCCCGTTGGTGGCTACATGTCTGATGCCATCGTCCAAGCCATTGACACCTCCCGCAGAACGATAATGATTTTGTCCGAAAACTTTATTAAGTCAGAATGGTGCCGATTCGAGTTCAAGTCTGCCCACCAGTCCGTCTTGCGTGATAGACGTCGGCGTCTAATCGTCATAGTATTGGGTGATGTTCCTCAGAAGGATCTTGACCCCGATCTACGCCTGTACTTGAAGACCAACACGTTCCTGCAATGGGGTGACAAATTGTTCATGGAAAAGTTACGCTTCGCTCTGCCCGATGTGCCCAACAACCAGCGACGGCCTCATGGTGTCGTCGGCCATTGTACAGGTGTCGGCGTTCATATGCCCATGGCACCACATCACCACCACATGCAGACGCATCACCTGCATCATATGCATCCTCAAGCCCAACTCCAGCAACACCACCTGCAACACGCCAGTTTCCGATCGCAGATGCATCACAACATCAACGGCAGTAGGCAGAACCACAACCGAAACAATACCAACCCGCCACAACAGTCCACAGTACTGATGGCCCCTCCCTGTCAGAATATGGCACCCCAACAGCAGCAGCCGCTGCCTATGCCGCCAACCGCCCAGAGCAGTATCCAACACCAGAGCCTGCCACTGCCACCCTGTCCCAGTCCCCGAAGTGCCACAACGCAGTCATCAATTGGAGGTGCCTCCACAAATTCGGGGAGATCTGTAGCGGTACATATATAAGCTTATGTGTATGTAGGTATGTGTGTTATTGTGATAGGCCCGAACAAAGGGGTAACACTGTTTTAGCCAAATTTGGGAGTTGCGATAAAGCAAAGTAAAACGTTTAGGCCGCAAACCTTTCTAAAATGCCCGCCGTGACATTGATCTTTAGCAGTTACTGTTTAGTTTCTCTGGCACTGGGTTGTTGTTGTTGTTGGTCCCAGTCAATCATTTTAAATGGCCATTTCAGAATTTGTGCCTCGTTAAAACAAGAGGTTTTCATTCACGTTTTTATGACAGCGACAGCGAAGTTAGCCAAAAGAATATGTAAGAACGCAGAGCTGAAGAAGAAGCAACAAAAAACAACAACAAGAAAATCGTTAATGGGGAACGGAAAACCTATTACAATAACAGGCTGATAAACATGAGACCGAACAAACGATGAAGACAACAGAGCAAAACTGTCAGAATGGCATACATTTTGAATCAGACAGACGAACGAACGGACTCACGGACGAAATAACAGGAACAAACAAGGTAGAAAAATTATGGACGAGATAATAAAGCAGGCAGAGAAAAAGACACGGAGGGAAGTCGGCGACGTAGTCAGTCATAAAGAACCTTTTGGCACAATGGTAGTGCCACCATGGCCAACTAGAGGAACAGCAAGCGTAACCAACGAGCCAAGATGCAAATGAGCTGCTGCTGCTTTGGCTGCTGTTGCCATCGCCGTTGCCTTTTTTTTTTGCAACAATTTGACGTGCATTTTGGTGTGCTTGTTGCGCTTTGCGGTGAAATCATTGAGCTCGAAACGCGTTTCTTTCTTGGCTTTTAAGACGATGACGTTGTTGACTTACCACTTGGTAGATAGTAGAGACGTTGTTATTGTGAGTTCCCTTTTCCACTTTGTAATGATTCAGAAAATTGATGTTGCATGCAACAATGGTAAAAAGCCAACTAGCGAACCCAGAGAGAGAAAGAGGATGTTGCAAGCAAAACAAAAACCGGCAAAATACTCATTCCACAGACATGTTATGCACAACACATCACGATCCTCTTTCCAACTACATGCCACACAACCGCTTCTTACACCAGCCAGACACAACAGCCAAGCAACTTCAGACGTACATGCTAAACGACGACCAGACAGACACACTGGCAAAAACCTGACGTCTTGGCGGTCACTAAACGGACAATGCTGCATTTGTATTTCTACGGAAATATAAATGCAACAGCGCCGAAATGGAAATGGAAGAAGAAATGAGGACAGCAATGCCGCATCTCGGACGTTGAGCAGCCAAAAACTATCTGACTACGCTGCAACCACGAAAATAGATTTCATTTCTTTTGGGGCTAAATTCTATACAACCGACAAATGGCAAGAGAAACAGTTTTTTTTTACCTAACAACAAATTGCTACATTTGTTGCACGGTCATGCGGCCAACAGCCGCCAGTAGAAAGGCAAAAGGCACAAATTGTAAACATTTTTAAAGAAAATGCTTTCTAAACGTTTTACTTTTTTACTCTCCTGTTCTGTTCCCTTCCTATGACGTCCATAGGAAAACTGGGAACGAAGTACTTTGGCAAAATGGTCCCAACTGTGTTGGCCTTTGAAACAAATCGAACAGAAGACATTCCAAGAATCTTAAGGGGTCATTTTGTAAATAGGCGTAGATAGATGAGGATAGAAGAGTATCCAATTAAAGTGTTGAACAAATAATTGTTATTTTTCGAAATCAATGAAAAAATGTGATATAAATGTTAAATGTAAGTTCTAACTCTTAGGAATTATAAAAAAAATCCATGTATGTATGCATGTGTACATGTAACCAGCCAAGCCCCTCGTTTCGTAAGTTGTGTATATGCGGCCGATATCAAACCATTAACAAATTAGCTACTAAGTTTCCTCCCGCACCCCCACAATTACCAGTCATATCGAGATATCGAAAGTGTAAATAAGCGAAGAGTCGACAAATCACCACTAGATGGTACTTAACTCCATCAGCCACAATGTCCCCCACCACCCCCCCAGCTACCATCGTAATCACCTCCGATTGAAACTGAACAAGCAGCCATATTTTGTCTATATCGTATCGTATCGTATCGTATTGTATTGTACCACTTAAATGCTATTTTTCAAATCGTATTGAGATTTTGTCTCTAATCTTAAAGTATTTGTATATGAATATATAGTGACTGATTATGTTTATAAGCATCTAACTAGTTTTGTAAATATCTTATTTCCCCTACCAACCCTTCTCCACCAGTCTCACCCTAATCCCCCCAACAACGTTTAGATCATTAAGAAAAATTGTATTAATTTATTATTTGCATTAATTTGTTTTTATTTGTAATACTTAGTAACTATAGTCCTTAAGTAGTATTAATTTTTAAAAATCTAATAATTTACAAACTCAAACTCCATTATAGTCCTAAACGAAAGTTGAAGAAAAAAACGAAAGAAAGAAAACAAAAAAACGAATGTTAAACCACATAAAAAGACAATAATAAAAAACTCAAAACAAATATTAAAAATATGAAAACAAAATTCTTAAAGTCTTATTATTTCGATTCTAAACCGTCTCTCGTTGTTAGAAGACGATGGGTGTTATTGATGTCACAGGATGATTAATGTCCACAACGAATGTTCAGCCGTGTCTAATTAATTGGGTTCGATCTTACTTTGCCTTATCTTGGCAATTCTAAGAAATGCTATCGCCTCATTTGTCTTTAGATCAGAACAATGAGTATTATTTTAGAGAGTCTACTATGTATTGCCCGGTAGAGAGAGAGAGAGGGAGAGAGGTGTACAAAAGATGATGCAGGTACACCTGCCGCGGTAAGTTGGATTACAGGTAGGCGTGTTTGTTGCAATTGCATGAACCATAAATTCCAGCTGTCTTTGGTATGTTCCAACTAACAAGATTACGATCAAGGTTAAACCCGCTGATAGTAGCAAAGGATAATAAGCGGTTTGCCTTTTGTAATTGATAACAACACGAAGTTTGACAGTTTTCCCAATCCACCAATAGAGTCGGCATCACAAATAAGTCGATACATTTCGTTACAAACGTAATGTCAAGGCCAATGTACAGTTTGCAATTGCTCGGACGGATGAAATAAAAAATATGTACCTGCTTTAATCTTAAATGATGATCTTGATAGCAGGTTATGCTTAATTTTTAATAATAATCATCAAAATGGTTGCTTATGTTCTATTGTAGTGGCTGCATGAGAGAGAACGATAGACCTTGGTAGGAAATCTGACAGAAATGATCGCCAAGATAATCGATGTATAACAAATCTTTTGTTTGAAAATAATTTTAGGTCACTTGTCACACGTACAAGTGATTGATAGTTTCATGTTTAGGCGATAAGGAATATCAATCAATGATGAAAAACATGTTCCATGGAATGCAGCTATTAACTTTGCGACATACCATCAGCACAGGCTCACACTTGAATAGGATTTTCCTAAGACATACTGTGGTAACGTTGGTGGCAATCGAGACAAAATGTTTAATGCTGTGTTATAAAAAAATACATATACAAAAATATATATAGGTTTCTTAAACTCTGGTTGTAGCGAAGGACCGAAACAAAAGAATTGTAATTGGTTCGATCTCTGGCAAATGATTCTTAGATTGTCCCACGTTTCATTGGTAGAGTCTTGGTCGGCAGCCATCGTGAGGCGCCAAGATGTTCGGAGGCAGATTTTTTCTCCGTCGTTGCGTAATGGGTGTCCTACCATCTGAAGTGGTGTTGTTTTATCGTTATGTCCAGAGGGGTTACGTTTGCCCAGTGCAATAAGTCCTGGTTTTATATAGTGTTGGGCCACCAAATTCATGAATTCTGGTGGAGATGAATTCCGTTCTGTTTGTTCCGTAAGTATGTAGTCCGACAAATTGGAAATTTGGCTGAGAAGATACATTGTGGTCTGTAGGTCAGACTTCTCGACGCAGAGGAGGGCGTTGGCATCAGCATAGGCAGCCTTGTTTGACCCCAGCATTTGTTGTAATTGGTGGGTACAGCTGGTTGTTGTGTGCCTGATTTTGTATCCGCCATAGTGTGCTTTGATAATATTAACCAATATCCTCGGTACGTTTCTAGCCTTTAGGGATCTCTATTGACTCTCTGCATATACTGTCGAAAGCTGTGATCAAGTTCACCAAACAGTCATGAAGGTAAGATTGTCATTACTTAACTTGCTCTAGGATTACACGGAGTGAGACGATGTGATCCGAGCATGAGCGTTTGGTGCGAAAACCATATTGCTGTTTGCGGAAATTTTATTCCAACATGTCTTGTAACAATTTTGCTTGCATTATGGATGGAAAGCTTAGTAGCATAATAATGCCTCTGTAGTTCTTACAGTGAGATAGATCTCCATTTTTATGTACAGTGATCAGGATGTCAACCAGCCAGTCTTTTGGGATTTTTTCTTTTCAGATAGCTTTAAAAAGGGGGCAAAGGCACACCGCCGTTACTCTTGAGTTAGCCTGTAAAAGCGGGGATGTAATTATTTCCCGGGGCTTTGCCGCGCTTAAGTTGATATACGGCCTGTGTGATGTGATCGGTGCTGGGGTTGATGACTTAATAACTGCGTCTGCATCGGACTTATTGGCTCGGATTGTTGGATCTGTGACGAGTAAGAGTTCATGCCACTTGTTGAGTTAGTCACTTTCGGATGTAAGTAGAAACCCTACTTTATCCCGTATTGGAGGAGTACGGTTTCTGTTATTGCCCACAAGTTTGGATATGATAACGTAGAGGTTACACCAATTTAGGCCGTGGTTTAAGGTACACTTTGCATGTCTCTGTGAATTTGTTTTTTATTTTGTTCCAAATCTCATTAACATCGGAGCTACGGCTCGGGACAGAGGATAGATTTATTCTCAGGTGGAACACAAATCTTGAAAAGCTGTTTGTGTTTTTTGCTGCATCAGCATTAAATCGAGTCTTAGTGTTTACAGATTCCTTGCGGATCACCATTACGCACATGCGGATTCTCGCTATGACCAGGAACCTGACATTTTCGCTCGTAAAAGTTCGGAAATCTAAGTTCGACAGTCCTAAGTACGTTAGATTAATTACTAACGAAGAATACATAGTTTAAAAAAATCATATACAAATGTGAAGTATCGAAATTGTACTACTTTTACTGTTGAACAACTAATAACAAAGGTAAATATAATTAAAATAGGGTTTATTAATGGCTAAAATTGCTCTCCAATAAGCCAAAGTATACAAGAAAACAGAATTAGAACTTCTATAGTAACCAATTGAAAACAAAAGTGAAATCAAAATTAGTATCTTTTATTATGCAACTGCAAACACAAGACACCAACATCGTGACTTAAGTGCAGTATCTTTAAAGTGTTACATAATGTCAGAGTTCCATTTAGATACTATGTACATCTTTGTTTCAAACTTGTAAAAACTATCTGAGGACTATAACTCACAATGTCGCAAAGTATGTGGACATATTAGAGGCACCGGTAATGTCCACATTATATGGTCATTCAAGAAACTGCATTTGAAAATTTCAGACTATTTCAAGGAGAAGAATATAAATATACTCCCGCAGATTTTTACCGACATTTCAATTTCCCTAAATGTTCTCTAATGAATTGCACTTCATTAAGATACTTAAAATTAGTCAGCAGTACAAAACGAATTATTTGCATAATGTTCTTCAACTACGTGGGCCCATTTAAGCGATGCTCCCAATCTTTCTCTTTGAAAAATTTCCATGTTTATCAATTTTCCTAAATTATGTTGAAATTCTTAATGGAAAGTGATTGTTAGTATTGTTTCTTTTTGACTACTGCTCTTCTACCACCACCACCACCACTACTACTGTATTAACCAAATATAAACCCCAATCCATCGCAGGCCAATCAAGAGCAAACAACCAACAAAACATAATTAAATTAATAATATGATCAGACGATAAGACAAGGAATCGAGTAGGGAATTAAGCAGCAAAGTAGGTAGAAGCTGATTAGACACGTAACAAATGACAGTACATCAAACATTAATTAGAAATTAATGTGATATAATTAAAAATCTAACATAAAAGTTTGACTTTACCAGAAACAAAAAAAATCAAACGAAATTCCTAAAATTACACTCATTTAAAGCGATTTGAAATGTTAATAAACAGACGTGGTCCAGTCGCCTAGCAGCGAGTCTTCGTTGGCGGCATCAACGTTAGCATCGATATTTGGCCGAAAGACTACAGCTGCTTATGGTGATGGTGAGGCTAGGCCAATACCGGAGATGCCGATACTAATGATAATGTTGGTTGGTGATGGCGATGTCGCTGTCGTTGTGAACTTGGATGGACTGTGACGTTTCGATTTCGATGATGTTGCTGTGTTGTTATTTGTGGTTTTGTTAGAGTTAGATTTTTATCCTAAACTAACAACGATGATGATGATGACGATTTGTCTTATTACTATTAACATCAGCGTCATTTGTTTACTCGTAGTTGTTGTTGTTGTTTGTTTGTTTTTATTCGTGTCAGGGAAATTTCTTTTCCTTTTGGCTTTGCTTGTTATGGGATGCTAGCTAGGGGCTGAAGATGTAGTAGGCATTAAATGTTTATTCGTCTACTAATTTCTCTAGACCATGCAAGGCAATGTTCATGCAAGACATTAAATAAATTTTCTTCCTAACCTTGACTTACAGTAGCCTCAGCCTCAGCCTCAGCCTTTGTAAATAGTAGCCCAAGACAAGAAACGAAAAACTACTACAGCTAAGGATTAATGTATCTCACAGATACTTAAGTAGGCATTTCTAATGCAAACACAACTGACATTAGGATTTTATTTGTAGACTACTGCGTCTCGGAAAATTATGATTTGTCAGCTGTTTTTCTTTCCTTCTTTTATTGGCAACGAATGCAAACAACTGAAATAATAACGTAGGCCAACTCTAGAGGTCTAGACTTCGACGAATCAATCGCATATTATTGTATATTTTTAATAATTCATTAATATTAAAATTATTGGAAGTTATATTAATAGAATCCATCACATAACACTCATATGTGCCAAAGACATTAATCATATAATAATTTCCACTGCCTTTAAAAGCAACGACGAATTAGACTCACTCATCCCACCACAAAAAGGAACTAAACATTCCCATAACTAAACACCACCATTCCACTGATTTTTCTATAAAGTAAGGAGGGCATTCGAAATGTAAGGCACAATAGATTGTGATACTATAAATATTTGATATGGGCCATAATGTGATACGATACGTTCGTATCTGTGAGCGGGCATTCTGTGAAATCCAACGACTCATTCTCGCATTGGGTGGAGGCAACGGCGGCCAGTCCAAACATCGATGGTGGGCAAACACAAACAATCGCTTGGATGAATGTGCAATAACAGTATTATTTGATACTTAATAAATACTTAAGTAAGTTTGCCCAAAGACAATACCTACAACGCTATTTGATGAATCTCTTGAGTGTGGACAGACCCCAGAACGCACACATACGCGCCCGTGAGTAGAGGAACGGAAGCTATTCTTCTAGTATGTCAACTTAAATACACACATAGACACACTCGCCGTCGCTTAGCGAGTATAAACATTCAGAAGCCACAGGCTCGTCCTGCGTCCGAACCCTCTTCAAAGAGGGTCAGTGGAATTGAGACGGTACTACACACCACTTGACACTTATAGCGAACCCGATGAATGAAGGACCTGACAGTGCTGTGGCGACAGCAGTAGCATGTCATGTATGGCTTCTGCATAGCAGTTTAGATGAAAATCAAATAAATTTAAATTTGAAATTTCTTACTTACATAGTAGATTTAGGGAATACGCAAGTATGTTTAAAGATACAAATCGGTAGATAATTGTTAATACGTTGGTGATAGACCACGACGGCATCTAGGTTCTATAGAAGAAATCAAAGGAGTTATAAAGTTGTTTAGTGGCTTTTTATACTCTATATAGATGTTCATCACTATAATAAGGCGATATGTACTATTATTAAAGGACTTGCCATAGTGAGAATGCTTTGTGAGTTGTTGAGACCTAAAGACACACTTATTAGACCCAACCAAGTCAGATATGCTGAACCAGGTCACATATAACCTAATAAGGAAAAAAGGTAACTGGCATGCAGACTTGCAACGTTTTTTTTTTTGAATACAGAGCAGTATACGCCTTATTGTCAATGGTTGTTGGATGTAATTTAATTTACAGATACTGCAGGCCAACAATGAGCAGGAGCTGATTAACCGTGGTTGATTTCAAGACCTTGACTCTGATTTATGGCGAACAATCAAAGCGATTTTCCTACTTGAAATGAAATCCAGATCCGCCAACATCTTTCCTCGTATTCGATTTTTGTTATTACCCTACAGATTCTCACCATTGTACTCGTACGATATTCATATGGAAGATCAGTATGTGGAACAATTTGTCCTAGAATCTAAGGGAGTTAGTCGGAGTTCGACTTTGTCTTAAGATTTCAGTAAGATATATTTATATATATATTTGTCATTGTGCAATTTTAATGGGACTTTAATCTGACACGATGGCCAGAATACGATAACATCATGTGGGAGATCCATTTTTTTTCATGGGCGGCACCTTCCATGTTGGCAACTGCAACTTGACAGTAAAAGTCTAGTAAAAGCTTCTCAAACAGCTGATGTTCGTTTTCGTCTACAAACAAGTAGGTGCTGTTGTGAGAGTCATGAAACAGAAATCGTGATGGTTAGAACACGTGATTATCATGAGGAAGATCCATGGTTCGATTACTATCTCCAGTCATCTACATTTTCTTTCATTGGCGGCCCCCTCGATGCTGTCGACAGCAACTTCGCAGTATAGTGTCGAGTCACTGTCAAGCAAAAGTTCCTCAAACAGCTGATCTGAAATCGTGTTAATTTACAATAACGCGAGAGGCAATCTTATACCTAATTCATGGGGCGTTAAAGGAAATAATTTTTTGTTTGTTATTATCTGTAAGATAATAATTATCATTTGTCCGACTAGAAAACATCTGCCATCCTACCACATTACAAATCCTAGTATCGGCAAACAACAAAAATTACCATCATGCTCGTTTACAGTCATCACACAGACAAAACATTGACCAACGTTTACTGCCAACTTTCTTCTCATTTAGTTTCGAGGACTATCGAATATCTATTTAACAACTTTCCACTCTATTTGCGTAGGGTGTGTATGAGTTTGTGTTGTTTGATTTAGTAGCACTTTTTGATGGCACTTACTCCTACTCTCTCGCACTTGCTTCACATTGCCTTCGTGGTTTGTTTTAAAAGAAATTTGTAAAACATCATTGTAAGAACACTTTTGGTGAACACTTCAAACAAATTTTGTTGGATTTTTTATTATTTGTTTTAGGATTAAAACTTGGGAAATGCATCTGAAAGAGAACAATCAAAGCAGACTAAAAAAAAAGAACATGAATACGAATTAAATGTTGCAGGAACAAATAAATAGGCGGCCAAAGAGCGGAGGGCAAATGATTGACTTGAGTGCGACAAATGATGATGATGCCGCTGTTCATGATGTTGACTTGACGACGACGACGACGACGATGATGATGATTATGATGAGGTACTTGAAGTAACAAACTCCACTTAAGTGTCTGAGCCACTTGAGGCTACATGAATTTGACGAAGGCGACGACAGGTGGTGGCACATAACGCTGATGACACACACACACACACACACAGCCGTATAATTGCATTACCAACAAATAGAAAAAGTGGCGCTAACACCAGCCATCACTTACAAGTGATTTCAATGACCATTCGCTGCAACTAGAAGTGATCGCCATCAGTCAGTCATCCATGGTGCATTTCCAACATAACCGTGTAAAACAAAAAAGTAAGTTAAAAACTTTTAGCCGGAATAACTGCTGCGGGTTGAGGAAGTAAGTGGCCTTTTCCTGTCATGTTTTGTTCCCCACATCAATGCCAGCATTGCACTCAACCGCTCTTCGCTTCAAGTGCAGACTGAAATTATTAATTCCACTTAAAAATGACGCAAACCAGCCCAATGATCAATGTCCTCAACAAATGCTTGACCGTTAGCATTCATTCCTTTTCTTGGGGATTTGGACAAACAAACGGCCAATAGCCGAGTTCTTCTGACACTTGGCCACATCAAGTGTGAATGAAGCGTTGAGCTCATCGATTCAGTTTTCCATTGGAAGTGAGTAAATTTTGCACAATTTCTTTTAATTAAACACAGTCATCATGTTCAATTTAGCAGACGCACATGCTCAGTAATTCCAACTCAATTAATGTGCATTGCAAAACAAAACGGCCGCGGATGACTGACTAAGGCCCCGGCATCAGTGATGTGTGAGCGGAATGAATGGGCGAACGAACGTACGAACGAACACATGAATGAGTGGATGGACCGGCCCATGCGATGTGATGTAAAACGTCTGTGCAGCAGCAGATTAAGATACGCCACGACGATCACGCCAAATACGCCGACCATTTGCCACTTGTAAACAATTTCCGTGGCATTCCGCGTAAGCACAAAACAGCTGTGAAGCTATTTCGCTGCCTCATTTTTTACAAAACCGAAATACAAAAAAAAAAAAAGAAATACAATTTTATGAAAGAATAAAGAAACACTCAACACCACATAAAAAAGTACACCATCATACAAATAACTGTGGGAATGGGGGTCAGTAAAGTCAGAGCCACAGAGTGAGTGAGTGAGCGAGTGTAGCAATAAACGATATATGTACGAGCATAGCGTATAGCGCTTTAGATGATATGGCATTTCAGCAGCTAACAAATAATAGAAAGCAATTTATGAGTCCATCTAGGGTGGCCATAACGAACATAATAATTTTGATTTCGAAAATCTTTTGGTGGCGATGCGATGTGGTGAATGAACAATGCCGAGACGTCAGTGAACTTGCGGACATGTTGATGCAAAGAGATATTACCATTATGACATGCTTTTTCTTAAAGCGGTTAAAAGTTTTTAAATTTTATATTTTTCTGTGCGATTTGCTTAATAAATCTGTACGGGAGGTAGATTTTAAAATTCAAATTCTGAAAATAAATGAAGAATAAAATGACAGATGTCGTATGTGTACCCTACAAATGTTTGAATTTATATGACATAGACAAGTGAGTTCTTTTATATAAAGCTGTAAAACATACCCAAACCAATATTTTTTAATAAAAGTCTGTATTTTTCAATAAAAAAAGGTTTTCTTTATGCTAGATATACACAAGGCTACCGTTCGAAGCAAAGAGTTGGAGCAACCATTCAAATATATCAAAATTTTTTGATATTTCAATGGACAATGCAGCTACACACGACTTTCACAACTTTGTGTTGGGAGAGTACAACATTTGTATCATGCAAAATTCGACAGCGCTGACGCTTCTTGTGCGACCGCACACAAACACACCATATTGTAGTAAGCGTGCGATCGGTTATGCCTACCACTGATTTAGATTTTTCAATATTATTTGGAAACTCTTAACATACATTTTATTCGATCATTGCAAATTGGGAAGTACCAACGCCAAATTCTTATCTTAAAAATGTTAACGAAGACAGTTGATCTATACTGCGTTGTTACTTTGTAAGACAAATACATCTGGTCACCCCTTTACATCCTCCTCCCTACTTTTCCAGATTTCAATTAAAATGTATAAATGACATTTTGGCGGCGACTGCTTAATAAATATTTTATTATTTTTTTTTTGCAATTAATGTCGTCCACTACTGGCACAGGGCTGTTAAACCAATTGAGAATCCGCACATAGTTTTCATTGTTTATGAGCCAATTCTAAGTTTGGCAGTTGTTCTGTTTTGAAACTAAAAGTCAAACGACTTAAGCCAAATGACACTTTGTCACATAGAAATGTGTCAAAACTATGATCGTAAACAATTAAGACCATTGAAATTATGATGCGGAGGATCGTGCTGATGATTAAGAGAGTGATGATGTAAACCTCCTAGTATATCCGCCATAGAAAAGTGATGTAAGTGTTCAGTTTGCGATCACTAGTAGTTGCTAAGTGAGGGTGTATGATTTCATTCATTTTCTGAGTACAAATTTGCATAACTTTAATCATGAACTGCTGCTAGGTCTTACTGTAATTGATAAGACAATTAACAAAGACAACGCCTTCAAATCATTCATTCGATGAAGAAAAAAAAACAAACCATTTTATGCAAAGTTGAATATTTTTCAAATAATACAACAAAGAAAAACTTGCAAAAAAATGATTGAATAACACAAATCGACAAACAAATTCATAGCAAGAGATATGCAGCACCCCATTCATGGCACAGCTATAAAAGTGATCAACCGAAAACAATTTACTTTCAACTCAACAAATAGCCACAATCTAAGAAATTCACAACTCACAAAAAAAAAAATGGAAACTGCACTCCCGACTTGAATGTATTGAATCTTGTACGTATGTCTAACACTCCATAGACGCTGTGTAAGTGCGTGTGTGTGTGGGCAAACTTTTTAGCAATTGAAATTGTGGGGGGATTTTGTTTGAATATATGTATGTGCAAGTATATACTCGTACATAAGTATGTCTGAATGTCTAAATGTATGAATGAATAATAAAGCAAATATGTTTCACATTGAATATGATACAATTGCGAGCAATATGCTGGTGTTCCATACATACTATTATTCCCTACGAGCATTACTTTTTTGCATTATTATCGTTTCTTTCACTCCTGAGTTGTTTATGAACAATATTTTCCTTCAATGAATTTCCGAAGAAGAGACATCATCAAAACATCTCTTAATTCCATAGAGCTAGTTAGGGTGACTGACGTACTAATGGGACAGGATGAAATTGCCAGGCAATCAACGGCATGTCAAGCTGTCTTTCCAGTATGAGTATAGCTCAAAATTTTTAATTTATATAAAGTGCAATGTAGGATGTTGTCAGTATAAAAAGTAAAAACGAAAAATAATTATTTAGAAAAAATTAAAAAAAAACGAATGAAGTGTTATGTGTAGAAAGCATTATCTATATTACTGCATTTATCTTCTATTGAATACAAAAAGGAGATTTAGGTTCCCAGCGGTAAATAAAACGAAGTACCTATTTAGCAATCCATGACATCAGTACGACATTGTAAGCAAGAGATCTGAGTAATTAGAATATAATATATCAATATATTTGTATATATATATAAACACGCGGGTGTTATATAAAAAATGTCGTCCGCTCATTATACATGCCACCAACTGACATCGTCACTTAGTTTGCAATCAAGCCTTTTATAAAATTCACTTACAACTCCGTCTATAACGTAATTGCTATTGAAATGGCACCCACAGGCATCGTCACTTACTTCGTAATCAAGCGTCTTATCAAGCTTGTTAAAAACTCCACTTATAAGGTATTTGCAACTGAAATGGCACCTACTGACATCGTCGCTTACTTTGTAAGCGAGAGCACACTGACTGAACTGCCTATGGCACTCCCAGGGTAAATTTTAGAAAGAATATAAGCAAGAGAATCATCACTGATTGCTACTAAATACAGCTGACATCCGCGATTATGTAATGGGTACCGCTGGGTTTATATTTAGAGAACACCGTCACTTGATTTCGCACAAACACGTTAATACTAGTGGGAAGGTATAATACTGAAATGTTACTGCTAATCCTTGTGATTTTAATAAAATTCAATCTGAAAACTAAGCAATAAAGTACCTTACTCTCTTCATTAACCAAATTGCGAGGTTTCAAGAAAGGAGTTATTGGTCTCTGTACAATATTTTTTAAGTTTACCCGTTACAAACAGCTCACATGTAATAAAGCGTGTTGTCGGGTATGTGAGCATTACAACTTTTGCATTTCTAATGCCTTATTACAAAAGAAATTTTCATTCAGAGCCTCTAATAATCATTTGATAAATATGCAGACAAACATTATACATATATACCTAGAAAAATAATCGTTAGTACTTTTGACTTGAATTACTTTTGAGCAGTGCTTTATCAGGAGCAAACAGCCATCATAATTTAATAGGATAAGTCAGAGTTAAACAGGCTGCTACCGGTCCAAGTTTTAAGTACGTTTGCATCCCAGAAACTTCTTGATAATATACATATATATGTGGTTTGCAAAACACTTACGCATTTTGTATTATTTAATATTAAATCAGGCATAATTTGCACAATTACTTCAACCAAAAAGTCATCCCATTATATTATATCCCTTTTTCAAAGAGTAATTCGATTCATGTCCAATAAGTGAAAGTTTCACTCTATGCAATTCTTGCAACAACAAATAAACACAAATCATAGAATAAAGGAAGACTAGTGTCATGCACATTAGGGTGGACCTTGTGTCGATATTTTGGTAGATGAGGGCTCTATTCCGTGCCTTTTTGAAAAAAAATGACAATGCCGAGAAAAAAAGTTAAAAAAAAAAAAAATTAGGGGTTGCGCACGAGCCGAGAAAAAGGTCCACTTTGCCAAAATTAGGGGGGAAATTGCCATAGGTCATCAGGGGTCACCCGTAGGGGGGAATAACGTATGGCCGACCCCCATTAACTTTTTACCGCCAACATTTTCCCCCAAGACACCCACCCCCTATCTCCTCCCCTTAGGGGGGTCACCATACAAAAATGGAGGTTGCTCAGTATTTTCGAAAAACACCATAGGTCATCAGGGGTCACCCCTAGGGGGGCAAAATATATGACCGACCCCCATTAACTTTTCATCCCCAACATCTTTTCCGAACAAACTTACCCTCTATCTCCACTCATTGAGGGACTCCCCATACAAAAATACTGAAAATCTATGTATTTACATTGCACAATATCGAGATTTTTTTAATTTTTTTTTAATTTTTTACAGAAATTCCACCAATATTCAAGAGTGGTCATTGTTTGGAAAGTCTTGAAAAATTTGAAACGCACACGTAGCAGATGCCCCCATTCATCAGTACCTGGCAGTAAAATATTGCAAAATACGTAGTAGTTATAAATAGCAGTTCATTCATCGATTGTTGTCATTCAACAAGTGCCGACGACCGCGAAAAGTAAATCGACCGTCTACCGGTAATTGTTAGAGATGGGCACTCGGCACGTGATTAGCGTGAATCACGTGAATCACGCGTGATTCACGCGTGAATGTGAGTAAGTTGAAAATTTGCTCACGTGAGCGTGCATGAACGTGAGCATCAAAAAAATCTTCGTGCATGAGCGTGCGTGAGTGCATATTTTGCGTGAATCACGCTACTCACGCTAATCACGCAAATAAAAAAAATGTTCCTAACTCATAATTGGTTATTTGCATTTGTCACTACATTGATAAAGATTTCAAGTTTTGTGTGAATGTTTTAGAAAATCATGACTTTATTCTTAGTAATATTATAATATAAATTATTATATATAATATATAATAAAATATTAAAAATATTAAAAAAAATCGGATCTTTCCCCACTTATAAAAGCTTGCAAAAAACTAGTCGGATACTTTAAACACTCAGCACTTAATAGAAAATTCAGTAAATCGTTAAAACAACATGTTAAAACCATATGGAATTCAATTTATTATATGTAAGAGGGAATACTATGAAATCTGAAATTCAAAAATTACACTGTTCGACAAGGGTTTCTTTCTTGTGTTGAATTGTGTGTTTCTAAGAGTTTTTGACATGGAAAATTCAATTACGAAATCAGAATTTTGCTATCAGGCATAGTTTTTTAGTTATTTGAAAATAAGTTAAAAAAAATTAAAAAAATTTGAATTACTAAAAAAACCGTGCCTGATGAAAAAAATCTGAAAACATATTTGAAATAATGATATTAATAGCTATAGGAATCACAATTCAGATACCCAGAAGATAGCTTTAATAGATTTTGATCTATTAAACTATCTTTTAACTATTTAAAATCCTTTCAAAGATTGCTCGAAGTCCAACAATGAGCAAATACGTTTTATGGTACGAAAAACTTTGTAAAATTTGCTCAAAAGAAATGTGTGAACCAAAAGTCAACACTAAATTTAAAACATCTATAAAACTATTATTGTTAAAAAGATTTAAACCCGATAATATTCAATATGTGGCTTAATTCCTTTTAAATAGTTTAAATTTTTTGGCCGGATCAAAAAGATCTAGTTTATTCAGCTATAAAAACAATGTCAATGGAAATTAAAACCAGTAAGAAAGTTTCAGTCGGGTAACCCGACTTACACCACCATCAGTAAAACAAAAAAATTTATATTATATTGATATTATTACTCGATTTCTAAAGTGAGCGGAGTGGTACATTTGTATGGGAGGTACTAGAAGGGGCGTGTCTAGACTTCCAATTTTTTTCTCCAAAACTGTATCCTGCTATAGCTTTACTAAAAACTGAATTTGGGCACGACGGCATTGGGTGTATTGATATTTGTGTGGCGGAATTATGTATTTGTGTGGGAGGTACCAGAAGGGGCGGGGGACATGTAGCCCATTTGCAATACCGTAAGTAGTTTTGGGGAAATATTAACTGGTGCAAAATTTCAAAACATTTGGTTGCGTCTTTCGAAAGTAAAGTCATGAATCGAATTTGGTTCAAAGAAACCTAGGGACTAAAGTGACTCATTCAAACGGCGAAAGACCTTTATCATTGAGCTTCACAAACATGTAAAACCTCCATAGAAGTTGCTTATGCAGACGCTGACGACTATAATAAAACAAAAGAAGAGGTATATTTCAAGGTAAATAAATATTATTACAGGAACTTAAAGCTTCCATTCTTTTATACCTTTAGAAACTTCACTAAATGTTAGCAAATATACCAAAAGTCAACAGTATTTCTTGCGCAAAATTTATCATATTTTTGGGGGTGTCTGAAAATTTATACTACGATTCTTGTTCTAATCTTTTAGAATTACCAAAAAAATCTGTATAACTTCCAAAGTTTAGCTACTTTATTCATTTTGATCACAAAAAGATATCAAAATATAGGGAAGTTAACATAAGATGCATTTGCTTAAAATTTTTTTTAAAAAAAAATAAGAAAAACCCCATTTTAGTTTTTGGATATGTTGTATATATTAAATAGACCTATCTAAATATATTTTTTTCTGAAAAAAAAGACTTCGAAGTGTTTTCCAAGTTAAAACTTTTATTTGGCACAAAAATTTTTTCAGTGTAATATAAAATTTTTACAGTGTATGTTTCCGAAAGCTGACTTCTATACCTTTCTAATGACACCAAGATTTTTCAATTCGGTTGAGTAATAGTAATTGCTGCTTAAAAGTACCTATTATCGCCATTTTTCAAATATTTTGACACTTTGCCACGCCCATATATTTTCAAAAATGCAATTTCTAAGAATGAGTTTGTGTTTCTATAGATAAAATCTAGCTGTATGCAAAATTTCATTAAAATCTGAGAGGGCCGGGTTCAATGAATACCGGTTTTGATATGAAATTCATCATATGTGAACCCAGTAGGAAGTGTCTGAAAGACATCCTCAAGGATAGGTGCATGACCATAGTAAATCGCTGATGACACGTAGGGGACCGTCCATACAAATCTTCGACGAAATTTTCATACAAGTGTCCGCTTTGTCATGCACGACCTGATGAGCGACAATGTCGGTCAAATTGTCGTTGATGCCTAAATAACCGACATGTCGCCCACACAATCATGCACGACATAATGACCGACAATGTCGGTGAAATTGTCGTTACCAGTGCTTAATAATTCAAAATAACAAATTGAAGTAGTTTTATTGAAAACGTTCGATACATGAACCGCCACGCACTGCTGTTTACAATAAACTGAACATTTTTTACTTCTACTTTCCTCTCTTCAATTTTATGTCGTTATTGTCCCGTTACATTGAATTTTTTTGTTTGATGTACGACAACATTAGTATTTTGTCGGTCAGCTTGTCGTCAACCGAGTGTTTTGACGACAAGTTCAATTTTGTCTTGAGGACAGCGTTGACGATAAAGTCGTGTATGACGATACTTCCTACTGGGAAGGTAAAAGGGACCTATGGGTCGAAAAATCGATTTTTACTTTTTTGGTGATTCTTATAGTAGACAACACGCACTTTCTAATGCAACAAACCACAGCTTCAAATTAGACAAACTAACGCATCAAAATCAACTTTTTAACTTCAAAGTCGTTTTTCTCCAAAACTTATTTTCTAAGCATAGGTCTCTTTTAACTTACCGGGTCACATATATTTTTTTGTGTCTCGTCATATCGTTCTGCTTTGCCTCGAAATTGCATAGTGTAATTATAGGAAAATAACAATGTTTTTTTTATTTTTTATTTGGCGTGATTTTCGTGATTCACGCTCACGTGAACGTGCGTGAGTACAAAATTTCCTCACGTGAGCGTGCGTGAACGTGAGTAGCGAAAAAATTTTCTAGCGTGAGTGTGCGTGAGTGACAATTTCAATCACGTGAGCGTGCGTGAACGTGAGTCAAATTTACTCACGTGCCCATCTCTAGTAATTGTCTCGTACGGAGAAAAAGAACAACTTCTTGGAGTTCCCAAAGTAGAAAATGGGAAAGCAAAAGGCCGGAGAATAGCACATGCCGTTTATCAACTGTTGGCATCTTGGCATATGACACATCGAATACAAGGACTTTCTTTCGACACGACATCAACGAACAGTGGCCCATTCTCCGGAGCCGCAGTTGCTCTTGAGCGGCTGTTGGAGAGAGAAATCTTATATTTACCTTGCAGACACCACGTATACGAACTGGTGCTAAGGGAAGTTTTTGAGACAAAAATGGGAAAGACCAGTGCACCAGGCGTTCCTTGCTTTGACCGTTTCAAACAGGAATGGGGCGCTGTAAAGGTTAAACCATTCCATTCTGGCTTGATAGACGATCAAGTCGTCAGAAAAATTCCTGTGGCAATGCAAGTCGGCATAAAGGAGTTTCGCTTAGATCAATTGAAGGAGAAACACCCTCGCGATGACTACAAAGAAATGCTACAATTAATTCTTTTGTTTCTGGGTGAAAAACTTGAGAATTACCATTTTCGACCTCCAGGACCCGTTTCCCATGCTCGATGGATGGCAAAAGCCATTTACAGCCTCAAGATGTTTTTGTTTCGGAGAACTTTTCACTTATCTGTATGTGAATTGAATGGTATTCGACACGTTTGTATTTTTGTGGTGCGACTTTACGTCAAGGCATGGTTTGGTTCTTCTCGAGCAGCTGAGGCGCCGAATCAAGATTGGAAGTTTTTGAAGGACATCGTCGAGTACAAGTCCGTTGACCAGGATTTATCTCGGGTAATGATAAAGAAATTTATCGGTCACCTATGGTATCTCGCCTATGAGCACATAGCCCTTGCCTTTTTCGATGACATGGTTTCAAATGAGTTGAAGGCCAAAATGGCCCAAGCATTGCTAGAAAATGAGAATAACGAAGGTGAAGAAGATGAAGAAGGTGAAGAAGATGAAGAAGACGACCCGGTTCCCCCAGCTCCTCGCGTCGTAATCAAAAGCACCAGCGTTAAAAAAATCGAGGTGAAATTCAAAGATGTGAATGAGGAATTCTTGGCTAAAGACTTGAGCAACTTCGTCTCTCATAATACCAAAAATTTATTTGTACGATTTGGAATATCGCAAGATTTTATTCTTGCAAATCCAGCAACCTGGAAATCTCGCGCAGACTATCAAGAAGGTCGTAGAATTGTAAATAACTTGCGCGTTGTGAACGACACTGCCGAAAGAGGAGTAAAAATGATACAAGATTATAATAGAATAATGTGTCAAGGCGAAGAAGAGAAACAGTATTTACTACATGTTATCGATTCTTACCGCAAGAAATACCCATCAGCGAACAAAAATATGTTAATTTGACTATATTATATTAAAAGTGCTTAGTAGTACTACTCAATTACAGCTTCTTTTATTTTTGTATGGGGAGTCCCTCAAGGAGTGGAGATAGAGGGTAAGTTTGTTCGGAAAAGATGTTGGGGATGAAAAGTTAATGGGGGTCGGTCATATATTTTGCCCCCCTAGGGGTGACCCCTGATGACCTATGGTGTTTTTCGAAAATACTGAGCAACCTCCATTTTTTGTATGGTGACCCCCCTAAGGGGAGGAGATAAGGGGTGGGTGTCTTGGGGGAAAATGTTGGCGGTAAAAAGTTAATGGGGGTCGGCCATACATTCTTCCCCCCTACGGGTGACCCCTGATGACCTATGGCAATTTCCCCCCTAATTTTGGCAAAGTGGACCTTTTTCTCGGCTCGTGCGCAACCCCTAATTTTTTTTTTTTTTAATTTTTTTTTTCGGCATTGTAATTTTTTTTCAAAAAGGCACGGAATAGAGCCCTCATCTACCAAAATATCGCAAAAATTTCATTTCAAGGTCCACCTTAATGCACATATATATTTTTTCTATAGGAAGGAGAGGATGTTAACTACTACAAAGGTTCGAGAGCATTTGTAATAGGATATTTTGCATAAATACATTTTTACTCCATTGACTCCTTTGCCAACCAAAGAGTTTTGAGTTTCTTTAGATTGTATACACTTGCCACGTGAAGCATAGATAGATCTCGCATGCCACTGTTCGAATAGCCACTGCAGTTAATAAACACAAATACTAAAATTATATAGAATTGTTTGGGGTCGACCTGTAACCTGATTGAATTTATTCCAGAAGTGTGTGAACAAAATTTGTTTTATTTAAACATTTTTCTCCTCATCGACAGTATTTGGAAAAAAGACTCCAAAATAACCACTGATGATGTGTAAATATTTATTCAAATAAAAATCAAAAGTATTCATGTTATATGTAAATATATATACAACAAAAAAACATTAAATAACAGTTTAAGGTATTTAAATTTACATTCAAACATTCACAAGGCACGAACGACAAATGCCAACCCCGTCCCAAACGTAAATGATTGGAAAAGAGTTTGGAGATGTTTCTTGTACAAGACAATTCAGAGGCATCAAACATCGAACATAGTTAGTTAACACACGGAAACATATTAAACTCTAAATATTGTAATAATTCCGTCAGAGAATGACCGCGACTGCGATTGATCGCTTATATTAGATTACCAGGGCATGACTAAGATCCATAAACTAAACGAAGGTGATGGCTGGCAGCGCTGTCGTTCGTCGTTGTGATTCATTTCAATTCTCATGACATTTTTCAATAAAAAATTTGTAAGCTCATTGTTTAGCGATTACATAAAAAGATCGAGCCCCTCAGGGCCGAACGGGGGGTTGCAATGCGGGAAATTATAGTTAAATGATCGTTAACTGTCTAATAATTGCCATAGTGTGAGGCTGCGAAACTTAGAAATCAGAGGCCCACTAATAACACAACTCTTTAATAAACTGTTTCAATTGCATGTTTTTCACAATTGCCATCAATGTAGTTGCTGTTGTCGTCATTGTTGTTGTAGTTGTTGTGCACAAGCATTGTGAAAACAAAGAAACGCTCTGTATATTTTTTTCGTGCGTAATTGAAATTAATTTCAGTCAATTTTTGTGATTTATTGATTGGTTTCATCATTTTTCTTCATTTATGCTGACAGCATTTGTAAACTACAGAAAAGTAAAAGAGTTTGTGATGGCTTTCAATGAAGTATGTGCACATTAACCCATAGCAGACCGATCGATGTATTATATCGAAATATAATGACATCTTGAATGTGAAAGTATTTGTTTACTTGAGATCGATTTGTTGCAAAGAAAACATCTATTGATTTTGGAATTTCCCAAAAGGTTTTTTTCATCTCCGAAAAAATTTTTTGCAAAAATTCTTATTTTTTAATACCTCTAACTTGAAAAATGAATTCAATAATATAATAACATTTTGTCTATAAACAGCTTCGGTGCATTTCTGGGATATTAATGTATAACGTTGTGTTTTTATAATACAAGGTTATCTATTTAGTGGTTTCAAAACCGACGGTCTCACAAGGCTGTCTGCTGTTAAATATCAGTCATCTGAAGTGTCATTTATTGAGTGAAAGCTTTGCCATTTACGAATATGGACCGACTAGCAACCAAAGGACGCGTCAAAATAGTTAAAACTTTCTACGAAAGTGGTGGTTCCAACGTAAAAACTTTTCGAGAATTTCGAGGTGTAGGTGAATAATCCATCCATATAAAGTCAAACTGATGCAACAGTTAAGGTCGGCTGGCTTTCGGAATGGCGGAATTGGCTTTCAATTCTAATTGTTTGCGCACAATTTTCTTCAGCGATAAAGCTTATGTATCTTTCGATAGTTGCGTCAAGAAGTGATTGTGGAAAGCCATGCATCCGGAAAAAAGTGAATGTTTGGTTTGTTTGGCCTGAAATTGAAGATAATGAATTGGACGATATGTGGTTTTAATAAGACGGTGCCACGAGCCACACAACCCGACCGACCAATTTTGACTTTATTGCTTGGGAAGTTGCCAAAACGCGTAAATTAAATAAAAAAATGGTAGAATACTGCCTTAAAAGAATCAACTGCTGCAACCAATCTAGAGGCGGTCATTCAAATGACAGTGTATGTTGTACGTAACGACATGTCTAAATATTAAAATGAATGGTCTAAATATTAAAATGAAATAAAAGTTTAATCGAAATCACAACTTTACATACACAGTATATTTCATTCGGTGTTTGGTCTTAAGAATTTTGTAGCATGGGCATATGTGGGTATCAAATCATTACTGTATTGTACACGCATGTACATGTTGGTTGCGTTGGACAACTCTAAAACCGACTTCCCACAATGGGTTATATCGGCAAGTTACAAACGGGCAAATACTTACTCTCACATGCTTACAAATCATTTCGGGCCAAAAGAAAAAATGGGCGTTGATTTGGGGGGCCTACATACAGCAGAAAGCAGCCGAACAAACAATTTACTTACTTAAGGAAGTAACGAGCAACAACATAAATAATTTGTAACTCTGAGCAATAGCAACAGTAACGCAACATAACATAACGCTGGTTTCTGCTGCTGCTGCTGCCGTTGACGATGTGGAAGACATGAGGCGCACGAGATAGTTGATGATGATGGCAATGATGATGATGAAATGTTGGTTGTTTGTTGCACTTAGAGAGTTTGCATGTTACATTTTCGTTACCGTCTTTAATAAACATTACTGAATTACATTAGAAAATAGATTTACTAAGGCAGCCATTTGGCTCTTTAAAACATTTGCATTTCAGATGGTTATTTCCAACAAGAACAACAACAACAACAGTCGGAGCAACTAAAAATATGGCTGTAATCCAAAGAAAGTTTGACGTGTTTTTTAAAACCGTTTTATGGTGCTTTTATTAAACATCATTAAGAAATGAAATGTTAAACCTTTTTCATGCTTGTAAAAATGCTCGTCCGTCTGTCCGCTTGCCAGGGTATTTATCACAAAGCGAACGAGACAAGTCGATGTCGATTGTCTTGGACTGCACTGGACTGCAGTGGAGCGGGAGGTCATAAAACCAAATTTGGCAGCTTAAAACCTATAAAATATCAAGAAAGCCACCGATGAGATACTCACACTCACACTGGCCTGAGCGAGAACGATATTTAACAAGCAAAAGATCGATCGCTCGCAAGATCGATGTTGAATGCAATGATGACCATAAACTATGCACTCTTTCTTGGATGCATCCGAGATGAAAACGATGGCGATGAAGATGATTACGCCGCCGCCATCGCTGCTGCTGTTGTTGCCTTCGATGATGAAGATGATGATGAGACGCTGTTTTTTTTTTGTTGGTCGTGTTTATTGTGAATGTTGATGATATCTTAAGAGGAGAAATTAAAAAATCGTATGCTTATTAAGCCAAAACATTGTATTGGTGCATGGACCATGCATGCATGGGACCTTTAGTTGGTGAACCGCTTTAGCACGGAGGTGATTTCTTTTAGAGTTTTTGGAAATTTCTTAGCTTTGCTCTTCGCAAGAAGAACTGCATTTTAATCAGTAATTTTTATTAGCATCTTATCGTCAGGGTAAACGCTTTGTCGATGCTCTTCTTCTTCTGCTCATTGTTGTTGCCGTATTGCATGTTACTAATATTGTTGGTGCTGTTGTTGTGGTTGTTGCTGTTTCTGTTGGTAAACAAGCGGCAATATGTTTGGCAGTTTATGTACACCCCGCAACACAACTTTGCCATCGGATGTGGACTTCATGATGCACTAGCAAGACCTTATTCTGTTTAACACAGATTACTCCGCATCATCGATGTCGGTGACGTCGCCTTCGTCGTCATCGTCTTGTTCTTGCTTCTCCTCCACTTGGCCGTGTTTAAGGAATCTCAAATTACCTTGGCGAGCGTAAGAACGAAAAATAAGATTGATCATTTCGAAGATATGTTTGATCTGGTGGTGATCTTGTTTTTTAAATGGTCTTTAGATGTTAAACAGATAATGTTCTCTGCCCTGGTCGGCTCTCCTCTGCCCCGATGTCTGATTTGGCCTGTACACGACCGAACAGCCGAAACTTCTTGTATGCCTCCTTTTGGCCAAATAACACAAATAAAAAAAAGAAACGGCCGGCTCTTGTGAGAGGCAGCAAAATAAAACAAAGGGCTGATTTTTTTAGATCTTAAATATCGAAGGTGGGCTTTTGTTACCTTTAATTACAATATGGATGTTTGTACAATATAAAGCATGAAATTAAAGACAAGTAACAAGAGCCTTACAAACACCTGTGATGACGATAAGCTTTTCGTTTCTCCCGTTGCCGCTGTTGTTGCTGTTGCTCTTATTGATTTTCGTTTCTTCTGCTGATCTTACTTACGAACATGCTTAAAAGGCATTTGCATTGTTTCACTCCAATTGATCCGAAATTCTGGAAGCGTATTGTAAGGTGTTGCTTTTAATGAGAAAGTTCATTGTGGCTTAACGAAATGTTGCAGTTGCAAAATATC
This sequence comes from Muscina levida, assembly GCA_964034835.1. Lineage (NCBI taxonomy): Eukaryota > Metazoa > Arthropoda > Insecta > Diptera > Muscidae > Muscina > Muscina levida. The sequence goes on along the minus strand of OZ035883.1, from coordinate 151,085,520 downwards.
CCCATAGCGTCATAAAGTAAGAACAATTATGGTTGCAAACGCATGAACGCATACGAAGCAGAGGGCTCAGACTGAGGTAACAAATTTAATAAACCTTAAATATAACAAAGAGAATGCCGATGGTAAGAATACGCTCGCGAGATAATGTTCGTAATGTTGATTTCTCTTATTCATGGAATTGCTAATTTTAATTTCAAAACATTACGCTTTTGGTTTCAAATGTCTTTCCATTTAGGTTACGATTAGATTGCTGTTTGTACTTGCAAGTTTTTTTATTCACTGTACAAACATTTATCTTCGAGTGAATCATAACTGTTTCACCAAAATATGACTTGACATAATCGTCACTTAAGAATCTTTATGAATTTTCGAAAACAATGAAAGGGCTGTGTTTCTTTTGGAGTAGCTACTTTGTATTAATCAGTAGCTCTAAGATATATTTAAGATTTCGAAAGTACTGCAAGTCGATAAGGTATAATTTAATAGGTATTGTTTATAATTGAAATTAATCAAAAATCGAATACTTGATCAAATAAGCAATGTATAGCGTTAGTTGATCATACAATTCCCTGTCTATATACTTTACCGTTTCCCACCTACAGCTGTGTTTGTGGCACATGATCCTAAATACATCGTTTATTATATTATAGAATCATTTATCGTTCCGACTTAAAATAATGTTTCCATTCAATTGCAATCTAATTAGCAAAGCTGTTAGCAGTATCATTAGTCCAATCATATTCACACGATTTTAATGGAATTTCTCATTTGATTCCCACATTAAAATGCATTCATAAGTAGGCTCAAAATTCAATAACATTGCATTCGTTATCGAGCTCCACAAGAAATCTGATCGAATAACCTCAAATTTTGTATCATTGCTATAGTACAAAAACAACAACAATAATTCAACTGATTAGACCTCGCCGCCTTCCCAGTAATGTGAGAAATCGAAGAAGACACTATAACGTAATCAAAATTATGATTACATTGTAATTTCATATCGTATCGTCTGTAAACGCTTTGTACACGCTGCGTAAGTCATTTATGTTGGGGCGATTGTTGTTAAATGTGCGTTCTTTCTTTTATCCATGATGGGAATAATTTGGTTTTATTCGATGATTTTCCAGCGATTTCAACACATTCCGTTTTGGGGGCTCCTTTGACCCGCTCGCTAGTGCGTTCGCCGGTTCATTTGTCATGGCGGCATGGCAGCGCTCAATTATTGTTATTATGCACGTCGCGTTGTAAGTAGACAAGTCAAGCGCGTCTTATTTTCCACCGTTTCACGTTTCTTTGATTAAAATCGAGAACACGGAGAGTTGGTGCTGCTGGTGAAACACCTCAAGATTAATTGTGTTAGAACAAGTAACACATAATTTTGGCCGATGTTGAAAATTGTAATTTTTTCTACATTAATTATCAACAATTCCGAACAATGAATGAACTGACTGACTGACTGACTGAATAACTCTGAATGAACAATGAAAAAGCGAATATGGAACGCATGAATTCTCGGAAACGAGATAAGCCTGAGATTGAGCTGCAAGGGGGATAATGTTTTCTTCTGGTGATTCTTTAATGCTCCAGCATGATATGTGAGCGATTTTGTATAATAACAATGCCCCTACAGCAGAAAGGAAAACATAATTTCACGCATATTGAAAACTGTGGTGCTCTTAATCAAAAGGCTGGGAAAAAGGCTCTTCATACATGGAAACATGATTGTGTGGATTTTCTTTTGACTCCCTCCCGCTCCCTTTTGTGTAATTCCACCTAAAGTTGGAACAATGAAGTGCAGCAACAACAGACACAAAGTTTTCATGTCGTAGAATTTTCTTCAAATACCTCTTACAAGTCTACAAAACTAATTTCAACTTCAAATGTTGGAACTTTTTTAAATCGAATAAAATATTTGTAGCTAAAATCGAATTTATATTTGCCCTGCCACTCTGTGTCACTTTCCCTTTTATTGTGTCTGTTTTCCTTCACGAGTGAGTCTTTGTTACAAAATGACACCAATATGCCAATTCTAGCGCCTAATATTCACACCAAACGTTTGTGTTGCCGAGGCTACGTTGCATGTACATATTTAGCTTGGAGCCAATGAAGCGCAAGTTTAACCCTTTTTAAAAGTTTTTATATTTCAATTTGCGATTTTTTTCCATTTCACGATAGGAATGTATGTTAGTTCTGTTTGATCCCTCCCCGGACCATTTCCTCATTTTTCATACTCGAACCGAATGATTTCGAATTGAGCGGATGGCAAATAAAAAACCAACTTTATATTTTTCCCAATGATTTTGCTGAATGAGTCTATCTATACATATATAAATACTCATACACTACCACATATGTATATATGTATGTTTATATGTATGTAGAGTGATGGAGGGAGCGTGAAGTGTTTGATCAAAATCGCCAAAGGGATTTGCTTTACAAGCTTGGAAAAGTGGAAAAACTTTCAATTGAATTTGTAGACGTTTGCCTAACCAGCCACGTTGTGTTTTTCTCCTCGTTGTTGCCCCCTCTGCCAAATTATTGATGTGTAGCCACTACCTTTGAGTTGGCAACTCCCAGACCTTTTGCAAGGGATACAAATTCCCGCTTGTTTCCTTGCCACACCAGCCCAGCCGACCCAACCGCTCTCGCCTTCGCTATCCTCAGCATGGAGATGCGAAGGAACGAATGACTGGCTGTAAAGTTTGCCTAAATGTGGGTTTCTAAGTCAGTTTAACATCAAAGTTTTCCTGTTATTCTTTTTTTTTTTAATAAAATTTCAATGGTTACGCAACTTTTGCTTTACTTATTTGCGGAATACGAATGTTTGTAATTCTCATTCCACCAGCTCGACCCCATCGTCATCACTATCGACGATAACAACAACAACAGCTACGGCAACAAACGCACGCTTTCAGTTATTGAATACAACAACAAATGTAAAGAAATCGACCTACATCAAAATCGGGATTTGGATTTGTTCGGTTGGGGTTGGTTGCCCGACCTGAGGAGCTTGTCGAAGCCGTAGTAGCAAAGGAGGAGAAATGAAAACAAGAATTATGGCCACAAGAAATCAATTTATGGAACTTAAATACAAATTTATTTTATTTGATTGTGGCTGGTGGTGTTCACCATAAAGTTCCCTTCCACAAGAGGCACGTAATTCCATTACGATATTGGAAAACTTGCCGCAGATAAAAATTGTGCTGCAGAAAGTTAGGGGGTTTTTCCCCTGGGACCGAGCTATTCAAAAATTTAATTTCAAAGCCCACGGCTGGGCAACCAAGCATGGCATTTTTTTGTCATTCTCTGTTAGTTTTAATGAAATATCTTGTTTGATATTTCATAATTTTATGAATCTCTCTTCAAAAACCACATTTTTTAGTTCTTAAAATTCTCATTTAATGGGGTAAATTGTTTTGTTTGCACAACAATTTTTCGGTTTGGTTTTTGAAACTTTGCTAAGAGAACAATAATATCCTAAATCAACGATATTTAAGTTTTACTCCAAAGTTGTGTATACTAAGTTGTTCAAGCAGTATGTAACCTTATATGAGGCGGATAGATAGGAGGGACTGTGGTCACAAACCACAACAGTCTAACTCGAGATAGGGCAAAATAGAGTTTGTATCGTGTTCCATTATAATAAACAAATCATTATTTAAGAAGTTACAGATGTTGAACCAAAATACCCCTGACAAAATCCTGACTTTCAGTGAGATTTTTAGTGTTTAAACTGCTCTTTTGAAAAATTCGAAGACTTAGTCTGTTATGACGTGTATTATAAATGGTCATGGCTACTTGATATGAGAGCTTGGAAACTTAAACTTAATTTCCCTTTACACCCCATGAATGAGGTATGTGATGTTCTCGCGTTGTTGTGAACTAACACGATTTTTATTTTAGATTCACAACAAAAGGCGCCACTTGTTTATCGACGAATGCAAACGTCACGTCACTGACTCGACACATACTGAGAAGCTGTTGTCGACAACATCGACAACAAGAAAAGTATTACCCAATTGTAATTTAAATTATTTTATTCATATGTACCTACTGCCCAGAGGTGGCTGTACTATGTCTGATCATGACTCTCTGGAAGATGTTTACCCGCCCATTTTTCCTCTTTTTGGCTTAGTGGAGGATTGGATATGGAAAACTGCCAGTATTTGTTGGATCTCCAGAACCGACTGCATAACTGCTAGATTGGTGTGGCCCGAATTCAGCATATCCCGATCGGCGTATATGGCTCTGCACCTGACAGGTAAATAGGATAGATCCATAGCGGACTACTGCCGTGTGTGTAAAGAAGAGAAGGAGTCCGAGACGATGGAACATCATCTTTGTAGCTGTCCCGCTCTAGCCCTTTGGAGGTTAAGACACTTAGGGGAAAGTTACAGAGAAGAACTAGATTCTCTCTCCTCAGTCCCTGTAGCATATTTAATACGTTTCTTGCGTTTAATGGCTTACTGGGCCACTATAACAATTGGTGTTCCCACGATTATCTCCTAAACCTAAACATCAGTAATTTGCACATTGGTAAATAAATGTCACTCGAGTACAAAGATTTAGTAATTGTGATGTGGCATGCAAATAACTCTCCACAGGAATTAACTCCTTAAACCAAGTGGTAGGCATAACGGAATGCACGCCTACAAAAATATTATGTGTATGTGTATAGGAGTGCGAAACAAGCGCATGTGTTGTTGCTTTCATAACTCTCAAGCAGAGACTGACTGTTTTGAATCAAACAAAAGTTTCGGGTAAGTGTGAAATGAAGATCGTAAGCCGACCTTTTTTTTTGCCAACATGTCGATTCAAAGATTCTACGACCTTTTAAATGCGTCCGAATGTTATGATCGAGTAGCTGCTCTTTTTGGGAAGTTTTTCTTCAAAAAGAAAGAGCTACAGCTAGTAAGTGCAATTATCACAGCGATTTCGTCATACGAATATAAAGGGAGAAAAATAAATTACTGGACCAAATCGAAGCAAATCGACCTTTGATTCTAAAAATTGCAAACAAATTAAACGAACGCGTTCAAAACTATGTTGTAGCTGTTGTATAAGGATGTGTAGTAATAGCCAATCCTGTTGCTTTCCGAAGTAGTAAAAACATGATCGTGGATGTGTGACCATGTTTAAATTCATACGGCTACTGAAAAGAACCCCAAATGTTGGTGTATTTGTTCCATAAACTTTATCCAATTCTGTATTTCGTATGGAGATAAAGTAACAAAAGCACTTAATTTTTTTCATTACATAATACCAATCTACATTTTGTATGATATTCTACAAACTGTTCAGATTATCCAAGGTAACCCAAACCAAGCACTTAAATCAGAAACAAATTATAAGCTTACTAGCAAATATGATGTTAAACAATTTGAAATGATTCTTTAATGCGGTACAACAAATATTGTTATGGATAATTTATCTAACTTTTATCTGCCGCCAAACATAAAAGTGCTAGAAATGTATGCGAAGATTTAGTTAAGATTTAAACTAAAATCCAGTTTGGTCATCAGATTATGAAAGACAAAAAAATCTAAACCATTTATTAAACAGACATACACATTTTGTTATAGTTCTATGACGTAGAGTATTTAAAACTTCGTTTCGACCACCATCATAAGCTCGATATTTCACTGTTGCCATAGTGATTCCAGGAATTTAAGATCTTTTGTAGCTTTGCCAAACAAACAGCGTTCTTTTTTTTCAAGTGAAAAATCATTTGCGCATACCAATCATTATTTAAAATTCCCAAACAATTCATTTGCAGACACTTTCAACACATTCGACAACTTGGGACAGACAAACGGCAACGCAACTTAGCGCAACGCAAACAAGAATCGCCGCTCTTTAAGTAGAAAACCATTATCATATTTTCGTTGCCGCGGCCAACCATGAAAACAAAACCAAAACTAAATAAAACAACAACGAAACACACATATTTGCAATTAACGTCTTCCCAAACCGCCAACAACAACAACAACTAAAAAGAGGCAGAAAAAGGCAACGACAACAATCGCCTGAAAAAAAGGTGACATTTTCAATGAACGCATAATTCAATTTGGTTTTTGGTATTTCATTTTGATACCTTTCCGGGCAGACACTGCGACGGGGATAGCATTCGCGTCCAGAACTTAGTACTAAGGTAGTGGACAGCGACGGACGGCGTTATGGAATCCGGGAGTGTACGTGTGTGAGCGCAGGGGCCAGCAACGAGCAAAGGCCTCCTGTTGTTTATCACCACATAAGAGTGGCACAAATGGATGATGGTGGTGCAGGGGGACGCACCCTTCCAATGGCCACAGAGAATTTCTTGGTTGCTTGGGCAACAAAGTCAGATCCCAAGTGAAATTTCATAATTCACATTTTCTATAGCCCAAAAAGTTACACTTGTTGTTGCCGCTTCCACAAGAAACATGTACAAAGTACAAATGGAAGTTGTAAAATTTGTTAAATTTATGTTTTATTCAAAATTACGTACAATAATAAAATATAATAAAACAACACCGATTTGGACTATAATTTCCCAAAGTTTATGTTGGCCCACAAAAGCACACAAAAGGAAGGAACGCCACATGAAGTCCGGGCCTCCATGCTCTTTGTATTGTTTTATGATTCGATATTAACATATAAATGTTTATATGCAACAACAACAACAACAACAACAACAAAGGCTGACAATGGAACATTTCACTCTTTTACTTGGCCCAAAATTATGAAGTGTGATATGTCGCACGTCTTGGCTGGAGACCGGCCGGGCTGTCACAGTGGGAACTCGACAATTTTCCAATTTCGAATTAGGAATTCTACTGCGCTATGGCTCTTTAGCATAGGAATTTATAGAGATGTCGAAGTCAGACCCTCTGACAACTCTGACACTTCTATTTGCATGTGAATGTGACAGACAAAACGAAAAATTAATGTTTATTTAATTTATTAAATCAGCAAATTATGCAAATTGCTCGATAATAAACCACCCAAGAAACCAACTCACATAAAACAGACGGCAAGTTTAGCAATAAAAATTAATGTTATATTTTCAACGAAAAAAAAAACAAAAAAACAACAACATAAAGAAATATTAGTCATAAAAAAGAGATATATAATGAAATCATTTACATGTATATGTTTACCACCGACATTTACAAATGCACATATGTGTATTAATATGTGTTTTTACATATTTATATGTTTATGTCGGTATTTATACAAGTGTACTTGTATGAATGTCTCTATCACAATGGCTGGCAAGAAGAAAAGAAAAGAATATCGAAACAAAAAAACACAAAAAGTTGCCCCCTTTGATAAAACTTAATTTAAATGTTGATCAAATTAATTTCCCAACCAAATATTCTTGAATCCCCTCTCCTCCTCTCTGCATTGTGTAACCATCGCCACCACCAACACCACGATTTGCTGTCATCCTTCAACGAGAGAGCCTTTGTGTTTTATAATTTTGTGATGGATTTTGATTTATGACTTTGTCGGCCGCCCTCCAATAAATCTGTTTATAAATCGATTGCTCGGCTCTAGAGTGTAGAATTCTTTGGAGTCCTTATGCTCTCAATGTTTTCAAAAGAGTGCCACGTCCCTAAAAAAAAACAAAAAAAAATATGATGCAACGTCGACATCAGATGGTATTATGCTGCTGTGATTTGCCTCAGAAGTTTCAAGCCTCAATTTAATTTTTTGTTTGTTTCTACTCCAGTTTGTGTTGAATTTGTGTTCTATTTGTATGTGTAAATTGAACGGATAGGTCTCGAATGATGAGGTAAAAAATTAGCGTTTTATATGGTCTTAACCCAAACAAGAGAGTTGGTCATTATGTAATGTTGTGAGAGGCAAAAGTTATACAGAGTTAGGGATATATTACACTAAACAGTACAAGTAGGCCTTAATTTACACCAAGCTAAACAGTCTAAAAGGTGTGTAGTACTTCCAACCATTTTATTTTAAATATAAATTCACCTAGAGTTGACATTTGCGAAATCAAAACAAAACTATAGAATGCTTGATCGATTTTAAAACAGTCGCGATCCACAAGCGCAACAACACCTCATAAATGTTGTAGTGCTCTTGTTATATACACATGTTCTATTTAGCGCAATAAGCAATAAAGTTATTGATTTCGTTCTACTGCATTTGTTGCTGCAATTGTTCTACTGCAGTTACAAGAGTGTATGTGCAAAAGGTTTGGTAAATCTCATTTTGCTAAGAATGAAAATAAGAATTGCAGAATACCGACGACGTATTTATTACATTTCATACTTTGAGAAAAATGTAAATAAAGTTTTATTTTGTTCCGTATTTACCTTCATACTTGTACCTACTGCAAAAAAATACACATAACATTAGAACACAATGTAACACATATAGCACAACTCAAAATCGCATACACAAGCATTCAAACATTCAACTCTTGTGGGTCTCATTGCTGTATGTGATCGATTGTTATGTTGTTGAGAAAACACTTTTAGTTAGAGATTTTTCCAGAGAGATTCCAAACATAGTTTCTTTGTAGTCACCCTTTTGACGATTTTTTGTCAATGTTATGCAGTGGTTGTAAAACATGCAAGTCATTTGAAACTGATTCATTACTATTTAATTCTGGTATTTACTAAATATTAATTTGACAATTTTGGATTAAAAAAATACGCAACTTTAAACTTTGTGAGAAAATATTTGGAAGGAAATTGTGTTTAATTGAAAAATAGAGTAAAATCACAACGGGTTCCGGTTCCATTAATAAAAAAATATACTTTAAAGTGTTAAAAAATGTTTCTATAACAAATTATTGTTTCTGTAACAAATATTGTGCTTATGAAGGACTTTCAAAGTAAAAAATTAAAACAAAGACTATATTTTGCCTTATAAACTTTACATAAGCATTCAAGCACTCTACTATCACAAACGTCTTTACGTATTACAGAAGATCTACCTGTCTTGTTGCAAAGATATATTTGCTGCTGATTGTTTGAGAAAGTGGCCACTGAACTTTTTCTCTCCATTGATGGTTTCCTCCCTAAACTTCATCGTCGTTTACTTTGGCGAAACTTGCGTGTTTTTATATATCCATAAACCTTCGTTTTAAAACAATAATTCATTTTTTTTTCTTCTTCGGCAAACTAAATTTTGTGGCCGGCTCAGTTAGTGGTCCACCACAGTGTGGTTAACTTTCATACATATATGGTCTATCCAATAAATGAAATATAACTGAAAAATAACGTATTGTTACATTTTAAAGGCGTAGGGTAAAGAAATGCATGTTCATATGTGTCAATGTGTGTACTGGCCATCTGAGCAATAGGAATGAGAAACGAAATGGTTGGTTTCCGACTACTCTTATGTTGCTCTTCAGCATTCTTCTGATGATTCCCAAATATTGGGAATACAAATGGCCTCGCAGTTATACTGACAACTTGTTTCAGTTTGGTTTCATATTCGATTAACTTATAATTTATACATATATATGGTAATTTACTTTGTTTTAGTGATTCTTTTGGAGTCAAGAGTGCTATTAGCACGACCAGCCTTTATTTGATTTCATATGAGCGATGATTGTCCAAAGATTTATAAGGTTTGATATAAAATATGATATCAATATGTATACTCGTATGTATGTGACATATGTATGTTCAAATATGTAAAAATAAAAAAAAAAAACGTATACCAATCATGACAACTAAATCAATAGACGGTCATTACTCAATAGTAAATTTAGCTAAATGTATGAAATGGTAATTAATATAATCCCAGAGGTGGTGTGAATTATAATACACATATACATATTTCATATGAAATATTAATTTGTCTATATATTATGTGCAAATTAGCATTATCGACAGCGCTGCATTTCACATATGCCAATACCGGACGTGGCATGATGGTTAAACAACGCGACTAACATGCGAGAGTTCCATGGTTTAATTCCCGTCTCAGTCGTAAACATGTTCTTTCATCACCGGTCCCCTCGATGTTGTCGACAGCAATTTCGCAGTGTAGAGTCTTGTAAAAGCTTCTCAAACAGCTGACGTTCGCATTCGTCTATATACAAGTAAGTGCCGTTTGTTCTAAATCATAAATTAGAAAGCGTGTAATTCATAATAACGTAAGACGCTATACCTAACTTCATTCATGGGGTGTAAGGGGAAATAAAGTAAGTACGGAAGTAAATTGACTAAAATTACATGTGATGTTAAGTAAATGTAAGGTTGACCTAAAGCGCAACGTCATACCATAACAAAACAACATTGATAGATAAAATCTTGTAGATTTACTTACCAGTGCTACAACATGTGTTTTATATGATATACAACCGGCAATCGTAAATATTTCTCTATTTAACTATAATCTGATTTTATAGTAATCATTTCAACTGTTTGAATTTACATGATGTCGGTGTAATAATGCCGGCTAAAGGACTCCGTATAGTGCTCCGTTTCACGTTATGAATACTATGTAGTACAGTCACTCTTTGCCACTTAACAAAATATTTGGTGCTATACAAATCTATAAAAATGTATCGCCACATAGGCTCTCACTCAGTTGGCCAGAAACGCAGCCTCTACGCAACACGATGCACAGTTCACACTGTGTTTTTTTCTAATAACACGGTTAGATCTTTACTTGCAATTTACTGTTACCTTTTTTCTCTGTCTCTGTGTGTATGAATGTGATTTGAAATCTTCATTCGATTAATGATGCCCCATGATGATGAGTACCACTTGTATTTTCTATTAACGCTAAACAATGCTACATAATAACCATGAATCACTTGTCCATTAAGGCTTTATTGAAGCACCACCACAATAGCCTCAAATATGTTCCATTAACCTTCATAAAAGCAGACACATACATACAATTTTTCACACTATGTCAACACAATTGACCAAATTAGCCCTTTTTATGGCGACCGACATAAAAGAAAAGAATTTTTTTGTACCCAACGTTACATTGAAACAAATGATATGGAAATGTAAATTTTGTTGCTTTCCCTGTTATTGTTGCTGTTGTTGTAACTTTCGATATGCGTTACAACTCGAATCGTTTGGAAAATAGTCTTGATTTTCTGGTATATTATTCATCTTATAACAATATTAAGTTATTAATCACCAATAAAGCTCTTTCGTTCCTCTAGTTTAAAATGGGGGACAAGGCGTCGAAAGTGACTCAAGTATCGAATTTGGTATATTACCAATTAAAGTCAACGGAGATAGTATTCCATCGTATGTTTCAATTAAAACTAAATAAAATGGGACAAGATGATGAATTATATGGACGCAAAGCGTTTGCTGTTAGAAAAATGGGGGGAAGACAGACCACCACCACATTGTGGTATTCCAAGTTACCAACAGACACCATCTCACAACAAGCCATCCAACCACCAGCACAATAATAAAGTTGTCTAAATTTGTGTGGATTTTTTCAAATGTTAACATAAAGCACTGTCAAAATGATTTTAACACTAATCTCGAAGTCATTCTTCACAGTCGGTGATAAAAATTATTACCCATTTACAACTGAATAGATAGATATGAAGAAAACGATCTTAATAGTCCGACCAAATCGGGGATGGATCGTTTCTCTTGTGTTTGTGTGTATTTGTTTATGTTTTAAAGCTGATTATGCCGAAAGTTTTCGTCCCATAACACCGACTGAAGCAGACATGATTAAATTCCCTTGTTGTGTTACCCGAGAATGAAATGTCTAAATGCCCATCATTAGCCTATACAAAAGCGTTTGATTGTTTTTGTTGAAAAATATGAATATTTTATAAGAACAATAATAACTTTTATTTTATGAAATCTTCGAAAATTAGTTTAAGTGGCAATGTGATTTAAATAAAGTTTAAGACATTTTTGTTATTGAATTGCATTGTTTTTCGTGGGTAACTCAAACCATCTGCATAATCAGGTGACAAAATAAAGTTAAGGGACTTGAAGATATCATCGCTTTCCATTTTGTTCTTACATAGTTAATATTAGTATGTGAAAGTATGTTATAGTGCCACCTAATAATTATCTGTAAATACAGCGGTATCTTTTCCTTTTGCTTAACTAAGTGATAGAATTTTCAAACATCCCCTTAATGTGATTTCACTTAAAAGTGTAAATAAATACGTATTGATTTCCCAAATAATCTACTTGCAGCGGCAGTTGTCATTCATTTCACTTAAGTTGCATTGTTCGTTTACAATTTCTGACAAACAACATAGTTTTTCAATAAAATGCAAAATTACATTTTGGTTGAAAATTGCATGTTGCTCAAATTTACGCTTATAAAAAACATAAAAACAATCAAATTTTAATAAATTTGACTTCACAGCTGCGCGGCGCATCTTTCGTTGCAGCAACATTTGCAGATCCTCTTCTGGCTATGTTCGTTTGCTGCAATGGCATTGCCGCCGCCATCATCTGCCGTTGCAGCCACATTATCCCCATTCCTGAGGCAAAGACTATGTCATCTGTTTGCCGTCATCGGCAGCGTCGTCGTCCTCGTTTTGTGTTGTAGCGAGTTTTTGCTTTTTCCTTGGCTCTTTTTTTTTTGTTTGAAAATTGCATGCAAATTATGTGAAATTGTCAACGAACATGAATTTGCACTTTTCTCGCAATGCAATAGCGTTCATTTCGTGTTGATTATAAATTGTTTGGCGCGTTTTAGCAGCCAACCCAACTGACTACACCGCAATGGAATCGGCATCAGCTTTGGCCTCAGCATTGCATCTTGCTGGTTTGGTTCACTTCGTTCCGTCTGCTTTGGCTGCATCGTAGCTCGTTTCCATCGTAGTGTCTCTGTGCATTTTTTTTCTTTTCTTGTATTATTATTTTGTTTTAGCTGTGAAAAATATTCCCTACTTTGGCTTTTGACTCGAACCGATGGTAGGGATCATCGGCTATATCCCTGCCGCCAACACCACCATATACGTCCCTTACCGACAACCAATTGGTTAATAAATCGCAAGTAATAATTGTTTGCTTAGCCAAGGAAGGATGTGGCGGACAAGGGAATGAGAGGAAGAGTTAGTATAGTAAACAACAAAATTAATGCATGAATTATAGAACATGAATTATATGATTTTACGACTACCGTCGTGATGGTGGCAGAAGGAATTGTTTAGGTGCCCTCCTTCAATAATCCTCGATTGGATATTTATGTATGTTACTTTCTACTTAAAAGGCAATTCTAAAGATGTTTATGATAAAAGGATTACAATTATTAATAGGATATGGCGAAAAGAGAGATATACTCATGATTTTAATTAGACTTCGATGTCAATTGGTATTAAAGCAGGCTTGAGTTCAAAAGAACCCTCACCGAAATCAGCACACGAGCACTGCACTACTTAAAGGCATTAAATTTAGCGATAGGGCAGTATTAGGACGCGTTTAACTGCTATCCCTGAGAGATGATTTCAAACTTAGTAGACATTTGGGTAAAAAATTGCTTTATTTGAAATTATATGTAAAGAAAAGGCGTTAAGACCTTGAGGTGTTAACGACCTTGGATACAATTTTATGTACATTATACGGATAGAAAATGCCAATGGGTTTTTGTATATTCAGTTCGTGAAGCTTAGAAAATATGCTTGTGAAAATCCCTGTGGGACAGATTTCCGCATTTGTGTAAGTAAACACTATAGATTTTTGGCTCACAGAATGAGGCCACCCGACTAATCAAATATTACTGTCGACAACATCAAGGGACCGTCAATCAAATAACTGTAGATGGCTGTGACAGTGCTCGAACCCAGGTCACTTGCGTATTTCAACCATCATGTCACGGCCGGCCCTAAACAATCTAATATGCATCAGTATTTCTGATTTTTGGACATGCAAGTTACTTTTATGAAAATAAAAGTTATCATATATAGAATTATAATTTTATTTATTAAAATATTTAATCTATTAATTTCGTTATGTTTAATTTTTAACATTAATTATCTTAAGATCTATCATCTTAGAGTTTAATATTGATTATATAATTTTTTCTTGCGATTCTTTTATATAAAAGTCTGTCGTCTATTCTATTAAATAATGTATAATGTGCAACATCATCTAATCAATTATGCAAATTCCCTCACACAAACACTACGCCATTAAACTAGTCGATAGTGAATTCATTACAACAACTACTTAAGTTTGTGTAATGACTAATTTCTAAGATAATTTGGGTGAATATTCTATTCCTTAGTCGTAAATATGCTGACAACAAAAATTCTCGGCGTCTTCGCAAATAAAACGCAATTAACTTCAGACTTTTATGGTGTGCCATCTGAAGATGCCAATAAAAGTCATGCATGAACAACTAATAAAACACGACCACCTCCATTTGATAATGGAGCTATTATAAAATTCAATTAAATATTTAGTCGTAATACAGAAACTACAGAAATGTAATCAACGACGAGCACGAAATACCCTAAATATAATGGATGAAGTAATGAAATATTACCATATGTGGAAACACAATGTGGCGAGTGTCCGCCAAGCTTGAAATGTTATTTATATTAAATTCTCTGGGTATTATACAATTAATTCCTATGTATCCATTGCTTTCGGAACCTAATGACAAATGGTGACAATTACTAAGCATCTGTCAACATGACATTTTAATATTATCACCAAATTGTACACACCAACCTCTGTTGTAGGGTGAACATTACCACTAATATCCCATTTTATAGAGAACTCAGCATGTGTGACATGCCCTACCACGGGTAGCAGCACCACCACGGTGTATAAAACGCGTAATGCATAAATAATTTCTATTTTTTTTATGTTAAAGATGAAAGTTTTTCTATAATTTTTATTGGATTATGGAAAAACTATAAAGAAATATATGGAGAATTATAAAAGTTAAAGGCGCCACCAGATGAACACCCACCCAGGGTTCAGATGGTGGAGTCATAAAATGAAAAATAAAAAAATCTATATTTAAAGCTTTACCAGCAACAACAGCAAAATATTAGAAAATACTCCAAGAACAATAAAAATGTAATACAACAAAAGAATGTTGTCGTTATACAAATGTGAATGTGGCTGGCTGGCTGGGAAATTCATTCACACAAATAATATTTCCGATGAGTATTTTTGATTTATTGTAACAACTGTGCCGACAATCATCATACCAACAAAATTTGGGTAGGAAAATGTGTTTTTTTTATTGGGTGGGCGAATCCATAAGACCAAAGGCAAAATTAAGTGAACAACAGAGCTTACGCAGTGGGGTACTGTGGGTTTAAACGGATAAAATAGTGAATTAAAACTTTAGAGACTATCTGAAAAATAAATAAAATGTTTTACATTACTTAAAGTATGTACGACAGATGCTATGATGATAACAACTTTATCTCTTAATGTTTAGATACATATTAAATATTACGGTTTCGCGAATATACCTAGCAATTAGTTACTTTCCCCTTTGATTCATATACTTGTACGTAGGTTAGGTTAGACTGTGAAATCTGGTAAAACCTGCTGATCTGCTGATCCATTGTGATTGTCCGTTAGAAAAGAAGAAAGGAAAATGTAGGAGAAAGCAGAAGAGAGAGGAGGGCTAAAGAAAAAAGATAAAATCGTGGAAACCCCAATCGTCATCGTGGTCCAGTTAACCATGGCAGGCACCGCATGAAACTTATTAAATTACCTACTGCGACTGAGGAGATAGATTCTAGGTCTTCTAGCCTCTACGGGCTTAAGCGGGACAGCTACAAAGAATATGACTCCTCCTCATCCTAACACATAAGGCAGTAGCCTTTAGTCCTGTATGGATATATCCCATTTGCCTGTCAGGTTCCTGATATTGTAATGACCTGTTTGAATTCCACATGGTAGTCTCAGATAACTTCTGAACAGGCAACCATGCATGCCGATCGGGAACTGCTGTATTCGGGACACAGCGATCTAACAGTTATACAGTCGGTTCTGGAGATCCAACGTCTGCTGGCTGTTTTCCACATCCAATCCTCCACTAAGCCATGATGGTTATCCGTCTGCTAGTATCGATGCCACATCCAATAAAAAGTGTTTCTTAATAGCCAGTAATAAGCCCGAAAAACGCCACATTCTTTATGTAACCTGAAAGAGAGGCTTAACTGCTGGACCCCGCTGTATACAACAAAAGCCAAAGAATCTCGCATGACCATGTATGGATTGATGCCAATCGCCAGCTTTCCTCTGTATGTTAGCCCCTCCGAATGCAATAGCATTGACGTACAAGTCAAGCGGCAGAAGGACCAGGAACATATCCAAAGGCGATTGCGATATACTCCTTCTAGCACCAGTAATTCTCCATGCAAACATCCTTTGGACTTTGCTGAGCATTTTTAATAAATTACTCTTAGTTAGGTCTTACCACCTATACAAACATTCATAGGTAATAATGGCCGGACTATCGGACTATCACATTGTGACATTCGGTATGAAGCCCCAACTTTTACCTACAGAATTCAGGCACGCGTAAAGGACTTTGACTTTAAAGTTTCCTCGATATTCCTAGACTAATTCAGCATCTGATTAAGAGAACCACCTGCATATTTAAGTACTTGGCATTCGTTCAGAGTTTCAGTTCCACCCTATTCAGTTTCGGTGGCATGAAGTCCTCTACCTTATATCTATGTGTAAAGAGAACCGATTCCGTTTTCTAAGGGTTCACCCATAGTAGCAGCTTTCCAAGGGTTTTTTGGATAAGGTCATACAACGTTGATCACCACATCGTCCTCAGCCTCATTGTACGATACAAGTAAGAGGGAACAGGATTCCCCCTGTGGTGTTCCTCTAGTAGCTATCTTTTTAACGCAGCATCCTTCAAGTTATGAGAAGACGACACGGTTTCCCAGCATACAATCCACCCAATTAGTTAGTAAGTAAGTATGTTTTTTATATATTGTACAAAATGGACATGCATACTGTACGTATGGTTCATTTCTTGAGTTGGTTATTATGTTACATTATTTGGTTACTTAAGAAAGTTCTCCAATTTGCGATATATTTTTTCTTTTTTTTGTTAAGCTGTCTAAATATTTATGAACATATTTCGGAACATCCAATTCGATACCCCGCTTAGGCCCACAGTGTCTTGAATTTGGAATTGTGTATTGACAAAATACCACAATTACAAAATCCTGTGCATGCACACACACACACACAGAGTCATACATCAACAGCATACGGCATGGAACACATTTCGGGTTGTAGATTTGTATTTCTTTTTATCCGGATTTCTTCTTTCTTTCTTTATTTTTTTTTAATTTTTTTTATTGTTGTAAATTTTTTGACAAAAAAAAGTGAGAACATGCATTTTTTAAATATTTCTACACACGCCGGGTGAGTGGTTGGTAGTGGCTAGCGGTGTTGTGAGTGTCATGTGGGACGAGGGGGGATCCACATGCAAAACTATCGACAACAACAACAAATACAACAGTCATCATCAACAAAGATTAAATTTTTGTGTGAATAACTTTGGGAGACATTCGGATGTTGTTCTGGTGATGGTTGGCCATTGTCTCCTTCAAAAAGATGAATGGGCGACAATAAAAAATGTTGTCAAAATTATTTGTTAAACATGAATAAAGCATAAATTTCATCAAGTTGGTAGAGAACAAGGGATGATTAGAATAAGAACAAAACTGAACAAATTTGTAATGTGTTTTAGTCAATGGAAGTGAATGCAATGTGTACAAATGGAAGACAGTGGGGAAAGTGATAATTCTTAAAATATCATTTAAATTTACATATAATATCAATTACACAATTTTGTAAAGTTTTGAACATTTTGTAAAATCTTCTGGACATTGTTAACACATTTTCCAACGCGTTTCATAACCACAACAATCGCTTAGTGATTACTATACCCTTTTCTGCTGAAATCCCTAAACGTGTGCTGCTGCGCATCCAACGATAAGAGATCTCTGGCATTACAAGAGAGGATTATCGTTGCTCGAGCGCTTCAGTAGATCAACATCATCATCCGAGCCGAGCATGTGGTAGTCATCGTTATTGTGGTCGACCAGTAATGGTGCTTTGGAGCTCATTAGCATTTAATCTTGACGGAAAAATATCATAAACTTAACTGACAACTTTATTCCTGGGCCTTTAAGCATCGCATCGGCATTGCTCTAGTTAGCTGTGGCTTTTTTTCGTTCGTTGGATCACTTGCTCGCACTTGGTTCTGCTGCTCGTTGTGTCAGCCAGTGTTTTCTGTTGCAATACTCCAATGGATGGGAGTGTTTTCCATTATTTCTTGGAGGCAAAAATGCTATTTAATCCCTGTGGAGGGATTTTTTCTCTAAACTTAAATGTTTACCAAGAATTACGTGTATATGTGTTGTTGTTGTTGTAATTTCACTTGGTGTAGTTGTTGTTATTGCTATGTTTACAAAACACAGCTGTGTTGTGTTCAGACTTTAAAATATCATAGTTTATGGTTGGTAAACAAGAATAATGTATAACAAATACAAAAGATCCATTCTTAATCCCCACCAGTAGTAGTACACGCCGAGGGAATGAGCAAAAGTGGGTAAGAAACATCTTCTACAATATGTTGCGAGTAAATTTACGACAACCGGAGCGTAGAGAATGGTGCCCTTGCCGAGGCACTCATACGGCAAAAGTGTCCCCGACGTCATCCCCCAACACCACAAAGTGCAATGAAGCATTTGCGTCTGCAGTCACGGCATGCAACGGCCTGCCAGCCAGCCTCACCATCATCATGATCGTCTCCATGACGATGGGATCATGATGATGGTGGTGCTGATCATGATCATTTGGGCATGACTCTGATACTGCCGATGAGAATCTTTGTTTGGCATCAAAGATATCACTTAAAGAAATGCGAGATTAAGAATAAGAAAGATACGAAAAAAAAGGAAACCGATCAAGCGTTTAACGATTACTACCGCTCGAACGGCTGCTGTGCTTTAAATTAACTCCGTACACAGCATCAGGGGACGGAAGGGGGGGCTTCCATATGTTTGTGGCCTCGCATTCATAAAAAAAGGAGCAACCGAGAAATGCCATTAAAAGTGATCTAGGAGCTCAAATAAAAAATCATACAAAATTACCACTGTTAATAAGGGAAAATTTATGAATTTCTTTTATTTTACACATTTTTTTAATTATCTTCTTGTCGCACATGTGAATGGATGAAACAAATTTGAAATTGATTATAACTTTAATACGGTATGGAGACAACAGAAAAAAAACAGAGGGTGTCACTGCGGATGCATGGAACGTTTATGGAGTGCTGGGGTTAATACAAGATCGCGAAAGGATGTTTTAAAGCAAATTATGCAACGAGTTTGGAATTCCAAGAGATTTCTGAGTATAAATACGGAATAATGGATATAGTTTTCTCTAACTTCCATACAGGAAAAGTGAAAGCAGGATCCATCATTTAACCGATTCCCCAACGACAGATATTAATGTTATAGTATCCAATAACGAAATCTGTCGAGAGCCTTATCTGTGACAGGTTCAATTAGGACTTATTCGTTACGCGTTCCATTAGATCAGGGTTTGTGAAGAGTGTCCAATGACAAAGCCAAGATATAGTTGCCAGTTCCCTTCTGGGACCGGTCACTATCACTGATGGATTATTTAGTATTATGTATTTAATTGTCTAATTCGAAACCGCTTATTTGTAGCAAAGTGTCAGTAACTCCCGAAAGGTAAATTTGAAAGATTCATTTATGGATATACCAATAAGCTTTTACATCAACAATAGACGAATCGGTGCTTCCCTTGAGGTTGTTATATCAATACTCAGTTTTCTCATACTTTTACTATGTATTGTTTATTTACTTGTGTGATATATTTCGCCCCGCTAAATATTTCATACAATGACATCACTTCTGTAGCCAGCCTGCAAACTTGACACAGCAATTCCCAGCGTAAGCAAAACAAACGCAAATAATCGCTTTTTAACGCTTAACTTATGAAGATGACCAAGTTTTACTTTCCGTTTGAATATGCCACTGTAATGACTTGGATACCGTTTATCACATTATTTATTACATCAACACACAGCGATTGCCGCGATTTCGAAATATGTATTCGCTTTCAACTTTGAAATAAATATAAATCTTCGTGGAGCGAATGAGCCAAACAAATATTTAAATTTTAATGTTCCAATTAATAATGAGACCAGACAGCAGCGCATCAGCCCCCCTTTGATGTCGACCCAATGAAGCCAACACAATTCGACTAAACGCACATAAATTTGAATATAAATATAATCACAATAAATATCACCACCAAAATACTTGTTGCGATGAAATTTAAAACTGACCACCTGACAGTTCCCCCGACCAACGTCTCTCAACGCCAATCGCTAGGCTTCTCGAACTGGATTTGGACAGAAATGACAATAATTCCAAGAAAGATGGATCAATTCCAACATATCTCATACGCTAGAGAGCTGAGCGTGTGGTTTGTGTGTGTGTGGACGGATGGATGGCCCCAAATATCCGTCGATGAGATGGATGACCAATTGGCCCGAAGACAGTAGAGACATAGGCCGGTGCCAAAGCCAAAAGATTAATTATTACATTAAAATAAAACACAACCGCAAACACGAATTTTTAGGTTTTAGTTGTAATAAACACAGGGGGACAGTCCGTCGTAGGCCGCTGTTGGACAGACATTCGAAATCAAAAAGAAACATAAAGAAATTAAAGAATTTTCTATAATACTTTTCATTTTTTTCTATTGTTTTAGGGCTTTTGCCATCAGGTTGTTGTTGTTGTTGTTGCGGAGACATGCGTCTGTAGTCGATTTCGTATAAAAAATTGTTAAATGGTCGTTTGATGATTTATTTACATTTAAACAAACAACATTTTGATGGAACAGCATTGGAATCTTCAACTGTAAACCAGACGATTGAACGCCTGCGAAGATGTTGATGGAAGTACCAGAGACAGAGGGAGAGGCAGAGGGGCGTTTAGTGTAAAAATATTGAAACCATGCTGGAGGCCATGTTTGGGCCCAAAACCTGAGCATGCAAACACCGGACCGTTACTCAAATCCAAGGTATTAGTAAATATCCAGCAACAACAGTGACAACAACATCAGCAGTTCCAGCTAACAAAGAATCCAAATAATAAATAATGACACTCTCTCTAATACGGCAACAAGTAACGAGGCAACAGCCGCTCACGGCCAAGCGCAGAGATGTGCGGCTAAATGGGAATACCATTTAAATATTTCTTGGAACAAACGATCATGTTGAAAACAGAAAAGCTTTCATTGTTGTTAAGTTTTCGTAAACCGCTTAAAAACCTATTTTTCTCGGAGCTGTAAGACATACATCCATGCAGCTGACACACTCACGAGAGGAAGACGACGCCGAAGCGGAGAAAAGTGTAAACATAAATCAATAAATAATTTTCCATGGCATTATTACCATTTAAAGCTTATGCTTGAATTAAGTTATAACTTTGGCAGTTGATTTTCCCAAATGAACTGCGCAACCAGACGGACAAAGCAAACATGCATATGCATGACACACACGTTCGAGGAGAATGGTACTGGGACTGGGAGACTGGTGGTGTCGAAAACCAATCAACAACAATGAACCAAGATTAATGCCTCCACGAATTCGTTACAATGATGCACAACCATTCATTCATTCATTCAGCCATCGACATTCGTTGGAACATCTCCATAGGTATGTAAATTTTTGTTTCCTTTCATATGAAAAATAGGCAACTGGAAGTATGAGTTACAGTACGAGTACCGACCGACACACAAACACATCTTTCCATCTTCCCATCTTTGAGAATTGTTGGTAGGACAAAATGCTGTGTATTAAAACACCATGTAGCTATAAGCATAGACCGTACATATTTATGATCAATTGTAAAGCTAAAAGCTGTAAAGAAACCTCAACAATCAAATTATGTTTTTTTTTTGTTAGAATAAATATGCTTATTCAAAATACAATATGCCAATGAAAATTTATGGCCGATTAATAAATTGTTCCTTCAACAGTGAATGGAATTTCATTTCTCCTCAGTTCGGAAGGGGAGATGCAATGAATCGATTGAAAATGAAAGGCCTCCTTAGGAAACATGAGTATTTATACGTTAAATTGACACGATAATACTACTACAATGAATAGATAATAGAGTGAAGCTTTCTAACAGGTAGTTGACATTGTCATATTTAGTAACACGGTAGCAATTAAAGCGGCTACAAGGAGATGCATCGTGCTACATTTGTCAAGGGAACTCAAAGTCGAGACAATTGTGTGAAGAAACATTGTGTGAATAGAACAATGATAAGGGATCTACAACTTTTTAGTAATACAATACTTGGTGTTAACTTTTTTCTCCGAAACCGATTGCCGGTTTCTTCAAAAATGGAAATTTCGAAAAACCGGTTTAACCGGTTTTTGATGTTGGTTAGCTGGTTTTTCAAAAAGGAGTATTTCAACAGAACATAAAGGTTGTTTATTCTTATCTGATATTCTTTAAACAAATCTCAAAGGAAGCTTTTTGAAATTTTCTAATGCAATATGAAAATTTGTTTCATAATTATATAAAAAACTTTCAATTGTCCATATCTCCTGGACTAATCATTCATTCACAAAAAAGCTTAATTTGTGATATTAATACAAAAGTTGTGAAATCATATGAAAAACTTTTAATCCCTTTATTTCCTATAATAAGCATCTAATTGTAAAAAGTAGTCTAATTTTGGATGAAATCGATACCTTAATTCTAAACCATGCTATGTTTAAAATGTAAGTTTTACAGGAAACTCGATTAAAGATTTTGAGTAATATACATATAAGTAGATTCCACTTTCATGTTAAGTTAAAATTTTCTTAGAACTTCTGTTTGGGTGAACTGATCTTCCCGAGAATTATACTGAATATAAATTGAAGAAAACTGGATTCAATAGCACCAATTAATTGCAAACATGCTTAGTTGACTTAGCATACTTTAGAATTAAGGTATCAATTTTCATATGTTCTTATATTTAATTTATTTTACGATTTCCGAAAACCGAACCAAACCGGTTTTTTTACTAAATCTGGTATTCTAAAACCGAATTATTGGAAAAACGTATTTTTCGAATAAACCGGTAACCGATTTTCTTAAAAATTTAAGTATTTGAACACTATAGTGTTAACACATAGAACTCCAACTCGTTTAATTGGAGTTCTATATTTTATTTTCAAATCGTTCCTATAAAGTAAATTTTTACGTGAATGTTTTGCAGTGGTAGACAAACATACAAGTCATTCGAAACTGTTTTAATACGGCTTGATTATGGTCTTTAGTTTGCTTACATTATTTTTCGCCAACAAAGAGCTACTGCTAAGCATCTTGTATTTTAATTAATAAAACATACTATTTAACCAAGCATCTTTGATAGATGTTTCCAACAAAATAACCAACATCTTTGCGATCATCTCCGCTGAGTACATGGACAGTACTCGTAACTTAAGTTACTTACGCTGTGGTAGACATTGCACTTACATGCACACAATTTGTATCGCATCACATCGCTTCGCTTCCACAAAGGAAAACAAGCCGCCAAAATACATATCTACCAGTTGTTATCTTTTCTGTATCACAGTGTTAAGATCTCCCCTGTAATGCCTGAATAGTTTGTATTCACTCAGTGCCTCTGGCATTGGCAATGCCGCCTGTAGTCCGTATAAATAAAAGTATTTTGTAGGCTTTTGTTGTTCGATAGATTCCAAACTAATTAAAATCCTTTTAAAGTCATCTTTGCCGTGCTCAGGTTTCTGTCACTCTAACTTAAATACTAAATCAAATAAATCAGTGCAACTATGAATCTTGTGAAGTGCAGCGGAGAAGAATTTGGCTTTTAAAATAAAATGCAGTTGTCAGTATTATGTCAACACTTAACTTTCACTCTATGAAAGCGAATAAAGGCAGACGGATTAGAATAAGATGGAATATCAATTCATGGCCGTTTATTGTCGTCGCTATTAACTGGAATATGGGAATCTTTGACGCCGCAACGCCTTCAATAAATAAACAAATGCTTGTTAATGCAACTCTATGGTGGGCATAAAAGTGCCACATCTAGCTGTGCCACCACACATCAACCCTTCAATGTGTCACTTGTATGGATGAATGTGATCCCCAGCCCATGTTGCCCGTCTGCTGCTGAGACGTACTACACCCAACTGAGCAACAGCAGGCGTTAACACACGGCGATTTATGACAGCCATCAATGATAGAGCGCAGCCATATTCATATTTATTTTCACTTCATGCAACGCCAAGCATCTTTGATAGATGTTTCCAACAAAATAACCAACATCTTTGCGATCATCTCCGCTGAGTACATGGACAGTACTCGTAACTTAAGTTACTTACGCTGTGGTAGACATTGCACTTACATGCACACAATTTGTATCGCATCACATCGCTTCGCTTCCACAAAGGAAAACAAGCCGCCAAAATACATATCTACCAGTTGTTATCTTTTCTGTATCACAGTGTTAAGATCTCCCCTGTAATGCCTGAATAGTTTGTATTCACTCAGTGCCTCTGGCATTGGCAATGCCGCCTGTAGTCCGTATAAATAAAAGTATTTTGTAGGCTTTTGTTGTTCGATAGATTCCAAACTAATTAAAATCCTTTTAAAGTCATCTTTGCCGTGCTCAGGTTTCTGTCACTCTAACTTAAATACTAAATCAAATAAATCAGTGCAACTATGAATCTTGTGAAGTGCAGCGGAGAAGAATTTGGCTTTTAAAATAAAATGCAGTTGTCAGTATTATGTCAACACTTAACTTTCACTCTATGAAAACGAATAAAGGCAGACGGATTAGAATAAGATGGAATATCAATTCATGGCCGTTTATTGTCGTCGCTATTAACTGGAATATGGGAATCTTTGACGCCGCAACGCCTTCAATAAATAAACAAATGCTTGTTAATGCAACTCTATGGTGGGCATAAAAGTGCCACATCTAGCTGTGCCACCACACATCAACCCTTCAATGTGTCACTTGTATGGATGAATGTGATCCCCAGCCCATGTTGCCGTCTGCTGCTGAGACGTACTACACCCAACTGAGCAACAGCAGGCGTTAACACACGGCGATTTATGACAGCCATCAATGATAGAGCGCAGCCATATTCATATTTATTTTCACTTCATGCAACGCTGATGTGCGACAAATACATACTTACGAGTGTTGTAGACACCCAATCTCTGGCAAATTGTTTCTTTTCTCCAACGTCACCAACAAGTCAGAACTCATCAAAATTATCGTCTCTCCGGTTTTGTTTAGCCGACCTAGCGCCTTTGCATGATTCCACAGCATACACCCGGAAAAATGTTTCTTCGTATTACCCGTTCGAAACAAACCACGTTGCACACTCAGTCTTTTTTTAGAAATTTTATATTTTTTACATATTCCGAATGAAGATGTGTTAAGTGCCGAGTGACTGCTTCTCGTATGGGGTTAAAAATGCTTCATATCTCATCGTAAATAGTTTCGAGAAGCTATTTTTGGTTTACGATTTAAATGGTTTCCCGCTTCTCCGGCCGTAACGGGGTGACGGGAGGAGGCCATCGATGGAGTGAGATGAGATTTCCGTATGAAAATTTAATATATTCCATAATAAAGTTGACGACTTATGGCACTTTCTACGGTCTAAGAACCTCGCCATATTTAATGACGACAGATAAGATCATTTGTTCTTCTTCTATTTTTTTTAGGAGGAGCGTAACTCTTTGGTTGCTGTTGTCGCTGCATGCCTCGTGTGTAGTGCCACACAATTACTTTAAGAAAATATTTATTTTTAAATAAATTAGAATATGTTTCTTTACTGCAGAGCAAAATAAATTGATAACCCCCAGTTGTAATAGTTGAATACACAATGACACGGTTTCCTCGTTGTCTCTAATTTAATCGACTTAAAGACGTCCCCCTCTTTGAGGGGTAACTAAGTGGCATTGTTTGTAAGTGTTATGTTAAAAATGGAGTTCACAGCAACAAGTAAAAAGAAAACACTTTTAATTTTGGTATAAAGCGTTGTATGGGCTGTAAATTTTAGGTCTAGAAAATAAGATAAATGTCTACCGCTTTCCCAAAGAAAACTATACAATCGTATAAACCATATTTCACTTAAAAATCAAGCTGCATAATCTTGAGTAAAGGTTTGTCTTAAACAGTTTATCCTACAAGTAGAAAAATAAAATAAAAATAAAATAACATATTTGTCATCTTCTAAAGCTTAAATTTCAAGCAAGTAGCTTCATTATATACGATTCACGGATCTTGATAGGAATTGACCAATAAAACTGTAAATGCGGAGATAATCGACATTCAGCATTATTTAAGCAGAGATTCTATATTTATCCCGGTGGATATCACTATTCCGTCATGTAAGATTTAAAAGTTACAAGTTAATACAAATCTGAAATTTAACAGAACAATTATTACCTTTAGTAACCACTTTGCCTAAAAGATTTCGAGGGAAACATTTTCATTGCCTTTGCCTCAGTAATGAGTAATCCTTTTGCACTTGTATCTTCTAGCGCAAGAGTTTACCCCGCATCCGACACATTAGCCAGTCACGGGCACCCTCAGTTTGATGCCCCCTCCCCACACACATCTGGTGAGACACAAAAGTTCAATTTAACTTACATTTTAATCCTATAACAAAAGGGATCACCCCACCCCCCGCCAGATGACTATTCTGATCGCGGTAATGGTCTTAAATTGCAATGGAGTAGCCAAATTGGGTAGGGTTTCAACGGTGGTGCCCGTTGTTCTTCCCAGCAAGGCGGTGCTGGCCGTTGGTTGTGTGTGTGGAAATATGTAAGTAGCCAACCATCCGTGGCATGGATATATGTTTCCCTTAATTACCACCGCGCATAGTAAAATGTTTTTATTGTCGCCAACATATGTGACATTTTTATTGTTGTCTTAATCAAGGTGTAAAATCTGGGATTTGTGTGGTAATACCCGCAAAGCAGTGGACGAAGAAGAAGATAAGTATGAGAATTCTCCACATTTATTCTCAGGCTTACAGAAATGCAAATACTTAAGGATCTGGGAGTTTAGAACATAAATATGCAGATGCATCTAGTTAAACTGGGATTTAAACATGTTGATTAAGTGTTTATAAGCCCCAGTACACCCATCCCAGTGCCACCCGATCCGATCCTACCCAGCCCACAGTGACAACAACAATGGTAATAATAATATTAACAGCAACATTTCAGCAGCACTTTGCATAGGAAAACAATAACTCTTGCAGCAATTGCCACTACTTAAGGTGAATGTTTAAGCTTTTTGCTGTTGCTTCTGACGACTGTTATTGTTGTTGTTCTTGTCGTTCGTTATTTTCAAGTACGGATTTGCTTGAGTGGTTTTAAGTGCTGACACTGTAAACAACCAAACAGCCAAACTTCCAAGCCACCAACTAACCCATCCCCAGATGGAGTTGTTGCTGCTGCTGTTGCTGTAGCTGTCTGCTTATGTGGATGCAACATGTGTTTTTGCATTGTTATAATAACAGATTTTGTTTCCGACTCTTTTTGGGTTCCTGCACATGGACGTTCGTTCATTCGTTCTGCTACAAATCTCGGTGGAAGTGCAAAAACGCAAAAAAGACAACACCAGAGCAAATGTTTATTTCTTCAAACGTCTAAATTTTTAAGCGAATAGATTACGATTTGATAACCAACAGTGTGCTGTTACAACAACTACTTCAACAGCTACAATACCTTAGAATGGAGCAGAGCAGAGTGGTGGAACCAGAACCCAGCCCGAAGTCTGCTTCTGGCTGAGAGATCAGATGGAGATTTGCGGCTGTTTGGTTTATGGCATGATGGGTCATAAATACCAAAAGTAGTGAAACGGAAAAAGGTGTGTTTGCCAAAATGTATCTGAAAGGGGTTTTTGGACGAAAACAAAACGAAAATCCCTCTAAAGAGAACTCTCTTCCACTCTACGGTCGGCTGGCTCATTTGCATGGACAGACAGACGGACAGGGTGGACATAAAAATAAAAATTAATTAAATTGAAATTTCTTTTAGTGGACATTGTTTGAAATGAAATTTATTTTATGTCACAGAGAGGCTACACATAAAAAGCCGAATCGAGCAACATGTACGCAAACACACAAAACTAAATTTGACAATATACTTGCATGGGTGTGTAAGTGTGCATGTGTGCAGGGAAGAACTCCTTCTGGTCAGGGCCAAGATCAAGAGCAGCCACACACAATAACACAGGCTCACAAGCATACGCCAAAGTATTTGTTGGCTGATATCCTAATGCAACAAACGGCTGGTGGGATTTACATTTATGGCCAAAATGAACAGCATACAGGAACAGAAACAGCAATGGCAATGACTACAACAACAGCAGCAGCGGCAGGGTAATAATGGCAAAAAGCTGCTGCACGTACCTATACAGCTAACAACAACAACAACTTGCAATTGCAACAACAAGATTTGTAAGAACATCGACGGGGAAAAGAAACAAGCAATTCGGGAAACTGCTTGTTCCAAACGTCGCTGAACATGTTTCGGCTTTTAGCGGTTTCTTTGACATTGTGCCACAGCAACCAACAACACCAACAACAGCAACAAAATACGACAACGCGCCACGTTCTTCGTTAACAGAACACAACAAGCACCGGGAACATGCAGCCAACAACGTGCAACATATGTACAGACGAGCATACATACACACATACACTCACTCATTGCTAACAATACCATCAATTCCAATTGCAACAACATTGCCAACGAACAACACCAGCAACAACAACAAGAACGCCGACCGGCCGCCACCATTAACGATGAGGTGCTACAGATCTCATCATTGAATAATTGTAATTTAAAACTCAACATTCAACCGACACCAAATGATGCCAAATGATGCTGCCAATGATGTTGTTGATGATACCAAACCAACCAAGCAAACAACCAATAAACCAACAACAACAATCGCCTTAGCCATTCCAACAACCATTCAGTCCATCGACGACGGGACCAACGTCTAAAACAGAAAATACTCTTCCTCCTTTTCTCTCTCCCTCTCTCTTTGTGTGTTGTAGCATCAAAATCATTATTATTGCTACAAAATTTCAACATTTTTCCAAAATAAATAAAAATTAAACATCGCCAAGAAGCTAAGAACACACACACAAAAAGCAACGACAAAATATGTATAAAAATAAAATTTTATGTTTCGGTGTAAATTTTTAATTGAATTCCTCTCTTTGATTTTATGGCACAAAATGAAAGAAATTTTCATAAAACTCACCAAAAGCAAAACATTTCATGGAAATACCTTAAGACTGGTCATTAGGAAGCAATCGCTCGTCACACAGATCCAAAATAAATACTCTGCGAAATGTTGGAAGCGGACATGGGGCGGGACAGTGACTAGAATTGCCAAAATGATGATGTGATTGGCAATAAACAAAGAACAACAACAACAATTCCACTTAGAATGCTCTAAAAAATATTTGGTTGAGCTTATAAGATCGCTTGTATGAAAAGACAACCTCAAAGGAATCTACATATGTACTGTTTAACGACAATTTAGGTGAAGATTACAGACAAATTTGCATTGACTCCACTACAATTAGAAGATCTCTGCTTGAATAAATTTAGGTGTTTGCATCAGGCCTCGAAATCCAAGCATTTCTACCATCGAGCCGTAGTCGATCTCAATTGAACTATAACCCAGTAAGAATTGTAAAACTGTTGTAGGAAATTTAGTTTGTAGGCACTTAGTTTTTCTATACAAATTACAGAGAATACACGTTGACTTATGTTTGTATGTAAAATATATGAATGCCTGATTGTTTATGATATGTAGCCTTATATGTTCGACATGTTGCGAATAGTGTTAAGCCATTTGCCATTTTGTGGGCAATATGCCTACTATAACTATATGTACAAGGAACTATAGTCGGATCGCCCGGTTCATCTATTGTTCGAGGTAAGCCTCCAAAATACCCACCCATCATCCTACCTTCTACTTTTATCTTATGGGATCGGCCATCAAAAGCAGCAATTCTGAATATGCCTTTGCCTCCCAAATAAGTATTAGGATAATGGTTTAAATTTTTCGCCAAAATCAGACAAAAAGAAAACACTAATGGAACGCAATATTCACCTTCCAAGACCAACTCTCATATTAAACTGTTCAGCTTCAATATCTATCAGTGAAGGTGGTACATATTTTCTTATCTATCTCGAATTAAAAGAGAAAAAAACGAGCGAATTCATGTGTTCCACTTTAAAGTCTGTACGCTTCGCTATACAAATTCCTTAGCTTCTTCTTCTTGCCAAATAGTCCATATCTTAAAAGCATTTCCAAACCAATGTGAAATGTTTTGAAATAATTTGATTGCCAAACGCGCCAATTTGAAAATTGCTTTTAAAATCAACTAAAATGAACTTAATTGAAGTGAGCGCCGTAAGTTGACGACAAAGAGTTGCGGGGGGACGCGAACGACGACACCAATGAAAAACCTATAAAAATACTTAACGTTCGAAAAGAAATTGTTGCCTTGGCATTACAATCAAACTGCCACACTGAGATGTTGCAACCTAAGATGACATTCAATTTTACAGAAAATAACAACGACAGCAACAACTGGCAGCGCCAGTGTCAGCGACATAAGCTCATTTATGGAGTACGTTGTCATCGTACTCTTCATAAAAATACATAGATACAATTTCCAAGTAGCAGCGGCAACAGCAACTGAAACAGTAACATTAGTAACAACATTCAATTGCTACGAACGACAACAACAAACTACTGTTTGGAGCACACAAACGTGGATGGGAACCACGGGTGACGGATGGAGAGCTGCACATAGTTGCAGCCTAGCCAACGAGCAATCATGAATTTCAATCACAATAAGCGCAAAGTGCAGCCAACTTAATTGTTTTCTAATGGCAGACAATAATAGCATAATGTCGACGCCATCAAAACTCAACAACAGCAACGACAACAGCAACAGCAACAGTCACCATTACTATGGCATTAGCTGAAGCACTATGAGGTGGTAAACATCCCAAGAAGCCTACCTACAACAGCCTCTGCGGCAAACGATCTACGGGCCGCAAACTACATTCTCATTCAATGGCACATTAACCAACTTTGGCTACCGCATTTCGCGTTTCTCGTCTCGTTTCGTTTTCTTTCATTTCTTTTTCGGGGTGGGGGAAAAAATAAAGCAAATTTCACGTTCCGAACTAATACCGTCGCCGATGAACTCTTACTCTCAGGCCAGGAGTCGGCGATTTTCGGTGAATGTCTGCCGCTTTGGAAATAACAAACCAATAAGCTGTCGATGCCATAAATTGAGTTAGGCTAACAAACGATCCAGCCAACCATGTACTAAGTGAGCGAGTGAGTTGAGTATTTGTAAAAGTTTGTTTTGTTTGTTGCACCCTACAGTGAGTAGAGGGTAATTAGAGGTTTGTCAGTACTTCTGCAGCATATTGATAGAAAGTGCGAAATTTGTTTTGATGCCGTGAATTTTGCTCAGTAACCGCGTCGTTGTCAAGTATCTTCCACGACTTTTAATCTTTTTAGTATTACAATAAATGGGTATTCAATCAGGTTGATTACACTAAATAAAACGGAGGTTATTAGGTCCTTACGAGTCCTTTTCGTCCTTATTTCGAGAAATGTCTGAAAAAGACCTTAAAATTAGACTTTACAACATTTAAATGTTCTACAAAAATGTTGCTCATAAAATTATACTTAAACTGGAAACTTCACCGGTTCATAACAAAAAGTTTAACCTACGGCGAATTTGATCTCCCGGAATTTTATGTTTTTCATTCCGTAATTGAACTATTCCGCCTCCAAAAATTTATTGCACTGTCTTATGATTCTATAGATTGTTCTAGAATAGTATAAACTTTATATTTATATAGTTAAGATACTCGAGGAATGTGGGATGTTGAAAGATGTGTTGATTGACACCCAAGGTATTGCAGTTTTAAGACAAGTTGGTGGTAAATATATTTTTTTTTTCTATGTACAAACTATAATCAAGTATCTGCAAATAAAAACAATTTTAGAAGAATCACTTTTACAATTTTTAATGTGGCCACATTTTTTCAACAATCAACAATCCGGATTATAATACCGCCAGTGTTCAATACTGATCCAATAGAAACAAAGTTTGCTAGTACAGATAACAGGGTAAATATTATTCGTTGAAGCCGTCGTTTGTTTCTTCTTTAGTTTTGTTCATCATAGAACGCTGAACAATTGTTTACCTTTTTAATTCGCCAACCATGGGAAAAGTCTTCAGCGGCTGTTGTTGCAAATTCGTAAAAGATATTGTTGCAAATAGATTTTTGGTTTTTATTTGGTGGTCGTCATTGTGTGGAAACTTCATTTATGGCAAATATTTGGAACAAGTGCACTCATGCGCTTCTTTGAATATTCGAACTTTAACTGGCTGCTACTTATCCCCTTGGCCTGTTCTGCCTTTAGTCGAGGGAGTGAGGAGCATTCATTGAGGGCCATCACGAAAACCGTTCAACACATGAGAGCGGCGGCGGCCACCACCATTCAAAACAGCCACGATGCATGCATCCACATCCACATAGAGTGCAGTTCTTAAAACAAAAGCTTAGTTTACTTTCATACAAACATAACTTTCACTTGTATTGACGATATGCAAGATGATGATGATGGTGATGCTGCTGCAGCTGTTGTCGGTGCTGTTGCCGTGTTTGCTGCTGAAGAATCTTTATGTTTAGAAGTACCCAGCAGATACTGCCAGCCATGCAAGTCATCCATACATGCACATTAGACTTTCAATTGTTTTCCGACAACAACAACAAAATCTCCATTCATCGATACAATGTTAAATAGCCGAGAAGCAAGCAGCAAACACAGCAACAGCAACTAAATGTTTTCAACTTTAGAAAGTAACTTATTAGCTTTGATGTTAAAATGCCATACATACGAGCACAACAATTGGGAACAACAACACCGGCTAAAGCTCCCAAAAAAAAAAAAAACAAAACATTAAAATACAATTAACCCATGTTTAGTCATCCCGAACTACTCTAAATGTTTGGCCAGAACTGCCTTGCCATGGTTTGCCTTTCCCAGCTCGGTGGCATAATCAGCATTAATCTTTAAATTGAATTGGATTGAATTCGGTTTTGAGCTGCTTAACCCGTAAATATTTTAATGAAGGTGTTAGAAAGTAGTACAAACGTAGTGGTGGTGGTTGTGGCCATGGAAAGGGTTACACTTGCCACCACCACCATCGCGGCCAGCGCCACTCACACAACTGCTGCTGCTACAATGCCAGGCCACAAAAGTCACATTGGCGTTTGGTGTTTGGTTGCTGTGGTTTTCGGTCAACAGGTGTCTCTTCGTTCCCTCGTTTTATTTTATTGACATTATTAAATGATCACCATGATCGTA
The DNA here is from genome assembly GCA_964034835.1 of Muscina levida. Classification (NCBI taxonomy): domain Eukaryota; kingdom Metazoa; phylum Arthropoda; class Insecta; order Diptera; family Muscidae; genus Muscina; species Muscina levida. Next base: position 151,052,083 of record OZ035883.1, on the reverse strand, counting down.
TATCATCATGCAAAAATGATCATGTATTGAAGATTTGACTTATTAAAAAGGCTTTTTATTGTTAATAAGACAAGAAAGCAACTTTTCAAATTTGTTTTATTGCCCGACAAGTATCCAGCAGAGAATTTGATGAACGTTTCTTTTTACATTTTTGACAAGAATAGGCTTTTATGGGACAAACATTAAGGAGGCATTAAAAATAAGGTCAAGACATAAATGTGAAATACGAACACAACACAAAGGTGAACGCATAAGACAAGCTGTAAAAAATGGCTCATCAATGGTACACATAGAGGCACAAAGGCGTGACGACAAAATAAAATGTATATATAAAATACAATATGCAACTTCATTTTAGGAGTTGAGGTGATCAAATCATTAATTTATGTATACTATTTGCCGTTAAATCTACATGCATTGCACAGTGGTTTCCGGCACGCCTCTTTGAATAGCTGTTTACTAAGAACTAGAACGGGTCCAAGTGTATCAGAGTTTCAAATTTAAATATTTAAAGATGCGCTTAGTTTCGTCAATGGAATCTACGAATTTCCAAAAATAAAATTAAACATTCATTTAATGTTCTCTTAAGATCATTGGCAAATAGTGTAACCATGTGTATAATAAGTAGGGCGACAATTTTTCAGCACGAAAAAAAACGGTTTTCAGTACTTAAAAAGCATGAAAAACCCTTGAAATAAGCACGATAGATTATATATTCAGCATTTATTAATATTTTTATTTATTGAAAAACAAACAAAAAACAATTTCACAGCTATTAAAGAAGTAATAAAAAACCATAAGTAAATTAACAAAATTATTCAGTCGAATGTAATTGCAACGATTACAATCAAGCACTAAGTGCATTTTAAAATTTTCTAAACTGAAACTTTAACGCTGGTTTGTAAAAAATTTCCATATATAGAAAAAACACGTTCCATGTCACACGATGAAAACGGAGCGTATTTAAAAAGTTTTAATTCAGCAGTCGAATATTTTTCGATAAACGCACTTATTGCTTTGGAATTTTTAAAAATAATATCGTTGATTTTAGTAATTTTTTTAAATAATTTTTATCAGATTGTTTATCTACAGCATGTTGAATTGATTGTATCGTTTCTAAGCTTTCATCCAGTGGCAATCCGCGTGACTCAAGTATTGTGATGGCATGCCGGATGCATTATATGCGGATTTCATTAGAAAGGACCTCTTTGCTTTGTCGCAATGCTTCAGAATCATTTTCGTTAAACTCTTGAATGACTTCCCGTATGTCTTCCAAATAATTAGGATAATACTCCTCTCCTTCTAACCACGTTCAGCTTTAACATGCAATTAAATGACTACCTGTCATTTTATTATGAACCGCAAGGGATTGTGATATGTAAAAATTTTCAATTGGTAGAAAAATATTTTATCAAAATATATCAAAAGTTTAAATAAGAACAAAAACAGCATAAAAAAGCACAAACCTTTTAATAAGCAGCATCAGCAATATTCAGCATATGCTGAAAATTGGTCGCCCTAATAATAAGGTATCTTTTGAAAGCAGACAAATCTATTTAATTCTGAATTTAGATAAATCTCAATGCTAAATGCCAATTTAATGGCTGGATTATCTAGATGCAGTCTTACTTGAAGGGCCTGAAACGAGTTGTATTTTGTGAACATAATTATTTCAAACCAATCATTGCGACATTATAACCTTTGATATTTCTGAGGATAGGTATCTTACAGCCTCGCGAGGCCGGCAATAAATTTTTTTTCACACATACACGATCTACAATTCACACATACTCGGAATTTTGATTCAAAGCAGTTAGTCTCTGCTTGAGTTTTTTGAAAGTTACACCACACACGCTTGTTTGGCATTCAACACAAAAACAGACACAGATACAGACAGAGAAACAATGTTTAACGGGTATTGGGAGAGCATGAGAACACGATTGTTGGGAGAGCACAACATTTTCACCGTGAACAATTCGATAACGCTGACACTTTTTGTGCGACCACACACCAAAGCATTGTTTGCTTAGCTATGAATGAAATTATTTTTAAATGATCTACAAAAGTTTTAGGATATACAAATGTTAAAAAAAACACAGTAATAGTATTACGAGAATTTTTTCTAAAGGTTTGAAGGATCGGTGCACTGAAGGAATCTATTCGACATTTTAGTAGGAAATGCGTCACTTTTTAAGAACGTCCGACTATAGTTCGGCTGCAGGTTCTATATTTAAAGAAAATTATTGTTGTTCTTTCAATATTTTGATGTTATTTTTGATTTTAGACTAACGTCGTTGGTAATCATCAGGGTGATAAACATGGAGAGCAGCAAATATTACTTTCTGGCATCAGCTTCTGTAAACTGCTCACTTCTTGCAACTACATTTATTAAATCTATAAAAAACAGAATAATGCCTTCAATAGCCTACTTAGATTTGGGTTAATGCTAAACCAAATGTAAACTATATATTTATATTTAATACATTTAAGACTTTTCCATAATTCTGCTTACATTACCTAAATACATTTATAATGGATTTACATAGTATTGACTAAACTTTCTTTTATTTTTTAGCAGTACTTACGTTAATATGAATTCATAACGACGAATCTGTCGACGTGGTTATGTGAAAAGTGTTTAGCAAATATTTACTAAAAAGTTCTCACACATATCATTCATTCCAACCACTAAAATATTACCAAGTACATACCCACGAGTACATCTACCATTCTGCTATGCCACAAGACAAAAGGCTATGTGAAGTACAGACAACGCACAGTGTGCTGAAACATACCATTTGTTAGCTCTTCTATAAATTTCTGAACATAAAGGGAGATGTTGGTTAAGCGGCAATACAAACTGAATGATACGTACTCTATAACATCCGATTGTATGTTTCCGAACACTGTGTGTTCATATGTATATTACCAACCATAGACAAACCACAAAGCAAAGCTAAGATGTCAATGATTTGAAATGAGTGCCAGAAGATGACTTCAAATAGAGCTTTAACGTTGGTTAATAGTGAATGAGGTAGAAAAACGAATGTTTATTTTCACTAAATACTTTGAAAAACACTCGTACACAAAACAAAGTGAACGACCTTACCGCAGCCGATAGACACTTAGACGGGTCCACGGGACCACAGCATCACCCGTCCATCGGTTTCTTGCAACTCGAGTATATACATAGATGCGTAAGTTTTTAAAGTAAATACACTTTATTGAAGCGTTTAGCCTCAACACAACACCCAGAGATTTATAAAACAAATAAATAAAGCCAACGATTTTAGCTTCGAGTAGATCTACCAAGAAACATGCAGTCGAAGAGAGTGGATTTCGCCTTCTATAGTGATGTTAGTTGAATCGTTAAATGCTGTGTTTAATTGTGAAAATTCGTCAAATTTTCATCGGCCCACACACCATTAATATCAAATCAAACATTTACCACCACTGCTACAGACATAGGTAATGCAACAATTTCTACAAATCCGCCATTGATATACTTTAGAATCTATGAATTTGGTGGGGCAGGAAAGGAGATAGAGGGAGGGCCAGTGTGCCAACGAAATGAACTCTGCTTTGTAGTATTATTACTTTTGATACGTTTATTGTGGATGTGTTGCTGATACTATTGCCGTAACCAACGATATTGCTGCTGTTGCTGTTTTATAATCCTTTTTATGCGGTGTAAGTTTCGAGATACTTTTTGTGTGATAGACCTCGTTACGAAGCACATAAAACGCATAAAAGTGTGGAGGCTGGACCATGGTGGCTGTGGCTATGATCATTGTAATTATGGCGGTGTTTTGGTGGAAAAAGAATTTGCAGCTTGTAAAAAGATAAATAAAGGGAAGGTTGGGTAACGGTCAGATGTTGGAAAATTATGTTATTGTACTGGGAAATAATTTAACAGTTACTTGACTATATGATGCTGATCGTGGATATTGTGCTTTAGAATGCGGTGGTAAATTCATCAATGTTCCACAACCCCAAATCGAAAGCGGTGGGACATCTCTTAACGAGATATTATTTCGTTGTAGCTCTTTTATTCATTTAGGTTGTGAGGAAAACTTCTCCCCGTTATTCTTCTTCGTTAACAGAAAGAATGAGGAAAACAGAAGCATTCCCTGCTACCATAACATTAACAGCAACAACAGACACAGCCCCAGCTACGGCTGTAACGCTTCTACCAAAAGTTGCAGCATCAACCAACGACAACAACAACAACACTAAGCAGCACAATTGTAACAACAACAGCAACATCGCTCTGTTCATCTCTTGTGCAGTTTTCATATTTATTGTTATTATTGTAATAATTTTATTTTTTATGGAATTTTGATTAAATCACACTGGTTAACACGGCTGCAGAACTGGCCCCGTGCTCTCAGTTCACTTCATCTTCTACACGATTTTGTTGAGGCAAAAGCTTCTTCTTAGGCTTGCCAGCTTAACAACGAAGATGATAATGATGAGGACGACGACGACGATGTTGGTGATCATTAAAGGAAGGCAGCGGAGAAAAAGAAGTCGCAAAGAAGTACAACAGCCTCAGCTACATATTGACTTTGATGGTTTACAAGGGGCCGACGCGACGCCGCTTGTTGGTTTGTTTTGTTGTTGACGAAGCTGTGCACTGGGCTCTGCCGCACTCGGATGATTGGCTAGTGATGGTGAATTCATATGATTTTACAGTTGCCACTTAAAGTGATAATTTAGGTTTTCAAACTGCAACAGAATTAAAACGTGCTCTTGGGGCTACGTTTTTCCTTTTGTTCTGATCCCATCCACGCCGTAGATGGATCAAAAATCTCCATTGGATCAATTTGAAGAGTATAGTAGCATGCGTGCCAAAGAACTTGCACTGGGATTTCCAAGAAATTGGAAAACAAAGACCTGACCTTCAAGACATTACACAAACTCATGTGAATGTGAGAAAAGTGTTGTTGTATTTAACGTATAACCAATTAATTTATTTAATGAGTAAATTTTTCGTTAACAATTGTTGTAATGAGTCATGATGGTCTGTGTGATTATTATAGGCTTTTGGTTGATCCCCCCTACGAGTGTGCCCAGAACAAATGGAATATTCTAAAACCTGTGGTCATTTTGGAGATAAGAACCTTTTCTTCATTGTTACAATCAGCATAGCATCGAAGCAATATACATTAAAAAAAAAAGCATCACAATCGTGGCGTTTTTAGGCTCTATTGTATTTTGGAAGCGACCATCCGCCACTGCGTTGGAATGACGTGAACAAAACATTTCCAACTGAGTCTGAGATTCGCTTCAGCTTTGGTGAGAAGTAAATCAAAAACGATCATTCCTCATTTTTGACTTTTTCTTAATATAAAACAAATGCATCGCCAGTATACCACCGACATCAATGCAACAACTTGTCCATTGAATGGCAGCAAAAAGTTGTTGATATCGATGTTCATATCTAAGAGATGAAGAAAATTTCTCTTCCCTTCGCCTACCAGTTTTGTCTTATTAAGAAACACACTTGGCCCCGTCGCTTCTTTTTTGTGTGTGTACTCTAGTGTTCCAGAAAATGAAGGTGCTACCATGATGATGGCGATGGCATTGCTTGAGAGAGCTCTGCACCCAGTGATATCACCAGTGATATTCATAAATATCCGCAGTGGTACTCTGTGAGATCGTGATGATGGTGCTTGCTGGTGCCGGTTCCGATGCTTGGCATGCATTCAATCAATCAAAAATTACGACAGAAAACTGACATATAAATGAGATAACAAAAACAGTACCGTGTGTGTGTTATGTGTGTGTGTGTGTAGTCAATTCAACGACGAAAAAGAAGATCTATCAACTTTGAGCTCAATGTGTCCATTTTATATGAGTTTCGGAGTTCATTCGCCGTACTGCGCTATGAATGATGGACGTTTGTTCTGACTTTAACAAGTGCCTGGTATGGCTTGACTTTCGTCATTCTCTTTCTCTTGCTTGGTGTTTTTTTTTTTTTGTCTTTCTACCTCTACCTCTAAATGGCCAAATGCAACAACTACAGCGAGTGTTGCATTTTATTTCTTTTGATATGTATGTTGGAATTGAAATTGGCATCGAAATGAAACGGAGACCTCAATAAAAACGTAAATTTTTAGCGCTTTGCCATTGAAAGTTAGGCCTTGTTTGCTGATGTGTCTTCACAGTGGGTGAAATGTGATTATGGAAGCCAAAATTATTAAGTTTAGAACGATAAAAATTTAAATTATAATTAGTACTAGTGGGCCCGGCAATGCATAATTATGCAATAGCGAAAAAGGAAATTCAAATTATTTACTTTATATAACATATTTTACGGAAATGCCCAACACGACTAAGTGCTGACATATTTCATTTTTAAACATACTTTGGAAACGTTTCCTAAACCAGTTTGTTGGGCTTGCTTACTTTCCTCATGCACACTTATCACTTTTCGAAATTAAAAGGCTGTCTGTAAATATCTATTCTGTCGAGTACTATCTGCATACAAATATTGCCTTATAAAGCTCCAACAAAAAATTTCTTTCGCGCTAACCCTTTCGCCTAGCGAGTGAAAAAAAAACATTTCGTCTACATTCTTATATCTGATGTGCTACGTATTAAATGTTATCGTTGTACCCCCTTATCTAAAATTTATAATTGTTGTACCGAGTAATATATATAACATATCGTCGGCTAGCCTGCAAGTAGTGTCATGTGTAATTTTGGAATTTTTTTTTTATTGTGCCATTGTAAAGCTCTACTGGTCATACATAAGCCTACCAAGACGTTTTGCGATATCTTAATGGGTTTAGAAGATAGCAAAAAGTGCTATGTGTAACCCATATACGAAATATTCCTGCAATAGGTGTTATGTGTTTTTTATATGGGAATTATTATTTTTTTATAGTAAAGGTTATGCTAATATCGGATGGATGTACCTACCAAAATAAAAATAAGGTACTGTGTAGCGCTTTAGCAAACCTTTCCGTAGCTACTGGACAAGAGTTGGAGCAAATTATATTAGAAAGAGGCCATACAACGATGGAAGTCGACAGTGTCCATTCAACGTTAGAAAATTTATTACAGCTCCAATATATTCGCCACTATATTAGTCGCATGAGACAGGCAAGACCAACACATCCATACACAGTAAACTACTTAGAATATACTTTTTTTAAGGATTACGAACACGTTCCTGGCAACTTTACCTCAATCAGACCTGGTGAACGTGTAGGTGATGCAAAAGTAAACAACATCCGTGAATTGCTTTTTAAAGACAAAGAAGTTTATTTCAAGCTGCGCCACACCGATAATTGGGAATTGATGAGCCAAAAAAAGCGAACAAGGGTACTTAAAATAAATGAACCAAAAAACGTATATGAATCTCCATTAAAAATTGATGAATCCAAATACAAGAGCCTCAAGTGATTAAAGCAATATATGCACAAAGATTACCACTCCTTTTATGATAATCTTCAACGTTAAAAATGTATTTGTTTAAGCTTTCTTTGTTTAATTACCTAAGTTTCTATTTTTTTTTAATAAAATGTTAATGAATTTCATCTAACATATTGTACCACCAATTTTGCTAGCGTTAGACGTCTTTTAAATGCAAAAATACTTAAATATAATAAAATAAAAAATCTAAACAAAAAGTGTTATGTGTACGAATTCATATGAATATATTTTAAAAAAAGTTCCTACAAAAAGTGTTATGTGTAGTTTTTCTTAAAAAACCTATAGCACTCCGTAACAGAGATCAATATCGGATATCTTTTAATGCAGTACTCTGGTGTTTGTGGTAGACATTCAGTTAAGCCTATGGTTAAATAAAAATATCTTTAATGGACAAAATAAATCAGTTTTTTGCCTCTCCTGAAAACCTGTTCAAAAACACATAACACTACTTGCAGGCTAGCCGACGATATATATTTTGTAATTTTGTCATTTTGCCTCTCTAGGATTAAATTACAGTTTTGCCACGCCTCCTCCGGCAACTAATTGAAAATAAAAATTTTGTCTGCAAATTTGAACCCGAAGTGCCGAGTACTATCTATGTACCAAATTTTATTAATCTAGCCCATTTATAAAAATATTTTCCATATAGAAAATTCAAGAGCTAAATCTGTAAAAAAAAATTAATTTTTAAAGCGTTTTAAAGGACTTTTAGATATATTAAAAAAGTGGGAGTAGAAATGGGCGTGGCCAAATTTTTTTTATATAAAAACCATTCTCGGCCTTTTACGAACATTGTGACAAAAAATAAGTCGAATCGATCCATGCGTTCTCAAGTGATGGCCTTACCAACGAACAACAATCCATTGTTATATATAAGATAAAAAAAAAACAAAATTGTAGTTAAGGGTCTATCGAGTTGTAAAAGTTCCAAAGCATCTCATTCAAGGCTAGCTATATTCTATTAACTAACTCGAAAATTCAAAAGCGAAGTGTTACAAGTGCTTAAATGTTCAAAACCACTGCAAACGATATTATTGAGTAAAGCGACTTATAGATATAAACGCTGTTAATATACAGTTATTGATTATCAATTACATACTAACATCTTACTACTAGTGGATTTTATGCGGAAAGTATGTAACGGGTAAACTCAAAAACCTCTGAACGGTTTGGGGTAATTCTTTTTCGAAACATCACAATTTGTCTTAGAAACCAAATAAATATGATATTTTATAATTATTGATTTGCAAACATAATTTGTATCACTTTTTTAGTTTAATATTAATATAAAACATCGACATCAACATCATTCAATTCAATCATTTAAAATGCTTATTGAGAGCCATATATGACCCTGATAAAAATACAAAATCTATTTAAGCGGTTGCTTGTAAAAGCTCTTCAAATCAGATGCAAAGGATCATATCTACAAACATATCAAATCTGCTCCGTTTATCGCCCACTGTTCCCCACCATCGTCTCTTTATTATTTAATTGATGAGAATGGAAATGGGAAAGAAGGAAGAAAAAGAATTCATCATTTTTGTGATATTGCTATTGTTGTTGCAGTTGGTGTTGTTGTCGCCGCTGACTGTTTAAATTAGTTTGAAATTGTTTATTATAAATAAATAAATACATAAATGTGTGTATGTGCGTATTTATGCACTTTATTACGACAGAACAACATTCGCGTTTTCTTAAGGGCTCCTTAAGTATCATTTCATGTACACTGAAATTGTTTGGGAGCTCACTTGCTCACTCACTTGCTCGCACACTGAGTAACATAGCCACCAAGTGACTGACTGCCATCGAAGAATGTTTGTCTGTCTGTCTGCAGTGTGTGTTGTTTTGTATTTTCTGTTTTTATGAAGAGCGACATTCATAAAACGTGTCTTGACGTTTATTTTCTTTGTAATTGATACTTTGTTTGATTGTTTCTCGGCGTGTCCGTCTTGTTGGTTCTACACCATTGTCGCCTTCTTTCTTGTAAATACAAACTCAACGATGAATTCGGTCTGTCTGTCTGCCTGGTCTCTACCAAAATCCAAATTTTAATGCGTAGCAATTAAATTTGTTGTTACTTTCTGTTTCAAATCCAATCAAAATAAATACATTCGAAGGAACCATTGACAGTTAATGATCACTTAAATTGAAGTATAGCATTCGTATGATTAACAAATGTCAAATGGATTTAATCATTATCACAAAGGGGAGTCAGTCATGGTATCCATCACTGCAAGACGAAAGAAGGAAGATTGATTCACTTGTATCAAAAGAATTTGTTGATATTAAACAACTAATGTGGGAAGCAGTTCTCTGGGGAATAGAACTGCTTGTGATAAGAGCTGGGAGTGGATTTCCACAATTTGGAATAATGGGAATTAAAACATTCAAAATTTGACAACATTAGTGATAATACATTTAATCTGTAGTTTGAGAATGAAACAAGTACGGGATAATTCAATTACAATCAATTGTGCGACTCAAAATGACTTTTGGTTCTTCGCTGAGAACACATATATTGCATGATATTCTTTAGATGTGAAAAAGTTCAAAATTTCGGAAAGATCCTAAACCATGTCAAATTGAAAATAAAAAACAAGAAAAAACTGTAAATAAATACATATATTTGAATTTACAGAGCTGTTTCCTCTGGGTTGATATCTACTTATTTATTTATCCATAAAACGTTTTCGAAATAACTGAAAATTCTTCTATCCAAAGTTTTTAGACATATTTTATATATTCTAATCAGCACATATTTGATTGCCCGCTGTATATTTGAGATCACGACAGTGGTAACGTAGTGCTCTTACTTAGAAAGTCACCACAAATGCTCTCATTTCAATTGGGACAATTCCAAAATTGTTTCTCTTTTATAAGAACACTTATGAACAGTAAGTCTACCCATATCATTCTTCTGTATTATAGATTCTTAGTATTTACAAATTCAAACCATTCAAATGTAATTTAAATTATTTAAATCTGTTTCAATAATTGGCCACACATAAAACGTACACATACTCTTATTCAACCTTGAAATTCCTATCGTAAACAGCAACTTTGTTACAAACGATTCGAAACACATTCCCCAATGTACATGACAACGTGAGTATAGTTGTGGTAATTCATTCACCCATCACACAAAAATAAAACAACACCAAACGACAATAGTTTCAGGGTTCGTTTGTTATTATTCTGTCAACATTTTGTTAAATTAGTTTCTTACCACCAAACTGATCCACTAAATCAACAAATTTTATTGTTATTACTTGCACTTCATTGTGTCAAAAAACAGAGTGGAGCGGATCGCAGACGATGTAAACAAATCATGTACCGCGAGACTTGGGCTACACCCAGCACCCCCACTTGATACCCCACACCCCATCCATACACAAAATCGTCAATTTTGCTTTCTTTTGGTTGTGTGTTATTGTAGTTGTCGATGTTGTTTTCTTTAGGTTTATATTTTTTATGTTGTGTTGTTATTAAAGACCTGTAAGAAAGTTGCATCTCTTACACACACACACACATGCACTCTTTGTACATCAGAGTAAAGGAAAACATTAGTTTGTATGCTCATCCGACCATACACAGATTGTGATATTTGTATGAACACAACCTCACACACCTCGGCAGACAGTGGGTAACATACATACAAACTTCCATTCATACATATCAGACTCTCACACGGACGAATACATTTAAGAATCCAAGTGAAAAATTAACAAACATCTGATGTTTTGTGAATAAACAACTAAGAAAACTGATTTTTAATGTATACAAAATAATAAGTACCCCACATTCATATGGGGATCGAGGAAATGTACAATTGTACAAATGCTGTGGGACCACAAGAAAATAATAATACAAAATGAACAGAACCACCTTACACTGGGAGTCAAAAAAGAGTAAATGAGGCTTTGAAAGGAAAATTTAAAATAGGCATTACGGTGAATAAAGTGTTGCTGAAAATATAAATTTTGACTAAGTTTCTTTTTCTTAATTTAAATTTAGAAATAAATGTTTAGACATTTTTAAAATTCAACTCATACTTTAGGGTCTAAGTACAATATTCCATACTGGGTCCAAACCATTCGATATAAATAAAAATGAATTGCTGTGCATAGGTAAGGGCATCACTTGAGGACGCCAGGATCGTTTTGACTATTTTTTTTTCTATTTGTAAATACCAGAAAATTTAGTTCTTATATTTACCATTTCCTGCCAGTCGAGTGGGGCAAATTCACTGTCATGCTGTCAAATTGTTTCTCTGTCTATACTTGTGTATCCTTTTGTGCTGAATGTGAAACAAGCGTGTGTGGCGTTGCTTCATAACACTTAAGCAGAGACCGACTGTTTTTAATCAAACAAAACATTTGAGAAAAAAGCAATAACTGCTGATCTAAAATATGAACGAGAGGTACTTAAAAAAAACGACAAACTACATAACATTATTAGTCTGTGGTTGCAACATTACAATGAACTTATTAGCGGTACATTTCATCAACTCAGTGCAGTTAATCAGTTAAATTTTGTCTGTTACTGTCAACACTACAAACTGCATAATGATTAGGAGCTGCGCCCGAACGTTGAAGCGGGAGGGATACTCTGTTTTTCATTCATACATTTTTTGTTTTGTTTCACTTTTTTATTTGTCAAGGGCCTAAAGTGATGTTTCGCGCAGCAAAGTTTTGGACTTGAACCCGTTTCTTTTTCAGACATCTAAGGTTCTGTTTATTCCTACCACTTGGCAATCGTTGTGGCGGCATAAATTACCAAAGTTGTTGGCCATTGCTATAGTAGTGGCTGTAGTTGATGCGCTGCTGCTTTTGTTTTTGTTGCTGTTTATTTGTGTGATGGTCGTTAATTTGTTTTCTTATGAGGTACTTTATTATAAACCTCTAAAAAAAAATAATAATAACGATAGTCCAGTCCAGCCCAGAATGAATGGCAGAACGTCGAGGTAATGTACATAGGTACAGCTAAGTATGTACGTGTAAATGTTCTGTTGTTTCTTTTGGGATGACGACTGCTCTTTTGCTTTCAACTCTGGGCTCAACTTTAGTTTGGTCTGGCTTGGTCGAGACAGCTCCTCCGCCGTGAATGAGTTGCGACGGATAACGAGCTACTCCAGCTCCAAACGGTTGAATGGCATAATTTGTTTATCTTTTATTGTTTGTTTACTACGTGTGTTTATCGGGGTGGGGGTGATAGAGTCGAAGAGTTGGTTGGTGTGTTGTTTGTTTGTATATTTTTTTGGCCATTTGTTGTGATTTAACATTCAATTCATTTTCGTTAAACTGTGTTTGTTTTATTTGTTGCTTTGGTGTTCCAAATCTTCTATTCATTCGTTTAATTTCATTTTAAATGTGTTCTGATGCTGTGGCTCCATAATCATCTTCAACGGTGACGGTCACTATGTCTGTCTATGTGCTCGTTCGTCTCATCGTTCAACAGATATGAAATTCACAATTTCTCACCTTTATGCTTTGTTGAATACATGGCCCAATACGGCCGCCGACCATCCGTCTCTTTGGTCATCATTATTTTCCACTTCAGATCCAGAAGAGGCGGCGTAAAGTTTGTGTGTTACATATGTTTTGTTGGCCTGCCAGCTGCCGATAAATGGATGAGGCGTGTTGTGTTAGGAAACTAAACATTTTGATGGCTTTTCTTGCGCTCGGGCTCTTATCTCAGCTGTGAATATGGAAAAGCTTTCTAAATGAAAACTAAAAAAACGTTCTTCTGTCGAACTGCCAGGTCTTCAGTTGAGCTATCGTGTCAGTTTTAAATCATTGTAAATGCTGGCTAGGACGTCTCAAACGATGTTGAGTGTGTTCGTTGTTGTTGATGTTGCGGGCTTCATAACACGTTAAACATTGGAAACATTTAAAACGTGATCCTAAAAATGATTTTTTACCATTTTTCATGTTTAGAATTTGTGGATTTTTTTTCCAAAAAAAAACTGTTTCTGGCCTTTCTTTACACTAAACTCCCTTTTTACCGCCGCCGCCTTGCTTCGTTGCATCCTGCGGACCTCCAGTTCGGGCACTCACGCCGAATGCCATAAAGTGGTTATTGTTGGCTTTGTTTTGGGCTGCCTCCTAACAAGACATGTAGGGGGAAAATAAGGTCACGTAAAGCTATGTGATGATGGTGTCTTGGAAGAAGTTAAGAAAACAGAAATAGAATCCAAAACAAAAAACCCAAGAACATTTATAACATTCACATCATCAATAGCAGCACAAACGGCAATTGGTTAGGCTGGTAACATGGCTAGCTAGTCAGTCAACCAGCCAGTCAGCCAGCCAGCCCATCACTTGGCAGTTTAACTATCCATCTTTTCAATCGAGGCAGCCCGCGATCTAGCCAACCAGCCAGCCAGCAAACCATCCATCCATCCATTTGGGCGCTTGGCCATTTCTTGTGGTAACGAGCAGAACAAATGCAACAACCTTAACTCACGGAGATGAAAAACGTCCTAAACAGCTCAAGAACTAACCGTAACTGAGGTGATGTTAATGATTTTGCATTTATGGCAGTCGCTGGTCTTATTTTTCTTATTCCTGGCGTTGTTGTTGCAAGTGTTTGCCAGAGCTGTTGCTGTTGCTGTTCTTGCTGCTGTTGTTTGTTGTAAAATCTGACTAGAGTGTTTATAATTTTTGCCAATTTTGTTTATTTTTTTTGCATATTTCAACGCGCCTTCCTAGGCATGACTGTCGTGCTTTCGACAAATCTTTGATCTGTAATGTTCCTTATTTTGGTTACTTTTTTTTTAACAATATTGGTTTATTTTTTTGTTGGCTCATACCCGGAAGTATTTGGAGGTTACTTAAAATAGTTTGTGAATAATTTTTTTTCTTCCTTGCGACGAATGTTTCCCAAAAAATTTGCCTCACTTAATCACAGAGTAATCTATAACATAGTTGTTGCTCTTCCTCCTCCAACTTCATCATTAGTATCTGGGGTTTCTTTATCTTTCATGTCGGGATATAGTTCTTGTGAACTATTTAACTTTAAGACTTGTAATTTGGCTATAATAATGTTTTTGTTGCCGTTCTTGTTTTTGTTGTTGGGCCTGTCGTTAGTAATTGTGTTTATAACCGTTTTAGCAATTAGTGCCGTCTTAAACGTTAATGTTCCATAAACATGCAACTTTGCATTAGCTGAAAGCTTCATAATGAGTAATCACACATGCGGTGGATGTGTATGGGAGCAAAGTAGGGGTTTGCAAGTCGTTGTTTTCCCCAAACAATGCTCCAATTTTTTTTTTGTGGATAATATTCCGTTTGTTAAAAGACAAAGACAATGTCAGGCAACAAAGTAGTGGAAAGACTTTTTATTGTAACTTTTGCTGTGTAAGCTTAAATCTGAATGGGGACAAGACGGGAATGGGAAGAAATTACATTTAGCAGTTAAGTAAAGCCAGATACGTATGTATATTAAATGATATTGCGAAACAAACTGCAGTACGCGTTTTTGTTTTACCTGGAATTATTTATTTTCTATTACCTCAGATATATCCAATCAAATATTTATTTATATGACAGTGAGTCGTAACAATGTCAGCATCAGTTCCGTGTAACCTTATCGGTGACATGGAATTTGGATAAGTCAAATTAACGAATTCATTGTAGTATAGCGATACATATCGCAGCAACTTTTGTAAACCTCTTTTAACTGAAGTTTGTTCGTCTTTTTCGTCAAATCGTAATAAGGTATCGCTGTGATTTGACAAAATTAATTCTATCAATAAATTCAAGAATTTGGCTTCGAATCGCTTCCGCATCCATCGTATTCTCCAGATCTGGCTCCCAGTGACTAGTTTCTGTTCTCAGATCTCAAAAGAATGCTCGCTGGGAAGTAATGTTTGTCGAATGAAGAGCCGATCGCCGAAACTGAGGCCTATTTTGAAGCAAAGGACAAATCGTACTACAAAAATGGTATATAAAATTTGAAGGGTTAGGACAATAAGTAAAAAAAACGAATTTTGCCAAAAAAAAAAATGTGTTTTGCCGGGGACTTTTCAATCTCCCTGTTAGTTCTTCTT
Organism: Muscina levida; assembly: GCA_964034835.1. Classification (NCBI taxonomy): domain Eukaryota; kingdom Metazoa; phylum Arthropoda; class Insecta; order Diptera; family Muscidae; genus Muscina; species Muscina levida. Next base: position 151,036,587 of record OZ035883.1, on the reverse strand, counting down.
TGCCACTTAAGAAGGGTTTTCCCAGGGTCCTTCTGCAAAGGGCTGAGCAGTCACTTATAATATGGTCGGTAGAATGGTTCACTGCTGCTATTATCGCAGTAGATGCCCACGCTTTTCGTTGCGAATCTCGTTCTGTTTGCGTGTCTATCTATGGCAGACCGTTAGAAAGGTAATAATATTCCTAGCCTGGTCCATTTTGAGATTTATTTCGATGTACGTTTCGGCCTTATCTTCATGGCTTACCTACAGGATTCCTCCGTCTACCATCTGTCGTTTGCTGTTCGCCACGTTAGACTTCCGATAGTGTTTTACAGATGGGCGAAGCTCTTCGTGTTTCCAGCAGGGCTATGCCGCTGTGACGAGGTGTCCACGTGACCAGAACTCTGTTGTTATTGGATATCTCATAGAGAGATGTCCGAAAGGCCCTAATCACTTCGGATTTGGTGTTGTTTGACTTTACCGGCACCTGACCGTGAACATGAGCATATTCCCTATAATACATTCCCCACTTTAATCCCGTAGGCGCTGCAGAAGTCTGAAATCATTAATCTTATACTCAGGCTTAGATCCGCGGAGTAGATACCGTAGCTGACCTTGTCATCTAGTTTGGACACATCAGTAAATATGTTAAGTGGTCCTTATACAGCGTTTTAGTCATCTGTCTACTACCTTCTGGAGGCAGGATTTCGTAAAGGATGAGCGATTCCGTGCAATAAGCATGTTGTGAGTTTCAAGAGAGTTTTTGATTTGGTTCAGGATCCTTGAGTGTCCGATAGCCAGTTTTCTATCGCGTTTAGCCGTATGGATCGTAACTATTGATTGTCGTAAATTCGATACAATACAATTAAAAATTATCCACAACATCTTCCGACAAATTGTCTTGAGAAATCTTCCTCTTTTCGTTTGCCCTAGTAACTGAACATGACCATTACTCCATTGTCTCTCGAACCCTTTTTCACAGTCACCGGTCCATTGGTTTAAATACATTTGTTTATAGTTAAAAACTATAATAGAAGGATCTAATATTTTCTTATTTTCTCAGATATCCTACCATCCATCCAGTTTTCTTGTATTCCAACTAAGAATGCAATTTTCCTAATACCCAGAGGATAAGAAACTGCAACACAAGGCTTGAGAGACAGAAATGAAAGAAGGATAAATTGCTTTGATGCAAACTGAGCAAAATTTCAATGCCTAAATACGAATTTTGGCTGTTTGTTGTACAATTGTACAATTGTTGTTGAATAAAATCAACACAGGAACAACAACAACAACGGCCAGAAAGGATAAAAAAGAAAAAATTCCATTTCGAGGAGAAGAAAATCGCATAGTACAATAGTAAAGAAATCTTTTTCTGAATAAGAAAAATATGTTAAAACTCAAAGCAATTGTAAGCCATGTTGCAAAGCGGCCAACTAAAGCCGAGAAAAGGTAATTTCTCTCCTTAGTCCTTAGAGTTGGGCTACTGAAACAGGAGGCATCTGTCTAGTCCTTTTGTTGCAAGCAACAACGGCAACAGCAACAAAGGCCACACTATCGACAATGCAGCAGAGTGTGTAACATTTAACAAACGTTCTATGCGAGTTCTTCTTTCCCATTGTCCTTAAGCAAAAAGCAACAACATCAGCGAGAAAACTCCTTATAAACGTTTTTGTTACCTTTTTCTATTCATTCGTGGCATGGTTCAGACAGCACTACACACATACACAGATACATCTTGGTCTTACTTCCTAAAGAAATTCATGTTTGATTAATTTACTCAATATTTTTTTGTGAATGCATTCAGTCGCAAGAAGTCACAGCATAATAGCATCCTGCAGGATGACTTTGCCATTGCTGCCTGCTCAATACAAATGCCACAATTTGTCCAATTGTTATGATGAATTGTTTGTTTGGTAAACATTTCGGAATTCGTTCCAATCTAAATTGAAAAAGACTAGGGGATGGATGGGAATCAATATTTCATTCCTTCAGTGGCCATTCAATGGGTTCAAAGGTGATGCATAAGAGTATTTAAGCGATTTATTGGAAAATTGGTAGGTATATGTGGATAATTTGAGGGGAGGACAAGGGATTATTATTTGACGGAATTGCATGAAATTTTGTTTCTTTGTTTAAGATGAAATTATGCGTAACGACAGACTGATTGCCTAAGGAATCATAGGGTATTGTAAAAAGTTCATAAAATAATCTTGGCACAAATGGTGTCGCAAAGTAATGAATAATTATACAATAGAATAGGAAAAAGAATAGGAAAGAACAAGTTGTTTGTTTTTCGAAGTAGTGACAGAAGAAAACTGCTATAGTTTACCTATTAAATGAATAACCGAGTGGGACAAAAAATGATGGGGGCAATACAATTTTGTGCTAGTGCATTGATTTATTGATTCTGGCTTAAACTGTGCTTATGGTGGTGATTCTGCCTTATTATCGTTCAATCTGCAGCATTATTAATGTAGCCCATAGACAAACTACTAACATATGCCTTTCTGTTTCCAAGTTTTCGTATCACTATATTATTTTTAACAAAATCCGAAATATGTAAATATTAGTATTACAAGCTGCTACTCTGCTGCAATTCTGAGTACATGACATGATAAATCAATCATACTTATACATAATCCTTATTATCTACTTATCCGAAACTCCCTAGTGCCATAACGTTTCACATTAATTTGTATAATTTACCCGCAACGCCTTCCATTATTTCCTTTCCTGGAAAGTATAAAAATCAATTTATATAAATAGTCTGAGAGACAGCAACAATTGTCTTATTTGTACTGCCACAAATTTATGACGCACCAACTCCAACTCGTTGGACACTGCAATGCTCTAGCAAAGAACAAAAAAACAGCAACAACAACTATAGCAGCTACTGCTACCATACATACAAAGAAAAAGGCCTGTGATTAATGCCAGGTCACGCCCAACGATAAAAACACAACATTTTGCAAAAATATTTATGTTTCGCCTGAAAAGCAAACATCATTAGAAAACAATAAAAGACACACGCACACAGAAAACATAATAAACAAACATAGAGCAAAGTAAAGGAACCAAATGAAATTCAATCAATGCCCTTCCCGAGAACAACCAAAAGGATGCCTAAAATGTTTCCCATGATTTCGAAACGCAACAACTACGAAGACACATTCTGACACAACGTGACAGTTCTCAATACCAAACGAATTATTCAAATTCATACCCTCTCCTCACTTGCGTATTCTACGTGTGCTTGGTTGTTTTCTTTAGATCCTTTAGCAGCAGCAGTCGAAAAAGGTAAAGGATAAAGATATTTTCAGAGGCAGTCTAAAGGCTGAGCGTTAATCCTAAATAACCCAACAACTAGATGGAAAACGAACTAGATAACCACAAAATGAAAAAATAACAACAAAAAAAGAGCACAATTCATTCATTGTATCGGTAAACTCTCACATCGACCACATAACATAAAACATATGTATATCTATAAAAAATACTTTATATTATAAATACATATAAACGTAGAATGTGTATAGTGGCACAGGGGGACAAGCAATCGCGAAACGCGACGACTACGAGACACTCTGCATTTATGTAACTTACAATGACGGGATAAAATTTCTAAATTATTATTAATACTGTGCGGGCAAAATAAAAACCTTTGAGGAATTAAAGCCCTAGGAAAGGATATAAAAATCCCGTGAGGTGGTCTGTACCCCTAGGCCGAACTTTTATATAGACCGGTAAAGTTTTTTTTTTTTTTTTGAATATTTTTGATACCAGATGTTTTCAATGAAATTGAGGGAGAATTTTTTTTGACATTTTAACTCTTTTTCTCGACTCCTTACGTGTTTTTATCGTTCTTTTCAAGAAACGTCAGAAAAGAACCTTTAAATGGGACTTTACAATATTGAAATGTTCTACAAATATGTTGCTTAGAACATTTTACTTGGGGTGCGCTAAGACCAAAAATCGATATATCCAAATATTACTAATCAGTTTGTATCTTTTCAACGCACTGTGCGAACAACGACCCAAAGTATACAGCGCTTCTTCGATATCAGATGTCTTCAATAAAATTTAACGAAATTTTTTTTTTTTTTTGTGAATCATTTTACCTCTTTATCTCGACTTCCAAAGTGTCGTTTTCGTCCTTATTTCAAGAAAAGTCAGAAAATTACCTCAAAATGAGACTATACAACACTCAAATATTCTATAAAAATATTGCTTAGTCAGAGTATCTATGTTTCTTAATGTTGTAGTGTATTTTCGATTTCAGAAGTTTTCAATGATACTTTGTCGTAAATTTTTTCAGGAATTCGGAAATAATGTTAAAGAGTTGAGCCAAGTCCAAAAAGTACGCTCAGATACAATATAATGTTGTTTGGTTTCGAAACGATACAACCCGTCATATGTTAATTTACCTTAGTGATATAATTTATTATCACATAAAAAACAATCAAATCAATGTAACAATTAGTATCAATCAGACCTAAGGACCACTAATTACTATCATATTTCTGTTCACTAGATATACGATTTATCACACCAGCCGCTAACACATGTCCATAGCCATGTCCGTTATGCCATCAATAGTGACCCCATCATTCATTCAATGTTCGATGTCATGTGATGTTATACAATTTACCCAATATCATTTTGGTCACCCTGGGAAAGGTGATGAAAAGGTGTTCGGCAATGGACGGCTCAAATGGAATTTCTTCTGAGCATCGAATAAATTGAATTTGTTACAATGGCGAAATACAAATACTCAATAATAGTAACAGCAGCGGCAGCAGTACAAAGGATATCCAATGTTATGCTATAAGTGCCATAAACTCAGCTGAAGGAAATTGTATGAATAATAACAACAACAACAGAACAACAATAGTCATCGTTTTCTTCATTTTTATTTTTTTATTCATCATCTCAAAAAGGTAAATAATCCTGAAAATAATATACACACATGGACGAAATAAACGAAATTATAAAAAACGCCAGCAAGTAAACAAAGCATGGCAGCAAATGTTACAAACAAGTTGTCGATGTAAATCCTAAGGATATGCCAGCTATCCGTGTGTACGTATGTGTGTAAATATTTCTTGTAGTGAGTTAGTATAATACTCTTGGACTGACAGTTGGAATGTCGACATGCGCTAGTGTGAGTGTGTGTAAGTACAGTGAAGCCATTTCAAGGCGTAAGTGTGTCTATGTATCTGAGTATTGTCGAATCCTGCGGAACGTTTGAATCAACAGGATGTCGATGCTTAAGACTAACGAAAGAAACAAGAAAATGAATTTAATGCAACAAATCTAACCTAATGTAACAGAAAACAGTTACAAATGTTCGCACACGTCGAACCGACGACTGCCAAATAAAAAAAATACATTTATTCCTTCTTAAAACCAATCAAGCAGCCACCACCAACCAATACAAACACCAACCGCATGAAGAATTCTTTTTAGAACGATGCGAGTTTTTTATGCTTTCTGTAGCGGCAATGTTACAATTGAACACGACACATCACACAAAACAAAGTCTTCTAAATAAATGTAAAACTAAAAAACGAAACGAAAACCGTGACTCGGCAGTGTTTTGGTTTCGAACCAATACTGCTGGGCGTAAGGACACAGAAACAAATGAAACAGCCAGGATCTGCAACATATGCAGACTTTGCCAAAATACGAAAAAAAAATTACGAAAGATGTTGGGAGAAATGAAAAAACAAAACTGCTAGACTGGCAAATCCTTAAGGATAATAGTAAGTGAAAAGTAAATCCTCTAAAAATTAGCTGTGCAGACACACTCACACATATAAAATTCTCTAAAAAAAAGAGGCATGCAAGAGCACACACCAGTGTGTGTGTGAGTGTGTGCAAATCCTGGTTTATCATTGCGAGTGTGAGGAATATGTCTGAGTTCAAAGTTTATTGCTTTTTGGTGTTTTTCGTTTCTTTACTTTTGCGTCTGCTTCATAAAGGTGACATTTAAATAAATTCCTCTTTGACACCAAATATGTACATGTATACATCTCAAATGGTTGTGTTGGTGTGTGTGTGTGTGTGAGTGTACTACACATGAAACTAATTAAAATTAATGTTTCAACGACTGTCAGTGTTTTTTTGCTTGTATTTGTTATCCTGTTGTTAATTTCAGTTCCAATAATGAATATAGATGTCTTATTTGCCCAGGCAATGACACAAACGAGACTTGGCAGTAAATTAAAGAAATGCAAATTAAATTTCTTGGAAAACCAATGTCAATAGTATGATAAACATTAAGTTAAAAACTATTGAATGACATTAGCGATAGATAAAACAGTGAATTTGTCATGTCTTAAAAGATTCCATCAGTCGCTATCGTTGATCCTGATACCATATGGCACCATATTAAATACGACTGTTATAAAAAATTAACCACCTGTATGGGTAATATATGTAACGGGTAAACTCAAAAACTACTGAAACGATTTAAACAATTCTTATTTTCAAACAAAACAACTCCACTAATAAACAGGGTGGAGTATTTGAATTTTTGTAATTGTATTGGTTGGGGCAGGTCGCGGCATGATGGTTGGAACACGCGACTATCATGCGAGAGATCCCTAGTTCAACTCCTGTGTCAGTCATCCACATTTTTTGTCATCGCCAGCGCCCTCTATGTTGTCAGCAGCAACTTTGCAGTATAGTGGCGACTTAATCGGCACGTTTATTAAAAACTTCTCAAAGACCTGATGTTCGCAGAATTTGCTTTGTATTAATGTCAAACCATATTGTCTTCTTTCGGTTATCGTTGACATAAGACTTACCTTGAACACAAGAGCTGAAAAAGAAGAGAAAAGGTACGTAAGTCATTTGATGATCCACAAATATATTAAGGTAGCATTTAATGCTCCTAAGCTGTAAGAAACTCTTTAAAATTTTGAAGTTATAATAAGAAATTTTTATAAAATTATATAACATTGCTTAGAACCCCACATGATTATTTTAAGTTATGCCCGGGCACGGACACAACATTATGAAGCGGTGAAAATGTTGTGCTCTCTTAGCAATCGTACTCTCAGGCTATTACAACAATCGTTGAACGTTGTGTCTCTGTCTGTACTTGTCTGTATTTGTGTTGAATGCGAAAAAAGAGTGTGTGGCGTTGCTTTCATAACATTCGAGCAGATACTGAGTTGTTTTGAATCAAACAAAACTTTCGAATATGTGTGAATGATCACTGATTAAAGGTACCAAAAGGCAGTCTCTTCACAATTTAACTTGTCTATGCCAAATAAAGTCTGTTTGCTATTAGCTAAGTCGAATATTTGTATAGAATTCAACTATTTTAAGTAGAGTGTTATCCAAGAAAAAAACCAATGTTCCAATGAAATTAATTAAAACAGTTTTCGTCATAAACTAATTGATTTCATTACATCTGTTTAAGATCTGCAAACGAACTAATTTTTCCAGACCTCATTTGCTGTGGTTGACGCAGTACAATTGCTCTGTCTGCTGCACAGCAACTGTTTGGGTGGCGGTCAACAATTTCCATGCAGAGGTGTTAAAATCTTGCTGCAGCCAATAAATATTTATCTAAGACAGTGTGTGTATGGGGCAAATAAATATTTTTTAGAGGGACAATTGGAGGAACAACTGTTAAGTACATAGACTTCCTAAAAATTAGAAGACCTTCTTAAACGGATGCCATTGAAGTACATGGTGGCACACGAATCAATCTAAGTGTAACAGTTACGCCCAATGAGAAAGGAGTTTTCTGATCTGCATCCGACTTTTTTTATAGGGTATGTTAAACAAGAGGTAAACAAAACGAAACCAAGGAATTTGCTTGACTTGAAGCCGTCAGTTAAAACAATACTTGAGGCGATACCGACTTCAACACTTCAGGCCGCAATGAATAATTTTCTGATTAGGTGTTACATATGCGTGGATGAGCATTCAGGTAATCTACGGTCTGTTATCTTCAAAACCAATTAGTTATACACAACAAAATTAAATAAAACCGATTAAAAAAGTTATTTACATTTATTGTTGTACTACAATTGGTGCGCCACCCTGTACTACATAACAGAACAACACCGAACAAAGTTTCGTTATAAATCCAAGTGTCTACATTTTAAATAAGCAATTTAAGTTTTTTTTCTTAATTTACATGAGGGACGTCAGTCGTCTATGTATCAATCAGTAATCGGAAAGACACAGAAGACTCGAAACCGCTGCAATAAATTCAGACATTCCCCTATGTAAATATTTCCTGCAATAAACTGTAAGCAAACGGGAAAAGCCACAAACTGTTTTGTTTTTACTGGCACCAACATTTTAAAGGATTGCTATCCATTTGTTGTTGTTGTTGTTGTTGTTGTTGTTGTTGTTGCTGTTGCTTTATCCTTCCCCAAAAGTCGCACATATGTTGCTGATTTTACTGTTGGTAGCCACAGATTCTGGCAACAAATAATCTCAGTTTACTTTCAATTTTAGGTAAACGTTTCTTTTTTTCTTCTTCTTCAGATTTGGCCCCAAAAACATTGCAATCTACATTCTCTGACATGTTTTGGGTCATATTGGTCGTTGGTGGTGGTACATTCATACACACATACTTGCAGTGTTGCACGAGGCCAATGATTTGGTTGCAACAACAAAACCAGAACAAACAGAGTGAAAAGTGAAAAAAAAACAAAATGTTCAAGGTTTCTTTGAGCTTTGGTACTTAACAAAAGTTTTAACACTTTACCACAAAAAGCGGCATGTGTCAAGCGTCATACTTGGACCTGGAACATCAACAACAACACTGGCAACATGGAAAGAACATGATACCGAAAGCATTACATATATGTATATATAAACAACATTTGCCTTTTTACAGCCATACATAACAACTACAACAACAGCAACTTACGTGCAACCTGTTTGTTTTCAGCAGACATATGAACTTTTTATGTTGTTGCCTTCAATATTGTTTAGTTGTTTTGGGTGGAGGGGGTTCCTTTCTGTGGTTTTCTGGCGATAATTGTTTCCTTGTGATACTTCGATATCGCATGAGTCTACCTCTTCCCCTTTCAGTGGTTACACAACACGTACGTATGTACATATTACAGCCCACACAATGGAAAGACACCATCGTCGTGTTTCCTCACTCGGTATCGGTATTGATTGATTTCATTCTTATAAAATTCAATTTGTCACAACATTTGTCTCTCATTAACACTGACATTCTGTTCCGATTTCAATTGGAGACAATATGAATGTAACGATTTTGACATAATTCAGTACATTCGCAGGTACATACATACGAGTACGTATGTATATGCTATGTGCAAGCTATGCGATAGTATCATCTATTAAAAGGTACCTTCGTTAAAAGCTGTATTTGGACGTCAATGGCAAACGCATGACTTTATATTGATAAAGCACACACAATTACTAATATCATAAGTATGTTGATAACATCATTTTAATGGAATGCATTGGACAAGCGACATGACGCAAAAATTGATGTTATAATTTCTATTTTTGAGTCATTAAGAAATATTTTGTATGGGTTTAAGTTTATGTGCACGAAACAAGGCCAAGAGAAAATACGGTGGTTGTACAAAGGGGGCATACAAATACATACTTAATGTTTCATCACAAAACGAATGATTTGTAACATTGTCGCATTTGATTAGTTTTTCAATTAGTTTTATTAGATCGAAGCCGCAATTGACAAATTTCACAGTTAGTTTTCTTTATACACAACAACCAAATAGTTTTTTCCTTCTGTTACAAATCATATCGTTGAAATTTCGCAGGAAACCGTTGATATATTTTATGTGTATTAAATTAAAAATCGGCTACCACTTAACCAAAGGACATCTTAGTAAATCATAGCCCAGACCGTGAAATGTTGCGGGATTACGTATTTAACCATCACATATCACAAAGGTCGGTCCCTCGTCGTACTACACAAACATTGTAATTCATGTAGACAAGAATACTGGAGCGTTGTTAACAAGCAATAAAATGTTGCTTTTGGCCTATATTTCATTACAATACAGCTACAGCAAAAGTAACACTTAATGTACCTTTGATACTGGAATTTGTGTTGTTCTTGTTGTTCGTACTTTCATATGTTAACAACAGCGTCTTTGTGTTTGTCGCATAAGCGAATAGCGTACGTACCCCCTGCCAGTGATATCGCTAACAACCAATCTAACAAAGTGTATAAACACGTAGTATTAGCGAAGCGACAACCAGGCAACAATCATTTGCTGGAATGTGTACATACAGACGACAGACAGACGGCCCTCCCGAAACATATATCATCATCGTCTTCATGATCTCTCAAGTATAAAAAGGGCCTTAGGCCCAATTTAGATGTGATGCCAACATTTGTGTTTCAGCTACGCTAAACGCCAAAGAAGAACACGAGTGCGAGTGCAAGTTAAATCCGTCTGCCCTAACATACATACTCTTACTTGTACGTGTATGTCGATACGCGCTTTACTAACTACCCGAAAGGTTGTTCATAATGTAAATCCGTATTATTTGCTATGGAACCTCGTAGGGTCTTTCACATTGCGGTGGAGGCAAAAAGGTAAAAGTTTATTATGGCCAACAATGGAACAGAAAACGTCTCGAAGAAATTAAAGAAAACTCATAAAATATAAAGCGAAATAGAATTAACAGCAACAACAACAACAATCACATAAAAAGTTACCAGATCTATCTTGTGATTCTCTTCTTGGAATTCTTTAAGTTTATTTGATATCTTTGGTCTACTTCCCCACCCCCTGCGCTCTCATCTGCTGCGTGATAAAAGATGCAAAAGGCCTTAAGCCGCCATAAACATGTGTTTGAAATCATAACAATAAAAAAGTGTTCAACAGAAATTGTTGTTTATTACAAACAACTACGAGAAATGGCTTAAAAAACACACCGTATTGGTGGGGACTTATTAATGGTCGGTAACGAATATATTAATACGCTACTCGCATCTACGCTAGCAGGGAACAATGCCGTTTATAGTTAATTGAGCGAGAAAATGCAATGAAGAAGCGGAAATATGGTTTTGAGCAGAGTAAATTGCCCATCGAAAGACAGAATAAAGTGGACAAGTGTAGAAACAATTTTAGATAATCAGTTCAAAGTTTCTATAAGCTCCAGTAACAATCGAGAAGCCAAACTCACCGCACTATGGTCCAGCGGACCACTTTTCTTGGCCAAAACTATTTGAATGCAAAAAATAGATTGATTGTGGGTTGAAATAGTGAAACTAGGCCATTTTTTATAACTACATTAAATTAGCTATCTAATTCTGATTTTTAAATACGAAAAATGTGTACTAAGTTCAATATTTCCATCTCAAATAAAATCCTCAAAATACTTGCGTAAGAAGGGTCAATCTGCTCTTTTTTCGATGGCCAATCAGGTTTCGTTTACAATGTCATGACAAGTCAAAAGGGACAAACTGCTTTGCTAATCATTAAATCATTCTTTACTCTAAACTAATAAAGATAATATTATCAAAATTAATTATATTTAGAAGAAATCCATAGCCTCCAATATGTAATTTTTCCAAACATTTTTATTGCAAGTTTTTAAGGATATTCAACGAAAATTCTTTGAAAGGATAAATATTACACATCTTTTCCCGGTCACCAATGTAGGACTAGAAGGAGTACAAAAATAATTACATATTAAAATCTTGCAAAATCTTTTAAACATTAAAATATCTTTAAAAAGTAACGAAACCTGCAGAGAAAAAAGTGACGTTACTTTACATAATCAATAAAAAGGTGATTTTTGTGACACACTGATATTTATAGGCTTTTATTTCAATGTTCTTTAAACGTTCTTTAAAGTAAAACGTTACTATTTTTGTCCCTTCTTATTCTATGTTAACATTAGGAATGTTTGGGCAATGTAGAGGCAGATGGGGACAACTTTTTTTATATTTGGGTATAAATATGAAACTACAGTAGGCCAAACTGACAGATTGGCCTTTTTTAGTTTTTAATTAAGATAAATATTGGTATGTAAAAAAGGCCAAACTGTACTACGTTGGTTTAATTTATTATTTGAAATAGGTATACAATTACCATTTCTAGAACCAATTTATTGGAAACAACAGATTTACCCTTCTTACGCAACACTATCGGTACGTTAAAAATATTGTTCTAATTAGTGTGTAATGATAATGCTTTTCTAAACGAAATTGCTGCTGCCAGAACACACAAGCTTTGATTGAAACAATTTCAAATTCCTATGACACTTTGTTCACTTTGCTGCCGAATTAATACAAAAATGCCGCATTTTTTAGATAAGTGGTGGAAGACATCTACTTTAATGTCTTCATCTTCACCTTTTTGTGCAACATATTGTAACAGAGAGTACTTTTCACCTCCTCTATTCTCTTTAATCAACCAAATATTAAAAAGATCTAGATTTTGCAAACAGAGGTTGCCTGAAAGAAAAATTTTTTTCTCAAAAAGTGCAAAAAAGTGCACATTCATACTTAGGAAAAATGTTCAAAACTATCTTCTGTAATTTCGGATTTTTTGTTATGTTTAACAATTTTAAACAATTTTTTAAAAGCTTCGATGAATTTAAAAAAGTTAAAAATTTTGTTTTTACATTTATCCCAATAAACATGTGCAATTTTTTGCAACAACATATTTTCTTTTTTAAACATTTGTACTATGTAATCAAAATACTTACCGTCAGCTTCGTTATCCATAAAGTTGGTTTCACTATACACCTGATTATTGTTCTTTGGCGCTACTAAAAGTAAACACAAAAAAGGGCCCACGGAATTCTGTTTACAAAATCTCTGAAAGTGTCAACTTTAATGGTTTGTAACATAACGGTAAACTGCCGTTCTCTTAAACAAAATATGTTTTTTGTTGCATCTGAGTGTTTTCTATAAGGTTATGGTTAAAATAATTCATTTAAAGATCCTAAAAAAATTGAGTTTTGGCCAAGAAAAGTGGTCTGCTGGACCACCGTGCACCGGTTCGAAAATGGTTTCAACGAAGAGTACACTTCAGCATAATCTACACAAGCTCTTGTCTACGTATTTGCTATAATTTTTTGAAAACTATAATGAAATTAAGTTCCTTAAAAGTTAATCGGTGCCTTACGCCAGTGCTTAAGTGTAGGGTATTGGCATAACAAGGTGTGAGTCTGATGCTAAATTGAGGTCCGATGGCAAATCATTGGTAATAAAATTGAAAATCGTTAAATTTGTGATTCACAACTACCTTAAAATATGACTCAGCATCATCATCGGCAACATAGGAATGGACATAGCCGAGGAACTGTTAATTTTTTGCCTAATATTCCAAAAATAATCTTTTTTATTATCTGCCACAAATGTTGGCGAAATTTAAAATGATTATCTTAGATTATGAGTGAAACCATGACAAATTTTGTCAACATTTGTTGTAATTCCAATTGAAAACATTTGATTAACATTTCTAAGATGTTTGTTTCTGTTACAGCAATGATCGTAATTTTTGATATGATTCCGTTCATTTTCATATGCGCAAAGAACAATTTTAATGTATGTTTTGAGACATGGCGCGTGTTGCACAGTGATTACAACAGCAGCAACGCTAATAAGTACTAATGGCATAAAAAGTTCAAATTTTGTATATATTTTAAACCAGGATTCGTTCATTTCCCAAAAATTGGCTTTTAGCTCGAGGCTCTTCGCTCTCAAGCCCGCTCCAAAATTACAAGCCGGGCTGGCGAGCCAGCACTCAAATAGGCAACAACGCTCACAAGCCGAGAGCCCATTTGAGCTGAGCTGAGAGTCTATTCTGTTTCAATCGAGCTCTCAGCTGAAAGCCGAAGCCAAGTCCAATTAATACAAACACTACATACATCCGAACTATATACGTAAATCTGTTACGAAATCTTTAAAAAGTTACGGCTTATTCTCCAAACCAAGTTAATTTCCGAGAAGCGCCCAGGATATAATATAATTTTGAGTATTTACAGTTTTTTCTGTTGCAGTTGCTCAGGTCACTGTGCATTATGGCATACACCGCGTTGCATATAACTACAAAACATATATCTATATTTACAGCCGCTTTTAGATTTTTATGTTTTTCTGTTCGCCGCATTTATCACATTAGCGCACTCAGCTAGCAAGCAGACATTGGCTGCATGCAGAGGCCGCAGTAGATGCAGATAGATGTCTGCTGCCCAGATATTGTCATTACGATTGTGTGAATATGTACGATGTCTCGTGCTGTTCATTCATTCATGAATTCTTTAATGTGTGTTCGTATGGTAGATGTCTCAACTCATTCTTAAATTTATATTACAATTAAGAGTTGCCACAACAGGACCAAAAATATAGCGAAAAAACGGGGACGCAATTTAATTAAAAACGACACTTACGGATTGTATTAGTGGGTAGGAAGGAAGTGTTTAGATGTATTTTATTTTGTTAACAATATTGACGAGATCAATAAGAGGTGGTAGAAATAATTGTGTGCTTCATATAAAATCTAGTACAAAATATTAGGTACTCCTCCTACTCATTTTATTTTACCCGCCATTACCATTTACCCTCTTGGATACCCCCTTACTTACATTTTTTTCAACGTTGGGCATTTTGAAATCCCACCATGGCAATCGACAATGAACTGCAAATAATGCATTTTTCTTGTGATCGCCGCTCGCCGTTCATTGGCATTTCGACAGAGCGCGCATTCATGAACTCAATAACTGCAAATACTACATATTTCAGCCAACAATATGCAATTCGTTACAATTTCTTTTCATTCTCTTCTGGTGTTGGAAATTTGCCCAAGATTTTGTTTTTATTTTCCACTCAAATGGCAAAAAAAAGAAGTACAAGAGTAACGAAACTGAATTTGAGGGCACCAACGAGAACAAGAATGTCTAATGACTTATTACAAGTGCGGCGCGCAAAAAAATATGTCTCCCCTTCTTAAGAGTTTGGCCAAATTCAGCGTCTACCGAAATGCCAACAATTTATGACAAGCATCTCCTCAATGGGCAGAGTGGCAAAAGGAGGGAAGATAAGTTCACTTTGTTCCGGCCATTTGTTCCAAGGAATTAGAAGGCATTCCATGAACATTTGGTTACTTGGAAGCTGCAGCAGCAGCATTTATGCAAAGTTAGTTCTGGTGGCTCTGTATGGTCGGCCGGTGTAAATGTGATGTGTGTGTGTGTGTGTGTGTGTATCTATGGCTTGGAGTCTGGCCTAACCATTTATCACCTCTACGTGGGAGTTCTATGGAAGATCTCATTTTTAAAGCTTAACAAATGATGAATAGTCGAGTGAGTGGAGATCACACATAGTTTGATGATTATTCATTTTTTCGGGTCTATGTTTGTTGGTTCTGTCTGTGTGCCTTTGTTGTATTCATCTCTAGTTTGGTATTGTCTCCAATGGAATGGCAACAAATGTCTGACACATTGGATCCAATGAGATGTATAAATATTTACATGATGAGATTTCAGAAATGAGCATGTTCACATGTCAACATAACCACCAAAGTAATTTTTTATGATTTCTACTCAAATGAAATCAGTCTAACGGAGCAAACGAAACGCAATCCCAGTACAAAAGACTAAAAATGGCTGAATGAGTGTGAACTGTAATCAGGTGTGACCAGAAAAATACACTAGGACAACAATTCAGTTCAGGTGTGACCAGAATAAATACATAGAAGCAAAGACTATCAGGTTGGTAAAAATACACTAGGACAACAATTCAGTTCCAGAACCAGCAGCTCTATACAGCCAGAATTTCAAAAATTGGACGAGTGTTGGACCACATTATCACAAGTACAAAAAGAACACTGCAAGGAAACATTATGAATTGTTGTATACTAAATATCTCAGTAGATGTTAAAAATTTATCACTTATCACGAATCCAATCGCTGTATATCACTGTTATGACGGCAATTCGTTTATTGCTGCTTTATATAACTGTAGCCTATAACATTGATTGATAACTGCTTAGAAGTTCTTATCAAACTTTTTATTTGTTTTGCAATTCTCGAGTGACACGCGACAATTTCTATCTATCTCTAAGTAGACAAATATTTACTACACAACAACCATGTAACGTAGTAATTATTAACTGGCAAGATAGCAACTCCAAAACAAAATTTCCTCAATGCTCTGGCAGTCAAATACAACAAACCAGATATTCCCTTTGATTTCGCGACATATTTTCCACATTGCAATCGATAAGAAAGCCAATTATATTGTAGGCAAATGTTGTCCAAATGACCCTTATATTGGCTTTGAAGGTTTTATTGTCGCCCCTCCCCGACTAAATTGAGTCGTTTTAATGGGTTCTCGGACATCATTGTTGTAGGCTTTTTTGCTCCCGCTTCCTTCCCCCAAAATACTGCGCTTCCTGTTCACAGTCATTTGCCATCTTCCTGATATTATTGCGAAGCCTATCTTTAAATTGAAATCTATTTCAACGACAAAGTCTTATTTGCATTGCAAAAATTATTATTTTCTCAAACGACTGAGTATGAAAAATTCCAAAAAAAAACTGTCCATGTCTGATACCGGTGTACAAGAAGCAAACATATCTGTAACTTTGAGTTTGGAACATTTTGTTACTAATAAAAAAAAAGTTGTTGCTCATATCATGTCACCAAAATCTTTAACAAATTTTTATGCAAACGTACTTTGTTTCCTTCGTTTTATTATAATGACCCCCTCCTCACCAACTGCAGTGACGTCTCTACACGCCACACTGGGTATGGGGAGCAGTAAAAGAGTACCAAATGAAGACACGTCCCTGATTCAATTGCCAAGATAATTTCCATGCCATCCATGGTTATTTGAATGAACTTCATCACAAGCAGTGCGAGAGATATGGTGGGGGGAGGGGGTAGACCATCACACAGAAATTTGGAGTCATCAAATTCAACAAAAGTTTGGCAATTGAATCGAAGTTTTGTGAAACGTGTTGATTCAGCGTATGCGACGATTGTTCGTAGTAACCCGATAGAATTGTCTTCAAAAACAGTAAAATTGTATGTAATAAAGATAAAAAGATTTGCAAAGCATGGATTACAGTGTGTAGAGATATACACGTATAATTGGTTGATTAATCTAAGTCTAGGATTTTTATTTAACATTAAAAAGAAAATGACAGAGATTTGGTATGCGAAATAAAATTCTAACAATATAAATAAACTATGATGCGCTTAACCACGTCGTTATACAATTCATTGTGTAACTGACAGATTGGGCTAAAATATTTCGTACATTATTTATTTGTTTTAAACCGCAACAAAATAAGACTTACTTCTTTTCTTTATTAGTAAGACAGGTAGAACTAATGTCCTACGATTCTAGCCTTCGACATTACAAAACCTATAATAACCCCAGTTTCCAGTAATGTGCTCATAACTTTATTTTCTCTCTGACTTTGTTACTAAACTGCTTTGCCACAAAATATGTAATAACTACTGTTTTTTTGTTAATATCTTTGGATATATTTGCTGACCGACATTGTTTATGTTATTGTTAATGGACCTAGGATATATAGAACCATCCAGCATTCAAAGAAATAGTTGTCTACGTTCGTAATGCTTGTTCAAGAAATATATTCTTTGCTCTTTCTGTTTTATTGCCAATAATGTTTTATCCATCCACTTTACAAGAAGGCTGCAGTAACAATTCGCCAATTTAGTTGGCAGTTTAAAAATTGCTTCTTTGACCACGACAAGTGGTGATTCATATCTCATTCATGGAAAACAAAGAGAAATTATACAATAAATCTTATTGATCCCAGAGGATATTGCTTGCACCTGTTCTTGGCACAACATTTTTACTACTGCTATTAAAATAAAACTGATCACATAAAAAAGGCGTTGCTAAAATTAAAACAGCCTTCTAATAAAAAAGTTGTTATCGCAAAAAAAATTTTGTTGCACTACGAAACATCCACCGTTTGCTTTTACCATATGTGTTATGTCTTATTTAACTAAAATTATACTCTGTGATTTATGAAGTAGCCAATGGTCATTTTAAGATAACAGCGTTGTAGAGTTTATAAATAGAAAATAAATAACGTGCAATGTTATCAATTGAAAAATGTAGACGCTTAGATTGTAGTTGGTGCACATAATTAAATTGTTGCTTTCTCTAACATACTTCGCTAATTAAAAGGCAAAAAGGTGCTAAGTCTATATTTCATGAAACTATATATTTTGTTGTATTATTAAGGGGAATTTGAAAATAATGCGGTGATTAAATAAACTTAATTTCATATTTCATAAATCTTATTAATCGTCAATTTCACGCTACATCGCAGTGACATGGCAAGGAACCATTTTCTGCTAAATTGAATGAATTATTTATGTGAATCCGTAACCTGAAATCTGCTCTAGTGTTACAATCTTATATCACCTACTAAATACTTTAGAAGATCTTTGTATTTAGTCAAGTTGGTCAATTTATGTGGAAGATACCAGGAAGGCATAATATATACGTCTGACTGATGCCTTAGACCGACTGTCGCACTTAATCATGTAAATGCTAATAGTGATAATGTTATCTATTTCAAAATACAATTTATTATGATTGGAAATATCGGAGTGCATCCAATCAGTTACATTGTAACAATGATAAGAAACTCTGAAACGTAAGTAAAGGTGTAATAATCGCAACATTTTCGCTATATAAACCCTATTTGATACATCAGAAATGTGCAGTTTTCGATCACACCCTACGGATCCACAAACACTTCATAATGAAATCAGGTAAGGAAACTTTTAAATTAGCGTCGACAGCAAATGACAAATTCACTCTGCCTTTAGTATTTGTTTTGGCCCTTGTTGCCTTATCCTTTGCCTGTGTCTTGGCCATTGGTAATGCGTGCAACCCCGATGGTAATGGCAAACCTGTTTGTACCTCTGCCAACGTTGGCCAGCCTTCCCGCAACTTCTGGGATCCTACTGCTTATTGGCTATGTACTGCCGCCGGTGCTGAACCTGTATTGAGACGTTGTCCCAGTTCCAGTTTGTATAACTCTGCCACCCAGACATGTATTCCCGCCAACGACTGGGTATGGACTCCTCCTTGTCCCCAGTAAGGAATATGTATGTGAAATAAACGGATACTGATTCACAGTGAGAAGAAAATAGTTGACATTATTTCCCCTCACTTGACAGTGTTATATCGAAATTTGGTTACCACGAATAAATAATTTGTATATGAAAAAGATTTTCAGTTTTAATCAAGATGATAGGTGGCATCCGTACAATTTTATGAATTTATGGTTTAAACACGAGACTTTTATGGGGATGATTTTGGGTTCGTCCCTCAGGGCAACTATGATGCTTTGAAAAGGAGGCGAACACCTTTCGGTGTTCGTGGGAACTCCGGGTAGTTGAGTAAGCAATTACTAACTCACTTAACACTAGTCATCTCTCTCCCACGGATGCAAAGGGTAATCATTGTGGAATTATATTTTACACAAACAGTATTGGGGCCGGCCGGGTCATGATAGTTAGATCGCACGACTATAATGCGTGAGATCCATGGTTTTAATCCTTCTTTAAAGATATTTAGTATCATTAATTGTTTCTTTAGACTAGTCCAGTGATATACGTCCCATAGCCTCGCGAGGCAGACAGTAATAGTTTTTTCACACACACAGCGCACGATTGTTGGGAGAGCACAACATTTGTTGTTGCGTCTGTGCGGTCGATTGGGCTAACCACTGCTCTAGTCGTATGAAGATATAACTTACTTCATATGACTAGAGATATTCACATCTATCTTAAAGGGTATACGAATAAGAAATTGCTCATTACTTTTTGTGAACTTAGTACATTTTAATCTAAGCTGGCGTATAATATGTTTTAAAACTTTGAGTATAATTCTATTATTCTCTTCAAACAAAACATTTCATGCGAAACCAAAGATACGCAATAAAAAAAATTTAATTACAAATTTTAATCAATTGCTAAGAATAGATTCCTAAATTGCGATTGTGCTAACAATTATCATTTTATAAGAAATGCTAGACCATTTATTTATTCAAATGCCATTGCATATTAGTAAGTGGATATTTGATAAGAATTTCATAAGAATCATGGTTTGACAAAAAAAACTGAATTGTCAATATAGTCTTCCTGTATATTGATAAAATCAATATACTCTTCAACAATATACTCTAACTTTCTAATAAAATTTAATATAAAAATAATTGTTATTTTTGTATTTTATTTAATTTTTATTAATTTTTGTATTATTGGCAATGAGAACTATGACTTTGCGATCAATAAAATTAAAATTTATTTAGAAAACACTAATTTATATATGCTCGAAATAGTATTTTTGTGTATTTTAAGCCCCTATACAGCGCAAAAGATAAGTAAGTAATTATTAGACTAATTATTAATGCTCTTGTCCACTCTTTAAAGATTTAGCGAGAACATCCTCGCCATATAAATACCCCATTAAACGTGTGCATATTTATGCACATCCCAGACTATCAGAAAGTTAAGCGGCTACCATGATAAATGTATATACCTTTATTAAAATTGTTATCTATATTAAAAACAAATGTATTATTATTGGAAATACCTAAGAGAATTCCATGAATACCAAATATATTGATAAGAAATTTGGCAAAATTGAGTACGCAAATTTTTTTCCTATATAAACTCTATTGGACACTTTAGCAGTGTGCAGTTTTCGATTACTCTCAATAGAACTACAAACAATTTAAAATGAAAACAGGTAAGTAAACTTTTTTATTAGCGCCAATAAGCACTGAAAAAGTTACTTTCTTAGTATTTGTTTTGGCCCTTGTTGCCTTATCCTTTGCCTGTGTCTTCGCCATTGGCGACGAGTGCAATCCCGATGGTAATGGCAAACCTGTTTGTACCTCTGCCAACGTTGGCCAGCCTTCCCGCAACTTCTGGGATCCTACTGCTTATTGGCTATGTACTGCCGCCGGTGCTGAAGCTGAAGAAAGACGTTGCCCCAGTTCCAGTATGTATAACTCTGCCACCCAGACATGTATTCCCTCCACCAAATGGGTATGGACTCCTCCTTGTCCCCAGTAAGGATTCATTTTATAGAATGAGCTATTAAATAAACGGATGATGACTAATAGTGAAAAAAATAATCTTGCTGTCAAAACATTGTTTAGTTTTCCTTGAGGGAATATCCTTGGAATATCAGTTTTTCATAATTCTTTCCATAGGCTGTAAAACCTCACAAAAACGTGGCGGGATTATAATATAATACGAATCTTGAGTCCCTTTTTTCCACGACGTCAGAATTTTTTCCTAACCTTAAAAATGCTAAACTTCGAACCCCAAAGTTATATCAGTGCAAAAAAAAAATTATTTAATGTACTCAATATCGACAACGTCGCAAAGTTGACCTTAAGAAATTTTCTGAACATCACTTTGCGATATTTGGACATTTATATAGTCAGAATGCATTAAAAAGACACAAAACTTACAATTTCCCCTATAAGATACTTACAAACTTCAAATTGATATAACTCGATTCCTAAACCTGACCCAGCGAAACGTTGGGATACGTATAACCAATTTTTGGCCGATAGCAATTCTCGGTTGGGCCGTCGCACAGTGGCATTATCGTTTAAATTGATATCAATAAAGCGTTTAATATGGATATCATGTGGAACAACAGATAATATAAATTGATGGGGTTTGAAGCAAAGGGATGCAAGACGAGATATTCGCCTTCAAAATTTCAAATTCTAGTGCAAATACAGGTTTTACTTGAAATGTTTTTCGGCTAAATGTCACCACTGGTAATAAAAATTGGTCTCATCTCATGCTATCTCAGAGATAATGTCAAGGAACACAACTGCATACTTATCTCAATTTTTGTCAATTTGTCACTAATTTGTCTAATGTTTTCGGTCATTAAGCTGACGCAATATTTGCCTACTAGCAACAATGTTCTTATCAGTAGTCTTTGCGTTAGAGACTTAAATCTTTATTTCTAACATGCAAACCCTGTATAAGTACTTTGATTTTTTAAGCCATCTGGTATGTTTTTATTTATTCTTCAACTTACTTAATTTTGTTGTTGTGATCATTTGGCAAACGTTGATTTTCCTCTATTGCCTAATGCCAAAATATTCAATAAAAGGTACCACATATGTTGTACGCCAACGGTAGTGGCAAGAAGCCGCAGAAATCATTTAACTGTTAAAAGATGAGGCTTCGAAACACAATTCTCCATTGGAATACTCCTTAAGTGTCGCATCAAAAAAAAAAAATCATAGTGACGTTGCAGCAGTTGCTGGCAACATCAGCCTCAATCGGTATCTGCATCTCAGCAATACAACATCGTCATCTTTGAGGAGACAGAAATGGCAAAAACTTTGTTAACGTTGTTAGTTAAAAGTGTTGCTAATGCTGCCGTTATTGCTGTAGTCACAAAGGCTCCCTAATGGTTTATGCAAATCACACAGCACAACACATCAAACGAACGAGTAGCATCAACAACAACAACACACCCAGCATCGAGATGCAACAACGCATCATCTTACATGCATACATCATATGTATGCAACACACAGTCGAGAATGTATTAAAAACACTTTGTTTTGTTTAGTATTCTAAAAAGGATCATCATACAATCGATGGATGGATGGATGACTGCCTCCATGTTTGGTTGCTGGAAATAATGGTGGTATGACTATCTCGGCCGGGTTGTGGTAGTGGTGTTTCTGGATCAAATTCCCCCGAACTTTTGGCATGACAGCACCATCAATCCGCCGATATTCGTATTGGCATTGGTTACAACAAGAAATCACATGTAAAAGTACTCATCATACTCAACGCTTGTACCACCACGTATGTACATATGATTCTTGAGGTTGCTATCAAATTAAAATGCAGCGGCTCAAGTTGTAACAACATCACGTTGAAGCATTACAATGTGTTTGTTGGTTTTACGCTCACTCGTATTGATGCCACAGCAGCCACGGCAACGGCAGCATTAGACAAATACAAATAGTTGCAGAGACAACACGTTGAAATGGGCGCATCGAATAGATGGTATGTGATAATCGGCGAAGGAGTTAAGTTAGTGCAAGGACTTTAGGTGGAGGGGGCCTTCTACGACGAAAAGAAAGAAAGTCATGTATCGGCACAACACTGCACAGAGAGTGGACACAGCGCAAATTTTACAGATGTTAAAATATTAGACAAGGAGAGGAATGTAAACAAGAGATTTACTTTAGAGAGCTTACGAATCAAAAAAATCAAGTAGTGCAATAAATAGAAAAGAAGACAAGGACAGCACCAATGCCAACTACATTATAGCTATAAGTTAGTAATAAGGTTCAGCTGTGATACTAAACATTAAGAAAACTTTAAACTGTGATATTTTATATTTTTGTGATTGTTTCCTATTTATTTTTAAATTAATGTTTTATGTCGTTAAAAACATATACAATAACTGTTTTTTAAATGTGAAATTTGACGATAGATTGAATGTAAGTTTAATATTTTTATAATGTTTAAATTCATGAACTGAAGTAAGTGCTCTATTTGATTGTTTATCGTTACCAGATCAATAAAAAAAAAAAATCCCTGAAGAAGCTGGGAAATGCCAGCGAAACGTCGGAGGAAAATGAAATAAACAATCTTTTATTCATATTTAAGGAGAAGGACCTTGAAAGCCCATTTAGAAAAATCTAATAAATCTATACTAAATAATAAAAAAGGTCGATAATTATTAAGCTTGTTGAATTATATTACATAATTAAACTTTTATACCTAGGAGAGTTTTCAAATAAGCAAATTATTGATATAGAGACAGGTGGAATGAGATGCCTCTTTACGTACGATGTAATAAACTATTTAATAGGAATACGATTCGTGTTGGCTTATTGGGAGTCTCAATAAATAAGTGACTGCTTTGTCGAACTTGTATCCAAATTTTCACAGTGGTTTCATCTTAGGGAGTTAATATCACACTGAAGGCCATTATTTAAGTTTCAAAAAAACAAAATAGTTAATGTGGGACTTAATCGTGTAAATCGTTAATTAAAGATATTTTTGATAACAAAAATTTCTTAAGGCCACCTTTTGTAAGCCAGGCCTGTCTAAATACGCCATTGCACATTTTGGACAAGTCTATGACTTTTAGCAAAGCCAACATTTCTTAACGTTTATTTTTTTCTCGCATTTCTCTTTATTCATTTAATTCACATTTGAATTCGATTTTTTGCATTATTTACCTTTAGCTTGTTACAACTTCAAGTTGGTGCTGTTAGTATTCGTGTTGTTGATATTTCCAAACGTTTGTTTGCTCCAGACATGCATATTTAAGCAACGCTGTGCGCTTTGAGGGTAAACCATAAAAGCCATCTTCATTCAGCACCATCCCCTAGAGTATCTGCCTTGTTTTGACAAAAAAACACTTTTGAGTCCTCGATGTGATGTTAAAGAAAACTACACATTTCAGTGCATTATCAATGTTCAGACATGTCAGGCGTCATTGTTGTTAACAACAACAACCCACAGCAATAATGACAAACACACTAATAGGTTTTGGTCGAACGACGCTTTGAAAAGATTCGTTGCCGTTGCGTGCGTGTGTGTGTTTGACAAATGTTGCAATTTGATTTGTCGAAATTCAAATATTGATATGACATTGTAAATAAGTACTTGTGAATATTTTCTTTAACATCTCCATCTCTAAAACCTCAACGCCAATTCATTTGATATTCATTTGCTACAATCATGTTTCATTCCAAACGAAAGTTTCGAGTTTACATATCATTCAACTTAAGTTTTGTATTCTGTGCATAACATAGCCTCCCAACTTATGAAGGATGTTTCACACAACTATAAAGGATATTCTCATGACTTTTTTTTGTTTTTTTTTTTTTTGCAGTGGAATTTGGTGACATTAAATAAGTGGTAGGCGCAACCGAACGCACGCAAACAGCAATATGGTATGCTTGCTGTGGAGTCGCACAAGAAGCGTCAACGTTGTCGAATACTACAAGTTCAAAATGTTGTGCTCTCCCAACAATCGTTGAACATTGTTTCCTGTCTGAACTTGTGTCGATTTCATGTTCTAGAACACAGCTTGTAACGTTTTAAGCAACATTTTTGTAGAAAATTTGAACGTTGTTAAGTCCTAGGACGAAAAGGACACGTTAAGAGAAAAGATAGAGAGTTGAAATGTTCTACATCTGATACATCTGATATCGAAAAAGGACTAAAACAATAAGAAACATAGATTTTTAGGACCTATTTCAATCTCTAATTTTAGTTTAATCTAAAAACTTCTCCAGGCCATAAAAAAAGTTTGATCTTGAGCGGATCTGTCCTTCCGGAATTATTTTGAATTATTGTCATTTCTATTTTAATTTTTTGTTCTTTAAAAAATAGTATGACCAGTTCATTCTTCTACAACTAAACCATCACAATTATCAGGTTAACCTGGTTCTTAATTTTCCAACAAACGATATAGTCTATATCAAATCACATCAACATCCACAATAACAACTCGGTTGGAGATTGATTGGATTGAACGTCAAACTGTTATTATCAACCGCTCTCTAATCTCTGTACCCAGCTAACTTCTTCTCCCAACTTTGCTCATTTGTAAAACCAAATTAAGTAAACCATGTATACCAAAATTGGACTTTTAATTCCAGAATATATTGGAGGTGAGCGTGGCCCACCTTGCTATCCTTGACTAAGAGCAACCGGTAAGACTGACTGGAGACGGTGCGCACAAGATCGAAGCAATTGGAAATATCTTATCATTTCTGCCTCTGTCTTAGACACTAAGATATAAATATATACATATGTTGTCAAGTTGTTTTAAGGGCTAAGAATATTAAAAATAAGGTCAACCGGGGCGGATCGTAGCATGATGGTTAGAACATTTAACGCATGATTGGGCTTAAACTTTACAATATACTACACTAAAATGCCTTCTCATTCAATGACTTAAATTGCTATCGACATCTAACGAAACAATTCAGATCATTGTACGTTGAATTGTGCAAATTTCTTTTTGTCAGACTTTAAACGATCCGTCTTTTGAAATCTGACAGATCACAGAAAAATTTCGTAAATTGTTAAAGTCAAAAATATTCCCATGTTTAGCGCTTACTATTCTCGGTGTAAAAAAAAACTAAACAAAAAAAGAAACGAGGAAAAACTACACAATTTAATACATGAAAATTTGCAAAATCAGTTAAGGAAGCCTGGAAAAACGCTTTTTGTAATCTCACGATCATTTGATCGTCATGGCTGATTTACAATACAAAACAAAAGTTTGTTTTTGTTTCTTCGGCTTTGTTTCTGCCTGCTGTTGTTGTTTTTCTGTTTTCTTTAGGGAAACTACAACAACCACAAAAAAGAAAAACACAATTTAGACAACACAAAAAATGTGTTAACAAACATTTTCAGCAAAAAACAGCAAAACAACAATAACACCTTAAGCAAAAAACAGTCCAACAATAAATAGTTAAACAAAACAGCCCGGAAAAGTTTAGGCAATCCTGCGTGTTTGGTTTCGTTTTTACATTTTCCTCAATGGCCTGTCGCCTCTATCCCCAAGGCAGCCGCCAACAAAGTCCCCTGAGCCCCAAGGAAGCCAAGGAGGCCGTCCGTCGTACGGTTAAGTGTAACTGTACTATGTAAATTTGTCGAAATGTTCAGACGACAACACATCGATCGTGTTTTGTTTTTAAATCCAAATCGTAAACCCGAAATAAGTACAAATTCCCGTGTCTCCAAGTGGACGACAGATGGATGCACACATCGCTGCCAGCCCCAGCAGCCGTCTTATGGTACTGGTACTGACTAATGACAGTCAAAGATGAACATTTTCAGATACTCGAACATAAAAGGTGTTGGTTCGATGTGGCTGCTTGGCGGGGTCGGCTGGCACAAATTTCACTTGAACTACTTTTAACTTTAATTTGTGAGTTGCCAGTTAAGATTTGACACTCCATTTGTGGAGCTGCTCGGCAGTGCGCCGCGTCGAGTCTTTTGCTGGTTGGTTGCATTTTACTCTTAACAAGTTGCATTCGCTACTGTTTATTCTCCGATGATTATTCAAATTATCCTGGATTTTCTTGGCTTTCTTCCTCGTTTGTTTCTTAAACATCAAATGCATATTTGACCAAATCGACGGCGGCGGTGTCGGCTTCCTGCCTGTCCCCCTGGAACAAGGAGGCAGCACTAGTGCTCATTCTAATGCAAACAAGCAGTCGCGGTTGTTAGGACAGTTAGTTGTTAGCTGCCGCTGCCGCACTCGTACGCGATGGACAAACCAGAGGTTGAGGGGGCTGACTACTAAGTGTGATCATGAATTTTGTGTTATTTTCGTACAACGATTTCTTGTGAAAAATCGTGACATTTTGTGTAATGTTAAAATGTAAATAACTTTCGAAAGGTTAGTGATAGGCTTTTACCAAACACCATCAAACTGTCCTAACAACCAGATGGTGTTAAAGTGAGTCTGCTGCCGATGTTGTTGCTGTTTTGGGGCTGCAGCGACATCGAGATTTTGTTTAGGAGACCACATGGAAAAGATGTTTTTCATTTATAAACACTTAACAGCAGATTTTCATCTGTTTAAACATTTTTGGTTGTGGTAAAATATTCTAGTTTGTGAATTTCTCACAAGCTATTAAATGGAAGCCATTAAACGCCATATAGGAGAAAGAAGTCGTTGGAGACTATGGGGAGGCAACGATGGTCATTGAGTGGACGCCAATAAACTAATGGCCATAATAATGTATTTGCGAGGTAATTCTTGGGCATAAGATATTAATTGTATATCAACAAAAGTTTTAGCAATGAATTGCGATTCTGTATAACAAACCTAAAACCTTAAGAAATTAAAGTAATCTAATAAAAGTATTGCCAACTCGCTTAAGCTTAAGATGAAGTACTCCATGCGTCTATTCAAAGAATTGTTACTCGCCCCTAACTAAAAACTTCTATGTTTCCTTTCTAGAATTTCAATAAACTCTAAAATCATTAATCCAACTTGTAATCAGAAATGCATACAAAGTTTGTGCACACAATATCCAAATATATTTTATATCTGGTTGGTTCTCTTAGTCATTCAAAAATCAATGTTTTATTATCAAAGAAAAAAAATCTCGACAAAAAATTCGACAACCACAACGAATTGCCAATAGCTGAAGTACCAAATGGGTGGTAAGGGTGATGGCTGCAATGTTTGCAACACACAGACAAACTCACACTCTCACCTCCCACATTGATAGCCTCACAATATTCGGCTGTAATTGAGATTGATTGAAAATTAAACTTGAGTACTGTACTGCCGCAGTGAGTACACACATAAGCGAACGATACGTTATATGACTTTTTGTTATTGTATGTCATACCAACAATAACAATAACGACAACATCAAAAACTATTTCAACTACTTCAATATTCAGTCTTCAAATCGACAAGTCGATAGTCAATAGAGCTAGCGTTGGGTGGTTGGCCGGGGGGAATACGTGTATAACTGTAACAAAAGCGTTTCGAACTTGACCGATTAAAATTAATCGATTTATGGTCATTGTTGTTGCTATTTGCTATTTCTTTATGAATTACTTTTTAATTCCGAGCTTCCGTTGTTGCCACTCGCGTGAATAGGTTTTTTTTTTCTGTTGTTGTGGCCAAATATGAATCTGTAAGATACATTGCGAACAAACGTTTCTCACTGGCTTCGGGGTGTCCGTGTATGTTAGAGTGTGAGTGTGGGGCATGATCACTTGGTCGGCCCGGTCCCCGTCGAATGGTCGGTGGCTTGGTTGGTTGACCAAGTAGTGGTTATGGTTGCGCTGGCATTCACTGGCCATGATTTAACAATTTCCATTGTTTTTCGTTTGGGGGAATCGTACGTAGTAGCCCACCAAAAAACAAAAGTGTTTCAGTTTAGTTTGGTTGGGAAAAGGTTGCTACCTGACTATTGTTGCTTTTGTTGTTACCAAAGTTTATGTAATATATTTTTAATTGCAAAGTTTCTATTTACAAAAACAAAAATATCATTACGTTTTTTTGCAATTCATGGCATGTATGGTGGCAGAAAGGGAGGAGGAGAAACTCCTAAAAAACATACTTATTAATTAAATTAGATTATGTGAGATCCGTGTAGATTTGCAGACACCTGTCAACATACATTTGGCATTGTGGCATTAGTCTTGTCTAATAGCAAATGTTTCTTACATTTTTGCATATTTTCAATGAAGACTTGGTGTCTGTCAGTGTCATCCCGCAAAGTCGTATCAGCTTCGCGGAGATACCAAACTCAGCCATAGCATCTAATAGTCTCTGTCGTTTTGGACTGTGGAATGCAGCTTTGTAACCATGGGTCTTCTCCAGGATATGTCGTAATGTGAACATCTGGTCGGTCGTGGATTTGCCAGGTTTAATTGGGTTCGCAAGGATAGGCTTTAGTCGTTCACATAACACACTAGACAGGACCTTGTATGCGATGGGTAAAAGGCTAGTCCCGCGATAGTTGGTACACACGCCTTTCATTATCACAGGACATAGAACACCCAGATTAAAACCATCAGGCATGCATTCCTAGCTAAATCGTGTTTATGAGCTTGTGCATGCACGTTGCCAATTCAACGCCGCCGACTGTCCATTGTGTGCCACAGCTTTACTGTTTTTAAGCCGTGCATTTGCGGTGCTGATCTCGTTTTGGCTCGGTGGTGGACAATATATTCCGTTGTCTATTATTGCCGTGATTTCGTCACTTATGCTGCGTTCCGTGACCAGATTTCCGTCTCCGTCCTTGCAGGTAAGGGTAATCTGTTCCAAAATCCTAGGTTTTATACCTTCTGGTAGAACTTATGGGCTTCACCTCTGTTCCTGTAATTTTCGATATCCCGGATCTTCCCTTATTCCATAGACGCTTTTTCTGCCTGAAGAGGCGTTTCAACTCCCTCTTCTTCTCAATTTACCGTTTCATCACATCACGCGTTACCATTGACTCCAGATTTGCTTTTTATGCTGCATCAATTGCGTCAGACATTATGCGACATTCCTTATCATACCAGAGCTTGTCTGAGCGTGGGTTTTCATAACCAAGTACCGTCGTTGCTGCAGTGGTCAGAAACTCTGCAATATGCTGTCACTGAGTGATTGAGAGAGTTGGTTTGGAGTAGGCAATGGTTATCTCGGTGATATGCAGCTTTGTGTTTTCCAGCTTCCTTTGAATTTGGTTACGAGCGTTTTTAGCACTACTTAATCGCGTGCGTATCTTGGCTCCAACTCTGTGGTGATCCGAGTCAATATTAGCCCCGCGCATCATAACACGTCCATAACGGTTGAGTAATGCCTTCCATCGATTAACACTTGATCATGGCATTAAGTTTATAGTCTTTTGATCTTTTGATAGTATGTTTCAACTCACTACCGTGTTTCTTGCCGACACGAAGCTTCTAGACAACATTTTTCGACTGCCGAACAAAGGGAATCTTATTTAAGCTGAGCTCTCATAGAATGCATCTTTTATGTCCCCGTCTTCCACGGGGTTGTGTACACAAATCCGCGTGATGTCAAAAAATATTTTACCTTGATGCGGTGTTAAACCGCATGGCCAGATGTCCTAATTCGTGTCTTTCTACATTGCAGTTGTAAAGGATTTTACAGTTCTTTCGTCGTGTGCATTAATGTCCCTTCTATCTCATTAGCCACGGACATTCGCCAATTGCGGAGAGATAAAATCTTTGTAGAGAGTTCGGACATTCCATGTGCATATCATTAAATCAACATTTGGGGCAGGCATTATTTTTGTATCTTCTTAATGTTGTCATAAGTTGATTTAGTTAAGGGTTTAGGTTGATTTAGGCCACCGCGCTCGATTTTATGTTATTGTTCCTGCCAAAGCGATTAGAAAGCCTTATAATTAGTAATTCATTTTGCAGGTTATACGCAAATAACGAAGCAATATTTTCCTATCGTAATTAAAAATTGCAGGATATATATATCCTAGACAATATTTTAACAGATCATCTCAAAGTAACAATCTGAAATGCAAAACAAGAAATCTACATATGTTAAGGAGCACTGACTAAAAAACAACATCATCTCGTTTCGATATGTATGTAGACTTACATACATCGAGAATTGTATCGAAACATTGTACAGTAATAGGAATGTTGAGTGTTGTAGTGTATACATTAAACTCATATGATGGCAATTGTTAAGCAACGTTTTCGTTTTGCCATTTTCACATCATCATCATACAAATTTAGCAATGAATAATACTAAGCAGAAGCGATAGAGAGCAAGGAGAGGAGAGAACAACTGCAGCAACATTAGCTCAATGCGGCTGGAACATGCTTTCGCCTCGTTAAAAATCATCACTGCCATCATCATCATCGTCGTTGTCTGCTGCAACGGCATGGGCAGCTTCACAGCATTATATTGGAGTCACATTCGCCATTCCCATCAACGCCGTCATCGTCATCACCATCACCATCATCGTCGTTGTCGTCGTCGTCGTCACTGGGTAATGGCCAAGCCAATACTTGCATATCAATAAAAGAAGGCCGAGAAGTAACATTCGGCATTCAGCATTCATTTGAAAACTATTGACAGCGTACAACATAACGTATTGTAACTGTCAAAGTAACGTAACTAAACAATGTGTCACTATGACAATCTGAAAGCATCAAAGTGCAAATTGGACACTCTTGCGATCTCTCTCGCTCTATGTGCCAATGGATGGGATGCACAAACAACCCGGAATGAAACCCCGGACCTGATCCAAACAACACCGAACTTTGCAGAGCTGGCAAAAGTGGACAAAATGCTGCAAACGATGCTCTGCGAAAAGCGATTCAAATTGGACACACAAAAGACAAAACGAAATAAAAATTGCTGCAAATATCTAACACGACGACTACATATGAACATATGTTTGTTGGTTTGTACGTTTGTTTGTTTGTCTGTCTGTCTGCCTGTCGGTTGGTGTAAATGTCCTGGATGCATTGTCTGTCGACTGGCAATGATGATGGCTGCATATCAGAGTGGAGAAATTCAAATTCAGATTCAAAAGAATTAGCACAGTATGTTTAACACTAACCAAATATGCATGCAGCATCTATTGCTTGTCTATTTCTCCTCTATTATTTCGTCTTCAATTCAATTCCACCATAGTGGAGTGACAATCATAGACGAACGACTGGACATATGAACATGCCACTATACAAAACTAGTATTAGGGGTAGTCACAAAGAAATATCAAAGCGATTGCCTAAAGCAAAGATGTGACAAGTAATGTTAATGCGGTGCAAATCGCGGTTGCTTATGAAATTTAATGAACATTCCTAAGTTTTTATATCTGAATGAGTTGAAAATGGTAGATGACATTATTGTTATGTAAATAAGCAATACTGCAACGAAATCTGACGGTATTGGCGAATAATTTCAATATGTCTATCTTGATACGCATTTCTTAGCCTCGCGAGGCCGGAATTAGTAGATTTTTCACACAGACACGATCGGCAATTTACACGTATTTTAAAGTTTTGTTTAATTCAAAACAATCAGTCTCTGCTTAAATGTTATGCAAATAACACCGCACACGCTTGTTTGGCATTCAAAATATGTGAAACCATTGCTGGGAGAGCAGTGATGACTGCGACCGCTCACAAAAACACCATATTGTTGTGTGCGTGTGTTCGGTTATGCCTACCACTGGCTTAAGCAATGACTTGTCTTTAATTTTCATGTCGATTTGGTTTAAAACCAAACAACCAAAAATACCATAATTACCGCGCTTGTAGAAGCTTGCACAGCCAACAGTTCTCTACAACTTTCGATTGAATGGTCAAGTCAATCGGCATGTCTAGTAAAACCTCCTCAAAAAGTTGACTCTTTTTTAGATAAAACCATTCTCTGGGCTATAACTGTCTGTTTCTCATTAGCTACCAACAGTAAGCTAATGAAATCTTCTCGTTGCTAGTACATATCTCCAAGGGCCTAATTAGGATTTAGAAAGTGCGACAAGTTGTAAAATATGTGGTTAGAATCAAAAATTTTAACACAAGGCTTTTGTTGGTTTTTACTTAGAGTGTTAGACGCATTCCACTGTTATTTTTTTTTTCGAAGAATACAATTTGTTAATTTTAATATTCACTATTTTGTATCTTTTGCATTTTTGGTAGGGCATTACTTTTGACACTACCTAATACATTTTCTATATACAGCATGTCTGTCTCTCGTACCAAGTTCCAATAACAGAAGGGTATATCATTGGGAACCTATTTTTTCGCCAGTGTTTTTGTATATGTTTTGTCTTTTTGTTGTTTTTGTTGTTGTTGTGTCTCTTGCCACTTTTGTTGCCAATTTGGTATGTAAATTTGTTTGTTGTTGTGTTGTTGTTTCTCATTTTACTCATTTTAATGCGACATGTTGTTGTCTGTTCTGTTGCTGCTGCCTGGTGCTTGTTGCTGGTGATTTTGCTTTGCTTATTTAAGGTGCAAAATTATTGCAATTATTTGCAACGTGTTGAAAAATGTGTTAAGATATAAATTTGTCACGTCGAATAGGAATAAAGCAACAAAACAAACAGTTGTGCTGCTATTTACTGTTGTTCATTTACCCTCTTCCTCCAAGTCAAATTCGACAATGGCGAAACTCCAAAAGCGAAATGTGAAAAGGATTTCCAATGAAATCGTTAATGCTAATAAATGCCTACTACCAACTTGTTATGGCCCAAACGGAGACAAAACAATCTCACATTCAAAAGCGACACATAAGGACGGACATACATTTGGATTGACGTACAAATGTATGCAAAGAAAACATATGATTATACTCGTATTTTATTTATGCACACCAACTAAGTGGCAGAGGAGAAGAAAATAAAAAAAAACACACACACAGAATTGAAAACTTTTTTTTGGATTTGATTAAACACGATTTGAATATTTCCAAATCATCTTTCGAGTGTGTGGTGCCACCAACAGACAACACGGACCGACAACATTGTTAGTTTCCTATGTTGCATCATAAATGTGGCCCATTGGGGTCGCATGTTCGAGTACGGGTTGTGCATTGTGGCTGTGTTTTCGTTGTTGTTTGTACATTGTTAACGTTGAAATCTCATATAAAACTGTCCATAAAGCTGACACCTCTTCGCCACGTTGTTGATGATATTCGTCACTTGTACAAAACGCTTACAAATGCATTCATGTGACTTTTGGCTGCACTCAGCGCTAGCGATGTGTGGGACTATTCGCTCGCCATGATAACTGTGCAAGTAGTAGGTGCATGTGTATGTAAATACACCTCATCAGAAATCAAACAGACTGGCAGTTGAGGAGACCCTAACATGTGTGATGTGATGTGATGGTGTTATGGTAATCGTCAGCGAAAACGTCAAACACTTTTATGATTTTCACGAAAGATGAATAAAAATTTCAAATAATAATAATAAAAATATGCAAATATGGACATTTCTTTTAACAACAGAAACCAAACAACACAAACTACGACGCTTTATGTGGATGGCCATCAACAACATCTTTGTTTTGTAGTATTTGGGTTAATTTCGGCTCATGCAGTTGGTCCCGGTGTGGGGACTTGAACCATGGACAGCAAACGCTTAAGAAAATAAACGGAATTCCTAGTAAGCTTTTAACATATTTTTATGAATACATAGTTAATAAATGTTAAAATGTGTTGGAGGTGCATTGCAGCAACATTCTACAGATGTGAAATAGACGAGGGAGGTGCTGCTGAAATTGATAGGAATAGCAGTGAATTCTGACAAGAAAGAATTGAAATTTATAATTATATAAATTGAAAGAATATTTTTTAAATTGAATACTTTATTATAAAGTAATAATTTCCTTGAATCCATCTCATACTACCTACACTTGTTTGTTGTACTCACTACTAAAACAAGTGTAAGGTAACAGAGTCAATCGCAAGCAGCTCTTATCTTTTGATTTTCCTCTTATATACCGTGGACAGTCTTTAGTTGATTTCATCTATCTTCCTTTTCTCTAAGCACTGCCAATACCCACCTCGTCACTTGGCTAACCTCGGTCAATTGACAAGAATATTTGCTGAACAAATCGAAAAACCTGCACCAAGGGTCACTTTCTTCACTTATGTTCATCTCCGGTATCATGTCAAAAGTCTTGCCAGTGAGTAATGGCCGTGAACCGGTTACCAAAACGAAAACATCATCTAACCGGACCACCTCAAACTCTTTAACAGAGACCAACCACTCAAACTAATGAATAGGCAGCCAGCCCATACAACTGCAATGCTTGAGAACAGCATAAAGGAAAACTTTATTTTATTCATTTGCAATGACACAGTGACCTCAACAGCCAGCAGTGGACGGACGGACGGACAGATGAACGGGCGGATTCACCACATCCATCCTCCATTCATGTTGGGGGCATAAACACACAGCGGAAACCTCAGGATCATGGTTGGTCGTCCAAGGAGTAGTACCAAGCACGAGTTTGGAATTTTTATAATTTTTCTATAAACTTTCAAACAAACTAAACATTTTTTATGACATCAACGCTAGGCAACAAAAAAAACAATAAGGCCATTTTATGAGCAGGTGTTATGGCCGAACAAAAAGTTTTCATGAGATGCCACCACAACGGCCCCCACCACAACTGGCAGTCGGTGAGGTGAGGCGGCATTATGATCTTTTATCGATACTCTGGAATTGGTTTAAAACTAATTACTCAACTTTACGATGTCCATGTCGATGTCTTGCAGACATGAACGTTATTCATTGCACATGTTATCATATGAATTGGTTTCCATTTGCTGGGGCTGCTTTTTAAACTAAACACCATAAAAGTGTTTGTAGTTTAATTAACCCCCACCACCAGTCAACAACACCACCATCGATCGAATAAAGTAATAAATTACAAACATAACTATTCCAACACATAAACTCTGGTCATAACTATGATACAATTTAATGATATTTACGTGTTATTTGTAACAAACCCAGATATCACGGATCGAAGCGTAGATAAAGAAATGGCCCCCATGGACACTTTTATGGGCATAATCAAATAAATTGACCTGAGTTCATTTCACGGAATTCCAAATTGGAACTAAGGTGTAAAGTCGTATGTAAATGAAGATTACTATTGCCTTCACCCAAGTTCTATTAGGGCTAATTATTATTTTTGATGAGGCTTCTTTTCGTTTCATTTTGGCTTCTTGGCCAAGAACAAATAGAGTGGCTGTTAATGAAAACCCTATTGAGCTCATTCTCTTGTTTGCTCTCCGTAACACGCTCGGCAAATTAATATAATTATTGTCATTATTAAATATAATTGAATTTCAGGGAGGAGGAAAGTTGGTGGCGGCGATAAGCGCCAACAACCCAACATTAGCTAAAACTTTAAAATTACCTAACATTTACGAATTTGCATATTCAAAATGCTTCCATGACCGTCCAGGCCATGAAAGTGGCAAATTCAATGTGTTCCTGTAACGCAGCAATACAGAAAAGTCTATGCAACGTTAGCTAAGAACGACTGGGGAAATCGCTAAATGGTGGTGCATGAAAACACTATATCTCTTATAGTGTTGGCGTCACTTATCATAAATATTTACTTCAAATCGTAAAACTAAATTTAGCAATATTTTATTAAATAAACTTATGTTTGTTATATTATCGAAAGCAGACCTCATTATTGCAGCTAGAACCCCAAGAAAGCCTACCGATTGCCCAGCCCACATCATAATGTAGCTCATCATAGCTATTCGTTCAAAGAGCAACTCACTGAACAATGGTGGCAAAACACAAAGAGCTAACTGCAAAATGCAAATATCAAAAATGTTAATAGTTTTTAATGAGCAAACACCCTCAGCCAACCCCAAATTGTAGTTATGCTTATGATGCATCGTCAGCTCTCAAGTCCAAGCAAGAAGAAGCATACTTAAAGCAATAAAATTGACAATGAAAAATCTTTGCCACAAACAGATAACGATTATGATCATCATCATGGTGTTACCTATACCGGCGCAAGCTAAGTATGGCCGCAGCAACGCTGCCACTAAACAACCAAAAACCGCAAAGTGGCCCGAGGTAGGAAAATTGTTCACTCAACAAACAATTACAAAGTGGTGGACCACGTTAAACACGACCAACGACAACGAGGGCCAAGACTCTGTTACCGCCGCGAACAAATAGAAGAAGAAAGAAACCAAAGTTCTTAAACACCATGTAAAAGATGAAGAGTTATGACATGAAAAACCAGGGACGTCACCTTGAAAAGGAGTCATATAGAGGAAAGCAAATGTAAAAGTAATGCCAATTGAAATCAAAGTGGTTATAGACGATCGACAACTAGCGATTTTAAAACAGGCGAAATAAAATAGAACAGTAGATGAGTAGAAAAAGACTCAACTTTAATCATTCCGTCTCTGAGCGCTAAAGATCATTTCATCTGCATTATTTTTCATATAATTTAACATCTACATACTTGTATGAACATTTTACTTTAAACTCTATTACTTTTTGTTTTTCCTCTCTTAACATTTAATTTGTTTTCCGGCATGAGAAGTGAAGTTTGCGGTTGGCCAACTGGCAGGCCTTTCAACAATATATTGTCATGTATTCCATGAAAATAGTTGCAGAACTTAGGATATTTCGATATTACTTGTCAATATTGTGCGAGATTTCATGTGAATTTGTATTTTTTCTCATCGATGGGGCTAAGGGGCCACAAACTGCCAAAGATGTCTAACAAAAGTATACGATTTCCCTAACACAAATCACAAGTAAGGTACACAATTCTTAACTTGATTTCTACTTACATACTTAATTTCCCTTTACACCCCATGAATGAGGTATGGGATAGCTTCTTGCGTTGTTGTGGATTAACACGCTTTCTATTTTTAGATTCACAACTAACGGCACCTACTTGTCTATCGACGAATGCGAACGTCACTGTTTGAAAAGCTTTTACTAGACATGCCGATTGACTTGACACTTGATACTGCGATGTTGCTGTCGACAACATAGAGGGGGCCGGCAATGATTGAACCCGGAATCTCCCGCATGGTAGTCGCGTGTTCTAACCACTATGCCACGGCCGGTCTAAGCTTGAATTTACAATCCGATAAACAACATTGGAGCCTATACGTTACACACAGCCATGTAAACACACATTGTATGTGTGATCTGTCTTAATCTCTGCCCTGTTATTGTTTCAAAACCAATTCATATTATGTACAAAACACAAGCGGATATACCTTCATATTATCAAAAAATTAGCAACACAAAAAGTGGACTTGAGGCCTTTTTGAAGGTTACCGAAATCTGTAACTCATTTGTATAACCCAGACACAAATTCTCATCAAAGGCCTCTTTAAAAAAGACCTTCCTTTTTACGCCGCTGGATCGTATTACATTGAATGGGTCATACATGTTGTGGCAACTATGTACAACGCTTAAATGATGTTGCACTGATCGCATGTGTTTGTGTGTGTGTGTGTGGACTGCTGCTTGTTTGGAAGGGAATTGATGACGGTGGCGGGATTGCCAAGGAGCATAGTTTGAGTGCAATTGCTTTGAATAGCATTGGCATTGGCAATTTTCCTAAATACATGTGAACTGGTATCAGCACACCATTAAGTGGGCGTGACACTCATTTAATGTGCAATAAGCGGAACCGCCATGGAACTGCTGTTGTTGCTGCTGCTGTCGCAGCCGCTTCAACTGATGGCTCTGCAGCTATAACATTTGTGGCAATTATTAAGTAAAACGAACAAAGATAGAGTTGGTTATACATAGTATGCAGCAGCAAACATTACAACAGCAACAGCATTAGTCGAGCATAATGCAGTTATTGCCACCATAACATCAACTTAAACAATAACGTTGTTCCCGCTAAAAAAAAAAACAGAGAAGTCGACACAGGCCATGAATAACGAACACATCAACAGCAGCAACTGGAACCAACCTACCAGCACACAAGCCGACAACAGGCAACGAAGCTCAAACACTACTAAAAACGTCCCAGTACATGAGTATTCTTATTCTCATAATAATAATACAAAGTTTTCTCCTTTATTTTCCTTAATAATTATCCATCCGTCCCCAACGATTTTGTTCTTCCCCTTTGTGTCTTATCGCCTTTTTGGGGGACAACCGCAACATGGAGCAGAACAGCAAAGTTAGTCTAATATTAAAATAAGTAATTTTAAGCAAATATTTTTAGGTTATCCCCACCTATCTATCTTTCCCCCCTCCCCGTGCTCATCCCTCTGTCCATCGCTTCTAATGGTTATGGCGCTAACAATGTAAACTGTTAACTGTTTTAACGGTCTCCTCTTCTTTCACTACACTTCACGTCTTATTATCTGGCATGGACATCAAGTGGGCGTCGCTGATGGCGTATGAATACCAGGAAACTATGGAAGACAACAAATATTTTCGGAATTTCTCGGCATGAAATTTTCAAAGGAAACTAATAAGTAATAGTGGCAGAAGAAGAAGAATAAGCTTGTTCAATCACAAAAAAATTATATTTGATTTTAAGAAAAATATTTTAAAGTACAATTTTATAGGAAATTTATGATGGCGCGTATTTAAAGTAAAGGAAATGATTAAAGGATTGTTAAAAATCATTTGCTAGGCAAACTGTATGAATTGGAATATTTAAATTTATGAATTCACAGCTATTAAATATAACTACAACTGTTTATAACCAACAAGGTTTGCAGAAAGTAATTGGGACGGTGATAGTCTTTAAGGATAGAACCAAAACCGAAACACGAGAAAACGGTGAGAAATGGAGGTGAATAGCGTCGGTGTTATCGAACAATGACGAAAAATAAAGGGGATGTTCCGAGAAAACGGTGACCTTCCGAAGGTCATTTTACATGAGAATCAGCTGTTTTTGTTTTTAACGGCCCACTATCCCCTTTAGCTTCAGTTACATACATTACTCTTTGTTGGTTTTCAAAAGAAGCAAAAAAAGCGAGGCGTCACGAGAAACCGTATGTAATGGGTCAAAATGGCGGAGATATTCGAATACAGGGGATCGTTTTACATAAGAATCAGCAAGAATAGTGCCGGGGATCACACTTTTTTTTCATTTTGCAGAGCATTGTAATTAAAAACTATATCACTTGATATTCGAAATATGTAGTTGCAAAACATTCCTATTTACTCCGCCATATAAGAATTGTGTCACCTAGATTTATACGCTTTACCCAATTGTTAAAAACGAATATCTCCTCTTAATCATAAACTTGTTATCTTGTCATCCTTAAAACCCCATTAACTTTTTCACTCATTTTTCATTTTAGATGCAGTTTTATGCCATCGTCTTATCTCTTTCCCATACATAGCA
This sequence comes from Muscina levida, assembly GCA_964034835.1. Lineage (NCBI taxonomy): Eukaryota > Metazoa > Arthropoda > Insecta > Diptera > Muscidae > Muscina > Muscina levida. Next base: position 150,996,240 of record OZ035883.1, on the reverse strand, counting down.
TCTTACTATCTTGGCCATCTTCACAGCAATTACCATGTTATGCTTTACTTTGGTCGTCCAAGCCTCACTATAAGAAAGAACTCAAACATGGAATGTAAACTTATCAATTTTATGTACGAATGTGAACAGCACCGTAACCTTTTGCGATCATTAAGAAATTACTTGAATTCCATAAAATTTGGTTGAAACGAAACGAAATATCGCATTTTAAGCTCATTTATCGTTTAAATACACCGTCTGATCGTTATCACACCAAAGAAATCTTTTCACGCGTTGCGGTAATGGCAAAATCGCTTTCAAAATCTCTGCACAACACACAATCTCTGGCAACAAGCCTAATGGAACAGGTACAGGCCGCCACCAACAACATCCCCACGTACACAATGATGGGGCAGACGCGGAACATGCAAACAGCGAAATTGCGAAACATACCGTTAAGGGACACAACCCACAACTTCTACTACTTAGTGCCACCAGGTTTTCGACTGAAATTCCGCTGCCTTGAAGAGAAAGACAGACAGAAGGAGAGAGAGAGAGAGCTAGTGTTTTGGAATACGCGTTGCAGACTTTTTTTGTGGTCATAAAGAAATTACGCGATCTTCATTTATGTGGCAGAACAAAATGCCACATCCACGAAAGCGTAGAACTCTCCGGACGACGGAGATTGTGTTGATGAACTTGTGTTATCGCTGGCAATAAATCAACATAAGGTCGATACACAAGATGACGTGCATGTGATGCCGCCTTTTAAGACATGGCCAAAAACCAAAAACAGACGAAAAACATGGTCAAGATTGCAAAAAAGTCTTTGGCAGCAACAGCGGTATGTCTCATAGATGATCTTTAACCGGAGGAATCGATAAGCTCCCCTGCCATAGTCGCTGATACCTGCGGCTAATATGTTTGCGTATATTGGATGAGTACATGAATTCATTTAGCCAACGTTACGCCCATTGTCATACCTTCGTTAATTGGATGTTGCCATACTGGCGAGTGTTTAAGCAGGAGAAAGGTGCGGGAGGATGCAAAGTGAGCAGAAATCATCAAGAAGTTACTGTTCTACACATACATTATCCCAATGACAATAAACATCATAGTAATCGTTCAGGAAAGAATTTATGATTTGGCATCAGTCTCCAGCCGACGTATGATTGGACGGACGTAGAAATCAACACATAGAAGTCAATGCTGCTCACTCGCATGTGGACGGATTACTGTAAACATTAGGCGCCCAGAGCCATGTGATAGATTGTCAAGAGCCTTCTGGAAGGCCTTAAAGTGATTGTATAATGAAGTTTGACATTAAATAACTTTAGCCTGTTATCCTGGATAGACCCTAGAAATTGGACCTGCGATTACTGAAATCAACTATGTTATTTTGTATATCTCTTCGAAAAACTATGGAAATCTTAGTTGTCTCCAATCCCGATGATAGTTTTGAAATTTATAAAACTAATTTGCAGACACTGGAAATTTCTGCAAAATTAAGTGAATTTCCGTAGCACATATTTTTCTTTTTTTGTCTACAAAAAGTTCTATAGAAATATTTGTTCGCTATATTTTGGTGATAAGGTTGAATTTATTCATAAAATAACATAGAGTGTACACAATGATCAGTGCTACAAAAAAATCTTATTGAGGGTTGTTAGTTCCTGTATCAAACTATTGCCTTTACAAATATTATATTAAAAATAAACAATATTATCACTTATCAAACTCCTATTTGTTTTTAAGTCATTTTCTTTAGTACTGTAACATCCTGTATAATGATCTTCATAATTGGTTATATCGTCCCCTTAATATAACAATAGTGTATGTGCTCATACACCATTATTTTTTTATTGCATATTTAAAATCTCCATCATTGATTCTATGTCTGGTCAAAATTTCGTCAAAATCTATTTCCACAAAGTGCGTCAAAAGGTCATTGGAAAACATAGTGTATAATTTCTTCTTCAAAAATTTCCATCAATAAGTGTGTAAGCTCAAATGCGCTATTTTATTTGAAATTGCCTCTCCAAAGTTGTTAAAACAATAATAGTGTATACGCATCATACTCCATTTTAGTTTGTAGAAATATTTACAATTGATCAAAAAACTTTTTCTCGTAAAATAGCTTATAATAATATACTCTATTTTATACCAAAAATTTGTGCAAAAAAATGCTATTCCTCGTGTCTCGCAGTCATTTTTTTTTAAATTCCAAGGAGGAAATAGGCGCAATTTTTTAGATGAGCCAGATGTAGCAGAGAGAGAGATATAATACGAATGATATTCTACTTATATTTGAGTTATGCAATGTATGCATTAATTAGTTGTTATTGTTTGTTTGTAATAACCTAAATTGCAAAGAAATGAATATGTACTAATAAATTGCCAAAACTATCAACAAATAATCTGAGTTTATTAACTGTTACTGTTTTATCATGTTACTAATTGATATTTTTGTGATCAAATATTTCGGGAAAGCTTCCGTACAATTATTGAATAAAACAGTGTATACCATACAAAATAAAATAGTGTATCAGATACATCATACGAATTTTTAAAAAATAAAACAGCCTATATGGCGTACTTGCGTTTTGAATGGCATAATTATGGTCTTAAAGGATGAGTAAAATAATAAAAATTGGTCAGTTTATAGAACAGGAACGGTATTATGTATTCATCGAAAAAACCACCATAAAAAAAGTATATTAACCGCGATATTGAGGTTTTAATAGACACCCAATTTGACGAAAACTTTAAACTCGATTTTCTCAAAACACCAAAAAAATTATACACTATTGTTTTATTAAGGGGACGATATGGTACCTCTCAAAAAGCTCTTTTTTGTTTTTTGAAAACCTACAGAAGTTTTATTTAAAAACTTCCACTCGAGATGGCCTTTTGAAGTCCAACGCTTATTCGTCAATGGGTTAACACTTAGCCATCATTCCTGCGAAAGGAGACACACGACTGGTCCTGGCCATGTTCTGAAGGTATATTTGTGTGTATTCAAAAATCATTTGCCAATTTTGCACATTAACGCAACATCTTTCGAAGACGTCAGTATTTGTCATCTGCTGAGAGCAAACGAGGGAAGGCACTAATGGTGACCGACGAAGAAGATGGGGAGGCATTTTAGGCTATGTTTAGCTATCAATTCATTTATCCAACTATTTATCAAAGCATATGTCTGTGCGTCTGTCTAATTCACAATTCAACTATGCCGTCAACAATCCATCATATGCCAAGCCATCGGCCTTATGTACAGTCCAAGGTGGTGTCCGTCCGTCTGTCCATTCGTCCCTCCTTGGAGTTCTTTTTCTCCGCCAGATTGTGGTGTGGTGTGGACTTGGAGTGTTACTCTCGTGCAATGTTTGAGATATATGGACAGTAATGTCGTATTTATGTATGTAGTGGTGCTGACGGAGTTGCAGTTTGCGTTGGCAAATGTTTGAGACGACTATTTGCTTAGAGAATTATGCCTTTTTTTGTGTTGGTTGCTAACATTACAACAACATTCCTAACAAGTTTAACCAACTTGTTTGCAATCCCAGCAACATTTCATCCATCCATCAGTCACATTGTCTGGCTGTGGTACTAACAAAGCAATAACTCCATTTATAAGATTTTGATATGTTTATTGTATAAATAGATTCTCAGATACGACCAAGAATGCACACACACTCACACCCAGAAAGCCCCCAAATAGACAAGTGGACATGTGAGAGTGTGCAGCCGATGTTAGAATGGACGGATGAAGACGGGCAGACGGACGGACGTGTGGTTAAGCTTAGATGGACAGCCTTGACAGATATCAAGTTAAGCTATAGACAAAATGTAGACAATCATCCAATGCCCCTTGAAGTACCTCTCCACACACACACACACGCAAACATCGCCAACCAATGGCCAATGGAGCTGCAGCCCAATCGAGTCCACTCTTCCACATACGTATGAGCGAATTATGACAGCTCTACATGATACCAGTTAGCAATGTTTAATGATCCCAAATCACGGCAAAGCGCATACAAAGGAATCGCCCGTTCGGTATCTTTTTCTCCTTTCTTCAGTACCAGCCCCATTCGGGCCGGCATGCGACTGCAGCATTTGACTTTACCTCCTAAATGGAAACGTCGCCGGATGGCATGGAATGGCATTGTAAAAGCGTAAAAAAGTAAAACTTGTGATGAGGAAGAATTGTGTTAAATGTTAACAGAATTTAATTCTGACACTGAAATCATAAATCAAACAGTTTAAACTAAATCCATTTTCCAATTAACAAATGATAGAACAGACAGCCGGCCAGGCCAGGCCAGATATGAGAGATGGCCAGAGAATTGGATTGACATTGATGCAACATGATTGCCGCTCGCATGAGTAGCACAAATATTACAAATATTTATTTCCACTCCTTAATGTGAGCCATCGATCTACAGCATCAGGGACATGAATGATGGCAGAATATTACATCCGCTGAGAGATGAAGACGAAAGCTAACTACAAGTCAAAGAGATTCAAAAACCGAATTAAACCTAGAAGCAGTAAGATAAATGTGACTCCATAGGGAGGATCGTTAAGGAAATAACTAAAGAGCAGTAAATACTCGTATGTGTATAGACAGAAGAGAGCTAAAAACAAATTACTGTAAAGAAAGGTAAGCAAGAAGGTGAACTTAAGTAAAGGTTGTGGTATGCGATGAACATCTTAGAATAGAAACATGTTCAACATATGTTTCAAAAATTATAACAATTGTTATAAGTTGATAATTTTGTATACTCCTTTAAGAAGCATTTTGGAGTAAATTCTGTTCATGAAAATTCATTCAATTCATTTAATTTTTTCACAATTTTTTTAAATTTTAATTGCTCAGCAGCAAAACAAATATGGCGTCTGTGTCTATCACAGCGAGAACATCCCTTTTTGCAATTGCCCTCTCATTCGGCCATTTTCTCTTCACGCAAACTGACTTGCATATCACATTCGTTCTTGCCACTTCAACAAAATGTTATCTACCTACATGACGTTTACACCATTGTGATCGTCGTGTCGAGAGACGTGCAACAACCAATCGTTAAACAGCTTACCCTGCCCGCCCTTTTCCTCTCGCTGAACTTGGCCAAGTTCGCTTGAGTTATTGCTGGGCTTATTGCACTTAATTTTCTGCCGTCTGTGCCTCGCCGGCCACATGTACATATGTAGTATGCTTTGCGCGCTAAACAAGCACTAATTATCGACAACATGCTACATGCTGCATGTGGCCTGTTGGTGCAGTACGCAGCATTATAAATTAGTTGCTGCTCATAATATTGTTGATCTTGTTGCCAGTTATTGTTACTGCAACAACATTTCACGAGTATTATGAACACCCGACTGAGAATGCGCAACAAGTGTTGGGCGTTGCACATGTAAGAAACCATGTACACTGGATATCGAACAACTCGTGCAACATTACGAGGCAGTAAGTAAGTTAAGTAATCAAGATGACGATGAATAAGATGAATAAGAAGAACACAGGATGGTTCGCTGACTTTCGGTGGTGGGATAACCATCTACACAAATATACCTGAAGGTGGTGAAAATGAGACAAATTTATCGCACATGTAATAAGTTAAACAATGGAATTGAGCCCAACAAATTCCCTAAGGAAATCTTCATTATGATGTCAAATTGTCGATCTTGTCTAAGGACAGGTCCACTTTCTATGAATTTGTGATGTCAGATTGCAGATTTTACCCAAAAAAACACAATCAGTTGTCCACAACCAATTACTTTTGGGCGGTATTTTAACATAACTGCAAGTTCAGTGCAAAACGTTGAGCATCGCTAATTGTTTGTTATGAGAAATATGAGTTTGGCACACCATTGCCCGCTGGGGCGTTAACACAGCAGTAATTGTCAGCAAGCCAACCAAGGAAGTAGTTCTCATCCCGACCGACTGGCAAACGATAATCAAACCACCTAATGATTCTAACAAATTGCACATTCCACCAGCAACAGCGTCTTGCGTTTAGTCAACCAGCAGCAATGCTAATACAGCCAATGATCTTGGTTGGCTGGCTAAAGCTTAAAAAATCCTTAAAGAACTTAAATGATTAATTTTTTGAAGACCTAACAAAAGGTGACTTGCAAAGAGTTGATTTAAGCGCAAAACATCACAAGGGACCACAATAAGGAAGTATACCTACAGTAAAGGGTGTTTCAGCTTCATGTGATTTAATTTTTATTTGATGAAATTAAGAATTGACGACATTCGTTTCACTGTAAAGCAGTGATAGGCCTAACCGAACGCACTTGTGTGCGGTCGCACAAAAAGCATAAAGGCTGTCGAATTGTCCACGGTGAAAATGTTGTGTTCTCCCAACAATCATGCTCGCATGTTCTCCCAACAATCGTTCGACATTGTTTCTATGTCTGTACTTGTGTCTGTTTTTGTGTTGAATGCAAGACAAGCGTGTGTGGTGTTGCTTTCATAAGCAGACACTGACTGTCAAACAAAACTTTCGAGTACGTGTGAATTGCCGATCGTATATGAGTGTACCTCGCGAGGGTATGGGATGCTTTAGAAAAGTTTTACACAAGAATAAAATAACTTATCCATTTTCGAACAGTGTTCTTACTACGCCAAAACTATTGTAAATAACACTGAGGTATTAATTATAAAACATTCGTTGCAAAAAGCTGATAGCTTTTAATTCATCCACTCTTGCATATGTATTTCTAATGTCCGTTATAACATATTCAGTTATTCACTGAGTTCTTTCATCTTGGACAGAGTTACAAACATCAGACATAACTGCAAATAGTATTTCAGGCGTCAGGATGCCAAAGACAACTTATAATTCCCAAAGTGGTATATGATCTTTGGAGGTCTAATCAAGAATTTGGGATAGTGTAAATTCATATACAGCCTTAAACTGTTATGGGCGTAGCAGACTTTCAATTTTTCAACAGCACAAAATAAATTAAGACAGCTTTTGGTACACACATTTACATACGGTTCAAGAACTATTGGGTCGTGTAACAGATAAGCTGGTTTCCTTTTTAATTTTTATGACATTATTATACAAATAAGTATACTTAAAACAATCAAAATATATGCTGCAATATATTTATCAAAAATACGAAATTACAAAGAAATAAATGAATAAAAGGAAATAAAACTGTTTATTGTCATCTTTCATAGGATGCAAATGTTTTTTTGTTGTTTTATGATCTGATTATTGTATACGCAGATTTTCGTGAATCAAATTTATCTAAAAAATATTCGTATTTTCGGAATTATGTTCTTTTTAATTTATAATTTTATTTTTTGCATTGTATCTAGATTTGGGACCGGCCGTAGCATAGTGGTTAGAACACGCGACTACCATGCGGGAGATCACAGGTTCAACACTTGGCTCCAGTCATCTTAAAAAAAAAAAACAATTAATTTTTCTTTCATTGTCGGCTCCCCTCGAATGTTGTCGACATCAACTTCGCAGTATTAGTGTCGAGTCAATCGGCGTGTCTAGTAAGAGCTTCTCAAACAGTGACGTTTGCATTCGTCGATAAACAAGTAGATGCCGTTAGTTCACAACAACGCGAGAAGCTATCCCATACCTCATTCATGGGGTGTAATGGGAAATTAATTTTTTTTTTCTAGATTAACGATAAACACAGAATAACTAAAATTACCCTTAAATGCATATCAACGTTGTTGTAATTTCCGACAATTTTTGTTGCTTTTTCGTTTTCTTCTACCGCATCAGGTTCTGTCACCCCATACGTGACCCTTTGGCTTCAAAACCCATTTGTAGGTTGTTAAATGTTTGTAAATAGTTCTTTTGTTGAATTGCATTTCCGCTGAAATTCTCGTTGCTGCTCTTTTTTATCCAGTCGCGTTGTCTCCTTCGACGTCTTAAGCACTTGGACGACGAACAACAGACGAGATTTTGAAAGGAAAAATGCAACAACAATGGAACTGTGATGGGTTAGAGGACAGCAGCGACAACAACAAAACGGTAAAGAAACGAAATGGAAAGAGAATATACGACTATTATGCAACTATTTAAAATAAAAAGGCCATATTCTAAACTCTCGGTTGTTACGACGTACTACTAAGCGTGGTCCGCTGCCGTTTATGCTGCTGACTCTGTTGGTGCCGCTGTTGTTGTTCCTTTGTTGCCGGCTGACGTTGTTGGGTTGTTGGTAGTAAGTACATACATATAAATCAAGGGAATAATTTAAACAAGCAACTAACTTCCTCAATAATATTGCTGGGGGACTTTGAGGTAGCGCAGCTATAGCTCCACCATTCTAAGCAATTTTATGCGCATTTTGACAGACCTGTTCGCTTCTCTCCAAATGCCACGAGTTGCACTGCAGAGCTAGGATGGCACTAGTTGGCAGCTAAGTGCTGCTGCCCGCTGCCAGCCAGCAAAGTTATTTAGAATATGTTGTGGTGTGTAATGGAGCCTGTCAGGCAAAACATAAACTTTAACAGTCACAATTGACAAAGTCTCTGATGACACAACGACGGCAGCAACAGGCAATAGACTTGTTGTTGCTCGGTGTCTCTCCTCCATGTAATGGCCATCAATGCTAATGATGCTAATGATTGTTGCAGTCCCAGCCACAGCTATTACGACAACAAACAAAGAGTGCTGGGCAAAGGAAACTGCAACAAAAAAAATGCGTTAAAAGGAAAACTCAAATTTATTCAATGTTAACGAAAATACGCCGAAACAGACGCAAGCAAACACACACAGTGACAGAGAAGGAGGAGATGGGACAGACAGACACGCGCATGTGCAACACGTTTTATGCCTCAAATTCAGCCTTACGATCTAAGCCATAGAAAATATTCGAAAATAGCTTGAAGTACTCGTACTGTGGTCGCCATGATGAGAATGACATTGTCGCTGCGTTCCTGTGTCTGGAGTTGGTATAATAACCAGCTTCGCCTCACCAGTTAGTGGTTGTTGCATAAATTCCACTATTAAACAGTCAAATGTTGACAACAAAGTTACGACAGGCCGGACTCAGGACCCGTCTTAAATCATATTTAAATTTGTAACAACCTCCACGATTGCTGCCGGCGGGGCTGGGCCTTACACAGCAGAGGACACGGGCGCACGCGCTTGTCATTGCAACAACGACATCAACATCAGCATCGGCGATGTTGCACGTCTAGGTTCGCCTCTCATGTTAATCGCTGTCTGTCTACATGTTGCATTGAAAGCTTCTGTTGCTTGTTCTACATATCTCGCTGTCATTTGGTGGTGCTCCTCTTGCGGCCGAGCCAAGGTTTGACTATTTTGGAGCACTTAATAACTTTTACCAGGAATATTTATGTGTGGCAGGCAAATACCACCACAGACGATTCTGTGCTGCGGTGGACACAATCAATTTTTAAATTGCAAATCATTCGAAATGAAGCCTCCGAAATGTTATTTAAATTATTGCAACAAACTTGTTGTGGCCAGCCACAAGCGGCCAGGGCGTAGAAGACGCACAAGATCATGGCCAGCAGTAATGGGAACTTGGTTGCCATCGCAACGCCATGGCCGAGTTAATAGAAATGTTGGCAGTCTTGTTAAAGTGATTAAAATTCGTCTGCGTTTGTCGTGGCGGGTCCGCGTTCGATGCAAACTGGTCCAGATTTATATGGGCTGTAAATTGGATGTGTTTTTAAATACGAAACCGACTGAAGACACAACAAACATGTTGGATTGTAATCCCAGAAGTGCAATAAATTTGTAAGATTGTTAATTTGAAAATGATACCAGTCAGCAGCCGCACACCTTGCCCGGTGGACAGAACTAACTATTTTATCGTATCTCGAGCTGCAAATAGTCGATGTACACCTTCACACCGCCATCGGTGAGTGAGCACCATCAATGCCACTCTGTGGCTGGTGCTATTGTTGCTGTTGTCGCTGCGGCCTGGAACAATGTCATTTCAGATGATTGTATTCGTTTTATTTGGTCATTGGCTATAACCTCTTCCTTCTCCTATTTAAAGTTTGAACATCCGTAAATTGTGCAGTAAATCAGCTCTTCAGCTTCTCAGATTCTTTTATTTTATTGACTGCCTCATGCATCACCCAGTGCCAATGCCAGAGCTATTGCCTCGGAACAATGAACGAACGTCTAAGCAAGAGGCGTCGCGCGCTCCTGCTCACATTGTTACAGGAACCTGTGGACGACTTTAAGCTTAAATCGAAAAACTCATTCACTCACTGCCTCGCAAGATCTGTTAACCAGGCTTTGTTGCAACAGCAACAGCTACAGTCTTTGCGAAACAAAGCCACGACCAAGACGTCGCTTTTGATGCAATTTTCTCCCCATTCTACTTTTGTTCTATACCCCTATGTTCGTCCGTATGTGTTATGTGGTCCATCGTTGTTATGTCGTTGTCGTCAATGTTGAAATTTATGTTTCCTTGTTAGCAACATAATTGGAAGTGTCGTCAATGATCGTTGTTAGCAGCAAAACATATCCACATCCACGGCAACGTGCATGTTGTTGTGGCCGGCCCCCATCCACAATCTCCACTTGCTGAGGATCATTTATTTCTTCTAGTGCTTGGCACAAAGAATCGTGGACTTGGTCTTGATCGTCGTCGTTGTTGTCGTAGTCATCACCACCATCACCGTCAGCGTCATCGTCAGCCAAACGCAGCGTTTGTACTCGTATATTCACAGTTTCACATTTGTTCGGATTGGACTGAAAATATCGTTACAATGAATCGTCTACGATCACATCTGATGGTTTAGGTTACACATTTCATATCAATTGAAGCCTATACACTGAGAAAATAAATACCTTTGATTAATGCGTCTAGTATTTAAAGTTTTTTAATCAATGAACTATTGACAGATTTAAACGGACCCTGACGACGTTCAGGGCCAAGTGCAAAAGACATTGTGGTACCAAAAGGATTAATGGCAAGGACCTTAGAATTATCATGATATATTATAATTGAAAGTTCGATTGGAAGTCCACTCTTAACCACTGATCGTGGCAGAAATAGTCAATCGCGTATTAAGTAATATCTAACGTCCATTACAAATATGAAATAAATCAGGTGAACTGACGGAAAGATACTCTCAATCCATGAGTTCCAGAGTCATAGTAAAAATTTAAACCCACAAAAACTAAGCCGGTGGCAAAGGAAAAAGCTATAGTGTTCCACAAATGTTCTACAATGTATGATAAACTCAATATTATTGGTTTAAAGAAATTTGTGTAGCGAGTACACAAGTGGTATTTTGAATTATGTCGTTTAGACTTTAAAAGCCTCGAAGGATCTTTGCAACTAATACATTATACAATATAAAAGGTGACAACATTATAGAAGAGACCAGAAGGTATGTAGCACTCTCGCCCATTTAATATTAAAATTGTGAAATTTTTATTACGGAAGTATACAATTTAGTAGAGCTATTGTGTCTGTAACTTATTTCAAACAAAATATGTATAAATGTTAATCTTTATAACGTACATTTTTAAAAAAACAAGTAAGTCCACCCCCATTTTCTCTATGTGCAACTATTAGCAAACAAAGAATCGTTATATTGGTGACATCGCAGAAACCTATTACTTTTGACGGCCCATAGTGCCATGTTGTTGCATGCCCCATTGGCCATGATACTGCCGCTGCAGAGCATTGGAACCCCCCATCACCAGCTCAAATCTATCCCTGTCTCTCTTGCCAGTGCACCGCCACATACTTCTTCCTCTCTACCAACATGCCTACGTACAAATGTAGTCCTTCGGGTCCCTTCGCATGAAAGATGATGACAATTTCTAAATTACTACACTTGGTAATCTATGGACGCACGTTGTCTTAAACTATTATTTCATAAGCGATTTTTGATAAATGCACTTCAGTATACAATACCATTAAATTGATGGTTAGTGTTGGTAACTGCGGCCCCAACTGGTACCGACCGCTTACGCGCCGAGGCGGTCGACTCTTGGTTGTTGGACCAAAATGAGTTCATAAACTAAAAGCTGAACACTTGAATGGTCAATTGGGAATATGAAACAACGGCAACCAACGACAGCGAACTGTGGTCCATTGCTGTGGTTGCCACAGCGAACATGACACACTACAATATCTGGCCACTACAATGGGCCAATAAAACAAAGTTATACACAGATTTTGGTAGGTTTCGTAACCACCAACAACACCATGGAAGGAAATTGTACGTACGAGACAGTACAGAGATTGGCCACCCATGTTCTTATGAGTGGCTTTGTTATGTTGCGTTAAATGGACAAAAGTGATTGAACGAAAATTTATGTTGCGATCCGTGGAGAGGATGGTGGCATAGCTACGCCATTATCAACTCAACTCCAACATTAATAGGTTACATACAAAGCAATGTCCCGTCCCGGCAACGGGGGAAATTGCTAAGCAAAAGGAAACAACAGTCAATTATCTTTCACTTGTTAAGTATCTGAATAAATCTGCTTCATGCTGCAAATATTGGACAAACAATAATATTAGCCTATCACACAGCCCATGAAAGATGTTTTCCTATCAGAGGACGGACACAAGGCTGGATAGACGGAGGCTTTATATTTCCCCTCCGGTTCGCTTCAAGTCTGCAAAGAACACCCGCAGCAGACATCCGTGCTAGTGTAGGCAATTATAAAATCTCTCTGCAAAGTCTTTGTATGTCTCAAATATTTGTCAGAGAGTAGGAGAGAGTGTGTGTGTGTGAGTGTATTTTTGTGAGGCTAGCTTAGTATAAACTTTTTCATCATAATTTATTAATAATTGTTTGCACAAGAAAATTAGTTCAATTACTGTTAAAGTAAATTGAAATTTTGTTATTCATTGAGCATCGGCACCGATACACACTACCACTAACATACAAACGCACACTCACACACACTTGTATCGCAACAAAGTGGCAATAACAAAAGCTCCTGCCAGCATCAACTGTGGCTACGAAACCAAAATATTCACTCACACAATGGAGCCAATGGATCCGTTCAAGTCCTTAGTTAAACTGTAAATTACCATTGTTCATGTCGACATTAAAGTCCAAAATGGGAATACACCAACTCAGCAAACCAGCTACTAAAGACACAAGGCGACAGACGAACAGACGAGCAGAAAGGAGACAAACCAACGTAGAAAGGAATTGAATAAATTCAGCATTGAATAAATTTAAATAAAAGTAAACTTATGTTTCACTTTGAAGTAACCAGACTTAACACATTCAATTGGGAAAGTAGGACGCATGGAAGCATACAACTAACCAAAGACGCAGAAACGCAGATCTGGCCACCTTATTTGAGCGAGTAACCGTTGATAGTATCAGGAAGGAGCCCACAAAGTCAATGTTAGTGTATATTTTACTTAATATTGTTGCTAATGAGCAATTGTTTTCAACCAATATTTTATACATTTACTATCCTTCGACTCAGACCATTATCTGGACCACCCTCATCTCAAACCCAACCACCACCAGCACCACCACAAACACAACTAGCGGCACTACTTCAACCACTCTATCCGCACAAACAGCAGCTGCTAGTCTAACTTTGACTTCCACTGATAACCACTAAAAAGGGGAAGGTTGCCTACTAGATATTGTGTGAGCAACTATGGCAAAGGTGGACAGTTGTGCGATGCCTAATGATTTTGATAATAAAAAGGTGTAAAGTGTAAGGCATGAGTATTTTAATATGTTATGGTAAGACAATATACAATTTTGAACTTAAATTATATAAAAAATCTTGTTTCTGTTTTAAAATCATTAAGAAAGCAAGAGATCAGTTTAATGACACAGGCGAAAAGTAGCGGTGCAAATGTATTGTTGTAAATGTGCCTTATTTTAGATGTGATGTCGGTCGACCTCATCGCACAAATCTATTGTGTGAATGTCTTGCCTTTAAATGGCTGTGATCTCAGTTGTGTGTACATTTTGTTGATCGTAATATGTCTTTCTGCATATCTACTAGCCACTCGACGTATTCTTTGTTTTACATACAATTGCTGAATTTTCCAACTACTCTGTCCGATAATACACCGCCCATACAAATGTTTCACTTTACTTTGTCCGATGCTTTGCTCAAAGGATACTGTCCGCAATAAGAAATCTCATTATCATACAATTCTGCATTTACAGTTTGGCACAGAGTTTAATATCCATGAACAATACCTAAACAATTATAGCTTCTCCAAGTCACTGCTGTGCAAGTGAGTGTGCCAGTGGATGAATAACAGAGTGTCTGTGTCTGTGTGTGTGTTGTGTGGATGTGTGTTAATGTGGCTTCTACAACATCCACAGATGAATGGATGGACCGGACGGACCGACTTGGTTATAAGGACTGTTTAAAATTTACAAATAATTGGAGCATTATTAATTTGATTATTTGCTCTACTAGACAAAATTGCACTTGCGGTGGGAATGGAACGAGGATAAAGACGGAGAGCATAAGGAGCTCCCAGCAGCAACACAAGGACGAGCGTGCAAACGCGTCTGTGTGAGTGTGTGTGTGTGTGTGTAAGTAAGGATGTTGGTTTAAATAAATGAATGAATGTAAATGAAACAAATGGCATTACAATGCGGTTATTGTTACGTTTTCTATTATCTCAATGTTCATAAGCGTGTGTGTGTGTGTGTGTGCGTCTGTATGTACGTGTGATGTTGCATCTGGCCTGTGTTTGATGAGATTGCAATGTACTTGTGGCATTGTTGTCCATGCGGCATTGTAAGTAGTTACGTGCGTGTGTATATTGTTATCGCTTGATTGTGCGTAAGTAACTGATGGCCTTATAATCAACATCCATATGCAGTACACGCACTCGAACGCATGCACACACACACTCACATACACTTGTACACATGTAGGGGCATGCCCCACAAACATCGCTTACATTTGCATTTATATTCCCTACAAGTGTCCTTTCATTAAATGTTCAATTGGTTTTGCATTTTTTGTTTTTATTGTTTACATCGTACTTAACAAAGCCTTCCTTCCTGCGCAGCCAGTCAGCCAGCGACTGATACTTGAGTTAAAACGCTCTGTGGGTGAACTTAAATTGTCGTAATTATTGATGGCTACAACATTACCGCACCTTCCACACTGGGCGTGAGCGTTCTGTTAAACATTTACATTGAGAAATTAATATTGAATATATAATTTCACCTACAAAAGAATGCACAAGGCAAAGTTTTAATGATAGCAATGCATGCAAGCGTCCGTTTATGACCGGCACCCTAAAGTGAGGACAGTTAGAATTCTAGTGTAGAATGTACACATGGAAAAATTCTGTGAAGGAAAGATACTGTGTGAGAGAAACTGTCGTAAGCGGAAATCTTGAAGAGGATAAATAAACCAGACTTTGATGTTTTACTTGGCTCTATGAAATAAGGCCTAATACATTTGTATAGGAAACAACATCAACGACAATTGGGGTTTCATTCAGAGGTGAGATAGCTAAGATGAGTTTTAAGGGTCCTTGTGGAGTGCATCTACCTATTACTAAAAGATAAGCGGGTTTAATTCTGGGCAATTGCAACAATTAAAGTTGTAAATCATTGTAAACAAGTTAAATTAAATATCTCTAGTAAAACAACTTCCCAACCCTTCAGTGCTTCAGATAACCTTAAACTTGTTCTTTTTTTCCATACCAATACAAATATGAAACAATATCTCATTTTATATAATCAACTCAATTTGCCCTTTCTCCCCATTTCTTCTCTTAATGCAGCAGGGTACACACAAGTCGTTGTATTGGCATCCTTTCCATGCGGTTTCATATTCATTCACTTTCAGGACCCCACAGCGTATGAGTGATATTAAATTTAAATGAGACAAATTACACTGAATTGAATTGTGAGCTTAAGGTGAAGAAGAAAGCAGAATAACAAGCATGCGAACAGAAAGAAGACGACGATGATGATGATGATGATGATGATGATGATGATGGTGATAAAGTCGATGATAACGAACACAACTACGTTGAGGCGTTTTATTACAATAACATGGCAAACTAAAGGATAATAAAGCTGGCTTCAGCTTTAATGTACTCCTTGCTGGAATGCAATCGTTTGCATTTACGGTCTCCTGGAAATGCAACACTTAAATGTTCTGAATGAAGAAAACAACACACACGTACACAAAATGGACTTAATTTTACATGCGCTTTAATTACAATGTCACACATACTCGTACAACGTACGATATATGCACATGTATATGCATAAGAATTTATGTGTATGTGCGTAGACTACATATGCAATTTAAGATATTTATTATCATTTCGAACATATTTTCATTTGTAGCAAATAAAATAACATATTGTCATTGCCATTGTTATTGTAATTGTAAATGTGATTGTTATTTTAACAGACTTTCGAGTTATATTCCGTTGTTGCTTCAAGAAAAGTTCAAGGATCTTTTGTTAAACTTTTTTTTAGTATAAATATCACCATTCGCCGCTGTGGAGAATCGATTAAAACATTTTAACGACAAATATGCATATTGCAGTTTGTAGATTGCCATTGTTATATTGAACTATTTGCAACGGGTGTTGGGCAGGGGTATTCAAAAAGTTGATTATGCTCAAAATATCTACAGATTGTTATTGTTTTCATTAACTTTGCGATTTGATTAATTCATACACAAAGGCACACACACACTCTCACACACTCATGCCGATGTGGCTATGAGTGGGTGTGGGGCAAGTAAACATTAGCGTTAAATTATCATAAAAGCTGAGTAAATGCCAACAACAGCAACACAACACTGCAACAAGATAATGCATTTATATGTGAACGAGCGTGAATGTGTGTGTGTGTGTTCATGTGTTTGCAGCTAAGTGATGCATGTGAATTTGCAACAGCTGCTGCCAGAGGCCAAAAATTATGTACGAACATTCATCCACTATAAACAAAAAAAGTTTTCTCATGCTCAGCTCTGGCAGAGTAAACTTTTTTCGGTTTTCAGTTTTTGGTAATAACAACATGTTTGCCACTAAGAAAACAAGGAATATTTAATAACTTATATGAAAATGTTATTGCATTACACATGTTTTAAAATAAAATAAGATTCACAAAAACATAAACATATGGCACACACACTCAAACACACACTTAACAACACACATGCGGTTAATACGTACAGCGTACAGCCAATGTAGCAGAGTTGAGTATGTGTAAAATCATGGTAAACTGACAAGATCTATCGGTGTTGTTATACAAACTGGGAAAATTGTCTTACTAACCCAATATTCATTTAGAATGCCAACAACTTTTGTATACATGAAAACGCTTTCTGAGATATGGGCTTACTTACTCAATTTCCCTTTACACCCCATGAATGAGGTATGGAATGCTTCTCGCGTTGTTGAGAATTAACACGCTTTCTTTTTTAGATTCACAACAAACACCACCTACATGTTTATCGGCGGACGTCATTAATTTCAAAGATTTTATTAGACATGTCGATTATCCCGACACTTCAGGATACTGCGAAGTTGCTGTCGACAACATCGAGGGGGTCGGCAATGAAAGAAAAATTTAGATAACTGGAGCCGGGAATCGAACCACGGATCTCCCGTATGGTAGTCGCGTGTTCTAACCACTATGCCACGTCCGGTCCCCATTTGTTACAGCTAGTGTACACTTTTGTTTTAACCACAGTCACTACGTGGCATCACCTAGGTGGTACCTTACCCAAACGATCTGGCAGGCAGTTTGCCTTTGGTAAATCTGAAAGAACTGGTTTTAGTTTGTTCTAAATCTCATCAACCTCTTCTGAACCAGTTCAAAGACGAAATCAACAACCACCCGACTAGAATTTCTGATCGGGTGCTACACTAGAAGAAAAGGGACAATTTCCTCCCCAGAACATCTAAATTTTAAATGAAACTGTAGTTTGCATGGAAGGTGAACTAGTTCACTGTCTATGAAGAACTAGTATGAAACTAGGCCTTACTAGTATTTTTCCCTTTTGGGTAACCATGTCAGCTCCCCTTACTCGGGAAATTATCTAAACATATACGAAACAGTTTATCACGAATAACGATTTTTTCCAAGTCCCAGGCGCAATGATGTCTAAATTGCAATTATAGTTGTTTTTTTTTTCATTAATCCGGATGTGATGACTTCATTCGTTCGCACACTGCTTGCTTTCACCCAAAAAAAAAAAAAACAAACAGTCACACACACGCTTGATAAAGTCGTAATGTCATTTCCCAATAAACTTGTAATTCATGCGATTGTCTATCGCTTTCTGTTCGATATGACAAATGGCCGGGTGTATGAATGAATGAGAGACTTGGCGATTGCAATGGCATGACTGGTATGGTGTGGCATGTTATGGCTAGGTCGTTGCTTTATGACTAGTCGAAAACAAAAGATTACTCCACCTAATGTGCCATAAGATATTCTATCTTCCATTTATTGCACAGCGCTTGCAAATGCTTGCAATCTTTTCTTGGTTTTCTAGTTGGCTAGAAAAACTTGGCTGGCTGTTTGGGATTTTCATTTGGTTGTTGTCTACTTTGATTGGTAATCGATGTGAGTCATAAATTTGAACATAATTTTTCCCCTGCTACCCGCATTGGAGTGACTGATTTAGCATGTTGTACTCGGTACATACAAGCGTTGCATGTGTTGTTCATGGCAACAACATCCATTGTGTTGCATTGCTGTGTAGCAATTGGTGTTGTTCTACGGTTTCACGTGCTGCCATGTCTGAGAAATTAATTCAATAAACATTTCATTGATACGTAATTTATCAAACCTGGTCATGGTTTGTTGTGTGTGTATGTGTGTTTTTGGCTTGACTTTGTTTAAGAAATGACATGAGCAGCAACGAAACAAAACTAAAGAACACCAAGAAAAAAACGACGTCACAATGTTAACGGATTTATATTTTTGGCAGACAAGTTGTCAACATTTCAAAGTCAATCCATGTGGGTTACCAACAACGGAATCCATAAAGGCACTCTATGGCTGGAGACAGCCAGACAGACGAGTTGGTTGCCTAAATGGATTTATTGATGTTTGCCTCGTTCTCAAAGGGATCCCGCCGACTCATGTGAACACACACACAAAATAACACAAAACACAACAAATTGAGTAATTGCAAATTGAAACGAGTCATCATATTTGGTTTCCTTAGTAACCGGTTGTTGCAGCTTTCATACGACCACTAGAACAAAAACCTAATCGCAATAAAATGTAAATCCCATTAAGCCCAAGACCATCATCATTCCCGATTTAATGAACTTTATTAGTGTTTATGATTATCGCTTTGTCAGTTGAACGTCAATCCAAATCAATTGTTGGCGTCCTCGAGGTACCCACTCGCTCGCATCCGTTCAGGTATTAAGTGTCAAGCCATTCACATCCCGAATGGCATACGATGGTGTGTGTATGGTTGTTCATGGGCCAGCTATAGTGGCTCACCAACACATCCGTGATATGGTCACTTTCATATCAGAGAATGAAATGATATCGCTGGGAGTACCTGGACGACCTGGATGGGTGATTGAAACCAGCCACCACTAGTCGTTCACATAACAGAAATCGAAATCAAGGTAGAATTTCTATAATTTTTTCGATTTCATCGGAATTATATGCAGCGATCAGTGGAGGAAATCGTAGTTGACAAAAAAAAACAACAATATCTTAAGAGGATTAAGTTGTGCACGTTTGTGAAAACTATGGGGAATCAAAGCGATTTTCTTATGAACGCAATACACGTGCATATGTTGGATGTGCACAGTAGGGTAATAACTTTTTGCATTTTTTGCAAATATCAAATCTCCCCAGACAAAATCGTGTAGAGTATGGAAAAATATTAAGAACTGCGTTTTTAGTTTTTCGCTATCGTTAAAAAAGGTTACGCACCAAACGCGTTAAAGTTTTGAATCAAACAAAGTTTAAAAAAAAAATTTTATTAAAATAAAAATAGTACAAGATATATACCCTCTTTGTAAAACATCGCGTATTTTGAACCAAAGCTTTATATCTTACAATACCTACTTTTAATCATTTATTGTTATTATTTGTTTACATACTTACATATGTATAAACCATGTTTAATAAAAATTGTTATCAAAAAAAAATTTAAAAAACATATATTAAAGGCATTTTAGAAATCGCTGTCGGTGCGTAAGGTTTTTTAAGCAAATTGAACTGAAATAGTTTTTTTTATCATTAATACAATATTTGCCATTAGAAAAGCCCTGGGGAGAATGTTGTCCAAAATAAGTTATTACCCTAGTGCACAGTGGTTTGTTTGGTTAACAAAAACACAATTTTTATATTGTGAGATGACAAAACGTAAACGACGGAAATGTTTTGGATTAGGCTCCTATATTGTAATGTCAAATATGTTATGAATGAAATGAGTCATTTCCTAAGAATATCGTTAGATAAATGTTGATTTAATTCACAGTTAAGTGAAAGTAATTATTTGACCGGAACTTCGAATTTCTTCTCAATAGATAGTAGCAAAATTTCTTATATTTTTATACCTAATCAAAAAAAAAATGTCGGACAAATGTTTAACGACTTACGATAAAAAAAAATATTAAAAAAAAAAAGAACAAATAAATATATTTTAAAAAAAATTATCTCTAGAATATAAAAATTTTGATTACTTGTATTTCCATCTGTGTCTTTACTGATGGATTGAAGATGGAACTTGGCACAGGAGCTGGTGTATACAACGGGACCTGCAGCTAAGCCTTTATTTAAAACTGCATAACAAATGCAGTGATTTTGAGGTACTTGTCATTCAGAAAGCCACTAAGACTATTATGGGATGTGGAATCGATTTTGAAAGTATGGAAAGCCTAGCCGCAATTAATGCCATCAATTCTACAAAGTGGAAATCAAATTTGGTGAGAAAGTTGTATAGGTTAAATACTCTGGATGTCAGCATATGTTGTGACTCGAGACATTTTAATATCTCTGGGAACGAAACAGCAGACTTATTGGCTTGACGAGGTTGTACTCCGCCTGATCATTATTTTCTTATAGATGTTTACCCGATTTTTGGCTAAGTGGAGGACAGGATGTGGAAAACAGCATGCAGACTCTGGATTTCCAGAACCGAGTGTATATCTGCTAGATCGCAGATCCCAATCACTTGAGACTGCGGAATTTTGACGGGCCACTGCAATATCAGGGACTTAACAGACAAATGGGAAAGTACATACAGGATTACTGCCATGAGCGTGGGGACGAAGAGAAGTACAAAACTCTTTCTCTTTCCTCAGTCGGAGTAAGTAGCACAGTAAGTTTCATGCGGTGCCTTCTATGGTTAACTGGGTCAAGATGTTTGACAAAGGTACATCTTGTAATGATTCTCAATGATCTTTTCTTTCTTCATTATCCATACCAAAGACATTCTATCTCCTTAACTTAATTTCCCTTTACAACCCCAAGAATGAGGTATGGGATAGCTTCTCGCGTTGTTGTGAATTAACACGCTTTCTATTTTTAGATTCACAACTAACGGCATCTACTTGTTTATCGACGAATGCAAACGTCACTGTTTGAGAAGCTCTTACTAGACACACCGATTGACTCGACACATTCGAGGGGAGCCGACAATGAAAGAAAAATTTATTTATTTATTTTCTTTTAAGATGACTGGAGCCAGGAGTTGATCCTGTGATCTTCCGCATGGTAGTCGCGTGTTCTAACCACTATGCCACGGCCGGTCCCATCTATCTCTTTACCCCTTTTTTATTTTCCGTTCCCTTTTATCCGCTATAACGGACAATCACAATGGGTCAATAGATCGCCGTTTGTAGTGTGACACGGATTTTGGCAGATCACACTTGCCCTAGACTTAACCCTACAACCACAATATGCCAAAAATGGCTTTAAGAATAATGAATTTTTATAATAAACTAGCTGGCCCGGCCGACTTCGTCCTGCCTTCAAATTATTGTAAAAGATATTGATTGCTGTTGAAATCTAATAGCGATTGGTTTATTACTTTGACCTTTGAAATAATTCAATATAAAAGGCGAGGTTTTTCCGGACAAATTTTGTACTTCATATATCTAAAAGATTATTATATATTATTGTAGGAATTGCTAAAATGGATCAGCAGTATCGTCCATGATTTGATAAAAACTTACTTATTGATTGGCATAAAACAACATTTTAAGCCGATTGACTGACATATAACATTATCCGTTGGAGTAATGATAACACTTTGCTCCTTTTTATCTCAAGGAGTACGAATTTCCAAAAAAAAAACCTATTTGTGAAGCTCTCTAATTCTATAGGAAGTGCGAAACCGTTTTCGCGATTAGTGGTGTCATCAAAATGGACATCTAATTTTATATATAAAGAGTTTTCAATAATTTTGATTTAAAAAAAATGGTTATATGTAATGTAATCAATTGTGACTAAATGAATTTCAAAAAATTAAGTGTATCATAAGCTAAACACCTGCAACTGGATCCAAACATATATCCAACATTTTCTCATGTCAAAAATGCATTCATTTTAAGTTTGAGTAAAATCGGACAATCGATATAAATTTTCGAAACAATTCACCTCCAGCCAACCCAACAGCGGGTCCATTTATACAAAAAAAAATTCTCATTATATTATTTCTCTTCATTTTAGACAAATTGTTGATTCGTCAACATTTTCATTATAATTCCACCCTAGCGGCACCTACCCGATTCATTTATACAAAATGCTTCTCACGATCGCACAAATATACATACTAAATTTCAGTTAAATTGGCCTATTCGTTCAAATTATGATTAAAAATGCACCCAAACGCCACCTACCGGGTCCATTTGTACATAAAATGTTTTCTCATGAAGACACGAATATCTATTCTGAATTTCAGTAAAATTGGTCCATCCATTAGAATTTCCGATATAAATACACACCAGCGCCATTTATCGCGTCCATTTGTACATACAATTGTTTTTCACGATCAAACAAAAATACATTCTGAATTTCAGTTAAATTGGTCCATTCGTTAAAATTTTGATTATAAATACACCCCAGCGCCATCTATCGGGTCCATCTGTTCATACACATTTTTCTGATGATCAAACAAACATAAATTCTGAATTTCAGTTAAATTGGTTCATTCGTTTAAATTTTGTTTATAAACCCACCCCAGCGCCACCTACCGGGTCCATTTGTACATAAAATGTTTTCACATAATCAAACAAATATCCACTATAAATTTCAGTTAAATTGCTACATGCGTTCAAATTTTCGATATAAAACCACCCTAGCGCCACCTGGAGTGGATTTTTTTTCTTTACGAACAATCTACGGAAAATTTCTAGTCGAATGAAAAAAAAATCAGACAAATCGCTCCAGCCGTTCTCCAGTGATGGGTTTACATACGTGGACCATTTCATTTTTATATATATAGATTGCTTAATTTCACTTTTGTATCGGAAAGACTTAAAAACTTACTTATTGATGTAGCTTTAATAGTATGCTATTAATAGACTCCTTTACAAAATTTCCAATATGACTTTGTTTGCCCACCACTGTGCTACTGCTGCTACAAATCGCCGCTGCCAATATTCGAATCTGCTGCATGCACTCAATAGAAACCATTGATCTTTTTTGGTTTGTCTCACGTTTTCGATACCACTTTCATTATCATGGAGTAACATTTGTCCGTTGACGACGCTGCGACTGATGAATGCTGGGCCGCGCGGAGGAAGAACAGAAAAACATACTCGAATGTCGGCCCATTACTATTGCATTAAAATGTCAGTCTGTCAAGCTCAGAAGCACAAATCATTTTTTGATACGCACACAATCTGGACTCTGATGGTGGCTGCTGCTTTTTGTCCATCTACACTCCAACTCCTCGGGATATGGGCTCTACGCCGTTGTTGGTTCAGAGTTTTTGCTGGTATGCATTTGGACTCATCTTCGTTTTCATTGTACTCACCAAAAAAAAACTCCTCACACCCGGACAGAGATAGTGAACGACTGACTCTAAGAGTCATTTTTAATCAATTTAGTTAGAAAGCTTAAGTAAAAATTGATTAATTTATCAACATTGCAACGGAAAAACACCCAACGAAAGTGAATCTTAATACGAAATGTGGCGTGTCAGGAAACATTCTTTGTTGCCGCCGCACCCGCCACCATTAGATGTGCACACGCACACCACTACGTTCTCAGCCAGTTAGTAGCACTCCCCCCACCCAGGATAGAGGATGTGATAACAACATTTGAGCGGGCAAACACTTAATGTCATAATAAATGTCCAGTTTTTGTACTCTGTATCTGGAGTGGAGCACATCACACAGATCATCATTACATTCGTCTAATACATCTGTGTTTAGCTTTCAACGATTGAAAGTTAGAGTTGGTTTGGTCAATTAACTTGTTACGCTGCCAATGTTGTAAAGACACCGCCAAAGGAGAAGGAGGTGGTGGAGTAAGTGGTGTGTGGATATAAAACATCTACCAAACACGCAATGTTGCATTTTCCGATAAAACCGTAGAATATTAAATGAATAACTCAATAATAATTACTAGTGAAACTTAAAAGTTGTAAAGATTCTATGGAAAATCTAGTTTAAGATTTCGAACATGTAAACACGTTTTTGTTTGTAATGGAAATTGACATTTACATGTGAACCACTGAGTGCAGACGACTGTCTAATGACCTTTTGGGAAACTGGCAGGCAGTTTTATATCTCACGGAAGAATTTTGAAAAAAAGGTTAGACAATATTTTGCGAAGTCTTGGGGTAGGGAGAAGCTTTTACACTAGAAAAGTATTTTGTAAGCAATTGTCGATGCAATCAGCATATGTAAGTTCCGGCCGTTTTTTGGTAAAATGTTTTTTTACTTGATATGTGTTTTAGGACTTTTAGTACATGTTGGCAAAAGACAATATGTCTGAAATAATTGGAAGTCTATAAAATTGCTATATAAATGGAAGGTCCTTGCCCCTACCATGTTCTGCTTCGTCATATGATGAAAATCCTCAACACTAAACATTTTTGTTAATTATGATTCATTTTATTCGAATGTGGTCGAAAGTCGACTACGCCATAGGTTATAAGGTGCATTAATTATTATTCTTCCCAACCAGTTAGTGGATGGAACTGGTGCTAGTATTTATCTATATCTATGTCATTTTGGGTATCATACTCAAAAAATCAATACTATATACTTGGCACAAACGTTCGGACTTTCTGAAATATTGCGTGATAGAATTTTCTTATGCATCCCAATGATAAAGTGGTAATATGCATGTCTACTTTCTAATCACTTCTCATGTCCAGATACATTTTTTTTGTGTTCTGCTTAACTCTGCCTTCAGCTGTCGCATACTCGCACATAACACACATGGCAGTCAAGTCCGTCTGACCGTGTGCCTGCCTGTTAACTCCATTTTAAATCTGATTCTTTCATTATTTCGATTTTAAACATCATATTCACATCATCAATCATATTCTGTCCGTTTCCAGTTGTTATTATTACGAATAAATGAATAAATAAAACAGAAACGAAGCAGCGATTGAGCCAAGCGAAAGATGTAATGTCAGTGTCTAAAAGCGTTAATCTGTTGTTTATTCCAACCAACGTACCGAACAAACATATTGTTTGTTGATATCTTTGGGGGAAGACATTTAATTATAATAATCACATCGAAATGTATGTCGACTGGCGCAACTCCCGGCTGTTTTGGTTGTCTGAACACATGTGTTGTTGAGGTGTTACTGTGACTTAATGAAAAAAACATTTGCAGGTAATAAATAATGAATCGATTCAATGGGAAACCCTGGGAATGCAAAGCGAAACATCAGTTGGAATCTAAAGTTTATGAAAGGAGTCATCAACATCGACAATTATTGTATAATGGTATTGCAAATAAATTACATTTACCATAACACAAAGAGTTTAAAGTAACTTTATGTAATTTGATTTTGAAAACAGAACAACAGAATATTGATTTTTATGAGTATACATCAATATTGAGCAAGTCATTTGATTATTTGTTATACTTTTAAAATAGAACTCGATCAGTTCTGTTTAATATGTTCACACGTAAACTTTCGGCACATCATAAGAAGTAAAAATTAATTTATGTTAGTCAATATGGGTGAGACAACAGTATAACACTGTGACCAAAAATCGACATCTCCAACTTTTACTAATTATATTGTCTCTTTTCAAAGCAAATACTGGAGTAAAGTTTTGTAGAACATTTGAATGTTGTAAAATCCATTTAAAGGTCCTTTTCTGAAGTTGCTCGAAATGAGGACGAAAAGGACACGTAAGGAATCGAGTTTGAGAGTTTAAATGTTCCACAAAAATAATCTTCGTTTAATATGATTAAAGACATCTGATATCGAAAATGCACTAAAGCTATAAGAAACATTGTTTTCAACTCTATTTTAGGTTAAACTGATAATTTTACCGGGCCATTAAAAATTTTCGATCTAGGGGGATCTGTTATTCCGTAATTTTAAAATAATCACCTAAAGCTTTCATTCCGTAAAGGAGTTATTCCGCCACCAACAATTTGTAGCATTGTGTAATCAAAACAATGAAATATGTTGTTTATATGATAAATTCACTATAAAACCATTATAAAATGCAACATTATGAACAGTCAAGCTACAATATCGATATTTGAATATACAAAAGCTATTATTGCCTCAATTGCAATTAAATAAATGAACACTAAATGAAACACCCCCAATTTCCAAATATATACTGTTAGAAATAAAAGTGACTGTGTGTTACGTATGAACTACTATGTCATACATTCAATTGTAATAGAACTTTGTCAGGTTGTTGCTTAGATGTGTGAGATTGTTTTTAGAGTGGTTTGATTAACTTGTGATAGGAGGAGTGTAAGTCATTTCAACAACTTAACAGAACACATTTCTCAATAAGTTTGTAGGATAAATATAGGCCAATCCATACAATTTAAGATAGAAGCAATCTTTAAACGATAAAGTTTCAATCTTCAGTTCACTAGTTGCACTGGTTTTAGTGATGTTACTATTTAAATATTTAAAAGAAAGCTAAAGCCCACATTCGCGTGATAACATAGTATAGTTTATTAACAGGTAACAGTGTTAGTCAACAAAAGAATGGCTGAAAAAACATTATTCTGACGTAGCTTTATAGAGACTTAGTTTAAATATCGACGTATAAATAACGGTAGTACTAAACAATATGTTGAGTAAAATAAGGCATAACATTTAACACCTATTACCAGCATCGGAACACACTATCACCTTGTGTCCGCAATCTCCTGGAAGGTGACAACAGAATACTTCTTGGCGATTTCAATGCTCATCATGAGGTTTGGTTTTAATCACTGAACAATGACCAGCGTGGTGTCTGTATTTCAGATTAGAAAGCGGCGAGGGTTATTCCAATGCCAAAACCTGATCCCCCTATTATCACCCATAGCTAAGGTTTTAAACCCTGAAAGAGCACTTTCAGCTCGCCATCCACCAGCATGGCTTCAGAGTAACGCATAGCACAACGATGGCTTTAAATATGATAACCACACATATTGCGAATGGTCCCAATCAGTTCAGACCATGTGAGGGCACTATTGTTGCAGTCGTAAATCTGCCTAAGGCATTTGAGAAAGTCGAACACTCGGAACTGCTCTAGGACATATTGATTGAGCAACTACCAGAATGGTAGAGAGGCGTTTGTTCAGTTCCGAGGCCAACATTTCAAATGCCTAAAGATAAGAAGGTGGGTACCATAAGGAGGAGTACTTACACCTATGCTCTTCAATTCATTCCCCATCATGATGCAAAGGAGACCATTGTAATGCCATACAAGACAATTGGTCGTTCTGTGCTCAATTATGCAGCTCTAGTCATTGATCATCTCAATGAGGAGATCTAACCCCAAATATTAAATCTTGATGGAAGATATACAAAATAGCTTTGATGGACTTAAGAGCGAAATTCCTTTAAAATACAACAATACAATACGCTATTTAAAATGAGTGGATTCCAAATATGTCGTTGAGAATGCTCTTTTAGAATTTGGAACAAAAAATCATAGAAAAATATAAATCTTTTGTAAAAGAAAAATTGAAAAACAACAATGTTCAGATTCAGCAATGTTTCCAGTGCACAAATTTGTGTCACTCATACTGCATCAATTTGTTCGTATGCTTCCATTTTGTTAATGTTTAGCTATGCTAAATTTGTTGATGTGAGAGGTGAGAGGTTTTGGAATAATTACCTGTTAAATAATGAACTAAGTTCCAACTCTTAGTTATATAACGAATTATGAACTGAGAGAAAGATTCTGGTTACGCCCCAGATCTGCAAAGAAACTATTACACAAGTTACTCTTTCACAATTGACTGAATACAAGCACGACATGGTTTGGCATTATTCGTTTATTCAATACTACTCAACTTTTGATTGTCGATTCACAGTTATTTTCTCAGCCTCACAAGTTTATAGCGGTACCTCAGCTAATGAATTGGAATCTCTGTGTTATCACCTCCATTTACACATTTTATCTGCGGTAATTAACCCCCTCCGCACCATTACGACCATCATTGCACTATTCGATGAGGAGGGGAGGAGGAGGAGGTGAGCTGTTTAGTGATAATCGGGTTCGCATTAACATCCAAATAATCATCCGTCTCCGATAATTGAGTACATGACACCGTAAAGCACTTCCTACATCTTTGTGGCTAAGACAGACATTTGAAGCGTAGCAGCCAGCGTATACGTTAAGATGCGGGTGCACGCACTGCGACGCAAATTAATTTAACACTTTGAAACCACACACACATTTTTACGCCACCACGCGTACGCACTGCCCCCAAACGCCGCAATATGAGAGGAATACCTGTGTAGCCAACACATAAGAAGGTAACTATGCGGGCATTGTTGTGGCATGAAACAAAAAAAAAGCCTGGTTATATCATTTAACGCTGTCGACTGGTACGATTTGATAGCTTGCTTGTATTTACTTACAGAAACTAATTTAACAAATGCCAGAGCTTTTAATAAATAATTGAGGGTTTAACTGCAAACCAGACGTAAATTCATTAAAATTAATTAAAACTCATTGCGCTTAAGCGAAATTAAAATAAATGTTTGAATTGTGAATTTGTTGAATAAACAAAATGGAAATTTTCCCTTTTCAGGAAAACAGTAGAGGAGGTGAGGTTGGGAGAAAAAGTAGCTGATTCCAGGTTGAATGATTCCAATCCATTCGTCTCTGTCATTTGACAAGTCATCATCAAAGGCAACGCGATGTGAGAATTGTGGCGCAGGGTGGACAACAGTAACGTGAATTGTCGATGTGTTCTCACATTTGCAAAAATTATTCTTGTGCAACAACGACAACGACAGCAACAACAACTATTTATTTATCATCTCGTATCTATTCATTTGCTTCACTTCAATATTCGGTTTGTTTCATTTTTTTTTTGTATATTGTTTGGTCGTGTTGCTTTAGCCAACACTCAAATATCAATCTCAGGCAATGTGGAATGACTCCAAAGTCTAGCATCGCGCTCGTGCTACTTTTGCAGGCCATTACAGCGCCAACTTGGACACCAATTCATTCTAAACACCGCCGGTACTAACTCTTATAAGTGTGTGTGTGTGTGTATGTGTTTGTATTCAAGCACCAAATTCGAAAAAAAAAACCAGAGAGCACAAAACGTATTTCAACTTGGCCATAATGGCGTTAAAACAAAATTAATGACACAGCGAACATGACAAATATTTGCTGTTTTAGCCTCAGCAATAATAAATTTTTTAAGTGATTTCAAGAACGCCAAGTGGCGGGACAGCGCAACGGTGCACGGGGACGAGACCTAGACGAGAGAGTATTTAGTGATTTTAGGCATCATAAATTATAAACAAAACTTTCAAACATTAACTTTCCACACCGAGAACCGTTAAAATTGGTTATTTTTTAAGAAGAATTGTAAAAATTCAACAGATGTTCCGAGTATTTCATCACTTGGCATTCCAACATCGTTGGCCTGCATGTTGAAGCAAAACGGACCCATATGTTGAGAGAATCAAATCACAAATTTTGTCATTGATCTGCACTAAACACCTGACCACCACTGGTTGTTCATATGAAGCCTCAGCTCTGTTGCAAAATCATTGCGTTTTTCGTTTAAATTTACTGCTGCCCTCTCCCGCAACGATAATCACCTGAAATCTTTGGGAAATCATTATGGTGTGGAAAAAATCAATTAGCGGTTTTAAATTCCATTTAAAAAACCATCACGCCTCCTTAATCACAGTTCCATTTATTTCCTTCGCTCACTCCCCTTGCCCACAAGTTGGTTAGGCATTCATTCTGGGTGTAACTGATACTTCAGTCATACCATCGACGCATTTTTCATTTTAGAGAGCTGGCAGAGAAGCTTTTTTTTTGTGAAGCTAGCTGTGAACGCCAGAAAAAATCGCTTAAAATGCAAAATACTAAAACCATCATCAAAATATCAAATTTCAAAATATTGTATTTTATACGGACGAGCAAAGCGAACAAAGAATTCCAAACCTAAACAAGATTATTCAAGCCGGAGTTTTGGTTTGGTCACAGAACGCTGCGAAGCAGCGGAGGTATATTGCCAGCAACAAATGTCGGCGAGCCGTAGAACAACATGTTGGAAACCTTATAAAACATTTTATATTTTGTCATTTTTCCTTCCATGTTAGTATGTCGTCGCCAACATCGGAATAAACTCATCAGATTTAACATACTTTTTGAGGTGTGTAAGGTGACCAGGGTACAAATTAAAGAAATATGTAATTAAGCAAGGAATTGAGAATGATTTAAGAATAGTGGATAGCTGAAAGTCATTTTGCATACACATGGATATTGAGACAGATTCAGAATGGAGATAAAAATATATCAATAGAGAAAAAAAACTTTTTTTTTGAATTCCTTCTGATGTCCGAAATCTTATGTAAAAAAATATGTGAGCTATTCTTCATACAACAAAATACTTGCGCAACGAAGAAAAGTTTGATGTTGAGATGTTTAGACTTAGATCATACCACTGCTGTAGTTCATTCGGGTTATTCCTAAAAACTACCCGATACGATCCATTTGATAAATAAACAACAATGTATATGACACTAATCCATATCCATCATTGGCCATCGCAACCACCTGAACTGGTCACCTCATTGATTTCCAATTTCATACAGACATGCATTATGTGTTGAAATATTTAGTCCTCAAGCACAAAGCCAATAACTAAACCTCAGTCCGCTACCCTTTAAAAATAACCAACAAACAAAAAAAAAGAAATGTAAGCAACCAATTGAGACCACGTCATTGAGGGGATAGGTGAACCAACTTAAACTTAAAATGCCCCCAAAAGAAAGTCGTCCATATGTATGTAAATTATGTCTGTGGTTTGGTTAATTAATTTTCCCACAAACGCGACCACGACCAAGAGGCCAAACACTGAGTCCCGCTTCTGCTGTGGTGTGGTGATGTGGTGCATAAGAACAATCTGGCAGTCTTGCATGGCACAAACAACTAAATAATAAGATGACGATGAAAAAAGCCAACATTTTTGGGTTCATTTCGTTCACAAGATGTGTCTCATTGGAAAAAATGGCAGGTGTCAGGCATAAATATGCTTTGAATTTATTTAATTTCAACATAAATTCCAAACATCTTGTATGAATAGACAGCGGTGCAGTTGTGAGATGTCTCACGACGACGTTGAATTGAAAATAATTTTCAATTTTACATCTCACATATACAGCAGAAGAACAACCAACGACAGCATGAGAGCTACGTTAAAAGAGAAAAATGGAAATTTGGAAAGCTCCTGGGAGCTACGGACAATCCGACTGCGATATTGGTTTGCTGTTGCCACTTGAGTTTATTACCTCAGGGCCTCTGTCTGTCTGTCTCTACAGTTTTATGCGTAACCCAAAACGTGACTTATCATAAACTATTTTGCATTAGCAACTAATTCACTTACTCATAATATAACATTTCAAAATTGAATTCAAAGGGTCTAACCTGCATCAAACAAAACAGTGTAGAAATGTAGTATGTACTAAAGAGAAAACACGCCTACTCATTTCCGTTTGCTACAGGTTTATTATTTTTCCATTAGCTGAACTCTGTTGGCCCCCCGGTCAAATACATGCAATGAAACCTCTTACAAAAAAAACAGGAGGGCGTAGCAAAATATGCAAAAAGATTTTGGAAAAAATTAAATCATTAGCATTTTCTCCTTTCGACTATCCCAAAATGCGTAATAGAAAAACCGATTATGAACGGTTCTCAAAACATTAGCATTAAAAACAACACACATAGGAGAGAGGGTTTATATAATTTTAGTAAAATAAACAAACAAATGTTCTTATTTTAATTACGAATTAACGACCGGCTGCCCGTCAAACCTATCACATGTACATTGGCCTCCCTCAGCCCAAACAACAGTGATCCTTCAGAGAATTGGCCCGGTTTTGGCCGCACTAGCCAGCTATCATTGACGCATATACAGAGCTAATTAGCCAACGACAGCCAAATTATACGCTTAACAAGTCTAAATACACGGCAACATACACACACACACTCAGTCACACACGGCCAACATATGAAAGTACATGCAACTGAATGAACCCTGTGCCCCGTCTGAGTTGTTGGTTCTCTAGGCAAATACGCGCCGCAGTACACATGTTACGGTGAGGCATTTAAGCGTATCCTTTTCTACTTGTGCAACACCGACTACAACTGCAACATTAGTGCAACTACCACAACTTTTGGCCATGGGGGCAATGTTAATACACGGAAATGCTGGCAGCGTATTTAACGCATCAGCTGAACAATTCTACGCGTTAATTTTATTTCATACGTTCTTTTTCAGTCTCAAAAGAACAAGAGCGACCTACAAAACAAACAACAACAAAAAACGCACGCCCTGTGTAATTTAGGTTCTGGTCTTGTCGTGTACATTTTTTTTTCTTTCTAAGAATTGCGTCAAATATGTTGCTATTTGAGCTATTGTTACATTGATATGCAACGGGTGTTACACCAACAGTTATGAAAATGGAAGAACGACCTGAGGCTGTAGTGAAGTAAGACCGTTAGACCTCAACGGACGCAGAGTGTCAGAGTAAATTATAGTGAAGCTAAGAGGATAGTCAGATCCTAAAGCACATGTATATAATGTTTGTTATTGGAAAATAATACATTGCTTAAAATGTAACACAAATTACCTTCTTTAAAAACAGTTTAGGCATTTCATAAACTCGCGAGGCCGGCAATAATCGTTTTTTCACACAGACACGTTCGGCAATTCACACGTACTCGAAAGTTGTGTTTAATTCAAAACAGTCAGTCTCGCTTTCAACATAGAGACAAACACAAGTACAGACAGAGAAACAATGTTTTACGATTGTTGGGAGAGCACAACATTTTCACCGTGTTCCAAGACAAGAAATCAATTTCTCTAACTATTACTTATCATTTTGTATCTTTTCGAAGCAGTGTGTGAATAGCGACCTAAAAGTAAGTAGAAGCAACATTTGTGCAACATTTTTGTAGAATGTTTAAATGTTGTATAGTCTGTCCTTTTCTAACTTTTTTCGGAAAAGGGACGAAAAGAACACGTAAAGAATAGATAAAGAGAGTTCAAATGTTCCACAAAAAAATCCAAGTTAAATTTCATTGAAGACAGTAAGAAACTTACGGTCGTATTCATAAACATTTATCAAAGGTTTATAATTCAAATTTTCATAGTAAAATCGTTTTATAAACCTCTTATAAATTATTATGAATAAGACCTTTAGAGTTTAGGATCTATTCCAAACTTCATTTTATTTTAAACTGAAAACTTCACCGGACCATAAAAAAAATTCTACATATAGTGGATCTGTCCTCCCTGATTTATAATGTACCCACCTAAGGCTGTTATTCCATAATGGAATTATACCGCCCCCAGACAATAACCTTCATTTTGTGTCAGTGCCGTTACTATTGGTTTCACCATTCCAAAGCCTGATTTTGGATGTATACAATTCTAGGTATTGACTTTTTTGGTAGGTCTTAAGTTCACGTACTCGATTTTCTTAAACAGACTCTCAGTCGGACATGGATTAAAGTTATTACAGAATTTCGAATCCTTGTCATGATATCCAAAGACCTAACTAAGCGGTTTTAGTTCAATAGATCTCTAAATAAGGGTTACGGTCTTCAATGGACATATCGTGTAGAAACGTGTCTGGTGGGCCGGCCGTGGTAAATGGTTAGTACACGTGACTACCATGCGAAAAATTCGATTAATACTTCAGTCATCTACATTTCTTCGCCTCGTTATTGTCGATAGCAACTTTGCAGTAAGTCTATGGGGTCTAATAATTAATATATTTTTTTTAAGTTCAATATTCAATATTCATATTTTTGTGTTACTTGCCTTCGCCAACATGGGAAAATGTACTGCAGTCTTCTCAAGCAATGTAAATAAATGTTACGCTATCGAACCGAGGCCTAACTGTATTGCAGTGTCTGTGAAAATAGCAAAGCCTAACATTAACCAGATCATAATAGGAAAGTGATTGCTCTAGAAACTAATGTTGGCCAAACAAACGCAGAACCCTCAATGTAAAAAATTAGGTAATTTCTTTCGAACAACTGCAAACCCTGACTCAATTCGAATCCGCAGTGAATGCCGTTTGCTTTCCTTCGTCCAGAATGTATGGCAACAATATCGAAATGGGTTGAAGTCAATTTCCACCGGTGAGCTAATGATGGTTACTGGTAAAGTGATTGTTGTTGCTATTACTGTTGTTGTTAGACATTTAACAAAGCAAGCCAGCAAATGTGGTAGAAATGGAACAAGAAGAAGCATTACATTAATAGAAATTTGAAAATTTACCAAAAAAAACCGAATAAAGTTCAAATCTAGTCATACGAAGATATCAAGCAACCGAGCAACCTACAGAGGAACTCATAACCCACCGACCAAAATATTGGCAGTAGATCACTTTGGAGTGGAGAAGAGTTGACTACGCGGAGTGTTGGTCGGTTGGTTGTTTCTGACGCTAGTGTATGTGTGTGAAAAGATGGTTGGATGTGTAAAGCCTTTTGGTGATTATTTGTTCTCGTTTCATATGCCTCCGCTCTCTAACCTATAATTATGGGTCGTTAGGGTCACCGGTAGTTAGTTTGTTTTTTAGTTTTCCCTTGTGTTTTTTCCTATTTCAACCAAATAAATTAACATTTTTACAATATGATTGTTTTGGCTGTTGTTGATGTTGTTATTGTTGCTATTTGAAGGCGTTACCACGTGTTTTCTCGTCTAGATGAACAAATTATTATTTTTTTTTTTCTGTGAAAACCACAAAATCTCTTGTTTTTGTTGCTCGAAATTAATTGAATTATTTTCTTTATGAAAATTTTACCATAAATAATACGAGTTATAATCTTCTGAATCTTTGGCATCACCAGCACCAACACCAGCCATATACGGCTTATTTCACATCAACAAGCTGCAAGAGCA
This sequence comes from Muscina levida, assembly GCA_964034835.1. Lineage (NCBI taxonomy): Eukaryota > Metazoa > Arthropoda > Insecta > Diptera > Muscidae > Muscina > Muscina levida. Next base: position 150,960,764 of record OZ035883.1, on the reverse strand, counting down.
ATGGCATCCGCATCAGCAACACCTTGATTTGTTTGCATCGATTTACAATTTGTAAAAATCTAAGCACACTGGTTGGTGCTCGATGAAGTTCTCGCTTTGTGAGCTGATGATTAAATTGCTTAACAAATGTCAAACCACAGCCATGATCCGATCACTGAAGTATTGGAGTCATCAGCATCAGAATTATCATCATCCTTGCAGGCAGGCATCACTATAAGTCCGCCGCCATAGCCGTTGCCGCCGCCGCTGTTTCCATATACATCATCAGCAATAGTCTGTGGTGCCGGAATGCTCTTCGATGTTTCACTTTGTCAATTGCAAAACCACATGCAATGGTAACGCCGTGTTTTGTCTGTCTGTGTGTATGTAAGAATATAGCACATTTGCTCAAATTGCTAATGATTTTGTGGGTTTTTGGTTAAAAGTGTTTCGAAGATACACAAAAACAACATGAAAGGTAGAGGTAGTTTGCATTGCTACATTTAGGCAATCACTACTTGGTTTACTAGTGGGTGGAGGGTCAATGTAAACTGTAAAAGCGTGTGCAGATACAAGTAGTATGGAAATCAAGTTATTTGTACACAAAGTTAGAGATTTACGTTGACAAGTTTGAATTTATCATCTCAGAACTAGATTTTTGTTTTCGCAAAACTGCTGCATTTACACATTTTAATATAATCATGGTGGCCAACCTGGAACTTTTTTGGTCCCTAGTATTTTTTGTATTGTATGGTATCCAACTTCTATACTTCTGTAGTTGCAAAAAAATCTGCTCGCTTTACACTTTTTCGAAATTGTCAATCTATTGTTTCTATTGAAGGCAGTGAGAGCAGTATACTATACACTTATTAATGTGAGATTCATCCGACTCCATTAAAGCAACAACTCAATAACAATTGATATACTAATGAAGTAAGTGTTTTCTTGCCAGTCGAATACTTTTCATCTTACCATTTCCATATTCTTACTATAAATCATGTGGGATCGGCCGTGGCATAGTGGTTAGAACACGCGACTACCATGCGGGAGATTCCGGGTTCGATTCCCGCCTACAGTCATCTAAATTTTTCTTTCTTTGCCGTCGCAGTATAAGTGTCAAATCAATCGGCATGTCTAGTAAAAGCTTCTCAAACAGTGACATTCTCACTCGTCGATAGACAAGTAGGTGCGGTTAGCTATCTTATACCTCATTCATGGGGAGTAAAGGGAAGTTAAGTAAGTATATAAGTATAAAAGTATATCCACATCACATTTATCGAAAATCCTCACCACATAGCGGCAATTTGTTCGTTAGTAAAACCTGTGTTTGTGTATGTGCTTGTTATATTTAAGGGTTTTATAGTTGTAATTTGAACGATTAAAACAGTGATAGGCATTCCATAGCCTCGCGAGGCCTGCCATAACCGTTTTTTTCACAGAGACACAATCTAAAATTCACATGTACTCGAATGTTTTGTTTGATCCAAAACAGTCGTCTCTGCTAGAGTGTTAGCAATCAACTTATAAACAGACATAAGTACAGACAGATAAACAATGTTCAACGATTGTTGGGAGATCATGAAGACATGGTTGTTTGGAGAGCACAACCTTTTCACCATATACAATTCTCACACAAACACACCATATTATTTGAGAGTGCGTTCGGTTATGCCTACCATTGCTTTAAAAGAAAATACGCACATTTTTAGTAAATTAACTCTGGACTTTTATTCTGACTATTCTGATTAAACATTTACCGCACAACAACACCAGTCCCAATTCCTGTGCGTTATCAATTTCGAAACATTCATTTAACTTTCTGTTTTTTTTAACACGATAAAAACCTGCCAATGCCAAACTACAAAAACACATTCATGGTTTTAATACATTTTTAAATTTTCTAATATTTTTCGCCCACACCCTGGTTAACAATTTAATACCAACTACGGTGGGCAAACAAAGCTTGACCATTTCATTTCAAACCATTCCAAGGGAGTGATTAACAGCAACAAAAACGAAATACATCAAAAGGTTTAGATAACATCATCATCAGGCTCATACCTCAGACCCACAATCATGGCAACCAGCAACTACTAACAACAACTACAACAACGACTGGCAACACACATCAGATACGAATAGCAAACTATGGATTGTTGTAGAAGAGTGTAACAACACACTCGATAACATTCACAAGAACAAAACCATAAAACCAATCAACGACCAAAGCCAAAAAGGCAACTTTAGCACTGCCAACAACAGCAACACCAATGACAGCTATTGGAATATAGAAAAAAAACAAACCTTATGGAAAATAGGAAAAAAAAATGGAAAAATATGCAAAACACATTCGAATCTTGCAAAAAGAATCTATACGAACTAATGATTTGTTAATTTGATTGGCAAACACCCGATGAATTCTGGTTGTTGTTATTGTGGGCTTTGAAATTTCGCAAAACCCTTTAGTAAACTAATGGATGGGAGAGAGGAGGAAGATGAAGTCGGTTTCTATACGATGATGATGAGTACTACGAATGTTTTTGGGAATGATAGTGATGATGAAACTACACAAAGTTTTCTTGTCTGGAGCTATAATTTTAATTGTTCTCTAATGTTTTTATATAACTCCACTGATATTTAGTCATTGTGGAACCAGAAGCCCCCCCCAAATTCTTAGTGTTGCAGCGGCTATTGGATGGTGTTGGCGCATAGCGAAATCTTAACATTTAGCTGAGAGATGTAAACAAATCGTACATAAATCTTTTTTGGTTGCGTCGACATGAAGTGGCTGTCCTTGGGCTTATTCATGAAAAAGATCTCAGCAAACGGCAACAGTAACACCGCCATCGGACACAACAATTGTTATTCCGAGTAACCGTGCCAGACAGACGAACCACCGAATGAGATCCATTGCAAATCATACCCATTCGTCGCTGTACAGTGTACACGCTTCATCGTAAGTTGGTAGATTGCAATGAATGCGCGATCGCTGGTGGCGAGTAGCGAGTGAGTGAATTGAGTGAGAAGTGATTGCATTGCATCGCAATTGTACCCACAATTCCAAAAATACAATATGAATGCATGTCTCTTGGTCGTTGGCAAACCGAACGAGGAGGCCACTAGCAGCATTGGCGGACCAGCCAGAGAGTCAGCAGTAATAACGCAGCACTGTGGTTTGAAACGACGACAGAGTTGTTGGTGGGTATGTTGGCAACTTTGGATTTTAAATTTAATCAGAAAGTTGTCAATTGGCATAAACTTACGTAAAAAATGATGTACCACCTTGTTTAATATCAAACTCAGCATATTTTTTTAAATCAAACAAGGCAAACTAGCAGCATTGGCGGAGCAGGTGTAAAAACGATGCACGATGGTTTGACAATTGGTGGTGGATCTGTTGGCAACTTTCGATTTAAAAGGATATCATAGAATTGTCAATTGGCTTAAATTTACGTAAAAAGAATGTACCACCCACCATATTTTAAAATCAAACAAGGACAGTTTGACAACTTCGTTACTTTTTGCAATACGTTTGAAGCTGAAAACTTCGTACATTTTTAATATATCGCCTAGCAAAACTACCTACAAGTACCTGAATCTGAGCAGCAGTTAGACGACGAATATGCTGAAAAATAAATTGGATATTTAATGTATACTTATGTATAATCTTCCTCTACCAATGTAAAGTAGTTATTATTTTAGAATTTCCAACTGAATCTTAATTTCCACCGTAATTGGTTCCATATTCCTAGATCATTAACAAACAGCATAAGGCTTCTGACCACAGTGCACGTTGCTTCAAGCCATCGGTAATGCAATTTTTTCTCTCTTCTCTAGCTTGTTTGATAGCATATAATGTGTTGCAATATATATCTTTTTTAGCAAAATCAAGAGGAAAAAAAACAAAAAAAAAAAAGTAAGTTACACCAAAACAAATAATCGTCAGCCACTATCAGCAACAACTCAAACACACTAACAGCAACAACCACAACAAGAACGCCACCGCCATCAACGACAGCATAAATAAGCAAAACATCACCAAAAACAGCGGGTGAAATATTTGTAAAAAATCTACAAGAGCAACAAACATTTTAACACTATACAATTTCTGAACAATTGTTTTGTCGTTCAGTGCCACCAACAACAGCTGAGAGCAGAACAAACAACCAAACAGACAATTTCAACTTTTGTGAATAACCATAACGAATGAAATGAAATCGAATCGAGTATTTCTGAAAAGGTTTCCGTTCTGTTCTTAATTCAGAGCTGGAAAAAAAACATCTGAAACAAAACGCGCAACATGCACTACGGCGAACGTTTAACAGTTAAGCAATTCTATGAGTTGTCTTGTCAGTTAAATTGTGCCAAGGAGCGATAACAATCATTTTTAGAGCTTTTTTCTGTTATTTTTGTTGTTGTTTTAGTTTTTTTTTTTTTTGCTGAATTAACGAATGTTTCCCAAACTGTAACCGAATCCGACAAAACACAAAAATAAAACAAAGAATTTTAGGATTTATTTGTTACGTTTTTTGATTTGAGACCATTGTGTGATTGTGTTGCACACCAAAAAAAAAACATCATTATTTTAAATCTCAGCTACAACAACACGTTGCAATACTGCGGCGGCTGATCCATCGTCTGCAACTGATCCTCATCTTTGTCATTGTTTTAGTTGTTGCTGGTGTTTTTAGGTATGCTTTTGTGATTTCGGTTTGCATAATTTCGTAAATTGCAATCGATTTGCATATCCGTCCGACCGATGTTGTTAAGTACACACAAAAACAATACACCAAACAACCAGCAACAGCACCGACAACAACATCGAGAGTTTTACCTAAAACCGATCAATCCAACACAGTCCCAAAGACCGCCTCATAACGACAGGCGGGCGGACGGACGGACAGACATTCATTTGTTTGACAACAATGTCGTACATCAAGCTAGTGGCCTCGTATGTCTTCCAATGTCTACCATTTTGGCTAAAGCATCATATACCTAGCAACAGGCAATGGCAGCAACATCAACATCATCAACAACAACGACAACAGAATGTCAGTCTTGACATTTTCATGTTTATTGTTGAACGTTGATGTCATCACAGTTTCGGTTTCCTTTCGTTGTGACTACTGTACAATCAGAAGTCTTTGACTTCCCTCAGAGCAAGTCGGAATTTTGACGAAGGGGGCACGGCGCGCCTTGTGATGTGATTCCACACCAGATTGGGGAAAAGAGGCTGTATTTGATGTACATATATGATTAGGATAATAACTATTCGCACTGTCAAGAAGGTCTTCCAAATATTCGTGTCACTATCGGTGTGTTATGTATATAAATTAGTACAGTCCATTAAAACTCACTTTAAAAAAAAATCTATGCTGACGACAAATACTTCTATGGCATAAAAATAAATGTATTTTATATTTGGGATAGATGTAAACTTTGTAACTCTATACGATCATTTCACGGCCGGAATCTTACAGGCCCCACATCATGATGGTCCACAAAATTTATAGCAGTTACCTATATATGAGAAGTAATTTCTCACCTTCTGTCTCATGGTATTGCTGCGCTATCCAAAACCTTTTTTTTTGGTATTCCAAGCATTCATTTTACTAAATCTACATAGTATCCCATACAGTTTCCTCTCATTTATATCAAACCAGCTGACCCGGGCAAACGTTGTTTTGCCTTCAAATTTTATTTTCAACACAGTTACTTGAGTTACGGTGCAAAAACACAAAAAAAACACTAAATAATGCGCCATCTGTCGGACGAACTTCAAACTACACAGGAACACTATTCACGGCCCATAGAGCATGCATATAAAATTTGGTCAACATCGGCCCAGTAGTTTTTGCATTTATACACGTAATTTTTATATATGTAGAGATTGTTTGCTCTATTTGCTGGTTTTTCATTGCGCGCATTGTAAGGAAAATGATACATTTTTGTGTACGGCTTCTTTATGTGCCATAATAGATTGCTTTGAAGGTGTATGTACATATGTATATTAATGCTGAAGACTGATTCCCCGTATGTCAGTTAATGGCATTAATGTAGAAATTAGCCTAATTGGTGCCTTAGTTTTTAATGTCCATTCATTTCATTTATATTGCACTCTGGCTGTAATAGATTCGGTTTTTTTAATCACCTACAGTTATCATAGATTTACATTTAAATTGCATTACGCTCTTGCAGTGTAGTTTACTCCTCTATGACCAGAAAGTGTTTTCAGCTGATGCATTATAAAATATTATCGAGCATCGTTGCCGGCATTGTGTGGCCAATTATTAATTGGTTAACATTTAATGGAATTTATTGGCTTAATTAAGGTTTTCAAAATAAAAGAATGTATTAAGTTTTAATTGAAGTTCGTTGCATTCGGTTCGCTGGCGGGTGCTCTTGGATTGCACTTGCATTGTTGCTGCTGGTGTAATTTCATCTTGACTGACCTGAATAGTAATTGAATTTTTATAGGTTCCGCGCAGAGTCATATTTCAAAATCTTGTCTTGGAATTTCTCGCGTACTTGGTGGAGTGGGGCAAGTGGATGATGGGTTGCATGTTATGATGATATATATTTTAAATTAAGAAACTCTCCCCGTTTGGCCAAGTGGCAGCTGCAGCAGCAGCAGCATCCCCAACTGCAGCGGAGTAAGAAAAACAATATTTTATTACAAAGAAATTTCTTTGAAAGATTTTCAACGCATTCATGATAATAAAAAATTAACTTGAGATTTTTATCGACATCTCTCTCTCTCGCTCGCTCGATGAATTTGCTAGCGCTGAAGTATTTTGGGGCAATAACAGCAGCAGCGGCAGCAGCAACACTGGCCAGCCAAATATATTGCAAATTAGGTCATCAATGCGAAAACTTATTTTCATACTGCAGCAACTACAACAACGGCTACGACAACGAAAATGTAATGCATAAAAAACCAATAAATTAAAACCAAACGAAAAAAGAATCGCACGAAGAAACTTTACATTTTAAAGTTTTTTTCTTTGCCTCCGTCATCATGTTTTGGGTAGGGAGCACGTAACTCCTTAACGACCCTCTAATATCATTGAAAATGGCATTGCGTGTCTGTGGTATCAAAGGCTTTCAAAAACAAAACAAAAAAGCTGAGCACCCAAAAAACGACAAAAAAAAAAAAGAAAAGTTTGCAACAGGTATGTACGTGTACGTGCATGTGTGGTTGGTTGCCTACATGGCTCGTTGTAAGTGTAGATGAGGCAGGCAACAAAGCTTTTGCACCACTTTGTAATCAGTTGGTAAACATTTTGCAGTTCCGTACATGTTCCATCAACAACAACAAGTACTCAGCAAACAGGCATCATAATGAGTTGCACACATACATAACAACGTCATGATCATCGTCATCGTCATCATATCTGCCACAGGTAATATGTATGCATGTGCACATTACACCCGTTTCCGCAATGTTGCGGCATTGTTGCAGTCGCGGGGTGTCTGCTGCTATAGCGGCAATACACGGAATGTTTGACGTTCTGACGCTTATTTTGACTCGTTCTTAATATTTTGCTGTCCTTAACGATGCACAAAACAATTTATATCACAAAATGAGACACTGCAACAAGCAGAAGCAGCCACGTCCACGGACGCAACACACAGCAACGTGCCTCTTACACCACGGCAACAAAAGTGCAACGCAACACGAGGCGACGCACTATAACAGTACTTTTGTTTTTTGTGTGTGCAGCTCCACAAATCGCATGCGCATGCTTATCGACATCGTCAACACATCATTTTAAGATCATATTTATGAATATACTGGGAGAAAACTAAACAAAACTATAACTATACCTATTACAAGACAAAATGGCATAGGAAATTCTACGGAAATATTTATCTTTGAAACAAGTTACAAAATTGAAATTCCTTTAAATATAATCTTCTTCTATCTATATATATAAAATGGAATGTGTGTTTGTTTATTTATTTGTTTGTTTGTTTGTACCTTATAGGAGACCAAACCTCTGGACAGATCTTCCTGAAATTTTCACAGCATTTAACTGGGACTCTGAGAATGTTTATAGGGTACTTTTTTCCGACCACGCCCACTTTTACGCCCATTTTTTTTTAAATAATAAAAAAATAGCGAAGCATTGCCGGGCCCACTAGTATAATATATAATTGAAATTCAATAACAAAATTATATAAGATGTACCGCAAGTCTGCCAACTTTTCAAACCATGATAAGAATGGCTCGATAAATCGATAAAGTACACAAATAGGGATTTTTTTATGTTATATCATCATATGTGATCCAAGTTTATTTTAACACTGTTGCAACCTGGAGCAGAAATGTTCAGCGATGGCTTGCCAGGTGTTTTGTGAAAATTTCTGCATTTTCTCGCGAATGGACACTTAAGACACTCGGTTGCTGGAGAAAACTTTATTTTTGCGATATCCACAAAGTTAAAAAGTCAATTTGAATTAAGTCTGGACTACGGGGTGGCCAGTTAGAGTTACCTCTTTGAATATCACTTTGTGTCCAAAAATTTCACAAACTATAGCCAATGAGTCGTTGGATGTGAGATATGTTGCTTCATCTTGGTGAAACCATGATCATTGATTAAAAACATTGAAATTTTGAAGCATGGCAACATACCGTTCTGTATTCACTTTAACAACATATTCTTTGGACCAATAATGTGTCTTGCTAATAAAACTGTCCATAATGTAAACTTGGGTGGAGGCAAAGGTTTTGATGTTTCAATTTTGAATTAATGTCTCAACAACATATGAAATTATCCCCCTTATTACGTATGTCATAATCGACTTTCGACAAAATTCGATTGTTTTGTTTTTATTGAAAAGAAAAAACTAGTAATAATTAACAGAATAGGTTTGTATTGAGAATTTTTCATCATCTGATGTAGAAGAACGCGATAGGAGCACGGACAATCGTATTTCAGTCTCACAAATAAGAATGTACTTAAACACTTGTTAAATTGGTGGTTGAGGCAACGGCTGGTGAGATATTTCACAGATTTAGCCATTGCATCTATTTTGTCAAAGAATTGCTCATAATTTGGTTTAAAATATTTACTTGCCCGCATGATCTACTGATAAAATGCACTATGTGCTTATCCGACATGACGTGATGCCCTTTATCATAAAAATTTTTAAATAAATAGTCCATAATGGTTGTTAAGAAGCCCAGACCAAAGAAGAAGCCAGTGACCAAGAAGGTTGCCCCAGCTCCTTTGGCTGTAAAGAAGCGCGTTGTCAACCAACTTTTCAAAAATCGTCCCAAGAAATTCCAAAATTACTACAATTTTGGTCCAGTGCATATCAAAAACAAAAAACGACAACCAATTCATTTTTTTATCTCTAAATTTGCCACAAAAAGTGGAGCAACAACACTTGGTTGCATAAACAACACAAGCGAATTGTGATGTAAAAAACATGCAATCCCCGGCATTTGTACAGGTTAATCAGCAAAAACAAAAAACTTATTTATTTAGTGCGTAGTGACATGCAATTTTCGCTTAGGTTTGAGTTCCTTTTGTTGGTCTCTCGTCCACCCAACTGTACACAAAAACAAAATAAGAAGAAAAAAACAACAACAGCACCAGAGTGCAACCACAACAAACAGAACATCAAAATGCCACTGCAACAACAATAGTTTTCTACAAAAAAAAAAGGAAGAAGCACTGAAACCGAAACAAAAACAACAAACAAACAAAGTTCAGCACAATGCAAATATTGATTTTTCGTTGATGGCGTAGACTTTCGCCGGAATCCGGTGAATCGAGCGCAAACAACCGCCAATCAAAAATGCATTTGTGAATCACCAACAACTGGAAGCAATTCGGACAGCAGCAACAGCAACAACAACAATGACAGCCAAACAGCACAGTACAACACAGCAACATTAACCATCAATTTCACTGTGAACGAATGATTTTAACCCATATAATTGTCATTGTTGCAAACGAAACGTATAACGAGGCAACATCAATATCAACGATAATTTTAAGTGGTAAAAGTTCAAGGGAATTATGATTGGACACAAAACAAGGATCGATGGACGGGTGAATGGACAGCCGAATGATGGAATGAATAACTTAAAGATAATTTTATAGGACTAACGGTGAGAATAAATATGAAATGTTTGCATTGCACTTGAAGATAATGTTGATGCCCCAAAAAGTTTGGCAATTTTCAGGTAACCCATTTTAAACAAAAGAAACTAACTGTGTTTGAAATTTAGCAGTCATAAGTAGGATATCATATTTAAAGGGCCGTCGTCAATGTTCATGTAAGCCTAGAGAAAGAACCATAGATAACCAAAACTGTCGCATAGCTGTTTAAGACCAGTGGCAAAGAGAATGGAGATGGATAATGAATACGCATAAGCACCAAATTATGTTCAATAAAAGAATTTAGAGCCTTATATCGACGCTCGTATAACCAACTAAAGGAACTGTAATTTTCCCGAACTTGAGTAAAGACCACTAGTTAGTTGACTTCTCTAGTCATAGTATTCCTTGTGTGTAAATGTTGCTCTTGTATATAGTATCGTTATCACAAATAACGCTACAACAACGTATGTGCAGAATTCTCGTACTTAGATCGAGTGCATTTACAACATACAAAGAGTTATCACAACAGCTATCTCTTCTTGGTACATCAATAAGGCTTCAATTCGTGTATTAATATTATTACTCGATTTAAAAAGTGGGCGGAATAGTATATTTGTATGGAAGGTAGCAGAAGGGGTGTGGCTAGACTTCAAATTTGTACCAGAATTGGCGTGGGTACAGAATTTGGGCACGATTCCGTTGGGTGTATTAAAATTACTACATGATTTCTAATGTGGGCGGGATGGTACATTTGTATGGAAGGTACCAGAAGGGGTGTGGCTAGACTTCCAATTTTTTCTTTTTAAAGGTTTACAAAATACCGAATTTGTGCACGATCTCGTTGGGTGTATTGATATTACTACTTGAATTCCACAGTGGGCGGAATGGTACATTTGTATGGGAGGTGCCAGAAGGGGCGTGGCAATCCCATAAGTAGTTTTGGGAAAATATTAACCAATGGTAAGTTTCTAAAGAATTTGTAACGTTTTTCGCAAGTTATCGTGAGTACCAACCGGACAGACATACATGGACCAAACAACTTAAAAAGTCATGCATCGAATATATTTTAAAGAAACCTAGTGCCTAAAGTGACTCCTTCTATGAGTCGTATCAAATGATATATACCCTCCTACCCATAGCGTATAAAAAGAATACCGTTCCACCTACAAAAAAAAACCTCTTGATTTGCACATTGGTTTCCACTAAAAAGTAATCTACTGTGGTATCCAAGGGCTTCAGATAATTAAAGTCCAATCTTAAATAAAATCATTGCCTGGAAAAAGTTAAATTTTCCCTGCACGTAACAAAAAGGTGCATGGTAAACAATTGAGTTTCTCATTATCAACCAGTTACGAAATTAAACACAAGAGTCATAACATCACTCACCTTGTCCGGCATCTGTAATAAAGGAAAAAACAACTTATTAGTGCCAGGCTTACATATAATAGATCCAATGCAATGCAACAATTAAATTGTATAATCTCCAATTACATATTTTACATAAACAGCTTTATATTTCTCTTGTTTGTTATTGTTTTGGTTTTTTTTCTTCAACATTTATTTGCAATTTATCCGATTATCCTTTAAACAAACATAACCTAACACGAAGCCAACACAAATCATATTTGCCGACTTGTTGGGTCCTGGGCCACAAATCATCTTGGCCCAACATGAAAACATGAATAAATGCATGAGCTTTCGGGTGATGTTATCGACAGCGGCATCGTCAATGTCAGGCGATGTCACTTGGAAGAGCCATCACTTGATGTGTGTGTCATGTTGGTTAGCCCTCCGTGCCACTTGGAAATACCTTTTAATAATCTCATAAAAATGTTCATATTTGTCATCATTAAATGTTTATCTCGGAGGAGAAGAGACACTGAACTGAACTGAACTGAAATGAAATAAAAATAACCCATATCTGCCACTTAATAATTTCTCTTTAAAATGGAATTTTGACATTATTGATTGTTGTCGTTGTTGGTCCAATGATGCTCTCGTTACATTTATAGTTGTTGCTGCTGTTGCTGTTGCCGGCCAGAGTGCGGCCAATAGCATTTTCGTATAAATGGATTTTTATTTATATTTCTTAACAACTTAAGTACAACGGACAACAACGGCCACAACAACAACAGCTTTGGCACTGGCAACAACGGAACATGAAACATGTCTTCCCTGGCCCCTGTGGCCGCTGGCTGGCCTGGTGTTTGCCAGTCATTCTTTCACCACCGCGGCTTAATCGTCTTCTGCGGTGGATTTTCGTCGTCCGACTTGAAGAATGGAGATCTTGTAAATACAAAAATATTACAAGTAAACGAAAAAAAAGATTTCCCGCTAAACGAGAGTTCCATACAAATCACAAACAATTTAATGACAGCTCAATACAGTTCGTTCGTGTGCTCTTCTTCGGAATCGGAGTCTTCCGTCGTCGTCATCTTTCTTTTTGGCAAAAGTAATAAAAATGCAATTCAGTTTCATGTCGCTGACATTGTTGTTGCTGTGCTCTTTATCCCACCAAAAAAAAAAAAAAAAACGCTACAAAGACAACAACAATAAAAGCCACATAAAAAAGTAAATTGTTACAGACGCATCTACAATGGACTGGGTACAACACATGCGACTGTGGCATCGTATGAGGCACCAACCAATCCCCGGGCGATGAGCTTCAAACCCCAAAACTGGACAATAACATGCAAACTGTTTTGTCGGTTGGCTCCAGTGTGTGTGTGTATGTGACCCAGTACCTCGAAGCATGGCACATTTTCCCTGTGGTGGACAGATATCAAGACAGTTTACGAAACCATGCGACGAAGGGAGGGAACGCGCACGGAGACACTAAGCCAATGTCAATAAAATTTGAGTTAAAATACAATTAAGTTGGCAATCATTTCATTTTGGTTCATCTCGCAATATCCTGGATAGAGTGGACTTTTTATGAACTCCGGCTGGGCTGAAATCAAAGTGGACAATGGAACTCGCTTGATGGACGCTGACTGACTGGCTGACAAAGGGGTCTGCTATCTGGCTGAAGGACGAATGTCATACATAGCTAGATAAATTAATGGACGGATGGATGGATAAACTTGCGTTGAGTGTCAGGTTTGAAGACTCATTGCATTTAAATCGTCAAAAGTTATCGGCATATTTGTCTAAAGGATTTACTGTAGGAATGACGGAAAAAATTTAGTTGGCTGCATATGTCAGCTTTAAAAACAAAATTGGCAACAACAATAGCGTTTAAATGGTGAAAACTCAAATTTTTGTCTAATACTAGTTTTACCGACTCGCGTTGCGCCTCCGCTACTTACATGTGAATTCCTCAAGATTTTTTTTTTAATAAAATATGGCCTATATCACTCCGTGATGATGTATCATACGACTAATGATGGAATTTTTACAATCGGATGAGTACCCACTTGTTCTGGTAAGCATTACGTATGTAATCATAGCATCGATTACCAGGAATCACACAGTACTTACTCGTCAATATATCCACCATACTTTTGAGTGATTAATTTAACATGGGGATGCCGTAGGAAGTATACAATCGCCAACCTCTCGCTTATCATCCATTGACGAAAACACTAATGGTAATTCGTAATAACTTTCGTCGATACCAAGTATAAACTACTACAGAATCGAACAAATTTTAAGGGACTTGGAAAGTGACCTTGTGTATGGTGTAGGTCTGGTTGAGTACAATATGAATCTGTATACCAAATTTCCCTAACACCCAAAATCTTGACTTACGTTAAAAAAAAAACCGGAGTTTTAGGTCTTCTTATTTGATTTGTTAACGGTTTTGGGAAGAAGAACGCGAACTTTGCTTTCAAACACGATAAACTTCTAACACAATTGTTTAATTTACATTTGTAGAAAAGACTTCTATTGTAGTTTTGCTGAACAAACGGGTAGTTTAGAAGTTTATCACCTACACACAAACTCACAAACGTATCCTTTTTACTATATTAGTATTGAAATATAGATGTAAAATCTAGCCCTCAACGGCAATTTTGAAATTCATAAATGTCTTAAATTTAAACTAGCAAACAAAATTGTTGTTGTGAGAATTATCCTTCGTTGTTAAATTTTTCCTTTACAATGGAATTTAATATTTCTTTTGTTTTATTATATTTTTATTTGTTTTTCAATTTTCCAATGTATTATTTAAATATAACTTAGTTCGTTCATTTAAATGGTTTTAAACTGTAAGTTTTATAAGCCCAATCACATTCCACCGTAAAATCCAACGTACCATCACGCCATTTTTGATACCCTCTACCCCCCAACCAATGTAAATAAACACATAAATGTGATTTTTATTATGACCCAAGTTCCAGGCGAGAGAACCAACTCACTTCGTCATTCCCATTGTAATGACCAATGGATTTTATGTGATTATGATGGACTTCACGTCATCGGTACTTTACTGGAGGCTGGAGCGTTTAGTGTTTAAAAGACAATTTAAATAAGATTAAATGATTTGCACAAATCACATAAAAAGATTGCTCAGAGATGTTTAAATAACACTAAGTACAAAGTATTTTTCGTTGGCATTGTTGTGTGTGGAGGACTTTGGGTGAGAAAACGAATGAGTGCCAGTACATTTTTTTGTAAGAATTTAATAACTTTACTTTGATGGCACAGCTGTTGCCAATTATAATTGTTGGGTATGATATCTGTTCAATTTCCACTACGGAACCCCTCTCCCCTCTTTTTGCCACCAACGTGATGTGTTCTGCTTTGCCTTTGCTCTGGTTGCAGAGCAACTATGACCTTTTTGGAAAAGAAAAACAACATCGTCGAATAGTATGAAATCGCATAGAACAAAATTTAATTAAAAGTCAAAACGCACTGTTCGCTCCAAAAGATATGACTGCACAACACAGCAGAGCACAGCGACGGGAAAATTTAAATATTTTGTAATAACCATTCAAGTGCACCTGTGCTTCAATACAACGGACGGAGCCCGTGGTAACCAGAGCAGCGAATGGAAATGGAAATGGCATCAGAAACTGAAATAAAAATAAAGAAAAACTAAATTGTTAGCGAACCCTGATCCAAGGCAGCGCACAAAAAAAACCAAACGAAGAAACGCAAACGTATAAAACAATTAAAATCTTTTACAATTTCCCTCATTTGTCCCCCTGCCCCTAGCTCGACCAACGCGCAACCGTGTCACCTCTACTGCTGTCACTACCTGCCGCTGCTCTACCGTTGGGGCCTGCCTGAGCCGTCCAGTGGCGCAAAGTTTTCATTTTATTATTTGCATTTATTTTAATTTTGCTCAATTTTGTAGATTTTTCTCCATTTTCCTGTCATTTCACGCAAAAATGCGTAAAATTCTTTGGTCCTGTTTAGCTTTTTTACTTCATTTAGTTACTTGCGACATTCGCAATGTTGCAAGTAAAAAGTTGTTGGCGAGTTGTTGTCACAAGGTAAGCGGAACGTTTGCTTTTTATCATCTCAGTTGTCATCGTTGTCTCAGTGGGTCTCTGTGTGGCTCAAGTCGGTCATTCACAACGGTGACACTGTGACGTCCCTGGGTCCGGCAGCCCGTCCGTCCGTCCGTCCATCACCCAGTCCATGGCATCAATTCGCAGTCAGTCACTTTACTTCATTCATTTCACCGGTGGTGGCCAAGATTTTTAATGGATTTTCATTTGTAAGCTTTTTATTGTGCGCGCACTACCGTACTTGTTGTTGTTGTTGCTGTTACAAAATTAAAACTTGGAATGTTTTGTTGGTATTTCGTGCTAAGTTCAGTTGAGAGTCTTACATCATTTGTATTATTCGCTATGATGCTATGCTAAGTGGATTGTGTGTTGTCCCAACCGGTGTACACAAGTTCCATCACTCCCCAGCCAGTTGAGCTACAAAATATTATCTTTTTTTATGTAAAAATTGTATGTCCAGGTGAAGTTGGGCTCTCTTAATACACTTAACGCAAATGAAAGAAGAAAGTATTATACATATAGGGATTAAATTAAATGGAGGGCAGCAAAGCTTTTTGGAGGAGTGGCAATTATAGTAAAAGTCACATAGTCGTAGTGAATTTTTTTCCAAACAATTTCAGGGAATCTTGTCGGGATTAAAGTCAAGATGCATATATGAAATGAAGGGTTAAATTAAGTGGAGTATATTGAGGCCGGCCGCGGCATTATGATTAGAACACGCGACTATCATGTAGGAGATCCCGTAAACGTTTCCTGTCTACATTTCTACATTAATTTCATTTGCTTTCCCTCGATGTTGTCGAAAGTAACTTCGCACTAAATGTCTATCAAAAGCTTCTCAAACAACTGAAGTTCACATTCGTTTATAAACAATTAGGTGCCGTAAAGGGTGTAAAGGCAACTTAAATTTTTAACCACTTCTGAGATAGAGAGCACAAAATCTATTTAGTTACATACGTTTGATTCACACATGAATCATAATATTGCTTAGGTGTGAATACAAAGAATAAATTTTTAGTCAACTTTAAGGGATAACTGTTTTTTTAACCTATAACTTTCACCGCGAATACTAATCAATATATCGCTGTAGAGAATTAATTAAAATTTCGAAATTTGAGAACACCCTCTAGGAATGTGATGGATTTAAAAACGACGACCTAATGAGAGTAATACGTATGAAAAGAAATCTTTTCGAATACATAAACGACTTCATATGCTGCCATTTTTTTGGAACTTTGGAATTATTCTTTTTCCCAAGAGGTCCTCTCCATCTGCTTTCAAACCTCCGGTCTTAAACCACGCCTATGCAATTTCTCACAGTGTATACTTTTTTTCATATCGTTACAACTATGTCCTCTTATTTTTAATTTAACTGTAGTAGTCGTGGTTGTTGCTGTTGATACCTTTTGCTGTCACTCGACATGTCAGAGACGACATTACGTTGGCACTTGGCAACATTAAAAGGGAATAAAGGATAAACAAATTGTAGGGACCAGAAACGAACACACGGTGTACGTACGTAGATGTAGATGCGTTTAAGTGGAAATGGTTACATGCGCTTGTACTGAATGTACTTGGCTGTAAATTAACGTCGAAACTTAATGAATGAATGACTGAAGAGAAGAGCGTGCATGCCTTAATGATCTATTTGTGACATTTTTGACAGGTCATTTACAAACCAGGTGTTAAGTACTGCATTTCCGAGTTGAAAAAATCAATTTAAAAAAAAAACTGCATTTCATAAACATATCATTTATTGGTTAACAAATGTACAAGGTTAAATCTGATTGCCGCACTAGGTATAACTCACAATATCCTTTATTGACAGAACTAAAGGTTGAATAACCCCTGATAGTCACTAATCTGTCAAGTGAACTAACGTAAAAACCAACTCTCGCTAGTGCCAGATTATGTCTTCTATTGGAAATACTGTTGTAATTCCTTATCAAAGTTCATGATCATTTCGTTTATGAACAGACAGTTGCACTGTGCTCTTCTAAACATACTCAGCATGGGACATGCCTCATGAACATGCAAAATACCGGGGCATTGAACACCACACCACCAACCAACCATCCAGCCGGTGTTGTAGATAACCACCAACACCACCACCGCCGTCAGCAAAACATAGGCAAATACGCCAACACAGCAAAAATCAAATTGGGAAAATGAAAAGGCAAGAAAGTACTTAGGTGCCAAGTTGTTCGGGCAAACAAATGTTGGTTTTTATTTTTTTCGCTGTTGTGGTAGTTAATAACCATTTCACGGATACAATTCATATGGTAGTTCCTTAACTGAAACTGGAAGCAGTCGGTGATGGTGGCTGCAAGTGGTGGCCATAATGCATCCACTGTAACGAGAAATGAAATGGAAATGCTGTAATCTTTATTAGAAGATCGTGTACAAACGATTATGCGTTTATTTAGCTTTGAATGGCTGCGCATGCGTTTTTCATTTTCATTACTTTGTTTTGTTTTTTCATTTAATGCAATCAGCAAGCGAGATATGCAACTCATATGAGGATATATGAATTCAAATGTAAAAATGCCATAAACGTGTAGAATATGATGATGCATTTGTTATTTAATTTCTTTATTTCAAGCGGCACTCTTTCTAATTTGTTAGCAGAGAGTAGGTGGACGTGGAGGAGTGATGGCTTTTAAACAAAAATGTGTTCTAAAAAAGGATAATGTTTAATTTCCCTTCGCACCCCATGAATGAGGTATGGGATAGCTTCTCGCGTTGTTGTGAATTAACACGCTTTCTATTTTTAGATTCACAACTAACAGCACCTACTTGTTTAACGACGAATGCGAACGTCACTGTTTGAGAAGCTCTTACTACACATGCCGATTGACTCGACACTAATTCTGCGAAGTTGCTGTCGACAACATTCGAGGGGAGCCGACAATGAAAGAAATTTTTTCCTTTTAAGATGACTGGAGCCAGGAGTTGAACCTGTGATCTCCCGCATGGTAGTCGCGTGTTCTAACCACTATGCCACGGCCGTCCCGGTTATCATACTTATTATAATAATAACAAAGTCATATAACCAATTTAAATTTTGTGAAGCTAATTACCGAGTTGAGGCCAATTATCCCCTTTGCAGCAGTATAGAGCCGTATCAAATATTTCCACCACCTAAGAAATATCTGATATGGCCAGACAGAATTCAATGCTCCTAGGTGAGATGACCGCTGTTTTTATTGAGTCAATTGCGGAATTCGCGACTGTTGGTGGTCCATGAACCATCTCGGTATGTACGATGGTATTGTTGGATTCGAGGATAAAATCTCACTTAGCCGTCTAGTTTTCGAAGAGTTTTCTACATAACTGCAGGATTTTATCTACAACTGACTTTCGACCTTCCAAATCGGGTTATTGAAACAATTAACCGAAGACTTTTATGCGCTTCAGTTGCCGTCACTTTTTGCCTTGTTGAATAGTTTCCTGCACTCCTTTGGTTTTCCTGCAATTTTTTCACTCTAGCAGTGTGATTTAGCTTTGCCCTTCCTCTCAGTGCTGCAGGATTTTTCTATTGATTCAGCTAAGACGTAAGTTAATAACTCAACAGTGCAGACCAGTGAAGACTTGTCATCTATAGAGACCGAACACCTGGGAAACTGGCTCTCTCATACCTTCTTTAAGATGAGCCAATTTGATTTCCTTCTATTAAAATAACAATCTTCGAACTGCCACTAAACTTGCTGCAATTTGCAACACTTGAAACACCAACACCCTATTGCCATTTTAGATTAGAATATCTCCTTTTAGTATAATAGGATGGGTGAATACAATGGGAATTTTGTTCTCCTACAAAATTCTGGTTAATTATTTCGATTTAGATTTGCCAGTCATGGTGTTCCACAATAAAGTTATGAAAATTAATGGTGTTGTCCAATGTTCGGTACGGTTCGATGCCAATGTTGGTGTTCATTCTAAGATATCAACTTAATTTATGTACTCAACGTTTGGAGTTTTGCTCATAGAAAGAGCGACCATTGTCTTGCAGGGTAGCTTAGCGCTCAGTCAAAATTAGTTGCGGAATGAAATCTTTGATTAAGCCCTACTCCCCTCTTTGTGGTTCTCTAAGTTTTTTTTCGTTTGGTTTTAAATGCTGATCTCATCTAAGCGATTCCATTGAGAATATGAAGAGGATGAATAAGAACTGCAAGTTTCGTTGAGAAGTGTCTTTAATTGCCACTATGAAAAAGGGCTACGTAATTTTTTTTGTTCGAGGTTTTTTTTAAGCAAATACTAACCTCATCATTTTATGTGAGAATATCGAACAAAATTTCCCTCAAGTTCTCACTGGCATCTGGACGAAGTGCGAAGGAGTTGAGCAAACACTGAAAACGTAAGAGCAACAACAACTGCATTGGCTTCAGCAATAATCGTCATCTTTCAAAAATATCCGAATAGCCACAAAACACTCTACAGTCGACAATATCGCTATAATTTAGTTGGAGTTGTTTACTTCACTTATACTAAACTATGATGTTGCCTAGTGCCGGGAGTGTGGCGAGGCTTGGTACTGTGAAACTATGTGCATCAGCAACGTGAGGTCGTGAGCTCAACATTTTTTTCTGCTGCTGCCACTGCTATTGCCAGTTGTCTTTGATTTGAGTTTTTTTGCACTCCTGCACACCGTTTTATGTTCATGTTCGACACCACCAGAGTGTTTTGTTCTCAACTATTTTTAGTTGAGATTTTAGATTATTCAACTCAAACTAGGCACCGACTCAATCGAGCGAACGATCGCCCGAACCGAAAAGCCAAGCAACACAATTGCCAACAAGTTTGTAAGAAAAAAAATATGTGATTTTTATAGCAAATTTCATATATTTCATGGAATTTATTACAACATATTTGCTGTCGTTTTTCTGTGGTGTTATTATATGTCGTCCCCATCAACAGCAGCAACAACAACTGCAATAACAGCTTCAGTGATGACTGTGGATTATACACGTTTGCCGCAGTCAACAGGCAAGCAATGGGGCAAGTTTCAATTCATTGCTGTCAATTGAGTTAACAAAAATTAAATTGAAATTAAGGTTGAAATGCCATCAAATAAATTGGTTGGTCATTGTTAAGCAGATGCCTTTTGTATCCATCTCTCCAGCTCCTCAGTCTGGTAATTGAAAATTTTGAACAGAAACATGGCCAGGTCCTGTTTTGCGTTCTGTGTGTCTCTATGTCCCTCCATCCCCTTTCTCTATCTCTCTCTCTCTCTCATTCTGTTGCCGTTTGTTTGCCACAAAAATGTTGGCGAGGACGAAGCAACAACCGGCAACCGAGAACTTGTATAATCAATCACCAAAAAACCACAGAGAAACACATTGCAATTTGCATGTCACAACAAGACACAACAAGCATCACCAGAGCAACAAAACGAAACAATGCCAGACAGGACCCACAAAAAACAACATGATACACACAGTCACACACAACACTGTGGCAAGACCAACAAACTGTGTTGCAATAATGTAAAGCATTTGTCTTAAGATCAAGCATAATTGCAGCGTAACTCTTGGTAACTGAAAATTAAATCCTCTGTCATTCGTCTTCCCAGCCAGCCAACAAAATGCCATAATATCAATTGAGGAAAAACAATTTTCGTCATTTCTGAAGAATTTTGCCCAGGCAATAACCACGAAATGTTCTTAATTGTGTTAAACACGCACGCACAACGACTCAACTCGAGCGAAATGTATTGAGAACAGCCTGACACTGCCAGAACACAAACATGCCTGCATACATTTGGCCAAGTGAGATTAATACAACTAACTTATACCCCGTTTTGCCAAAATCTGTTCAGCTAAGTGATTATTGATATTATAACTTATGTATAGTTTTGTATTCCGACTTACGACTTATATGTGTGTGAGCGTGTAGTAAGATCGAGAATATGTTACGTTATTGCTCGATTTCGGCTCTTTGGTAGACTTAAAGAAAAACTTAATTTCCCCTTACACCTTCACGCTTCTCGCGTTTTTGTGTTAACACGCTTTCTATTTTCAGATTCACAACCCACGACAACCACTTGTTTTCGGACGAATGCGAACGTCACTGTTTGAGAAGCGTTTACTAGACAAGCCGATTGACTCGACACTATAAAATGTAGATGACTAGAGGCAGGAGTCGAAGCCGGGATCTCCCGCATGGTAGTCGCGCGTTATAACCATCAAGCCCCGACCGGTCTTTGGTAGACAATATATTGAATTTCCGGAATAACCCCCGAAGGTTGTGGGGGAGCAATTCCCACGCACCTTCCTGTTTTTAGACCCACTGAAGGAAATATGTACGCTAGTTAAATTAAACCTTGTATGGTTAGAAGTTTTTGAATCTACGGAAAGGTGTAGGTCTAGCATTCCTTAAATCAGTATTAGGCAACCCATGCCTTCGCGAGGCAAAAATAATCGTCATTTTACGTAGACACGAATTCATTCTGTGATAAGTCTCTGTTTAAGTGTACTAAAAGTAACAATAGCACGGCCATTCTGAAAGAGTTATGAGCTGGGCTATCGGCACATTTTATTGAGTTATAAATAGCGAATTTGACTCTGCGTGCCTCGTAAGCGATCAAATGTCTCACTCTAAATGTAAAAAACTATCACACAAATCATTTACAGGCAGCTAAGATATATGTATATTAGGGCGGGTCGATTTGTTCGGGTCGAAAGAAGAGTGGAAATCGTATACCAGAATCGGAATCTACGACGAATTCTAAGAAAAATTCATAAATATACTATGTGTTTAAAATCAATACCTAACTCGCGATGAGAAGCATGAAGATTTCAGGCAGAGATATTTTTTTATGTTTTAAATGGGCAAAAATCGAAAACACCTCAACAGACAAAATGAGGTATTGCAGAAAGAAAACTATGGTTTGGTTAAAAAGTTATGGCCTCTAAAAGTAGACATACAGAAATTAAGTTTTTAATAATTCTTGAATTTTTTCCATTGGCCGAAGTGCAGAATATGGTGCCGAAGCCCAAACAATGCCAAAAATATATAATTTTCTTCGTATTGTCCTTCAAAAATCAGAATGCCAAAAATCAATCCCTAACTCCCGATGAGAAATATAAAGATTTCAAGTTGAGGTATTTTTTTTTTAGTTTTTAAACACCTTAAAATACAAAGATCTGAAATCTTTATGATCCCCAGCCAGGTTTAGGAATTTATTTTAGACACATTGTTTATTGGTGAAATTTTCTTAGAATTTATCATAGATTCTGATTTTGGGGAACGCTTTTTACACCCGCATCTAGGGGGTCATCTTAGAACTCAAGTGACCCCTATTTTGACCGCCAGGGCCCGGCTCCAGTTTTAACATACCATTCCGATGTTTGGAGACCAAGACTAAGAGTGGTATATTTTTGACGTTGTTTGGGCTCCCACTTGGGCACTTTAGCTAAAAGCAATAATTCAAGAATTTTAAAACTTAATTTCTGTATGCCAACTTTCAGAGGCCATAACTTTTAAATATAGATTTGCTTCGCAATACCTCATTTTGTTTGTTGAGATGTTAGCTTTACAGAAAGATTCCAAAAAATTATATCTCAAGTTTTTAATTTTTGCTCTGTTAAGAACTAAAAAAGTACCTCTGCCTGAAATATTTCAAAATATGTATGTAATGAGAAAAGAAATTTCTACCTCGAAGTTCATTAAATACCCGCCGCTGCCCAATTGTTCCTTGTCCCTCCACCAATTACTGTCATAACTACACGTTAAATTCGCTTCTTCATGCTAACAAAATAATGACATTACACTCACCGCTTCTCACCCAACCCAAAATAGTTGTCGTGTCAGTTTAAGCCTCATTCATGCATAACATTACCTGACACTTGACGGAGCCTCAATTAAATAAATTATCTTTGGAGCTAAAATAACAATTATAATTTCTAAATCTATGGAAGATATGAATACATTTGTGGGACATGAAGATGAGGGGTAGGAAGATGTTTATTGATAAGAAAAATTCGCCAATTAAGCGCACGCACAACAAAAATCAAGAAATCTATTAAAATATTTGTTTCAGAGCCCCGAAAAAAGGAATTTTTGAATATTATTCAAAAGTGAGGTGTTCAAAATGTTTAAACAATATGTGAAAATAAGAAACCCAAGTAGAGTCAACAATTTGTATTGCTTCGACATAATAATTATAAGCATGCAATGTTGTTAGAACACTGAAATTGTTGGGAGCATATTATGCTCAGTTGAAATGCCCAGTCGCCGCGTACTTTATAGGCGACATGATTCAAGCGTCCAATTGTCAAAACACGAAAACAATTTAAAACAATTTTCATCACAATGAAAACGGTCATAGTTATGGTCAATACTTGGGTAGGGAGTAAAGGTTCGAACAAAATAAAAAACGGACAAAAATATCTCACGCTCGTAAATTAAAAGATAAATCTTCTTTAATTGTAAATTGAAAACCTAAAAAGAAAAACGCTTCCCAAAATGTGGATGGACGGACGGACAGACGTAGTGCCAAAAGCCCAGCTTGTTTAGAGTATAAGGAGCCATAAACAAGTTCTTAACAAATCGTTATTATTGAGAAGGAGTAACCAATGAACTGATACTAGTCCACTCCAAACAAGGCAACAAAACAACAACAGCGCAACGCAGCACTGCTCTGACACCACTAAATTGCTTTTGATTGTGGAAATATTTCCTGCAGTTATTGCGGTAAAATTCTAACAAAACGAGAGTTGGTATTACGTGGATTATTGGCTGCCAATGGGCCAGCAAAGCGAAGTATTCTTTGGTAACAAGAGTAAATAGAATCTTTGGTGGTTCACCTTTTCGAACTATTCCTTTTTTTATTTCATTTTTTTTTTTCGGAGGGAGGTCTCAAATTGACAGACCACTTAAGCGAATCCACCTGCAATTGACACACAATCGTGTAAGAAGTGTGCAACACAAACAACAACAGTCACAGTGGCTGGCAGTGGCAGCAGCAGCAACGGCATTCTGAGCATAAGTAACGTGGACACAAACACACGGGGACCCACTAGAAAAGTTTTTAAATTTTTTTGTTTGCAGCCCATTCTACTCACTCTAATGGAATCTCTTTCTCTCTGGACCCCCCAGTGCCATATCTGCTGGTGTTGCATCATCGAACGGCACGCAAGAAAAGTTTTTCTTTCTAGCATTAGATTTCCATTTAGCGTAAAAGTGTAACAAAATGTTAATGGAGCCGACGTGGTTCAGGCTTTAGTTGCATCATCACCAGCACAGGATGTTTCAGCTGCTGCCGCTGCGAAGTGCTCCAGTTTGCGAAACTCTCCTCTGCCGCCTAGCCGTTGGCTGACAGCACATGCCACCTTCTTGTGCACACGTTGTTATGGCCACAGGCACTTTGATTCCATGCTCTATCACTCTGGCCATTGTTCTGGAGCGCTTTCCTGGCAGATCGGGCATCGCTTTCAACTTTATGTACTATGTGGAGTGCAACAACAACGGCTATAGCAGCAATAACACAAAGTGAAACAAAATGTTGCTGTTGAAGCTTTGCTTAAACTCATGTTACATGTTGCTCTTGCCTTTGTTGTTGCTGGTCGCAGGAGCATCATCAGCAACCGTGGCATCATCATCATCATCATCACCGTCGTCGTCGTCGTCAGTATCTGATGCTTTTATAACGATAGTGTTTAGCTACTTGCTTTCGATTTTTAATGGGTTTCCCATTACACTCTGCTCCCAACCAACCTTAATCCATTCAAAGCGAGCGAGTGAGCGCTCAAACACTCCACAAGTCAAACGGCCGACCAACGGCGACCGAGCAACTTGTGATGCTAAATGATCCAACAACTGATGTTGTTGATGATAAAGTCTTCCTTTTGGTTCTTGTTGCTGACTTTTGCGCTTCTTGTGTACTGCGAGTGCATTGGGGATTGGGAAACACATGTAAGATTCGTGTTTAGTGTCTTTGTGTGTTTGCCACTCATTCATCTCCATTGACTCCAAGTGGAAACAGTGTCTCCTTGGCCTGCTCCACCTCAGTGCCATTCATTCATCGATTCTGATGCTGGTGCTGGTGATGCTGATGGTGTTAACTTTGTATGTGTTTGTACAAATTAGATTTGACATATTTTTTTTTTTGGTCCGTCTCTCCCTCTATCCCTTTTGCTCTCTCTGACATTCATGTTTTCGAACATGAATTATGGCCTAATCCAAATCTGAAATGCCCAGTTCCTCCTTGGCATCGATCGATATCACACGTATTGCGGGGCTATGTTCGCTAGCCTGCGGTCAGGGAAATGTTATCAAATTAATTTTAATGTTCTGCAGCATTGCATGTGAGTAAACTTTACGTTATACTTTACATACTGTGGCTTCCGCTAGGTATTTGTATTTAGCTTTTAAACCACGCTTAAAATCTATGCGATCATATGGCCAGAGGGCTCAGTATTCCACTGTGTCGAAATCTAATTTTAATAACATTTTGTTGTAGACCAAGCAACAAGACACCCTCGATAGAGATGTTGCTAATTAAGAGTCAATATGATGCAGTCGTGATGTATGGTATATATCGAGGATGTTTGTGTTAAGTAGTGTTACTATAGATATATGTTAGTATCAATCAATATCTATGAAAAAAAAAAAACTCATTATAGAAAAAGAGAGGAGATAGAAGAGGAAAGGTTGCATGACATTTCCAAATTTGAATGACATATGATGATGTTTCTAATAGTAGTACCTCGATAAAAAAGACCACCTGCGCTCTAAAGTTGTGGCTGCTTATGTTTATTCTCAATGATTTAGAAGACTGCAGTAACATCTCACACATTTCTACCAACAGTTTACACCACACAAGGACGAATTAAAAAAAACTGACACTGATTCACACATACAAATAAATGATTCACATATAAAAATATTTTTACATCCAGCTACAGCATGAGAAGCGCTTCGAATTTGCATCGAAATTAATCAATTTATTACAGAAGTTTTAAAGAGGAAATTCTCTACCTTTATTCTGACTATTATGAGCTTGTGAAGTATATGTATAAAACTGCTATGAATATGTATAAAAATCAATTAAATTAATGGCCATTAATATAAAAAGTTAATAATTTCATGATTTTAAAATGAAAATCTCATACCTAGATAAGAGCCTAAATTCGTTTGCAGAGTTCTTTTAAGAACTTGCATAAATTTCCTTAACAAATGTCAAACTTTTTAGTTACGGCCAGCGACAATATCTTATTCTTATAATTCGAAGGATTCTTTTTCATCAGAATATTTCAAAGAATTACATTTGGACAAATTCGTAATTTGTTAAGTCTACTAAATCAGTAAAAAACATCTTCCCCTCTTGCCCTTCAAGACATTTGTGCATTTATCATTTGCTTAAGCTTTTGTTCGCCGATCCTCATATGTATGTAAGAATTTAATAGAATGTAAATAATACTTATGGCTCTGAAGATTAATAGATTTGTAAAGTTGCCTAATGACTTCATTTTGAATCGAAAAGGAGTGAAGAGAAGAGGGCGACGTCGAAAGGCAAGGAACCACATACATACATATTACATTCGATCTTAAAGATTTATATCTTTGTGGCAATTTATGGCGTATAAAGATTTACATTTTCTACTCCCATAAACAGATAAGCACAAAACACAAATGTTTGTGCAAATGTACAAGACAGCGGCGGCAACGTGCATGTGTGTGGCATGTTGCCAACGCTTAGTCACTGCCTCAGAGACAACAACATTGCTGAGCTAACAACCTCGACAATATGTTTATATATATATCTTGGGCCGCCGCTCCAAAGGCCAATAAATGAATGAAGTCTCTTTTATGCAAATCTCGGCATTATAAAGTTTTAGTTTCGATCCTCTGTAATGATGATGGTTTCATATTTCCCTAAAGGGTGTGTGTGTGGAGTGATCATTGCTGCCTGAGTTGCATATGTTGGCAACTCGCTAAGACCGGCTTGAGTTGCAACAGAAAAATCGCTGGTGTAGTGTGTTTGACTGTAACCACAAGTAACAAATGACACACAATTAAATGAATTTTTAATTTGCTAAAGCATTCTTTCACATCATCCCAGGCAACGGCAACGGCCACAACAATGAGCAAACTCAATTTAAATGTAAAAATTTGTATTTAAATGCGTCGAGACGAAATAAGGATGTCTAAATCCATTTGAAAGATCCCACACTCGAGGCAGCAGCTTTGCACAAAAGGAATAAGCGTAGAGTGTGGGTTGGTTGCCACGAACGGATAGATTTCGATAAATCTTCTTGGCAATCTAAAGGTAAACAACTTCCACGTTCCCTCAATGGCAGGGCAGCCTTCACAACATGAATGCATGGTTGTCCTGAGAGGGAAATGGAAAAGGTGTTGCCACGTCATGACGGGAATGGGAACGCTGCATCGTACTATCTGGTACGATGTTTTAACGCACAACAATGTATGCATAACCACCACCGAGCGAGCTGGTGTTGCCGAGATCATGACCTTTTAAGTTTAGATTTCACGCATCGCAAATATTGTTCCCCCATTTTGACAGATTGCCTATCAAGGCGCTGGAGAGTGCTGGTGGTGGCACTAGTGGAGCAGCAGAAGCTTCGCATCTCTATAACCACAAATTCGAGAAGAATTAAATGTTAAAAAATATTCGTTATGCTACTCCACTCACAGACGCACACACATACTCGCATGTAGGGACTACAGCAACAGCAGGAGCAATAACAGAAGATGTGGCAAAAATCTAGACAACCGTGGTGAAGAAGCTGCCAGCCAGCATCGACGGCAAAAATCCATTTAAGATGGCTGCTTACTGCTGTCAAAGCTTGCACTGATACTGTAACTATAGATGATGCGTTAAGCCCTTCTCTGTTTGCTTTTCTTATTGTTGCAACATTCTATGTTGCATTTCCCATCTGTTGGCAGAGAACTCTATGTAACTGTGTTGGCATTGCAATTATTGCCATTGTTGTAGTTGTTTCTGTTGTTATGGTGGTATGATAAGTTTCATGAATGAATTGGTTTTATCTAAGGACTGGCAGTGTTATGATGATATTACGGTGTTGCAACGCAATTTACTGCTGTTAATATCACAAATGATAATATTGCTTGTTGTGTTAGGAACAGAGCAAATTTGAAAAAGCTAGACTAAGCGTAAGCCTCCACAGCGTTTTAAAAGCTTTACCAGCCAGTATATGCTTAGGCCACAATACCAACTACTCCATTTCTTTATTGCGGTGTTTTTGACAAATCATCTTCACATTTCAATTATACAGCCTTCCATATAACATATCTTTAATTCGATTAAAACTGTTTTTGTCACTAACGATTTACGGAAATAAATCTTAATCTATACAACTGATTTCAACGCACTATTTCTAATCTTTACGATTATGACACTTCTGCCGACAATTTGCCTTTTATGACTCACTCACTCAGTTTTGGGGGCAAGGGAAACTTTTGCTTAATGGCTGTGCTACCAATTTAAGCATATTACGAGATGTAGATGTCGCCGAGACATGTCCAGATGTTGCTGATACCGGAGTAGTCGTACGTTTTGATAAATTCTAACATGAGTGTTAATTTGCTAATGAGTCTTTATATCCACAATGGCAAACACGGACGTACACATGTAAGAGACTCCTTAAAAAGTCTTTTGTGTCCCCCTCTTTAGTTTGTTTCAGTTCAGTTTCAGTGACGCTTTAGGGCACCATAAATTTTGCGACAAATTCCATGAACAATAAAAACCGGGACTGCCGACAAGCGGACGGGTTGAGACAAAAGAGCAAATGTACATTTTTTACACTATGATTTTAAACAATGGCATCATTAGTTTGTATTTTATGCACTGAACTCTGTTCTCCTCCAGGTTTTTTGTATTTTCATTCTTTCATCTTCATATGATTCCTATAGAAACAACTACGAAATATGTTAAACAACCTTAAATACCGAAAGTGCTCAACCAAGTGCAAACTTGCACTCTCGTACTCGCTGAATTCAATGTAGCCGTTGCTGGATGTCTGCCCAACAACTTCACTTTACTACCGGGTACTATGGCTGGCTGATAGTGGCAGAGTCCATAAGATTTGTTGCACGTATGCGTGAGTTAAAAATCTGATATGCTCGCATAATTGCGCACATTTGCTTAAGTAAAGGCCACGGACAGACGGACGGTCGGATGGATAGATGTACGAACTAAAGGAAGCAAACAAACTGTCCGTAGGAGACGGCAAAGAAAGAAGCAGTAAAAAAATGAACATTTAAACATATTCGGTAACGCTACAATTGTTTTCGCAACAGTTGACTCGAAGGTGTCTGTCTTCGTTTTCCTTTAACTATTATGAACGTTCTTGCAGCCGTTGATGTTCATGTTTCATAGTTATGCTGGCTAATGGAGTAGGAATTCAGCTAAAAGGGTATTTTAGTTTGCTATGGAAATGATCTGTGGCAACCGTCGTCAGCCTTATTGATGGAGATATCCGAGGAAACCAATCGTATCCTCTTAGTACTAGTTGGCAAGGCGAAGGGGCAGGAAAAAGCTCACATTAAACTTGCGTTGGCAGTCTGATCATAACGATATCAAAGCTTACAATGTAAGCTCTGGGCGCAAGAGCTATAGAGCTATGTCGTCCGGCAAGGGGTGTAAGGGGTACGTAACTTCACTTTCCTTTGCTCGCATAAAAGAGGGCTTCAAATATTTGAAGAAAATATGAACAACAATGGAGAGCTTATGGTGTCATGAATTAGAGAGGGAGATATTTCATTTATAGACCTAACAATTTCTTGGTTCTCAAAAGATCGACGTATTTCGGTGAGACCTTTATGATAAAAAATAATATTTTTTTACATAGAACTGATTCTGCTGCAGGATTTATAGTATAATTTGGCATTACAATCGCTTGAGTTAAGCAATAAAGTACACAATGTGCTCAAAAACGGATGCGGATTCGTTACGAACCTGTTTCGAGTCCGTCAATTTGTTAAAAAAGGAATCAGTTTAATTGGGATTTGACTGATACATTTCGAACCCGTTTCGAGTCAGTAAAAGGATATAAAATAGATTTAGTTTATTCGGAATTTGACTGATCCGTCTCGCACCCGTTTCAAGTTCGTAAAAGAGTTATAAAAGCAATCAGTTCTATCGGGATTTAACTGATTCGTTTCGGAACCGTTTCGAGTCCGTTAAAGGGTTAAAAAAATGAGTCAGTTAAATATGGGTGTGACTGTTCCGTTTCGTAAAAAAGGGAATCAGTTTTATCTGGATTTAACCGGTTTCAAGTCCGTAAAAGACTTGAAAAAAGATTCAGTCAAAACGGGATTTAACTGATTTGTTTCGGACCCGTTACTTATCCGTAAAATGTGCTCAAAGATTCGGAGGTGTTAAAGCACAAAAACATAGAGTAAAAATATTCACAAAAATAAAAAAATTCACATATAATATAAATGAAAACAGTTTCTGCACTTAACTTTATATGTTCAGTGGATTAGAGGCAGAGAAATTAGTTATTTACTTATCAGATATCAGTTACGGATCCGACACGAATCGTATTGCGTATGAAATTCCTCCCGAAAAAAACGAGTCCTTGTTTATACTATTCTTAAATTGAAACAAATAATTTTCCAACAGTTTCATTTTTTTCCTTCAATTTAACAAGATTACTGACCGTCGAATCATATAACATATCAATCTATCCTGTTCTATCGCAATACATACTATCAGTCTCCTATTAAAATTTTTCCAACTTCTCATCCATAGACGTTTCTCCCTAACATCCTCAAGTCAGTTGCCACCACTTTGCACCATATTCCCCCTTGCGATGACATAACACTGGCCTGTCCGTCCACTGTCACACAACATAACTATGCTGCTACTTTGTATGACTTCCAAAACCCAGAGATGTCGTGCTTCCTACCAAAATATCTCTATCAAAAATCATTGAACAGAACATATTTAATATTCAGATTTAACTAAACCATTCCCACTGACTTTTAGTATTACATTTTATACAGCGGACAACATGAGAGCCAATTTCATGAAACTGAAGTCGGACGGACGGCTGGGCGAGAGGGAAGGGGTAAACAGACGGATGATATTTAATAAAATATTCCACAAAATTATTGATGAAGTAGACTCTGTGCGGCCCGGTCTCCAATGATGCAAACTGCCCGGCCGTGAGCAGTGCATGATGGTGAACACTGAAAAAAAAATCTATGAAAGAAATCACGAAACTATACCAGCAAATAAAATCATTTAAAAGAACAAAACGAAACAACGAAATCTAGAAGAGGGAGAGAAAAGCGACAACACTACGAGGCAGTCGAATTTAGCCATGATGGTAATGGGACGAGATGACTTGTTGATGATAACAAATTAACCGAAAAGTCAAATCATGCAACTCTTTTCCTGCAGAACAACTGACTGACGTTTCAGTCGCCGATGTCGATGATGTTGCTTCCTCCCAGGTCTAACTGAATGCGGCGGCCCTTGCTGCCACTCTGTAGCTGACAATGCCCCAAAAAATTCGTACAACGTTATTAAAAGGGTTGGCAGTGGAAACAGATTCCCTCCTTCATACAGAATGCTTGTCGCCGCCACATAACCAAGTTAAAGGTTGTGTGTTAGGTGACGTTGAGAAAGATGTTGTTGGCTGTGGTGCCCTGGAAATAGCCTTAGAGTAGCCATATAATGAAAAATGTGATGATGAGAATGAGGATGTTGTGACTTTTATATAACTGCCAACAATGTATAGGGGAAATGAGTGATGCAAGGACGTCATGATGACGATGGGGGCACTAGGCAGTGACGTTGCCCTCCAACTCTTCCACATTCCGTTGAACTGTGTGTTTTGCGCTCCGTCACTGCTTGTGTTCCGAGTAACCGCCCATACTTAAGCTATTCGCCGTTCTCTTAGATCTAGGCGTTGAGATCCCGAGGCTGTATTCATGGTGTGCTGTGGGCATGAGCTATTTTTATATGCTAAAGTGAGTTTGTTTGATTTTTCGCGTGTTTTTGAATTAGATTTGGGCGAGTTTGCTATGTACCCTTTGTGGCCGCTTCGGAGTCTTGTTGGTTTCGACGCTGCCAATCCAGCTGTTCGAATGGCTGGCCTGTTATTAACTTGTCGTATTCGAAAACAAGATGAGAACGATTAATGCTCGTGGCCAATTTAAAAAGTTTGCATTCCTTGTTAAGCATATGAGTGGTACTCGTAACGATGTTCAGCGGCAGCGGCCGAATCAGCAGCTGTGGAAGCAGCAACCACACTGTCATCATCATTTCACATCCTCGGCCACTTGATCGCTCAGCTCTGCGGCAGCAATAGTCATTGGTACATTGGTACTAGGCAAACATCCCAACATATATATGTCGTCCTCTGCTGTATTGACTTTTCAACTGTGGCTGTGGCAGCCCTAACAACTCCACTGACAAACTTCAGGCTATGACTAAGGATGAATAGCATAGCTGAACAGTTTACCACAAACGAAGAGAATTGTCTGGTATCTTGACGCGTCAGTGTAAAATCATTCCCTGTCGTATGTAAGCTATGGGCCGAGGGCCCCTGTCGACCCCATTGGAAAAAAATGAAGCCATGTTCTTCTAATCCTCGTCCATGATACTGTAACTGAAGAGAAAATATTCATTCAGCAGTCATAAACTGTGGTCAACATACGCAAGTTTCTTGGGATGCACGATGATCTCGGTTATTGGTAACACATACTCCCCGGTGCGTACATGTGTGCGCGTTTGTTTCTGGTCCTTAGGAGCTGTAATCGCGATTACAGTTTGAGATTCTTGTATATGATTTGCCTTTGACGAATACTACTCCTTCTTCGTCTTTTGGTTATTGTACTCTGTTGACTTTGTGCATGTTCGTAAATTCATAAACAACAAAATGATTTTCCTTTCGTTCATAGGTGGAAGGTGTCAGTTCAGCTCACCCCACTAGCCATTGAGAGAGGGGGGAACTCCTTGCAGGGCTATCGGGCTGAGGCATCTAAACTGAGAAGTTGTAAACCATGTCGGCCTGAACAACATATGCGATGGTGTGTTGATTCTGTTGACAATATATCAGAGTGGACAACAACCACGAAATGTTTATTGTTGTCCAAGATGTTGTTGCAATTGTTGCAGATGACATGAAGTTGATGATGTAACCCAGCTCTGCTGGAGATTTTGGCAACAATTTGTAGTTCGCATTACCCTTGCGCAGACAACTACAGAACATAAGACAGAAAATCCTATTTCAACAATATTTAAGTGCTTAGGGGTAAGGGCTATAGTTGTTGAGAAAAAAAATGTTAAAAACGATTCGCAGGCACTATGTATCAGTAATATATTTTAGGACGATAAATTACCTTCATATTCACAGGACCTCTAGGTATCTTTCACAAATATGTTATTCCGATAACATTAAATTATTGTGAGAATTATTTATAGTTGCTAATACAGTTTACATTATACAGTGCTCCATTTACAACACATAAAATTCCTTTACAATAGTAGTAAATTATATTTCAAATAATAAATAACGCAGTGACACACAGTTGCTTCGTTGTTTGTTTTGAGAACAGCAATCCTTTTTAGTCCAAATGTGGGCTAAAATTAACAGCCAATAGTTTATGTATGTCCTTTTAATCCTTTTTATTTTATTTTATTTGTTAATAGTACCTGGACTCCTTATCCTCGCAAATCACCTACCTCCGTACTTCAGTGGTTATTTTCGTTAAAACCTATTTTGAAAGAGACTTAGCTAGGGAATGTCAGGAAGTACCCTAACACCTTAAAATCTTGAGTTACGGTTAAAAATCCGGGTTTTCGTTGCATTCCTCAGTTTTTAGTCAATTCTTAACCGGGTTTTTATTACTTAACAGTTTTGGAAATAAGAATCATAGATTTTTTCAACGATATTATTACAGTCACATATCATATCTGTATGTTTTTGCCTCAAAATCATTCTTTTCCGATTTTCCCCTATTTTTAAAGTTTGTGAAAGTTTTAAGCTACCTTTTTTTTGGTCAAAAGTTGTTTTAAGATATCGTTTAAAATTTTACATACAATTTAGATATAAACATTAACGTATATATGAGTTGAAGAACCCCCCAACACTTTTCGTGATAATAAATAAAAACTCTTCAATACTTGCTGCTCCAACAGTCGCAACAATATTTCCGAGCTAGTAATAATATTTACATCACATATGGTCGGTCCTCTATTTATTTTATTTGCTAAATGCAATGGCAAATACCAGTACTAGTAAGTGATTTTGACTTTACTCTGTCAGCATAAACATCTCACATCTGTGACTTGTGTCCAAATTCCAGTCATAAGCTGCGAAAGTTAAACAAAATAAGACAGCTTCCTTGCTGGCAGTCTCTGTAAAAACATATCCAACCATATATCAACCATCTATTACGTCGTCATCACAAAACACGCCTCAATCACTGTTGATTTGAGACATCCCAGATCCTAAGCACATTTCATCAAATCAAGCTGTGCTCTTTTTTCGTTTTTACATTTTTTGTGGGATCCAACAATTGAAACTCCAACGCGCTCTAACCAAAAAGGTATTTATTGTATTCGCACAGATGAAGACAGATAAGGTGCTGTGGCATCAGACGTTTTTGAATTTAGTGTTGACAAGATAATTACGTTAAACAGATACTTATAAACAATGATCGCAGTAACAACAATAACAACAACAACAACAACAAAACGTCATGAAATACAATGTAACAAAAGCAATCAGAGGCAGATGCATAGAGCGTCAGACGATCAACACCAATCAGACATACAGACTCTCAGACAGAGCAAAAAAGTCTTTGAACTTGAACAAAAACTTGGCCTTTATCGCTCACATTGCAATGAAATATTGCCCTGAGGACAGCAAGGCTGGAAGAAAGCGCGAGAGAGTAAGATGAAGAAGCTGAAGGGAATGGACACATTGGCCAGCAGGAAGCAGCAGGTACGATTGCGCGTTGCAAGTGTGAATTGAACGAGCCAACATTATAGGGGTGATAATTGCAAAGCCAATACCAAATACCCACCGAAACGAGCAGCGAGCACATGGTGGCTGCTGCTGGTGATGATTGGGCTGCCGATTTAATAGTCATGCCATTTATGTTTGGGATATGGTGCGATGTTAAGTTTGGCCAACACTTCCTTTTGCCCAGGCCAACACCATTTACAGATCCTAAATTTACACTCTCGGTTTTCGTTCGTTTTATTGGGATTGTTAATGCTCGCTAATTTAGCCACACGTCAGTCAATCTCAGAGGCACTTATACGCTGGCCCAACTTTAGACCGATAATTGTCTTCATCAATGCGGAGTCAGCAAGCTGACAATTTGTGAAAAACGCCTCGTTAGTCTCTCTCTTCTTATTGTATTTGAGTGAATAATAAAAATAATTTATAATCACACTAACATATGGGCAAAATGCTAAGGATACCCAAGTAAAAATTCTGTTAATACTAAAACATCAACAACCGACAGGCAACAATATCTAAAACGATGCCAGCACTATAATCATTTACAGATTTAACTGTTTTTAAGTGATTTTTAATTGTTCACGACAATAATCGCTTTCATGCACAGAGTCAGCAACCAGACGTATGTGGGTGCATGCAGCATCCGAAAAACTTTTACAACATTCTCATAATTTGTTGTACAATTTTGTGACAACTTTCATATGCAGAAAGAGAAAGAGCTACGAGGTTCATAATGTAAGTGGATTAATAGTAATGGTAATAAATATCCTGAGCCATCTAAAGTGAATATTGTTATTTGTAATATTTTTGCCATTGAACTGGATCCACCACGCCTCCTCCCCACCCCCGGACAATGACCACGAAACTGTTCCACCGGGTAATAAGTTAACATTTTCCGTCAATAGCTGTCAAAGAAAAAACAAACAAAATCGTTATAATTTATATCAATGTTCACCTTCAATCTGAAGGAGTTCTCGTGTCGTTTTCTAAACCTCTATGTTGCATTCACCAACTTCAATAACATTCTGCCACAGAAACTTTTCCCTGTGACCCTCATTTACTCTACGAATAATGTGAAACAACAATGATGCCAACAAAAACCACAAATTAACAACAACTTAAAACATTATTTTATATATCTCAATAACAATAACAACAACAACTGAACGTGCACAGACGAATTTTACACAAATTATTACTGATGTGTTGCGACAACCAACATACTTCCCTCTGCCCCGTCCTCACCCCTTCCATAAGTCGTCATCAACTGATGATGCCGAGTGTTGAGATGGTTGATGATGACAATGATGCTGTTGATGTTGATGACAAAGTTTCAGAGATTGGACGTCCGTCGGTGGTGGCACAACATGAGGTGGAGCGGAGTAAATGCGTCAGTGGCGAAGTCATTGCCGGTACAGGGATTAAATACAGGAAGATCTAACGAAATGCAGGCATACACATACACACACACACCCTCAGACACATTCCGAAATAAAATGGAAATTTGCAAAAAGTGTAGAAGTCCAACGACATGAGTTTCATAAATTGTTTCAACTGACGAATAGTCAGACGGTGAAAGATACACAGATGAACGCATATATGAACGTACGGACGGACGTATGTAGTTGCAGATAGAAATGTATTGAAAACTCATACAGTCTGTGTGGCATGAATTATTAAATGTCAATTTGCAACAACATGTAAAGTTTTATTGTGACAACAACTTGTGCCAGAAATTGTTGCAATAATTTATTTTATTGTTGCCAACTATTAGAGAGTCTCAAATAAACATAAGCAAACAACGGCAACGACGACAATAGCAACAGCAGCATTAACTGATGCAACACCGAAAGCAACAACATCATCGCCATTGTCAACATGAGCACAGGATGCTGATGCTGTATACTAGAGGCGGCCTCTGTTGCTGAGTATGATGATGATGGCAATGAATGTGAACGATATCCTCTATGCAAAATGGTTATAAACTAAGCTCAAAAGTTTTATTCGTTAGCTTCATAGTTGGCTGTTACTTCTTCGTTTGTTTGATTTGTGTTCTTCATCGTACGAAATGGTCAACAACATGACAACAGCAACAACATAACAGCCAATTTTGTTATTCATCTTTAAAAAAACATATGTAAATATATCCAATTTTTCATATACATTTTGTACCTTAATGCAGTGTAAAGGGGAATTCACACGATAAGACTAAATCTTGGGCAATCGAATTTTCTTATTGTCTTTAATATTGAGAATAGATTTTGCTCAATGCGAATTAACTTAACACAAAACATGTTATACGCATCTCACTTGACACTAGCAAATAACATTGTGCGAACACAGCTTACTGACACTCAATGCGATTTCTTTCACATATCGTCTAAAGTACTAGTTTAGATTTTATTTCAACTTTTCCAAGGAAATTTCAAAAAAACAAAATCCATCCATATCTTGTTTGTTAGTATCCCCTAAAAAAAGACCCCGGCATGGAAACACAAAATAATGACTTCGTATGCGAGTGGCAAGGAAAAATCAAAGTCTTCTTACTGCTTACAAAGAACAAACGAGTACATGGCTGCTTACTTTCTAGGTTTAGTTAAACGAAGCAGCAAAATAGTGAAGAATCCTTTAGAAAAATAAGCTTGAATTGATAGAGATCCATCGGATTGCCGTAGCATGGCATGGTATGACATGGCACTCGTCCCATTGTCCATCCGCCACACACCGCACATCGTGCGCCGTGGAGTGTCAGTATTCTGGGGCTGGGGCTGCTGCAATAGCTAAATGTTGAATGACCATCCAGCATAGTTTGGTGTATTGACTTTGATGCTTCTCCAATGATTTGTATGCAAAAAACATTTTCAACTAAAAGAAATAAATCAGCATCGCACTTCAAAACAATACCAACAACAGCTTCAACATCAGTAGTATCAGAAAAATGCTTTTGATTCTGATTCCATTGCAGCACAGGACTCTCCGGCAATAAAACAAAAAATAAAGCAACAGCAGATGAGATGCATTCCATCCATGTTTTGCTCATTCGTTGTATGCGATGGCATTTGGATCGGCAACAACTTTGTTTTGAATCTTTTAAAGAACGGACAAAAATGTTAACAAGTTCATAAGAATTATGAACTAACGAATGGCGGGAGGGCGAAAAACAAAACAAAAACAACAACTATAGAACTGCAAAGCATCACAGATTTCAAAGGATTTCCGGAAATTGGCAGAGGAAAATGAGAGTCAACTTTAATTGAATTATTGTGAGTAAGTTGTCGTCGATTTCATACGGGTCATATTAAATGCTTATGCAGTAGTATTTGTAGCATACAAACTAATAGTTCGTTGAGGACTAATGGAGAAATTCGGAATGTCAGTGATGAAGACTATTGTTGGGACAATACTATGCAGATGATTGTTTCATAGACGGAGGATTTGAAAACTTTTTGTGTCACAAATGGTATTAATGTCTCCAATTTGTAAGTTAGATTTTGAGTTCGATAGTCATAAAGTGCGAATAAAAAAAATTCGTCTGGACTGGAATATAACGCAGTCAGACTATCCTATCGAGCCGACCGTGGCATTATTGATACAACACGCGACTATAATACGGCAGATTCAGGGAATTTTTTGACAACAACTACGCAGCAACTACGCGTCGTAGAAGCTTCTCAAACAGCTGACGTTCGCATAAGTCTTTAAAAAAGTAGGTGCCGGTATATGAGTCTAACAATATGAAGCCTGTTAATTGACAATAACGCGGGAACCTATCTCATACCTCACTCATGGAATTTAAAGAGAAAGTATGTAAGAAAGTAAAACTATTCAATTATATCCGTCACTCGCATTATTGTGTAGTTATAAAATGCCTCAAATTTTCTTTATAGTTAGGTGCCAAGAAGCTCTTAAGGCTAACCTATAACTAATATACATATATCTCAACATATTTTA
The DNA here is from genome assembly GCA_964034835.1 of Muscina levida. Classification (NCBI taxonomy): domain Eukaryota; kingdom Metazoa; phylum Arthropoda; class Insecta; order Diptera; family Muscidae; genus Muscina; species Muscina levida. The sequence goes on along the minus strand of OZ035883.1, from coordinate 150,921,293 downwards.
AAGAATTTATTTTTGTTACTTTAAAAAACACATTTTTCCTGAAATTTTCGTTTTTTTTTTCTTGCAAGTTCTAGTAAAAATTAACGGAGTTGTACAATACCGTGAGTAATTAAATTTCGTTCCCACATTATAGACTTACAGAAATTACATCCATCCAACGGTTATCAACATCAAATGTATCCTGTCCACAGTTGCGTTTCATTGATTCAGGCACCAAGGAATAGCTGTCCGGCCGAACTTTTCTCTGTACGCAGTGGACGCCATTTGAGTCTGGGGTCGTTAGTTGATGATTTAGTTCAAATTTGTTTGCCCATTGTTGTTGTTTTTTTTCGACGAACTTCAACACAAAAAATATTCATACGCAAATGTCTGGACTAACACCTTTAGCGACAGAATCACCCCCACCCACATTCCAACACTCACGCCCAGGAATTGCATTTCTTTCCTTGGCCATAGAATCGACGCGATGCGGATAAGGCAAGCAAGCGAGCGAGTGCATATGCGGTGAATGTGTTCGACGATATTGTTCCGATTATTGCAATGATTGTTAACAACACCAACACCACGACCAACATCACAGTCAACAACAGCAACAACAATATGAAATTGAACAACAACAATGGCAAAGAAAAAATAAAAACAAAAGCTTTCCCGAAATGGAATTTGCATTTAACAAGATCGAAAATTGATTTTTCGTGTAAACCATCAAAACATACCCCAACAACATACAAATAAAACACGAAAAAAACTTAAACAACAAATGGAATCGGAACAACCAAAGAATAACAAAAACAGAAAAACAGAAAAACAAAACAAAAACACAACACAAATCCACAAAAAGAAATGAATGAAAGTTTGACTCGCTGACACCAAAAGGTGAACACCACAACAATATCGAACACTCGATGGCGGAGCAGCACTCGAGTATTGACAGCCACACTGAACCGGCAGCAGCAGAGTCGTAAACTCTTGACTTTATCTGATGCTCCTCTGTATGTGGCACCACCACTCAAGATTGCTGGGTGCTGATGACGAACAATTAGTTGGCATTTGTTGTTAGCTGGGATTCATAACAAATTGAAATCTTTGATTAATGAAAGAAATGAATTTCAATAAGATGGAATAATGTGATTGCACCCATTCGAGTACCGAATGGTAAACGTAATGGAAAGTTGTTTAGATTTCTACGTGTGATCTGTATCAGACCGAGATACCCATTTTACCATTTTGCCCTTCGCAAAGAGGCCACCGCAAAATGGCGAGGAGTGGTAATAAATTATTGGCAACCCCAGATTTGCATAATTCAATAGTGAAATGGACCTGTGAAATGGTGTATCTGCGATAAGCTGTGTACATGTTGCATGGTGTTTATTCCGACAACTATCTTTTTTTAGAGTATATGTGTTGTGTAGTTTTTTTCATGAGAAACCGAATTGTTTAGAGTCCACAATCATCATCACAGTGATGAGTAATCGTTTGATGTTTCTAGTTGTTGTTTACATGTTTCCTTCATTGCTACAACAATGATCGCATGACCCCCTGGATATCAGAGACAGCTTTTAGTCATAGCAAACATTGTTTCCTTTATATTACTTGGATCTCGACAATGAATGCAGAGCTAAGTGGTCTTTATGCCTTAGCCATTGTCATCGTAAAACATCAACAAACCTCCGCCATTAACATCCATATGCGACAATTTTCAATTGTTACATTTTTAGAGTTCACATTCCACATAAATGTCAATTTTTATAATTTCCCTGTAAATTACAGCCCTTTCGATAAAGAGAATGGGATATTTGTTTATATCAAAGGAGAACCGAACAAAAGATGTACCCGCCCATTAAACAGGAGAACAGGCTATGAATGACATCATTATTATCTAGAGCCTCTAAATCATAGACCGGTAGACAATTGATGACAAATAAAGATGTTTTGTATGTCATGCATGACATGTCAACATTTGTACACAGGTGATGGTGCTGGACTGAGACTGGTACTGCCAACCTTTGCATTGAAATTACTAAATAATGAAAGAGTTGCGGCTCGACTCTGCCGCAGACAATAGTTAATGTCAGCCAATGACAAAAGGCCTTTTAACGTGGTTAATAATGTTATTAAAACAAATAGATGACGACGACGACGACCAAATTGTATTGTTGTTGTTTTCTTCGTGTTCTTTCCAATATTTACATGCTCCGATGTTATTTTTTCATATTGAAATGAGTTCACATTGAATGCGTTTATATGTTGTATGCAGTCACACAACAATGGAGTTGTTGTAAAGGTACAACTTTGTCATTCGTTGTTATTGCTTTACAATAAAAACAACAACAACCGAAACAATACGCCAACAATAAAGCGCGAAATGAATGATGAAAACACGTCTCATTTGTCGCTGTGGAAAACATCATGAATAGGGATGCAAACAAACGCATTTGCCATAATACAGGCGATGAAGTAACAAAGGGTTACGGTGGGCAAAGGAAGTTCAATTTCTTGTAAATAAATACATTACGCAATCGCATAGAAAGTGATTTCTATAGATTATGAGAAAAAGTCAGAGTGGCGAAAAGGATTTTAAGCCGAAAAACGTAAATTTAATGAGGTGGAGCCCGAAAACTATACCAGAAGGTTATGATTATGGTTATGCTATTGAAATTTGGTTACAAATATGCAGAATGTGCTGCATATATGGAGAGAGCACTTCCATAAATTGCTGGTTCCTAAAGGCAGCGCACGTGAAGGTAACACGACTGTTATCGACGACGGATAAGATTGCCCGATTGTCCAAAGCAAGCTTAGACAAAGAGTACTTAATACAATTCCGATGACAAGTCAAGTGGCGATGAGCTGATAATAAGCATGTATCATTTCCTATGGACTGTTTGGCTAAACTAGTGCATGCCCGATGATTGGAATCTTAGTGTGTTACGTCCTGCGTTAAAAAAAGGCGATCCAAGTGGCATTTAAGGTGCCGAAAAATGTGTAATGTAAAAATCTAAAGTCAATTTTATCAAACCTTATTAAACCTTACCACGTCTAAAGCCACACTGTTAGACGTGGTAAATCAACAACTGACCAAATATTCACATTACGACAAATTCCGGGAAGTACCCATTTTCGTCGCCTGCAAAGCCGCCTTCGAGAAGAAGATACGGCAGAAACTACTTGATGCCATGTCTGAATTTGGTAGCACTCGATGCTGATACGCCTTGCGGAATAAACCTGATCGACACAAAGTCTTCAGTGAATATTAACAGGACGCATTCTATACCAGAAGACGCCTGAGACATGGCGATAGCCTGTCGTTTGATCCCTGCAATATAAACTTAACTTAATTTCCCTGTACACCCCATGAATGAGGACTGGGATAGCTTCTCGCGTTGTTGTGAATTAACACGCTTTCTATTTTTTGATTCACAACTAACGGCACCTACTTGTTTATCGACGAATGCGAACGTCACTGCCGATTGAATCGACACTTATACTGTGACGCTGGGGGCCGGCAATGAAAGAAAAATGTAGATTACTGGAGGCGGGAATCGAACCCGGGATCTCCCGCATGGTAGTCGCCTGTTCTAACCACTATGCCACTGCCGGTCCCCTGCAACATGCTTATGGAAATAATAATGTAAAAAGACTGAAATTATAATCAGCACAAGTCACTAAAAACTAACGTGATGTGACTGCAGCCTTCTCTGGTATTTTAAGGAAAATAGCCAAAGTGGTTTTAACGGCGAACAAGAACGAAACTAAGTATTAATTATCAACAAGCATAGAATCTTTTGGATTGAAACACTGCGTAAACGTTGAGTACTACAACTAAGAAATTGTAAAAAGTTGTATCTACATAACTTGGCTCCGCTGTCAGTAAAACAAACATCACCAACCCAGAAATTAAGAAAATAATTCTGCTTGCTTATAGATACTATAAGGGTCTAAGCAATGACACAGTCCTCTCTCATATACTGGTTCTACCTGTCTTGATGTATGGTAAAGGACCATGAGTAGTAACACAAACGGACAAATTGGTTTGAGAGGGAAATATTCGGTAAAATATAAGGATCCATTATCTTTAACGAAGAGTATCGACGTCGTATGAATCATGAGCTGTAAGAGATATATACCGACGTCAAATCAGGCGAATTAAAATACAGCGGTTGCGAAAACGAAGTTAAATTTAAAATCTTCTGTTTCCAAAATACATAACCATGTAAATATCAATTTTTTTTGTCTAATGGAATTTCTAGCCCCACTGTCCATCGCCGCCGCATGCACAATAAACATCATGTTTTAAATGAATCGATATTTGTGTGACAATTGTCACACTAAAAATTACTCATAAATATCGATTCTTATGACTGCTTTCACGCTCCTTTTGTAAGAGTTGGAGTTTGCCAGAAAGAAAGTTTTATTTTTTTGTTCCAAAAAACCAAAAACCGTCAATTCAGTGCGACAACACGCTGAGTGGAGTGGAATGAATACATGAAACGACAACAAAGGTGTTTTATTTACATATCCACATAAACCTACATGTATACGAATCACAAACATACAAAGGGCGAAAAATCCCTTACAGACAGGTGTGTATAATGCTCCGTAATGCGTTGCAATTTTATTACAGCCAAAGCCTGATTTTGAGACTGGGCCAAGGGTTAGTACAACGGGCGGGAGACGATGGGCTGGGGGTTTCGATTTCAGTTGCGCTTCAGTTAAAGTACAGTGAAATGCATTTCATGGCATTACAGCATTACATTACATGGCACGGCATCAGTGCAACACTTTGTTGAACAACATGATTATTGAGACAATAATTTGTGAACTTGACATATGGCAAAAGGTTTTTGTTTTATTTTTGGTTGTTGTGCGGTGTAGCAAGAGGAGATTTTGCAACTGTGCTTGCTGTGGTGGCACAAAACGTATGAATGTGGCAACATTATTGCCAGCAACGCGACGACAAACAAAGTTCTTTTTACCACGTCTCTTTTTTATTTTATTAATACTTTTCCCACAAAACTCAGTCATAACACGCAAGCCATTTGTGAATGAATGAACGCCCAGAGATCTGCGTTTATCCCTTGGTGAAAAGAGCAAATAAAACTCCAACAAAAAAAAACAGCCAACTTTGGAAGGCTTATGCAGGAGTACCAGACCAGACTTTATGCAAAATGCATTGAGCAGACCTGCAGACAAGTCTGGAGCATGTGAAGGGAGTATGTAAACGCCATGTAATCGTATTAAATAAAATAATGTCTGAATATATCCACCACCGTCCGGACATACGGACGACGATCACAATTTTTTACTATTTAAAAAACAAAAAAAAAAGAAAATAACAACCAAAGTCACCCATAATCCAAGCTATGAGTGCATCCGAGAATCGTGTGTATATGGATTCGAGGTATGTAAATTGGTCAATATATATCAGCCAAAACAAACTGCAGTATTAAACGAGGGCCAGTGAGCGAAAGGTATTCAAACATGGCACATTCGTTGTTAGATTAAAACAAAAGAGTAATGGGTGATGAAAAATGTTTTATTACTAGGTCCGACTAAGGAAAAATATAGGATTTATGATGGAAATATTATTGCCAAAGATTGAGAATTTGATGCATTTTGTAAATTTTTTGCATTTATGAAATTAAGAGAATATCAAGTAAAACATGAGAAAATGTGGCCACAATTTGATCGCTGCTTAACATGAATATTATGGCCAATATTAAAATATACGCCTGAAGTGGTAACACAATTTGATTTCAAACATTTTTATTTCACCTGCAAAATCATGAAATATTGTGACTTTCACATGATGGTTCCATGTAAATATGTATCAGAATACGAAAAAATAGAATTTTTTAATACAATAATTCAACACTTTGATTTGTGTTTATTTACAGAAAGTCATTTTAATCCTTCGAAAAAAACAAACCAGCTGCAATATAAAGTAATGTCTTGGAATACAAAATTCAATGACAATATAAATAAATACCTTATCCAATCAAAACAACCTTTTACAAAATCCCCATTATAAAAGTATTCTATGAATTCACACGTTTACAGTTCTGTAAAGGTCTATAAACGTTTTATCCTCATTCTGCAGAAATTCATAACCAATGCAGACATAATAAGTGCCAATATTGAGGATTTTTCGTTAACAACACGAACGTAAACAACTACAGCAAGCAATAACGCCAACAACAGCAAAAACATTGTCATAAAGAAGGGACAACAACACCAAAAGTAAGCAAACTGAACCATAAAACTCAATTGTTGGCCATTTCAATAATAAAAAAAAAGTGAAGCAAAAATAAAATATTGACGTCGTTTCCAATGTTTTTGAACGCAATGCGCAACAGAGCACAAAATCAAAAGCTAGCGTCATCGATTTTGAGTTTAGCTTAGCTTTACTTAAATGTTTATATTGAATCTAAAAAAAATTGCTGTTAAAGACTAAAAGATATAAAAAAAATTGACTGGGAACAGTGAATAAAAATAATATTATCACGATGGTGAATAATGTCCGACTAGAAGGGAAAAAATCTAATTATACATTGCACATTATTATACGCCTAGATATGTATGAATATCAAAGTGTCCGTATGTTACTTATAGGTTTTTATACTTTCCATCCGATTTTGATGCAATTTTGGCAGATATTTACTTATGTATTTCAGATTGGTTTTAGAGAGGTTACTTGCACCCAATAAAACACACAGAATATTTGAATATGTAGTGCCGAGTACTATTCGTATACCAAATTGTATCTCTATCGGGGCAAAATACAGTTTGGCCACTCCGCACGTTTTTATAGTTTTGCACGCCCCAATCGCACAGTAGTCCTTTTCCCTGATCTAGCGTAACGAAATTAAAATTTTCGACCTTCGAAATATACTAAAATTTAATTTCCCGATGATAACTAATTGTTCATTTAGCAAATCGATAACTTCCAAATTTACAAATTTGCTACAACTGAATAACTGTCGGCTTTTAAACACAACAAATGTCAAAACAGCTGCAACACAAACATTTTGGCGAGTATTTACAAGTGTGCAGATTGTGCTGAAAAATTGGAAAACTCAAAGTGTATCGTGACCAGTGCAATATATAAGGTAGTAGAAATCAACACTTTTGTTAAACCCTTTTAGTGACCGAACTTGAACTTCTGTAGAGCAAATCTTAGTTAGCCGATATCGGCCGGTGAAGAGACTATCTTTTTATCTTAAAATGTTTTGTCTACTTTGTGAAATTGCCAACATCTGCTGCTATCAGTTGCTTTTGCTCACTATGTTGTAATTTTTAGACATCATGTAGGTCTGCAAATGCACCCCTTTTTTAGTAAGGCAGTCCGAGTCAGAGTGGAGTACTGACTCGAAATAATTTAATAATATAATTTAATACGTCTACAAATTAAAAAAAAAAAACAATTTTAAGAAAAAATTTCAAAATGAAAAAAAAAAATTTGGTGATAAAAAATAATTTTTGTTTTGACAAAAATTTTATTATTATTTAAGTTATTGCATCGCCCACCGATCGAAAATCAAAATTTTGTTAGCATATTAATAAATTTATTGCAGAGTACTATCTGGATACCAAATAGCATCTCCCTAGGACTTAAATACAGTTCGTTCACACCTCCTCCGCCCACTGATCGAAAATAAAAATGTTGTCTGCAAATTTTAACCTTTAGTGCCGAGTACTAACTATGATCAAAATTTTATCTCTCTAGGATAAATACAGTTTGTCTTGCGGAGTGCTCTATCTATATACCAAATGTTTTCCCTCAATAGGACTACTACGAACTTTTACAAAAATTTTGCCTAATTGGTCCACGAGTTCCTAAGTTATGCGCTTACCAACATACAACAAATCATTTTTGTTTATATATAAGTGGATATGACGAATTTTGACCGCTATTTTTATGCGGAACACGAGTGTTCGATCCCTGTCATAGTCATCTACGGATCTCTCGATATTGTCAGCAACAACTTCTGAGAAGTCGAGCTACTCGGCTTGTATAGAAAAAGCTTTTCAAACAGGTTTCGTTGTGTGAGTCTAAAAGCGTGTTAACCACATAAATGCGAGTAGTTCTTTTATATATCACTCAAGGAATGTGAGGGGGAAAAAAGTGATGTTTTAATTTGACAATAAACAAAAGTTAGTATGCGTAGTATTTATCAAGTTCTCCTACAAAATATGTGTCTCTGTACTAAATACATACTGCTGAGTTGTTCTTTCAATTTGGACGAAATACTGCTAAGAAGTTATATACATATTTTAAGATCCAACCACCATATATTTGATCTATTGGAGATCCTAATAACGTTAGCTTTGCTGCTTTTCCGATCGCAGTTTATTAGCCGCAGCACACGAAAGAATTTTGTTTTAGAAGATATCCACGACAGTTTGCATATTCTATACATAAAAACTTTTAAATCACAGAAATCACCAGAGTAAGGCAAATGTACATACGCTGACTTTTAGGTATGGTTCATGTTCTCTAATGTTGAATACAATTGCTTGTGTTCTGATCAATAAGCATTCCCTTAGGTGTCTAAGTTCAGTTCAGTTTCATTCAGAATAATATCTGATTGTAATTGCGTACCAAAATACAGCGTGTGAACTTAAGAAACTATACCTTGTCTCACATACCTTTTTTACGAAATTACTGACATTTTCCCTGGGACTGTCTCTAAAATCGGCAGATTATTTTGCTGCATCTCCTAATCAAATAATCTCTTCTAACGCTCATCCCCAGAAAAATCCCATAATATTCACTTTTATTGATTTCTTTTTACCTGACATGTTTTCTGGGTGTTTGGTGCTACCACTCGCCCCCACCAACAAATGTAACAAAACAAAACAAAACAAAAAACCACAATGACAGCTACAAAAATAATTTCTACTGTATGAAATATTGTTTGATATCGAAACGAATTCGAACATTTGAAGGTAACACACCCAGATACGAAGCCATCATCACACTGCCTGGCCTGGCTGGCTGTTTGGTATATCTTTGGCACAAATACACGCTTTGATTGCCTAAATCGCTTTTCAATGTTTTTCACAAAACATAACCGCACACCAATCGAACAACAGCAACAACTACAACAAGAACCCCGTTGAACATTTTCAATTTGAAGGTAAAGCTCTGAGATTGGCTCTTGTCGAGCGCGTTGCTGCTACTTTGTTTCGAGCGTATCCGTACGTACTTCTTTTGCCTGCCAGATATTCTCATGACTGAAAGGCCTTTTGGGTCGAAACAAAAGTAAAGTTTCATTGAGATTTCCGTTTGTTCCAACGTAATTGTCGTAGCCGGCGAGCGAGGTGGATGCGGCTGCTGCTTTGGCGATATTGTGATTGTTGCTGCAGCCGCTGTTGTCATCGTCAACCTCTGTCACCGGCAAAGCCAACCAACAACACATTCACAGGCACAAACATCATCATTGTCATCATCGCATTATATTTTGTTTTTGGGGGGGGCTTGAGTTGCAGACAAGCGTTACATTTTTTATATCTTAATTGAAATTTTGTCAAATTACGTTGACAGTCACAGATTAGATTAGTTTCAATAAGGCAATTCAACCGTGCCTTCTCAATACCTGGTCTTGTATAGCTGTGTGTCGGTATGTATGTGGGTATATTCCCTGGCACGCTCAATCTTACATCGAATCGATTGGTTCATTCATAAATTTCGGCATGACTACTTACGCAGGTACAGCGCGAGTCTTGTAGCAAACGCCCAAAATATCGTAACTGGTGATGATGGAGACGCTGGCGGTGATGCCATGGAAGACTAATGACGATTATGTTTGGACTTATGATGATGTATATGAAGTATATGTATGTAAGTGTGTTTGTTGAGTACATTTTGCATACCACTTATGCGCTGCAAACTCTAATAAAGGCTTCCAACATTTTGCCACCACATGCTGCACACACAACTGAAGAAGTGGTTAAACGTTTAGTTTTGCACATTTTTTCGCAGTTTGCCAACTACGAAAACCAAACCAAACTGCAGATACTGGTTGGTCATGGCTAATTTTGTTATTGTTCATCATATCGGCTGCCGCTGCTGCTCCCAAATCCGCTTTGTCAAAAAATAATTCCAACATTTTGTGGACTTTTCCCCTTGATTTGGTTACTCTGCCGTGTCATGTCATTGGCGTTGTCATTTCTGCTTTCTTTCAACTCTTAAAGTTGATATCTTTTTAATCTTATCACAATTTAATCCCTTTCATGAGGTCTCCTAATTGAATTTAAAACAGTTTCTGCTCTTTGGTATCCCCCGATCCGCTTTAGTGGTCGCAGGCCTCCGCGTAGGGCTGCTACTCATGCGTTGTGTGAGAATCTTACAGTTGCAACTTTTCATCTTCAATTAACTTTAACGCATATCAATCGTCAGCGTCCTCGAGCAAAAGGCCGAAAAAAATAACCAAAGCACGAAAAAAAACCCCAATCGAACTGAGAACTTTAAAAGTCAAATATTTAAATAAGCCCCTCGTTTCCGTGGAACTTGGCTGGTTATTTGTGGTGAGTGTGCGTGTGTTTGTAGGTAAATACGAGGCACCGCCAGCCGTCCAGGCCGGCCAATTTGGTTGACAGTGTAATTTTCCAATTAAATGAATTTTGGGTTTCATCATGACCTAAAATACAACCACACACACACTGTGAAACCGAGAGAAAATGTCAAGGTAGACGCTGTGTTTGAACAAAAGATTTCTTTGATGAAGATTTCATTTAATTCTCGGTGATATTTTAGCTTTAAAGAAAGGACCAAAACGTCCCAGTGAAATTTATGGTTTAAAAAGTGAATCGAGTGAATCGATGTGAATAAAATAAATGTTCGCTACTAATATTCTAATAAACAAGTTCTGTTTGCATATAAAAATCTGTTTTACTTAACATGAAGAAATCATAGACTTGAGGGTAATTTTATTCTTTTATTTAGAGCCTGTGTACACATACTAGATGTTCTTTGGGTAATAAACAATTGGATGAATATGTTCTTCAAGTCTTTGACAAATATCAGCCTAACGATGTTTGCTTAAATCGCCCCCAAATTAATTGCCCTACTAGTGGGGGTACTGCCACTCTTTTAAGTTATTACACATAATGAAATTTATCCGAATTTGCGAAACGAATCTTAAATTTTTTTATAGCGGATCCCTTCTAGTCGATTTTCTTTATTACTCAAGTATTTTAATTTGTAAATTTCTGTAATACTAGAAAATGTTACAAAAGCTTATCTACATGACAAAATCGAGAAAGCCACGTATACAATATTAAAATCCAACTTTTTGTATCGTAACGACAATACGGGAAAATGAACCAGTACAGGGGTGCATGAACCAGTTCTAGTTCCGGAACTTTTGTATGTAGAGAACCGGTACGTTTTGTGTGGGGTTGGCCACTAAAGTGTCAATTGACACCTAACTTATACTATGTGATGTGTCTTGAACCGGTTCAACAGTACAACCCTTACGGCAGGTTCAGTAAAAACCAGTCACTTAACTATGATATCTGTTTTTTGTTAATATGCCCCAAAATAAGACAGAAAAATTAAATGAATCTTTTTGATAAATAACTAAGTTGTCTAGGGTTAAATTATGTATATACAAATATTTTCTATTTTTCTGACTTTTCTACTCATTTATTAACAATGCCGTTGGAAACACAACGCCGCAGAATACTACAGATCAGTCAAATTAACTTTCTATAATACTTAAGAACCTGTTTGCTGACACATCCCCTCTTCACCCGTCCTGAGATAGGTACACTCAGGTAAATTAACACCACTTTTCCCGTAGGGGAGATGCGGAAATCTAGTACACATATAGTGCATTAGCATCGCATTAAGACAGAGCCTGAATAACTACGAAACTTTCTAACCCCCCTCAGCGACATCTCTATAAGACATGAGAGAACACATAATGTAGTAGTTCGCTCCTTCAAATTTGTATTTAGATATTTCCTCAATCCCTTGTTATTTCTACAAAAACCCTCTTCATTCACCACTTCTAGTTGTATTCTCTTAGAAGTGATTCTCATCACATTAAAATATTTCGCTGGGTATTATGTGACATCATCAGCACGTCCCTCCGATGTTTTTCATTTCAATCGCTTTAAAGGTTTGATTAAAGTCTGGTGTTTCTTTTATGGACTGTCATTTCCATAATTAATTTGTTTAAGGATATTGTTAATTATTGTTTAACAATTCTGCGCGTTATAGTTATAAGATCAATGCGATATTTTGCAACCGACACTGGCCGACCAAACGGCAGAGCAGTGTCGCTGCATTGGTATTTCATCGGTGGTTGTAAACTTTTACCACCCATAATGACGACAAGAGCAACAGCAATAGCAACAACTGTTACGGCATTGGCAGCAGCAACAGCAATTACACATGAAAGACAGACAGACAGACAGACAAAAGGAAAGGCAGAATATGAAAAAATATTATTAAAATAATAAAAACAAACAAGCAACATTTACGATTTACAACAGCAATAACGATATGCATGCATCCAGATTATTGCCGCTGCAACAGCAAACTGCCGCGGCAGCAGCAACAGCACCAACACCGGCCACAGCAACAAAACAATAAAGGCAACAAAAAAAATTAAAAGTGAACAACAAACGAGGTATAATTTTCGAGTTGATAACTTGTTAACAACCGGGTATGGACCAACACAACAACAGCGATATGGCAGCAACAAACGACGGCAGCAGTGCCTGCAATTGCTGTTGCCGCGGCTGCAGCGCATTTCACAGCATACATGAGCCAACGGGCGCTACACACTCGCGTATCGCATCGCATTTGAAATGCAAAAATGTGGCAACAGCAGCAACGCTCAATGGCAACCAACCATCAGCGCTCCGACGATGATGGTCGGTTGGATCAGCACCCGGCCACCAGTGCTCCCCGGCCTCTTTTTTGTAATTTGCATGTCAAAATGTAACAGAGTCTGTTCTTTTCTTGTTGATGTTGCTCTCCTCGCTGTTTTATTATTATGCAGTCGTGTTGGACCTGGCGTAGAGAAGAACTTAACGCCAACAAAGAGCTCCACCGTGTAAGCGCTTATGCATAAATATTAGTGTTGTTGTTGTTGCCGCACAGTTGGAGCAAATGTTGTTGCAGGTATTGTAGTAGCATACCCGCTAGTGTACTGTGACGTCGAGTACATACGCCGTGGTATGAAAAGCATAACAAGAAATACGCAACAAAACAGAAAATTACTTTATGCGTTACAGGCACGATGACAGTAATTACAACGTAATCGAAACTGACTGAAGGGTAATGCTAATAAAGCGATTTTGTGGCAAAAGTTACCCGTCGATAGGGATAAGTCATTGTTGGTTTACACCATAAGTGTTTGTGTTGCATGGACACGAAGTTTTGGAAGCATCTGGTTTGGCATTAACTGCGGCGGCTACAATTGGGGAATAAAATGGGCTTTCGTAGTTAGTCTGTTGTAATAGCATGTCCACACTACGTCAAGAATTACCTAATTCGCTCTTTGAATTACTTACGCGAATAAGCCTGTCCACACTACACGTACTTAATTTGATTTGACAGTTGCTTTTGTTTGTTTATATGCTTTATTTTTATGCAAATCGTGGTTTTTTAAGTTTGGCTTTTTAATTTGTTAAATTTGTCAAAAAGGATACATATTATTAAAGAAACAGGTCGAATATCAAAAATTGGATACAATTTGTTTAACTTTGTGTTTATGTTTGTGTTTGTTGTTTACATTTTCATTTTGATTTTGACAGCAGTTTCGATATATTCCGATAAGAATTAGAGAAGGCAAAGATTTGATCATAATTCTGAAGGTAATTCTAAACGAATTACCTTCAAAGAAGGTAATTCGCTCTCATAATTTTGTATGGAGAATTATGTTATTTGGGGTTGAATTACGAATGAGAGCGCGAATTACCAAAAATGACTGTAGCGTGGACAGGGTATAAAATACAGACAAAAATATAAATCTTCCTAAATAGCAGTAGTTTCGTTTTCTGTAATGATTATATTTACTTTAAAACGTATTTTTCCTTAACATCCCAAGAATGAAGTATGGGAAAGCTTTTTATTTATGAGCATACTTTTTAGACTTCCACAACGGTAACTACAGCTCTATATTTAGACTCACACAGCGACACCTACAGTTTAGCGATGAATCTAAACGTCAACCGTTACTAGACATGCCGATTAACTCGATTACTGTGGACAACATTGAAGAGGTCGTCGTCCAAAGAAATGTATTACTTTTTCGATGCCGTCAACGCACAAAGATTTTTTAATCGCCCTCATTCCATATGCAGCACAACGCATGGGCAACACTGATCGTTGTAATTCATATTTCAAGGTTCGAATCATCATTAATAATATCAACGAGGTAGAAAAATTTTATTATTTGTTTCTCTTTAACCAGCTTCACACATCTTTTATAAGCTGCATTTCAGTTTCATTAGCCCCCGAGACGGGACTCGATTGGCCAACTGAGTTTGGTCGATGGCTGTGATGACGATGATGATGACGCTGGCCACGGCAAGTTCTGGACTTGATGGTGTGGTCGTCCGGTCAGCTATCATGACTGACAGACAGACGACTGTTAAAAATCATTGTAAATTTGCACTTGTACACTACGCACCCGTGTGTGGTGTATCGGTGCAATGGGAGGCCGACATTTCAACGAAGCTGCCGGAGCACAGTCATGGATGCGAGGACGAGTGTGTGTGTCTATGTGTGTATGTGCTGACGATGGCACATTGGTATGGCTGTTCCAGGCTTGGCTTGACTTGCTATTTGTTCCATAACAAGCATCAATAAAAAATTATAACTACACGTAAAGCTCATTATCGTTATGCAGCCTCAAAGGCTGCGCGCTTTTGTTTTGCTCGACTAAAAACCTGACTCTTATTTATGAGGTTACCCATCATAGTTAGTGGACAGACGGACGGACTGCACGTTGGTTCGTAAAAAGCCTAAAGCTTTGCAAGCAGCAGCAACAGCAACAGCAAAGGGATGCAAAAGAGCCCAAGCTGTAACTGAAAGTAAAGCTGAAGCTGAAGCTGCAGCCTATAATGTTCTATAATAAATGTGCTATAATTGTATTTCATGCAACAATCCACGCCGAGCCTGCAAGGCGGGAGGCACCAAGAAAGGCAAGTGGCCAAAGGAGCCGTCGCGTACGTCTGATGATGAAACGAACGTCCTTCAGGTTTTACCACATTCCTTGATGAAAACATAATAAGAACTTAAATGAAAAATTGTTGGCCACATGACAAATGGGTATAATTTCATTGAAAACTGGCTCAAGTTTTGACATGATATGATATCCACTGTCGTTCATGCAATAGCCACGGTGGAAGTTCGTCCAGTGGCTAGTATCACTGCTGCATGCTGGTGTGTTCGGTGCCGTTGTCGCTACATCGGCTACGTTAACGTCGATACAGAGGCAATTATTGTTAAACGCTTTATGGCGTTTTATACGCTATAAACAATTTTCAATTTGCGTTATGTAAAAAACAATAAAAAAAAAACGACAGTGCCGCTGTCTTAGGCGAAAATTTGCCAAAACAAAAAAAAATCATATTTGCATTGCCCGCCACCCTCTGTCGACAATGTTTCCGCTCTGCAGCTGTTAACAAAAGTGAAAGTTTAGCATTCATAATGCCAACATTGTTGTTGCTGATGCTGCTGCTGTTGTTGCCTCGGTCGCTTCCATCAAATTCATCCCTAAAGGGATTGATATATAATTTTCACAATACATTACTAAAATAATTAGCCACGAGGGAGCACGTTTTTTCATTGAGGCAGGCCATTAAACATTAAAATTTTCAGCTTCAGTTTAAAGCAAACTGTTGTTGTTGTTGTTGTCTTTGAACTAAACATTATAGGAGGAATGACTGAATGTATTTTAGGTGAGAAAATATTTCCAACACAACGTCAAACATTTGAGTTTCTTAGGAACCACACAGCACTGATGCAAAGTAAGGGTCATTCCAAGAGGTTACACCCCTTCACACTGCGCCACTAACTGTGCACAATTGCATAGGGGTTGCGATTTTCCCTCAACGGTTGCCCGTTTTTTGCACTGTTGGCAATGGTTCTCATCCCGTGTGTTTGTTTCCGAGTGTCGTCTTGGCACAGGAAGTAGAAAAGTATACTTTTCAGTAACTGTTGTCAGCCACGCCCGGATAATTAGGCGCAACGAATTCTCACTAAACGCGTCCACAGCCCGCTTCATGTGGACGCTGTGTGGATTCTTTTGAATCCGCATGAAATTGTGCATCCTTAGTTCTTTTGTTTGAGCGGATTTAATATTTGAAATATTGATGTCAAAATATTTTCCATTGTCGCTGATGTGCTGTGACTTTTTTCCCTTAGGGCAACAAATAATGCAGTAGTTGAACGAATGGCTAAATGCCATTAATTAATTTGAAGTTAATATAAACTGCATGGGAATCGGAAGCGTGAAATTCATTTTGGAAAAATTACGGCAATTGGAGAGTAACACATTGTATAAGATGCGAGGGACGGGGGAGCAATAATCATTTCCGAAAACAATACAATACTGTACTGAAAAAAAGGAGAACGTGGGCATTTGAGTTTGTGAATCATTATAGGAATAGAAGAAAAGTAAGCAAATGGGGAGTATTGTTATTTGGAAAGTAATCTTCTAAGTTATAAATGATATCAAGTTATACTGCTCTACAAAAAGATAAGGAAGTGTAAGCTCCGAACCTATTCCTTCTGCTTCTGATGTCAGATGTCCCGAGAAAACGGCGGCGGGTACTGGGATAAAATGGGGGGTGATATTCGTATTCAGGAAGTAATGTTACATAAGAATAAGCAGGAATGGAATTATGTCTGAGCTCACGCTGTTTTTTTCTTTTTGCAGAGAAATTTTATCGAACAATGTCAAAACAAGGATTGGGCGTCCCGAGTAAAATCATTGGGTAGTGGGAAAAAATGGTGATGATATTCAGATTCAGGAGGTCATCTTACATAAGAGTCAACTGTTTTGTCGGGATGCACCTCCGCTCAGTTTCAGTTACTTACTTCACTTTTAGTTTTTATTTAAGTATATCAAATAAAAGCTGGCTGTGCTTTTTGGATTCAGGAGGTCAATTCACACACACGATTTTCATGCTGAGCAGTGTCATCAGTACGTATCAGTATAGATTTTCACATAAATATTAACTTGACTGAACTTCTTCCCCAAATTTGAATTTGATAGATAGATCTTTTCCCTTAATATTGACTTCCGTTTCGCTTGTTATCTCCTCCATGCCTATCCAAAGGATAACTCTGCGTTGAAATTGATATGCCACAAACAACGATTTCTTTTGAATTGCAAACAATTAATATGAATTTGTTGTTAATCTCATAAAAATCATCATCACAATCGTTACTGAGTTTCTAACAACTGACAGACGGATGCTTCAACGATTGCATACAGGATCCTTTCCACGTTCTGTGCTCATAAAACAATAGCAAACCAAAGGAGGAGGAGCGGCAACAATCCTTTGAGACATGGATTCATCCGGTCGCTATTGTGCACATGTTCGTCTTGTGTGTTCATTGTGAATGAGCTGGCGGATCGAAATTTGCATGTGTTCCCTTAGGAAGGATCCACACAAATAATCAACATACAAAAACGCAATATGTAAGACTCCTCATAATGAGCAACTGGTGTACATTTCATGTGAAGTTCATTATTTAAGGTAAATGTTATTTGGACAATAAGATTTCCGGTATTTTGAATGGCATTGAAAACTTGAAGAAAAGTAACGCCTTCAAGTGTTTGAATTATATTTGAAAACCACACCAACGGGATGTGAATGCTGCCCCTAGCACCCATAACGTGCATAGAAAATATTAGTAAGTACAATATGGCCACAGATGGCGAAATCCATTGCAAGCAGTTCGGCGGTGACCTTAAAAACCCTTTTGTTAATCTCCACAACATCAGTTAAATGTTTAAATAAATATATTACCAGGGTTAAGCAGAAAATGACAAATGCTGAAGTGTTTTCATTTAGTTTTTTACAGAAATAACCTCTTTCTTATATTTGGAACCACGAGCAGGCAATAAATTTTTCTCTTTTGCATTTGATCGCGGCCAAGTGGCAAAGTCAAAGTCAATCTACCATAGCACGGCTACAGCAGCAGCAACAACAACGCCACTGACAATAGTAAGCGGAGTGACTGAATGACTTCCATCACCCCAAACAACAAAACCGCTCACAGAGGAAAAAAATGAAATGAAAACACCAACAAAAAGTGTTGCAGCTAAACACACCACACCTCGTCCCGTAGCAACAGAGCGCAAGATCTTGTGCAATGATGTTGCTACGATGTCGGTGATGGGTTCGAGGTTTGGGTGCCACAATTTACGTAACATTTGTTGCTGCAACAATACTGTTTCGTATTGTTGTTGCTGATATTAGCTGGCAATAGAGCTGAGTTATCTGCCAATGGCAACGAGCGCAGAGGCGGAGGCAATTTTTGGGTAATTGTGAACACCAAGTGATGTGTGCCTACCAGACTTTATTTCTAAGTAACCTTAATTTTTTTCTGAAGAAAAACATCCCGAGTTATTTTGAATTCGTTTGCAAATTAAGGGCAATTTGACCTCGGATTTTACCTATCTTATTGGGTATGGTGCTAATCTTATTTATTTATTTAGTTACCAATCCAAGAAATTACAATATTTACTAATAATAAGAACAGAAGACACAAATTGACAAAATCCAAGCTCACATTCATTAATTCCTTTTCACCACTGTAGCTGAGAAGTAAAAGTTTGCATTATTTTTGTTGTCTTGAAACCAAAACAAAATCCACCCCTCTTTACCACGCCCCTGCCTACACTGAACGCATTACACACAACAACAAGTACATGAGTATTGCAAGTAAAAAATACTTTAACTATAATTATTGCTTCCTTTAGAAATAAATCGCCAACTTTTCAAGTTCAGTGTTTGTGGTGCGGTCGGCTGGCTGGTGGTGATGTTATGTGTCTGTCTTGGCCTTTGGATTCCTTGTGGACATCATCCGTTCATGGCCATGCAGAGATGGGCTGGCGAGTTGGCACGGGTGGGGGGAGGTCTGTTTGCTCCTATAGCTTTGTGGTTGTTGATGGCTGGCTGATTCATACATATGTTGCTGTGGACTTTTTCGGTTTGCAATTCTTGTGGTCTGTGCGTCTGGATTTTTGATTTCTTTCAATTCTTTTTTTTTTCACACTGAATTCCCGTCCGTCCGTCTGTCGCTCTGTCTGCCGCAGTGTCCAATTGTCTGTGTGCCTGTTATTCCTTTTGAGTCTCAACACAAGTTGTAGTTGTTGTTTATTGCATTTTATTTCATTTGGTTTTGCAATTTTACAATTTCAAAAGTTGTTAATGTGATTTTTGTACTTTTGCTGTAACATTACTTTGGTTAGCACTCAGCTTAGCTCACATCTCACTGCATTGGTTTAAGGTCTAGTTCATGATACTATTCCAGTCCGTTGCCTTCTAGAGGTTACTGGCGGACCAAGGAGGGAATCTCGTAGTTCGGTTAGTACGTGTGCTACGACGACGACGAGTTGAGCACCCATTTGGCATGTTCAAATTTTGATCTTTGCTATTGTTATTGTTGTTGTACTCGTAGCAGAGTACCAATCCTCTAAGCCAAAGCCATAGAAGAGAATCTCGGATGGAACCAACGAACACTCGTTGCATGACTGCCGGACTTGTGGCTGATCGTTACATTTGAAAAGTGATCATTAAGTTTTCAACACCATATCCTGCGTGTAAGCTTACATTTGCCCTAATGGAGGCACTAGTCAGTCCCAGTGAATGTGTGTGGTGTGGAGTGTCGTATCCACAAGTCCCTATTGTTTTTGCCATTGCTGGATGCCGGCTAGCTGCCTGGCTAGTTGCCTTGGTGTTGAACTACTGACATTTGCGTTTACTTATTTTGGCTGAAGCTGCCACAGAAAATTGCTTTGGTCTTCTAAAAACAGAAGGTGCGAATGGATACAAAATCAAACATTTCTTAAATGCCACAATCCGACTGCGCGTATAGATCTTCAGCAAAAGGTTTATCCAGCTAGCCAACCATCTATCCATCCATCCATCCATACACGTACTCTTTAATAGCTCCATTCTGTCAATCTATATGAGTTCGTCCGTCCGTCTGTCTGGGTTTTTTCTGTTTCGTTTTTTTTTTCGTGCAGCCAGCAAAAAAGGTCATTTGAATGGCACTTTTAATAGGGAAAAGGAGAAGAAATAGTCTTTGTTCCCCTTTTTGAGATGTTGCAAATCCTGTCCTGTTGCTGCCCCTATGCTGGTGCAAAGTCTATGAAAGTCTATATACAGTTGTACGTTTCATTGCATATTAGTGCCAAGATGACTTTGGAATTTTATAATTAAACTCAAGGAAATGGACATCCAAAGATTACTACTTTTGCTGTTGCTGCCTCGATGTTGCTGCTTCTGTTCGAAAAGTTCAATAAAAAGTTACATTGTAAATTCAAAATTGCAGGACACATTCGGCAAACAATGAGTTTCAGTTTAAAGGTTTCAAAAAAGTAGCCAGAAAGAGTGCGAGGGAAATTGTTTCTTTATTTTCACAAACAAAGTTTTCAGACAGAAGTTCCTTTGGGTCCAATGGTGCTGATGTTTGTAGTTTCATTGTTATGTTTACCGTAAAAGAGTCTCGGTGTTGCGTGGCATAGCTTAATGCGTATGAAATTAACTATTTGGGACAATATGTGAACTGACGTTGAATAGAAATTTAAGGAACCCATAATACACAGTTGTTGCTTATTTAAATAAATGGATAAATGATGGAGTATACATTTTCGGCAGTTCAGACTGACTGTCTGGCTGTCATAAGTGGTAAGAGTTTTGAGATTTTACGGAATCAGGCATGGATTTGTTAGGGACACTTATCAAGAGATATTTGGAGATAATAAACTGGTGATTGATGTGACTGTTTGGTTTCCCTGGAATAGAGTTTTTAAACGATGGACGAATTAGGCAATGGACAAGGTAGTTAGTCACACAAATGTGATCATTAATATTAAGCTGCGACCAATGATTCCGTAAGAGGCCCTATGCTCCTTATAGGTTCGACGGGAAAGTATATATATGACACTGTAAGAAATTAAAGTGTGCACTGTTCGTATTTAAGTAACCTCTTGATTTACCCTAACAGTTCAATGCAGAGATGTTGACCTCAAAGCGCTTTAGATATATGATGTTTTTGGTGAAGGATCCCCATGAGCTGACTAATAAAATGTATATATCCCTGACAAAGTCGATCCCTTCAATTCACCTTCATTTGTGCATCTTTTTAAATTGAAAAATAAATTTTTGTCACATAACATTAATTTGCCTTGTTTAAAAACGATTTGTTCCAACTTTTTACTATTGCACTTGCCACTAACGAGTACGATACTTTTTCCAGGCAGTCCATAAGGTCCAGTATAACTTAATTTATTTAATGTATGTAAAATATCTTGTCATTTCTCTTTTTCAGCCAGTTTTCCTCTTTTAAGCTCATTTCGAGGAAATTTATAATTTTTACCATTGAAACCGAGCAGCTGTTACTCGATTGAACGAGAAAAAAAAACAGGACGAATGGAAAATAATCTCGTAATTATTTAAAATTAAATTCCGTTTTTTATTGTAATTTCATTTGCAAACATATATATTAAGAATGTAAAACCTTGCAAAGTGCAAAAGGTCACACATATGTGGACGTGACCATAACACCCACTAGGCCACCCACACACACACACTGCCTCTGGGAAAGGTGTTGTGTTGGGCAAAAGGGTAAACATAAAATGAGGTTAAATAAACATATTTTCCTCTGGCCGCATACAAAAAAAAAACGCAACAACTTCGCCACTTGTGCTGGGAAGTCAACAGCACGAAACTGTGAAAAGATACATCAGCAACAGACAGAATTGATGTTATTGCTGTTCGGCTGATGTTGGTGTTGCTGGGCGGCTACTATATTTATGAACGGAGCTTAATTTGTTAATTATACAAAGATAATTAAAATAAATTCAATGTGTTTTAAATGCAATACAAACACACACACACAAACAAAAACAAACCCCATAAATCCGTATGAAAACCTGCTCTCTGATGACGGCCATCCACAATGTTTTGTGTAATGATATGAAATCATAGCCATTTTTACAATAAATATTTAAATAATGCAAAATCATTAATTTTCTACAACAGCAACAGCAACGGCAACAAAAACACCACTCACTCACTTTAGTCATATGATAATAATAGAGATTAACTATAAAAAATTTAACATTTTTGTGTGATGTTGTTGGTTGCCATTGACTTGAACCCCACGAAGTTGATAATGAATCTGAAACACCTGCTCATACCGGAGGACAGACGAACATATCGAACGGAGGGACGGACACGTTATTTTCGGTTTTTGTTAATGTTAAGCCAAACATGATGACACAATTAAGTGAGTGCGCTTCAAGTCTCTGCGGTATGAAGTATAAGTACTACAGCGAGTATTTGTTGTAAAAGGCCAACTCTACATATGGGTACAGTGGCGCGAGAGCAAACAATTGTATAAACGCACTTCAACACAAAAAAAACAGATGTAGATAAAATAGAATATTCACACTAGCATTCTGCTAAAAAAACAAACATTGCCACTCAGTTCGACGCAATTTAGAACGCGATTAAACCCCAAAACTAAGCTTACTTAGACATAGATTGGCCTGCCTCTAAATTCCTATACAACTATGATTATAATGTAATAAAATTGACTTTTTTAAAGCGTGTATAAAGGACTTCCATAAAAAACCTATAACTACACTCCATCCATTTTTCTGGTAGAACTCTTCTTTTCCTACTGACACCTCACTTGTCACTCCACTGTGCCACAATGTACTTATAGCATGCAACCCTTCGCCTTCATTGTGCATTGTTGTTGTTACTGTTCGATGTTTAATAAAATATGTTGCATTCATATTGAGTGACAACATTCGCATTAACTTTTAAATTGAACACAGCTT
Source organism: Muscina levida (assembly GCA_964034835.1). Lineage (NCBI taxonomy): Eukaryota > Metazoa > Arthropoda > Insecta > Diptera > Muscidae > Muscina > Muscina levida. Next base: position 150,898,239 of record OZ035883.1, on the reverse strand, counting down.
TACGGCATTATTGTTCTTGTGCTTGTTCATTGTCCCCCCACCTCCCTCTGTTGCACAGCCAGCGAGAAGGCAGTACGCTCTCATAAACCTCGAGTACGGCTTGCGATTCCATTGTCATCATCGAAAATGTGATGTGTGCTTTGGGTATTAAAAACAAATCGCAACGAATTTTGTCATCGCTGATGCATTATGAATGCGATTTCTGGTGGTTTACCCAACCCCTCTGCACTACTACCAACCCCAGCACTGGCGTCGTTTACGTTTGAGCTTAAACCATTGAAAAGGCACAGGCATCAGTGCTGCGACCTTGTGTTGTGCCAGCAGCAATTGCACCAACAGCACCATCATCGGCTTCAGTTGAACGTTGTTGAATAGCTTTTATAAAATCTTCGTCATCTTGCCTCCACATCCACCTCAGTTCAATGATGTATGGAAACTTCGTACACGACATATATGGATGGGACGATATTTGAGATCCACCATTGGGGCAGCGTAAGTATCTATCATTGTAGTATCTAAAAGATATTTTCATGTGTAGACAGTTTGTTGCTGTGTATGATAACATAATTCCCATACAAATTGCAGCAACTTTTGAATCACATCTATGTCCATACACAAACACACACACCGTCGTCAGTATGAGCCTTAAAAAAGTTGTCATTATTGTGGCTCTACCCTTTGGGTCCATTCACATCCTTTGGCCAGCATGTTTGGGTTCGAATTAAGTTGTCATAATTCGACAGACATTGACAGAAACAATCTTAAGTGAAGTTTTAATTTGTCTTTTCCGAAAGATGATGCTGACGAAGATGATGATTCACTTTTATCTCAATTACGCTGATAAGGTAGTACAGATTCTTACAAATGATATCGATTGTATGGTGTTCAATAGGGGACATCACTGCAAATTTCTGCAAAGGTGAAGGTGATTTGTGCCACGGATATAAAAACTGATATTTACATAAAGCTAACGAGAGTCATACTATAGTACAGTCTAAGATATCGATAGTTATAAAATTACTTTGGTTTTGGATTCAATTCAAAATCATTTTCATATCAAGGTAGCATTTTCCATACGGTGCTACCTAAATACGCACTTGTATCCGCTTCGGAAGGTTTTGACTCTATAAATTACATACCAAGTTATGTAAATATTGACGTGCATAGTTTGTTGTAAGTTGCTGGTTTTAGTATTAAAATAAATCTTTCAATTTCAAACTATTTCAGTATCTTTTTCTTGACTTTTATATTTCTCCACAACTCCACCAATTTGCAGCAACACATTGTTGCATATGATTCTAGACAACAGCAACTTTCAACCGCCACATTTGTGTCATAAATTGCTGCCTGTTTGTCGCTGCAATTTATAAACCTAATGGAAATTAGTCGAAGAGCTGCGCAACTAACCAACAATCAAATGTTATAAGAGTCCACCATTATTGTCATCAACGTCATCCTTCCGCATCAAAATCCGACAGCAGCAACAGCAAAATATAAATCATACCAGATTGCCAAGAGGTTGCTTGAGTGACCGTCTCCGCCACCCCTACCCAAACGCAGCGTGTGAGTGTAGTGTCTACATCTGAGTGGAACTTCTGATTAGGATGATGCTCGAACTAATTGTTTATTAAAAAAAAAATCACAAGTAAACCTCGCAACCTCATACCTTTGCTGCTGGCGTTGTTGTTGCTGCTGTGTACGCGAGCTCAGGTGATTAATTTGAGTTATGAGTTCATATAATATGCCACATCTCCTTCATTGCCGTCGTGCCTGGTTTTTCCTAGACATTTTATACGATTTTTCATAGTCTCATTGTGTTTTAAAGGATTTCCATTTCTTTTGTGGATTTTGCTCTGGCATGGGTACAAGGTGCATTATCAATGAAGAAACGGATGGCTGGCTGATGACGATGAGTGAATGAATGGCTGAAAGGCTGGTTGGCGGCTTGGTCAACAGGCAGTCAAGTGATGTTGCTCGTCCAGATGATGGCGAGTGGCCAAACAAGGGCTTTGGCGTTTCTATGTTGCATTGTTGGTTGTCGCAGCTCTGCTCTGCCCTGCCCAGCATGGTTATTAGCTGGGCTGAGTTGGCGACCTAAATCAAAATATAATTTGAAAGCCATAATTAAAAGTAAGCAAACTAAACAACCAACCAAGCAGGCAGCCTCTCCAAAAAGCCCTGCATTTGCCCGCGACAAGACTTTGGGATCCTTTTTAGTAGAAGCCGTGGCATATAGCATAGTTGCTTTTGTTCTTGTTCGGGGGTTTCTCTTTTCGCATTTGTTTTCCTTTCGTTTCGTTTGTTAATTTTTTTGTTTTTGTTGCTTCTAAAGCGGGTTTTTAATAGCCACTTATTACGTTTTGCGAGGAGGGCAGAGGGGAGACCTATGTCGGTCGCTCTGTCTCTCTGTCTGTACCTTTTTATGGACATTTTCTGTTAAGAGTATGAACCATCGTTTGTCAGTTATGACAGTCACTTGTCTTGGCAGGGCCAAACTCCATCAGACTGAAAACTATTCATATCCATGTGCAACATATGAAAGGTGGCATCGAGCTTATAAAGACCCAGAGAGCACAAGTTTTGACTTATTCTGATTAATTTTTATAATATTTGCTTAACAATGCGAGCCGGCACCAACGACTGCCACTACAACAACAAACCGGGTATCCTGGCTGCAAATTAAAATGGCGCTCCTCTCAATTGCCTGTTCGTCGTCTCACACTGACGGCGACTCCGGCCGTTGCTGATTGTGCTGCTGCTTAGGTTGCATATTAACCTGCTGTTTAAGAAGGTTGTCATTGATGGCCCGGACGGTTATGACGTGCATCAGCGTTACGTCGCTGATCGTTTGTTTGTTTTATGCCGTGGGTTTGTCAAAGTAGGTGGAGTCGTTCCAGTTGCTGACTTGAGTGGCTGTTGTTGCCGTATGTGGCTCGTAAAAATGTTTTGCATTTATTAATCATCTTCTCGTGTAATGCACCACACATCAGCCATTCTGCCACGCATCCATCCATCCAACCATCCGTCCGAGCCGAGCCGAGACTGACCACCTCAACTCCCATCTATCAGCCCGCCTGTGCCTGGTCGTGTGTTTAGTGCTAACCAGGTATTAATTTAGTCAAATGGTTTCTCAAGAATTTCTCTTGGCTTGTTAACAAAAAAGCATTTTAATTTTTTAATTTGGTATTCATTAACATCAACATCTCCCCACATACGACTCGGACATATGAATATGAATGTGAGCACACCTCGCCAACCATCATCTGTCTGCAATTATATGTTGAGGCAGTTTCCATTTCGAAGCGTATTCCAGTGCATTAAAAATGAAGAGGTTCGAAACAAAAATGAATGCCAACGGAATGGAATGAAAACAATCAAAGGCTGAAGCTGATATTGCCATAAGTGTAACACACGAAGGGAGTGGATAACGAAAGACTACAACGGGCGTAGTTACGATATTAACTTGAACCCCGGTAATTATCACAGGGCCGCCCTCAAAACTTGAACATATCTTCAACATTTGAAGACCACCTGGAAAATGTCAATCAGGGCCCCATTCCCAGTTTGGTCTACTCTTTGATCCGTAATGGTGAGTAAACTGCCAATATAGTCAACAATTAATCATAACTATGAGATGTTTGATTGCCCTTGCTGTGTTCGTTCGATGCTATTTAATCGAACCAATTTAAACAATTTGACAGGCATTTATTGGCATATTATACAAAATAAAACAAAAATAACAACGACTAAAAGGAGAGCTTTCAACTCGAACATATTACAAACCAACCAAACTATGATGACGATCATACAAGATGAAAGCTTTCTTCTTTCAACACAACTTAGCGAATGAAAAGGTTACATTTTGGTGCAATGTAAAAAAGGCAGTAAAAGAAAATTGCACTCCTATGCTAAACAGCTCAGTGTGATTTCGGAATTCTAAATGGGTTTTTAGATAGTTACAGAGTTCTTTGTGAGAGAAAAGTACCAATCCAACACATTTATTCAACTAGAAGCAACGAAATCTATGACTATGAGTTAAGTACAATATGGAATTGATCATTACACTTTTAAGGAACAATTTGCATAAATTTCATTTCATTAGAAAGAACGATTCAAGAACATATACGAATATATTTTTGCGAAATTAACTGGCCGATGTTATGAAACATCAACAACCTACCTGCAGTATAATGGTACCAGTATCAGAATATGTCAAATACTGCAATGGGCAAATAAAAACGAGCAGGGGCTTCCAGAAGAAGATATTTTAAAATGAGTAGTTTCAGTTCTTTTTTTTAAGTGTCTAAAGTAAAATTCCTTCGTTTCGGTGTTATTTTCATTTCTAAAAGCTTTTAATAAAAGTTTAGACAAATTAATATAGTTTTTTTTAATTATGTGTACTGAATTGGGTAAATTTCAAAAAGGGCCTAAATCAGTGTTAGGCATTTCATTGTCTAGCGAGGGCGGCATGTCTCTAATTGAGTGTTATGAAAGCAACACCACACACGCTTGTTTCGCATTCAACACAAGAACAAGTACAAGTACAGACAGAGAAACAATGTTCAACGATTGTTGGGAGAGCAAAACATTTTTAACGTGTACAATTTGAGAGCGCTGAGTCTCTTTCAGCTGCCACACACAATCTTGTTGTGTGCGTGCGTTCGGGTATGCCCACCACTGATCTTGAGATTTGAAATATACAAATATAATAAAGTTAACATCTAATAATTTCAGTAATTTTATACTGAAAGTATGCTCCAAAATTGACTGTTGAATGTTTCATTTCCACAGAAACCAAACAACAGAAAATGGATTTATAAAACTAAGTTCTCAATTCATCTTTCCAAAGTCTTAACACTCTTTAATACAATTTTCAACATTTCGCCAAGATGTCTCATCGTCATTTGATGTGTTTACCTATAAACTAAGACAAAGTAAGGAAAAGACAGACAGACAGACAAATGATAAAGAACTAAGCATGTTGTTTGGAAAGTACAAAACCAATGTCTTAAGATCAACTTAAAGCAGGCAGAGAAACAAGGAGACCCCCAGCTATACAACTCAACTCAAACAGTCCCCCCACCCCACCCTTGATCGGCTGTTATAAAATAACATGCAACAAGCATAATTTCTTTCCGAAAAGGACAACATTTAATTCAAATTTCATACCAACAATCTCACTTCCCCTTGTGTTAAATGTATGTTCACAGGGCCAGGGCCAAGGGAATGCCATTCCTGCAGCTCAGCTTGTACAATGCTTAACAAGCTGCCCGGTTGTTGTTTGCCGTTCTTCTTCTGTTGCAAATGATGGCAGTCAGTCAGTCATAGACGTTTCTTGATCGATCTATAAGCCATTATCTACTCAACGAACTGACGAAAAACTGCGAAAGGCCGACATAGTAATTTGTAAACGAATTACCGATCTCCCAGCGATGGCCGCAGTGGCAAGGGACCCAAATCATGGCTCCAATTGCAGCTTGCTTGTGGTTGTTGCTGCGCTGGAACAACAAGGAATAAACGGGTATTCCTTAAAGATATTTTCATTGCTTTTGTTGTTGCTATTGTTGTTGCTTTAAGTAAACAATAATTTGAACGCGAGCATATAATTTAAACTCAACGAGGGTTGGAGCCGTCATCGACCATTGCCAAAATGCCGAACTGAACAACAACAAGCGACCAGTCAAAGCAATGCGACGACGTACCATCGACAGGCAAAGGCAACAACAACATCTAGTAAAGGGAGTTCCATAGTATACAGTACGAGGAACGAGAGGACAGTAAGGAACTCAGTGGCGCATTAAAGACAGAGTTGAAAGGAGTTGGCAATACAACAAATGAGCGGATACTGGGCATTTCCTTGACGGTTTCTTATTTGCCCAAGTTTGAATGTTGTTGTTGGTGTTGTTGTTATGTAGCCTGGAAACAAACGACAATTGGTTTATGCAAATGGACAGACATTAGGGCCATTACAATTCGATGATGAAATTGTTGTAGAATGTGGTAAATCACATTGTCAAAGGTATTAAATATTTTCGGCAGAAAAATGTTTTATGTAATTGCCAACAATCAGCCATTCAAAGAAAAATAAATTTACCTTTTTACGAAGTAAATTTTTAATTGCAACAACATCAGGAAATTGTTCCTGTTTTTTGTTGATCTTTAGCATAATCTTTTAAGTTAAAGATAATATTTCTAATAGCAATGATTTATTATTGCTTATATAATCTCAGAAAATTGTTAAATTTATGAAATGACAGCTAGCTAATAGCTTTCCGCCATAAGTATTATTACAGTACGCCTTTTAATACTTGAGCGGATTGCAGTAACATTCGACATTATGTCAAACGTATTAGAATCATTCATCAGGTGGAGCTAAATTCGTATTGACGTTGCCACAGTTCTACAACTCAGACTGTGCACAGACCCAGGAAACATTATATTGTTCTTTTAAAAAAATGAGTGTATACACCCAAAAAATTGAGACTTGAAGATAACTTTGAGCAAAACTTAGTAAAATATTTAAAATATTCAAGTGCGGAAATTCACTTTATCCTATTAACACTTATCTATCTTGTCAGCCATTCAATACAAAATGACATATTTTCACCCTACTGTAATTTTACGTCACTAAACGTGGCACTCCACCTAAAAAAATTTATTTTTCCTCCTAGTGTTTCCATTGTCGGCAGTTGGCATATGAATAATTACAGTGCACCCATCGCATAACTAACTGCAATATGTGATACCCTGCTAACTTCTTTGCGTAAGCTTTAGCCCAAGTTTTGTATACCACAGCCCATGTGCAACATCACCTTACGGCTTCCATTCCTAGATTCCATCTGATTTTAATTGTTGCCGAATATTTTGCCTTGTTCGCAAAGTTGATTTCATTATATTGCCCTTACTTGATGAAATGTTTTTAGTTTTATTAACTTTACTTCATAGCTGGGGACTTTCTTCCTTTCAAGTAAGGCTGCATCCTTGATGATCAGATCAACTGAAATTTAACTTACATCATAAACGATTACGCGTTAATCGTCTGACATGACAACGGACTAGATAGCTTTCCACTCCTGCTGTAGATTCACAAAAAGGATGTCGGTCGAGAAGCAAATGGACAAGAGAAAAGCTACAAATTAAAAAGGCTGGACAACAACAGCAATTCTGCCACTACAACTGGAACGCTCGAAATTATGCAGTTGTCTGTTTTGGTAACAAGCTCTTCATTTTCTACACCATCACAGACAATGGTAACAGTACCAGGCTGCCACTAAGTTTTCACCTCGAGGCAATGAATGGCTGGCAGGCATGCAAGCAAGCCAGAGCAGCAGCCAGCAATAAGAGATTGCTATGAACGCCGCCAAAAACGATGACGACGACGAAGAAGCATAAAGTTATTATGATACTTGTCAAACTGACAGCGGAGAGAAGAAGAGCTGCCATGGCCACAATAGAAGTTACAACGCTTGGAATTAAACTGAGCCGAACGAACCGTTGTTCCACTCGTAGCAGGAATTCATTTTGAATACCGACATCAGCCTCAGCAGCAGCAACAACAACAACAACAAGTAATATGTTGCATAAAACAAAAACATGGGAAACGTTTTAACATTTTGGCATTATTCATTTCCAACGGAGAAGTAGAGTGGCGGCACTGCCATGCCTGACCATAATATTGCGAATGACGTTGACTGTTTGAGGGCAAACTCATAAATATCCATTCGCTCGAACATGGAATGTTTTTCAGGCCATGTTGGACAGACAGGACGGACGTAACGTCATTTGCGCATGCGTCCAGTCTTCATTGATTTAAATGGGATGGCAGGCAACAAGTGATGAGAGACGCCTCAGCACAGTTACGACATTAACGGATAATAATGTAGACAGTCCCCCCCCCCCTTGCCATGTAAAATTGTCCCAGGAAATAAAACAATGCGGAAGTTTTAGACAAATTAAAAATATGTATATGATTTATTCGAGTCTTTAGGATTGACAGAAGGGGAGTCAGTGGCCCCAATCCTTAGGTTTGTTAACAAGATCATTACAGCATGTGTGTTGGCTGGGCTTCCATACCCCAAGGGAAGCAATCCATTAATTAATAATCTCTTAAAAGCAGCCCTCGGTAATCAAATAAACTCGGACAACATACAACAACAATATAATTCTCATATAAACAACAAATTATGACCACATTTAAGATGATGACTTTTGATATTAATCCTCCGCCACTAACATCAAGATTACCTGGCGAAAACACAACACAACCCAAACAGAAAACTGCTTGAATCACATGCTGAGGCCCTAAAAACGCTGACAACAGCAACAACAACTACGCACGAATTCTTAACAAGTTACCACCTCCAATTTCGATTTGAACAAATCCTCACATGTCGAACGGCACTGGTCCGCAGCTGAGTTGCACCACATACTTAAGCAAATGATTAAAGACTCGAAATGGACGAAATCAAAAATAAATCACAAAAAAGGCCTTAATAAAAACAACAGCCGCAACAACCAGAAAAAACGGCGCTAAAACAGCCTTCAAATCCGATCATAATGATTGTTGAAATGGTCAAAAGCAACAGGAACACCAGCAACAACAACAGATCCGTACTGATGACGGCCGTCGTTGTATCCTCTGCAATCCAACAACAAGATGTGCTAAGAACTCTTCACATTTCGACGATGCTGATATTGTTGTTGCCGTCTTGCCGTTGTTGTTTTCGGGGGCGTTACTAGAAAATTATTAGTTTGCTTAAGGAGAAACGGACCGAGAGCGAGAGTTTTCATGAGCCAAGTCTTCATCGTCATCGTCATAATCATCATCAGAGTTGCTGCTTCCTGCATGAAGCTCCTCTCACATTCTTCGTCTACGTCATCCTAATCGGTTTAATCTTGTTATAACGATGATGACTGTCTTAACAGCAACAGCAAATATTAAAATTGTCTAAAATCTAACAGCAACAAGAATGCCAGCAATGAAATTGAACACGATTCGTTGTTTTTTTTTTGTTTTTGTTCGATTTATTTTATTTTGTTTCGTATAATACCACCTCGTTTTAGATGTGAAATCCAGAGATACAAAATAAGTTGAATATATGGGAGTTTCCATAATGAAATCGATGAAGTAACGATTATATTGGGGGAAAAAAACTTAGTTAGACTGCAGTTACTAGTTGTTAGTTGTTTTGTTACGAACTGCATTTGGTCTGTCTCAATATATTACTTTTCACACTTTTATTCTGAAGTTGCTGATCCTTCGAAATATCCTTTTTTGTCATCGTTCGGTTCGTTTAACAAGAGAAAAGTGTTTAGCTTATGTTACATCGTTCCCTAATCACAATGAATCAGCAAATCTCGGTATGTAGTGTGATCTGGTTAATACCAGAATGTACGTGTCCACAACCAACATCGTTCCCCTGAGGAGTATGACTTCTGTTATACTGATTTGTTTCTTTATGCCCCTACTTAAGTAATTGCCATACAAGTCAAGGTCACATCAGCCCGTAAAGCAAAGGTAAATAAACACTAGACTCAAGGACATGCTACTGTTTTTATGAAAGACAATTCTAATAAAAGTGTTGTTGCAGAGTGTAAGAAATATTTACCATGCTATTAATGTAGATGCAGTTTTTTCATCATACTGTTTCTAACATCCAATCATATGCTATGGACATCTTTCATTTATTTGCAGTTAGTGTTCAGAAATATGGAAACTGAAATTAAAAAAAAAACAAAAAAAATTATGTATCAATAACAATATGTCAGATATGAGTGCAAGATTATTATATTAAAGGAACATAAAGAAATATCTATGCTTACAGTTCAGCTTAAATTAACGAATACATGTTATTTATAAGTCAGTGCTAGTTTATCGTGTTTTTCATACAGACACGATCAGCAATTTGCACGTACGCAAAACGATGTTTGATTCAAAGCAATCAGTCAATGGTCAGTATCTAGTCAGCTTGCTTCTCATTCGCACATACAAACACTTAATATATATGTATGTGTGCGTTCGGTTCTGACTGATACTATTCTAAATTCTAGTTTCTAATAGAAATTTTCGACTGTGTAAAGAGTTTACTGAGAGAACACTTTACTTTTATCCAAAAACTCTTAAAAATACCCTTCTGCTGAAATAATCTCCACAATGGATTCGCCCATATGGAAAACTCTTTCGTCGGAAAAATAATGGTAGTTAAATATAACTACAATAATAACAACGACAATGATGGGGCTGGCGAAACTGATGATGATGGAGAATCTGACAAAAAGATGTTCAAGAGATGAAAACTCAGGGAAAAATTCTCGTTTCTAAAACCAAAACACAAAAATGGAACAATATAAAATTATCTCAATGATGCGCTGCAGTTTTGAGCTATTAAGGAAAACCAAGCAGTGAACAAGAAAATTATTAAAAACTATTACACATGCTACAAAAGGGGAATGAAAAAGAAAAAGAATATGACGAAGTTGCAGCAGAAAACGACGACGAAGAAAAACTCACGGTTGTTGTAAGCAAAAATAGCCGTGGCTGCTGATTAGAGCCTCATAACATGGCAATCAATTTAATAAGCGGTCTGGCATATGGCCACTTCCACACCATACCAAGACCACAGGGAACAAGGAAACTGAAGTAAGGAAGATAAAGAGAAAGAGAGAGAACACCACTGTGTACTACTCGCCACGTATGTGAAACTGTAAGAAGCTGCAAAAGCATTGAAATCAAACGATTATATCAAACCTATAAATCGGCAAGACTTTTACGCTTTGTAAGAGATGCTAGCTGAAGATGGGGTTTTCCTTTGTTCTCTGGCTAAGGTGGAACACAAACTGGTCGGTCGGTCGGTCGTTTGGTTCATGTGTCGAGTGCTAGGGAAAGGATTAGATACATCAAACAGCCCCAACAACTGAGGTTTTTGTAATAAACACCAGTTGTGGCATGTTGCATACGCCGGCCGTCTGCGTTCAGTGTTCAGTTCAAGCACAAAAAGTGACAACACACGTGCTTCCTGGCAGGTCTTCCCACCAGCTCAGTTCCCAGCGCTAGTAAGACGTCTCTCCGCCTTTGTTCTCCTCACAAAGAACACCCACATTTCTATGGATGTTTGTGTCCATAAACATATATCAGAGATTTAACATGATTGTTAAAAAGAAAATTGATTTTTACTCGCTGTTCGTTGGTATAAAACGAACGAACGAAACAACATCGAGAGTTGAACGAAGACAAAAGAGTGCAGTTTCTGGAAGAGTTTGTAAGAATATAGGCTTAAGAATATAGAACACACAGTGTTGGCAACACAGACACTACAGGTTGTCCATTCAGAGGGATGCTTCGATTGGAAAATCCCAAAGCAAAGAATTCGCAGGTAGCCTGTTTTGCTTTATGGATTATTAGAAATTTGACTTGTGCATTCATCTTGTGGTACTTGTCTTCGCCGGCAGACCACCAATGATGGTTTTACTTCTCTATCTTAATGAGTAAGTACTTTTTCTTTAGCATTTCCTTTTCTGAGAATCAATCACCACTCTGAGGTCTTTTATCAACCAGTTTACAAGGTGTTGAAACAAAAGCCAAACGTTTTGGTTTTGACATCGTAAATATTTTGGTCGCAAACAATGGGTTTCTTAGCAAATCTATTGGCGAAACAACCAAAATAGTTTTCAAACTAAGAAGTCAGTGAGAGTGGACCGCATGCAGCGAGCGAGTGCGGGAATTAGTTGGCCAAAACTGACGGTTGGTGGTACGGTATGGATGGCTTCAGGAAACCTATGACGCATAGCTAATCGCATTGTCAGCACCATGTTTGCAAATATTTGACATTTCATTTTCAAACATATGGTGGTGGGTGTTGATTTGGCCAAACAAGAAAGTTATGCGACGCGGAGGGATTATCCACAACGAACAACAAACACAATGATCCGGTGGGAGTGGGTGCAAGTTCTTTTGTAGTTTTGAGAGAACTTTTTAAAGACCAACTGAATAGAAATAAACAAATAAACTTTTAGATGCGAATTATTAGGCAGCGTGACCCCCCTGCGCGGCCTCTTGGCAGTATTGTTGTTAGCTCTTATGTCGGCAACATTGTTGTGCTGTTGGGACTGCTGCAAATTCAAGTTTATTGGTTTAACAATTGGCATGGCATGTCATGTTAAAATAAAAATCTGTTTTCTTCCCACACTCAAAAAGTCAACAACAGCACTGGCAACAACACGGCAATGTTGTCATGTTCTTTGTTGTGTTGCCTCGATTTCATATGAAATTCAAAACTTGGCCATACCCTTATTTTATTGGCCACTAAACACTACATGCTATCTGGTGATATCATGGCGAATTAAAGGCCTTTTAGGTTGTCATCACTTTTTTTTTGCCATCCTCCACTTTTTCTGTCGTCTCGTCGCGTCTCGTCTACTGCAGTCAAAGAACATTCCATTGGACGTTGATGCCTCCTTCAACTCCCTGCTCCAACTATCAGGCTACAATCGTTATTAAGCCAACGTTAACGTTGTCCGCACATGCTACGAACACACGAGGAGGCGGAGTACGAGGCTGGTGAAATTATTTAAGTTGCGTTTCATTTGATTTGTTAGTTGGTCTACGTAATTGAGTGGTCATACGGAAAAACATGTCACAACGTACGGCAGCCCGCACCACCGCCGCGGCCACCGCCATAATCATCACTGCCATCACCACGGCACAGACTAATGAAGCCCGAGTTATACGAAAAATAGCATGAATATTTCCAACTGAAAATGGTCAAGACTCGGCAGCAGCAGCACTAGCAGCAACTACGGCCTGAGCCACATCAACATCCACATCGCCGTCAGTATCGGCCAAATATGCTTACAATTTATTTGCATTACGTGCGGCATATACATGATGCACGCAATCATCAGCGACAACGACAGCGACAACACAACCAGCAACAATCGCCTGCAACAAACAGCTTGCAACAAGCGGTCTTATAGTCTCCATCATCTCTAGACACCGAGAAATATTGCTGCTGCTGCCCAACAAAAACTTTGCGTTTTTTCGTCTGGTTTAGCTTTCCGTTTTTGCATTTTGTCTCGTCTTGTTTCATGTTCACTCCAGTCATTCACAATAGAAACAAAACGTATGAAACGTTGCCAATACACTGCAGAACAAAAAAGGATCAAATTTCCCTTAGCTGCTGAAGCCAAAGCCGGAGCTGCACTCAAAGCACTTTGCACACGAGCATAGATTAAGTGCTCATATCGGGCTGACCATGTTTAACGTTACAATAAAAATCACAACATGCAATTGTTTCGTTCAGTTTGTTTTTGTTGTTGTTACTTTTCTTTGGACCAGATCCACAAAAAATGCCATATGAGGGGCTAACAACAAAAAAGTTTTGGCTGTTGTTTGTTGGGGTCTAACATAGATGTACTCGTACATAGTACAGGGGCAAATTTTGCTCCAGTACTAGAGAAAATAAATGAATAGTAGGATATTGTGCGATACAAACGATTTTAGAAAAGAAATCTTAAGCGTTGTTAAGAAAAAAAGTCACTGCAACTGCAAGCACTTTTACAGTCTTTGTTTAAAAAAAATCCATCACATTTGTGAACTTTCTTTTGGAGTATCAACAACAAATTAAAAGTAAATAATAATGTCTGCACTCGCCAGAAATTGAAAACATAACCAAATTGTAAGAAAATTGAGTTTATTTGTTATCACGCATCCCTTTTTCTATACACGTCTATTTTATCTGAATTGTACATGTAGTGGGAAAGTACTTATTTGCTTTTTCTGAAAAATGTATTTTTATTTCATGCAATTTCCGTCTAGAATCAATTTTAAAAAATTCAATATACATAGTTTGAAATTTTGTTAATAAAAATTTTTCAATTAATCGCAATTACCACAAAACATCTAAAATGTACATTGTCCGTTTTAGGCATAGATCGTACATCGGCGAACTACATGATACTTAATTGTATGCAAAAATCGAAAAAGGTCTCAAGTCCACTTTTTGTGTTTCTGAATTATTGATGATTAAAAGCTTATGACTGCTTGCGTTTTGATACAATAACTTCAAAACTACTTCTATTCGATTGGGAAATAAGGCTATATGGCTTTATTACTACAGAAGATGTGAAATAAAGCCATTATGGCATTATTTCACCTTAAAATTTTTTTTGAATAAAATGTATCTAGAATGTTTATTTTGCGCGCCCTAGTCTAGCTGCGTAACCAGCCTCGCTACTCTTTCTATCTCTATTTCTTTTCATAAGTCGATAAACAGAGTGTTGTACTAGGGAACACATTGCAACGAGAGACGAATGCGGTCGTGGCACGCCCCCCCAAATAGGAAATAAGGCCATATGGCTTTCAATAGACACGGAGTTTTTTATAGGGTATAGACTATGACTTTGGGACACTTTTGCATCCCTAAATCCATTTCTCAAAAAGTTGACTTAATACCTTTTTGCAGGATACCGACGATATACTCTTCAAATACGACTTCTATACGATTACACAGTAGTCTCTTAACATTATGCCCTTTGGATAAGTCGAAATATACATAGATACTTATAAATTATTTATTGTGAACTGTTCTCTCAGGGCAACGACGATTGCCGATTACCATTTCCTATATTGTTTAGCCGATAATTGATCACTATTGTTCACGATTTTGTCAATAGTTGGTGTTAATACATATAACAATATGAGAATACCGTTCTAAACGCTCGTCCAATAAAGAGCTAACGCTAATTAACAATTTCTCACAAGCTACTTGATACGCTTCCCACTTGTTCCCACAAAATAGATGCTGGATTCCTTTCTGGTCTGGGTCTTAGCTTAAGACCACAATTTATTTCACCATCGGTAACAACTGTAATTTTGTATTTCCATAAGAAAGCCGCACCATTTTCGGGTTAGCTAGAATAGAATCAGAATATCCAAAATAATGGAAAGCAATCAAAAGATCACGAGACCTGTCTTAGGGTATTAACTATGATTTTGCGGCCAGGGGATGCGACACAATCACATGATCACATTATTTAAATTGAAACATCATCAACACCCGGCCCGGTCGTGATCATGGCCATGTTCCGGACAACAAAAGCCTGATAATAAGCTGATGTTACTGCATCTTGTTGTAGCTGCAGATGCCAGTTGCAGCAGTTGGTGTTAAATATACATACGATTGGCTTTTGCCGCCGCTTATGTCATTCGTCGGCCGTTGGCCGGTTGCGCTGTATAATGTATGAAAATCCGTTTAAAAATTATTTATGAAATTTATGAGCGATGCTTAACTACAGAGAGAAAAAAAATGTTTACCCATGACACGCTAACTACGTGACAGAGGGGGGCAAATGGAGTCGCTCGGATGACCAGAGTCGCAATGCAAGTGACTAACTGACTGCCGTACTGACAGACTAACTTGTTAGTTACTTGTGGTCGGTGGCTGGCTGGTCAGTGGCCATTTAATAGGCATAAGATGCTCTTTAAAGAGCTTAAGTTACCACGGGTGTTAATGAAATTATTTTTTCATCACCTTCTTGCGTCCGTTGTTTTTGTTCTTTGCGCTTAAGCATTGGACCCTTGCGCACACACATATACACACACAAACATGTAAGTGAATATATGATGCGAAGCCAGCGTTTTGGGAATCGGTGGTCTCGAATTGCATTCATGGCATGGTTTTTGTTGAGAGTTACATTCAAAGCCAAAGCGGCTTATTTAAAGCATTTTAAATGCTTAACTTGTTAACATTTTAAAATAAGTTCTACCACATGACTCACATGATGATAAGAATAAGAAAAATCTAAACAGAGGTGTCCCGTAACAGCGGTTAGTAAGACAAAGAAATGTTTGGCAAATGGGAAATATTCTGCCGAAACTATAATATGTATAGTAAAAAGGAAACTTTTCCGAAAACGAAAAAGGATCGGTGGGTGAATCACGACTTAATCTCGGTAAACTTGAAATATCTTAATGCCCTGGGAAATTCTTTCTCAATATTAAGTAATGTGTCCCTGTTTCGTAAGCCGACCGTGGTATGATGGTTAGAAAACGCGACTATCATGTAAGAGACTAGGGTTAGATTCCTGTCTACATATTTTTTTATCGGCGGCCCCCCTCGATGTTGTCGACAGCAAATTCGCAGTAAATTCTAATGACACAGCTAACGTAAGGATTTGTTTAAAACATGCAGGCCCCACTGTGTGTAATTTTAAAAATAGAAGTGTGTTAATTTACAATAACGCGGGAAGCGTTATACCTCAGATGGACATTCATGGGGAGTAAAGGGATACTAAGTTTTAGTATGTTTCTTACTTTTCCGATTGACTATTGAATTGTAAGCAAGTTTTCTGGGTTCCTAATTTTTTGCAGCACCTTGGTGGTAGATTAAGCTATGCATGGGATATGTGAACTACCTTCGTACTTAGTTCAAAATTTATAGAATGTTATGGCAAATAAGACCACATATAATTTGTTTACTGTAACGCACAATCAAGCAGCTATTTTATGAGATGGAATTGACGCATAGGAAACATATATTTTGGGTAAAGTTATGAAGTTTTGTAAATCGTCGGTGTCCTGTAAAAGTCCATTTTTTTGTGAAATAGATATATATGAACGCAAACGACAAACATTTTCACCCACTGTGTGTATCCTTCACAAAGGCTGTGGATAACTTGTCTTTATTTGTATTTTTAAAACCTAAAGGAAATTCCGAGGCAAACAATAACACCGCATAAAGCTGCAACAGGCATCATTCGCATTTTTGCAACATGTACACACAACATGCATTGCGAATGACTACAAACGCGCACACACACACTCAGGTGCACACACGGGCATGCAACAAAACGTTGCAACACTTACCTAGGGCAAGCAACACACAACTATTGGTACACCGAGCTAGCGAACAAAAGCTCGGAAAATATGCCATGCAAACACGGTTTCTTCTGCGCCATCTTCTGCCAGCTCCAGCCATTTAGAGGCAGAAGCTAAAGTAGAATTATGATGCCAACAGCATTGGAGGAACGGAGCACAGAGGCAGCATGAGCAGCAGCCGTCGCAACTCCGGTTAAAAAAAAAGTGTTGAGCTTAACACAGCCACACACCGCGTGCCAAAGTCAAACCACACATGCCCGGCACTACGGGCGTATTAGGAGCTGAAACATATCAACAGCCCAACGAGGTGAAGGCTTAGAACAAGTGTGAGGGTGTTGGACGAGGAAAGGTGAGCAGTATATTGGGCACGATGTTATGGCTGGGGCGATCATCATGGTGCTGATGATGATGATGATGACGACGACGGCGTCGATGGAGATGGAGATGGTGATGAAAAGAGGGAGAAATGAATAGGTACACCAACCAACACCTAGGCCCGTAAAGATGATGATGACGACGATTTTCATGTTTTTGCAAATAACAAGCAAACGGGCAAAAGAGTAAATATTGATTTAATGAGGTGCGATAAAATACACATACCAACAGCCACACACACACATACTTCGACACTCGCGACACAGTCATGTTGCAAGTTTCGACTCAATATAAACACCAGCAGCAACAGCGGCGGCAATTCGATTACATTTCGGTATGCTAAGTCTTCCAACGACAACCATACACACACACACACTGTACACTGCAGTACGTGAGTGTTCATATGTATGCAGGCTGCATTATGCGGCTGTTGCATAGACTATAAATGACATGCTGCAGGCATGCATGAGTGCTAAAATGAAAATTGATATAAACATTTTCATTAAAGCGTAGGAATGTGTTAAGCATAACAACGGCAACAACCATAGCTGCCGCAGCCACCATCAACGGCAACAGCACTTTACTCTCGATATCATAAGACCCTGCCTGCTCTGTCATTATTGTATTGCCTAAGCTTCCACATGCGGCTATAGTTCGTGAAACATCAAATTCAAATGTCCGAATGCATCCTAGCATTTAGTGAGCGGTACTTCTGCTAAATTTTTGCAAGCTAACACGATTGGTCTTAAGGACGAGCAGCCGTCGAAGGTGAAGGGGGGCCACAACATAAGTTTGTGTCTTAAGTCTTTTGTTTTGTAATACATTTTACAGGTAACCGACCAACTGCCAGGCAAAATGAAAAATAATTTTCTCTTCGAAACATGAAAATAACAACTCAATGGGCTTTACTTCTCCCTGGCCATTAAACCAAATTTGCATGCCACATCACAACAACAACAACAGCAAAGCTTTTCACAACGAAACGAAAGCATTAGAGAACAAGACGAGACCAGGGAATGATCATCTAATGGTGAGATGCACAACGAAACTATGCGTTGTAGTGCCAGAAAGGAGAAAAAATCTAAAAGCAAAAACAGTTGAAAAAGTTCTTCAGGTCAGGTCGAATATTAAGATACCCTTCTTGTGTTAAAAATCTAACCCAATCTTAATCCCTAATCTTAATATTCCAAAAGATTATGTTAAACACTGCAACTCTAAAACTAAGCTATATAGAAGTTAGTTTGTTGAGTGTAAATTGTTACGATTTCTCATCTTTTTTTTTTAATGTTTCAGTAAAAATGTAACATTACTGTCTTAATAATATTAAAAGAAAAAGAAAGGAAAGCAGCCATTTTTGCTTTGCTTTTCAGACTTTTCGCGTAAAATGTGAACGAAATCAATTTTCAAAAAAAGTTTATAAACTCAGATATATTTCCAATAATTTTTATATGGATCATTCATGGTATGACTGATACGGTTTGTCTCTTTGTTGCCATGTTTACTACCGAAGTAAGGTGAGGGTGCTTGGCAGTCACAAATATTTGCCAATATCGTCATGTTGACGATGTACCGCTAAACGGAATATAACAGCCACTTATGCTGCACAACTGTGTTTAAAGTAGCATCACGATCGACACGTTATGAAGTTGGCAGCGTTTTTGTTGCGCTCATACACTGCACACACCACAAAACGGTAACAAACACAACTGCACGGCTAGTAACAGCAACAATTGCTGGCGAAAAATGCAGAAGCCTGGGTGCAACAAATTAGCGTGAAGGCGCAAATCGCAGCGCGAAGCTGTGAATGTTAAAATAACTTACACTTTAACCATAGCAACAACAGCAAAGCCTGCAACTGCAACAAGTACTCGTGCAACTACAATGGCAGCAGCAGCAACAGCAGTAATGTTGCACAGGCAGGCGTTGGTTACCTAGTTGTGCTCCTTGGTGTATGTGTGTGTGTGTGGTGTGTTTAGTGCAGTTATGTTATGATTACAGCCGTTTATTGCAAGTGCTTGTTAAAACCTTAAAAAATGTTAACACAACACGAAACGAAAACTCTGCTCGGCACAAACAGTTGCCACCACTTGGAGCTGTCGCTATTCCTCCTCATATCGGCAACATGTTGTTTGTTGTTGCTCTACGCCAGTCTTCGATCTGTGGCAACACAAAAAAAAACGTATAAAATCGAATACTGAAAGAAATTCTCTAGCGCTTTTTGATTTCCTGTGTAATCTCTATAAATTGTGGTAACTAACTGTTGGCAAATGTTATCATCACGTTTGGCGGGAAGACAACAGAAATAAAACCACTTTTCCAGCATTTCCACGCGATGATAATGACGACGACGATCATCATTGGCGTGCTCATAATGATCGCAGAGGATAGACGAGACTCCCCTTGGCTTTTAACATTGCTACAATGTATAATGTCAACAAGTGTTAATTCTAATTTATTTGATTTTATAACTATAATCGATTTATATAATAACGTTGTCGTTGATGTTGTTTGTTGTTGTTGTTGTCTCTGTTACGTGGTCGTCTTCTTATTCTGGTTACTGCATTGATTTATATCAATGACCATATGAAAATTATTGGAAAATGTGCAAACAGCAACATAGAAACCGGAGGAAATCGGCTGGCATTAAACAGGATATCATACAAAATTATACAACTCGTTTGGCTAAGTGCTCTTTTGGCATTGCAATGACTCACTATTTGGTGGCAGCATGCACCGAATCTGCACACACTCACACACACATTCAGGCATTATTAAATATTTCAACAACTTTGTTGGCAATTATTTTCATCTTTAAAAGCCAAAATGTCTTTCATAATCGCTTAAATCTTTTAGGCAACACATATGCGCCACTCAGCGGTGGCACCTAACACAAGCCACAATTGTGCAACAAATGTTGCCTAAACCAAATCTCAAAAACATTGGGTCAACCAACATATGACTAAGTTGCAGGCCACAGGCAGCCAAACACAACAAGGCTCTTAGAGTGAGATAAAGCTATGGCAAAACAAACAGCCAGCGTAGTGAACATAAAGCAAAACAAACAAGGCAAGATTAAAAGGTGTCAACGCAAGCAACAACAACAACAACAACCAAATCGCAGCAGCAATAGTAACAGCGATGACAGCAACAGCAATTGTGCCAACATAAGGAAATCTCATAAAGCTTTTACGAAAATCTCAAATATTTCCATGGTGGTTGTATTTGTTGTTGTTGTTGTTGTGAGTATATTGCAACGAAATTGGCGCGTAAATTATCATATGGCCAAACAAAAGACTTGAGCAACGAACATACTTTACCTCTATGACAGAAGGTAAACTTTATACTCAAAGTAATTGCAAGTCAGACAATTCAATGGAGATATATGAACGTGATACCTCTAAGATCGTTGCAGGTCAGTGTATTGCGTTCGTCATTTTATTTGTGTCATTTTAGAGAAAATTTTCCGATTTGGGAAATAATTAAATGAAAATAATAATAAACTATTTTGTAGTTATACAAATGATCAACCACTTAACTGAAGATGGAGAAGAAGGGAAAATTATGTTCATTCTTCACAGGTGAAATATCACAAACTGTGTTTTTCTTAATGTTTAGCAAGGAATGAATGATGTTTCCAGTACCGCTATCCTTAACACACTAAATGTCATCGCCTCTTTTATCTGGAAATACCCACATGTATACTAACATTATAAAGGGGAAATGTTTGTGAGCTTATAAGTAAGGGGTAAGCTTCTAAACTACTTATCCGAGTTTACACATTCTTTCACCAGTCAAATGCTACATCATCACTCAATGACATAGGCTATAAGCACGGGTGGAGCCAGGCGATCCGTAAAAGCTAGTGTATTAATATCTCAGACTTAATAAAAGGCACCTACAGTCCAATGCCCAATCTAAGTGGTAGATTTTTAATAGTTTACCTAGACTTTTCAAAGAGTTTCGAAGAGAGTGGATCTCACTAAAAGGATGGTAGAATAGATATCTTGATGTTATGATTGCCCAGACAGAACTAGGAGAGTTAAGAGAAAGTCCATGTTATTTGAATAAAAAAAAGTAATAATTTATTACTGTTTAGTGTTGAGTACTTTTCATCATTTGAGGAAGAAGAACATTTAAGGAGCAAGGACAAGTCTTATTTCAGTCACACAAATGACATCAGCAATGCCATATTTAAAAAACGCCAAAGATGCGACGTGCCTACGACATACATCTTAAAAAAAAATGTACACTGATCTCATATCAAGACGAGGTCCCCCAGATATTCTAGCGCTAGGGTCCTCCAGAAAATGTGTTTTGAAAGATGGAGTTCCACGCATACCTATCTTATCTACAATCCTTATTTCTAGTTTGCTAGTTTGTTATTGAGGTCGTGTGAGCGGAGTTATCTAAAGAAGTCTAAAATCGACTTCATTAATGACCCAAATGTTCCTAATACTTTGTTTTAGTGGTCTAAAAAAATCTTCACATTATTGCCTTTCTGTTTTATATGTGGATGCTTCAGTTGCCAAATCAATTTACTTCACATCATATTTCTAAATGCTTTTTCTTTGAATACCGACCCCTCAAAATATTTCTATCTCTGGGTCAAAGGGTCATACTCGTGTGTGAATATAACATTATTCGTCATGAAGGAATTCAAAGCTAGATGACACGGTACTTTTTAGACATCCATCCTTATTTTGCAATTGAACTGAAACATTATATATCGATATCGACTTCTATGGAAAATTTGTCATATATAAAGTGGGGAATTATAACGATGATTTTCGGTGTAGCAACATCAGTAGGAAGTTCCAAATGTGAGCAAGAAAGTGAACGTACGACCATGTTTAAATTCATAAATTCATTCCCCAAAGAGCCATTAGTCCAACTTCGTAATGATTTTCGCTCCAAACCTTGATACAAAAATAGCTTTTTTGTCAAATGAAATCGTGATATCTTAATCCTTGCATTTTTCCATTGGTTACCTAGATAAACAACTTATGGGTTCCCATGAAACACTTAGAAATGTAAAGAGTCTATTGAGGTCCTCGTAGAATATATCACAAAACAATGTTTTCTCAGTCAATTTCATTGAGATTTTTCTATATGAAAAGGGCTTAAAGAGTTATTATTAACCCTTTCTATATACTTAAGCAGTTTCTCCCATGCAGGGCATTATTTATTCCATCTTACTGTATGGAATACAATTTCCATGTTTGCCATTTCAGTCAGACATTTCTTTTTAAAGCTATTACCCATAATTTATTTGATTTTTATTTTCGCACATTCTTAGTAATGATTCGATTGCGAAAATTACATTTGTACAATTCTTAGAAAAACAATTTCTAAGCAATTTTCGATTGTTTGTGTGTTTGGGAAATTGTCATTTTCTCGCAACTAATCGCCTGCGCCATAAATAACCGCAAAACGCTTTTGTGGGGACTCCAGCTTTGGTGTTGTTGGTGGCGCAGGCAGCGGGGAGCACATGAGGAGAAGTTAAAGTGTCAATTATAATGAATGCCCTGACAATTTAAAGCCATCGATAGTGTCAACGGCTACGAACACAACAACAACACAAAAGCGGCGTCCTTTTTGCTTCAGCCACAGCAACTACTTAGGACATTTTACTTTTATTCACGGGCCAAGAGAGAGAGTGAGAGAGCGAAACCAAAGCACATCCAATCCAATGGAGGTTGCGAGGATCGACCATAAGCAAAAAGGTGTTTAAAATGCCATGACATTTTTCATGCGGAATCCACTCTTTTTGTCGTGCTTGTTATTGTTGTTGGGAGCACAAAACACATGCAATGATTGCCGGCTGCCTCATTTGTAACACCACGACCACGTCGGCCACAGTCAGGCAAAGGTGCTAACGTGCTGAGTTGCGGACATGCTGGCCAACTGCAGAAATCCAGCGAACATCGCTGACTGCCGACCTTGGATTTTGTCAAAGTTGACAATTTACGAGAGAATAGGATTTATTGCTTGCAAAGGTTCGCGCTGATCGTAAATGCTTATGGAAATTGACCACGTCGACTTGCAACTGGCGGAGAAGTATAGCCCTATTTGGTGACACGATCTGATGCCACATAAAGAGTCAATGTTAAATTAGAGCCACAAATGGGGTACTTTCTCCCATTTTTGGTTGCGCCGCAGCCAATTGTCATTCGCAGCGGCCATTGCTGACTGTTCGTTCCGTGTTGACAGTTTGGACAATACTCATTCATTCTCGACCATTTTGGAGTACAACTCGTACGTGTTTGGCCATCACATAATGGACGACGATGTTCTGAGGCAGAAGGCAGTAGAGCTAAAAACAACTCAGCTCTTCTCGTAATTATTGTCCAAAAAGCCAATTCGGTATTCTGAAAAGGTGTTACAAATAAGGGTTCCTGCCGTCAACGTTGCTCTTGTTGCTGCCACTGCCATTGATTTTGCATGAAGGTTTATGCAAAACAGCGTAGAACGCGTTCAAGTACTTTGCATTATTCATTATAAATTCTGTCTACTTAAGAGTACATACCAGAAAAATCGTAATTGAATGAAAAGTAGGGCCTCGGTATGAAATTATTCTGCGCCAGCTCCCATCAAAACAACACGCAAATCTTGTCTGCAACATCATTAATTACAACATTTCAGTTTTTCGTTGCTCTGCTATCTTCAATAATAATAACACATAGAGGAAAAAAAAAAACAAAAATCCATTTTAATGGGGGAAAAAAAATACTGAATGTTGTTCTTTATACATAAGAGAAGCACGAGGCGCAGTGGATGGGAGGAGAAAGGAGGTATAAGAAAAATCTCAATTAAATTTGTACAAATCTTTAATTAAGAACCGTTTACATTTTTTTTTTTGTTCTATCTGCTGCACTTCATTAAGTGACTTCAAATTTAACAATAACGCTAGAACCATCAAACACACACACACGCACGCACTCAACTGCTACATGTTGCACATATGCAGTTGCAAGAAATAGAGGAAGTATTTTCTGTGCTTTGCACAAGGTGAACTGTTAATCATTTTAATTATCGCTAACTTCTGACTTCAACAACAGTATGAGTATTGTTGTTGTTGTTGTTTGAAAGATGGGAAGATATATACTCGTACGAGATCACAGATACACAAGCATACGCTAGTTAGCGCAACAGTTCAGCAGATCAGGTGAATGAGCATGAGATGCTGTGGTATTTCATGGCAAGGATGGATAAATTCTGATACGCGACTTTATAGCGTCTACTCTGGCTATCAAACGGCCCATAGGGGATTATGTGTACTTAAAAGGTTTTTCTTAGGCGTCAATGGAAAAATTTAAGTTATACAGTTGAGCAAATGATTCAGAATCTATTTATACCATGGTTACTGGGTTACAATTATATGATCAAGTCCAAACCGGTGCCCATATTTAGAGAATGTTGCAGTAGCTTTATCATATACGATCGTCTGAAATTTTCACGACCATGTTACGGCTACATCAATTATAAAGCCGCCATTATTAAGTATGAGGGGTGGAATCTTATACTCCTGAAGTTGGAACAAGTCACGTTATATACTTTTCATTACTAACAAGTTGTTTTTTTTTTACTAGGAGCGAATAAATACCTTGCTAACGTTGTCGCTTCAATTTGACGCTCTTAACTATATTAATATCGGCAAATCGCCTATTAATCTCTTGATTTACTCGAAATCTGGATTCTGTTTCAATAGTAATAATGTCAGAAAGTGCAGAACAAAGAAAATTTAATATTTTGACAGAATTCGTTAAATCTGTGACAAAGCCGTTATAAAAAAAATCCCTTATTCCATGACTAGTTTGTTTTTGTGATCATTCACCACCAAACCCATTTTCTTTTCAATAACTAAGAAGGCGGCAGTAACATCGGGGAATTTAGTGTTAAAGTGTTATTATATTAATAGTACAGTCAATTTTATTTGGCAAAATAAAACAAACAAATTAATATTTTTTAAAGACCATTCTATATAGCAGCATGGCCGGACTTAATTCTCTAGGTTAATGCCGGCAAAACATCTCCGAAATTTTTAAAACACCTCAATACTAAAGCACAATCCATTAAACTTAGATATTAAAAATCAAAAATCTGATGTCTGATGTCAAAAAAGATTACAACCTGATATTGTGTATCGGACCAACTAGGACCTGTTGATGGCTTTGACGTTGCTATACACTTTAAAATACCTTATTATCCTTTAAGAGTGTCCAAGAACCATCTTTTCGCATTCATTAAGTTTCTTTCTTCTTCTGCAACCCTGAAAACAAATCGTCTAAACACATATGCATTCTGATATAATTGATTAATTTAAGTCTAATCATGATCACAAAGGAAACTAGCTGCAAATTAACAAAATGTTAACAACTCGCTCAACAACTTGTTATCAAAGATGCTACAAGATTCTTTCATTGCAAATAAACACCATCATAAGTTAAAGATTATTAATGAATGCGCGAGATTCGAACGAAAAACAAAAACAAAACTGAATCAACGTTAAGATTCCATTTAAAGATCTTAGAAACTTTGCCTCGCTGAACATGACCAGACATTTTCTGATTTATATCCCCATCACTTTGCGCTGCTACTGCCACTTATGATTTTCCGCGCTTTGCCACAATCGTTTCCACCTCTCATTACTTTCGCTGGTTATGAATCTTGGCAATCAAGATACGCATGCGCAACCATTTCAAGCCATCATTACTATTTTCATCAGTTCATTTAGATCATCAAATAATTGATGCAACGTTTCTCAGTCCCATTCTTTTGTACGGTGTTCCGTGATTACTCGTGTTCCTCTATCGATCTTGGCTTCTTTGTTTAACAACATCGCTTGATGATCAATTATAGATTAAAATCTTAATGTCGTATTAAATGACAATTTTCGCTGAGCAGAAACCGAACACGGATCGAAGTAGTGGTAGTCATAAAGTGAAATGAAAATGATCAATTATGTTCGCTAAATGAAAATGCTGATGCTGATGTGAGAATGTGCCCCTGTCCCAGGTCCAAGGCCCCATTATGGCGTTGGCTAAAAAATAAGGTGAAATTCTAATTTGTAGTTTGTGGAAAGGAAGATAGTATTTCTCCAGAGGAAACCGTTTGATTTATTGCTCCAACCAAACATTCTAGTCATTTGAATTTGAAAAGAAAAACTCGGCTTATTGTGTAATAATATTATTGTGGTAACAGATAAGTTTTATGGTATAGAATGCATGGCAAGGAATCTAATTCAAATTCAAACTATACATTTTAATAGAACAGTTGAAGTTTCCCATAAGTCATCTTTGGGAATTGTAATGTCGTAACATTTTGTTAGGAACTAGATCGGAGTGCCATTTATAACCATCTGAAGTCTCCACGCATAGTAATTTGTTACACCGTTGCCGTAATCAACTTGTTAACGAAATTGTCAGGCGAACACTTAAATGGCAATGGTAGGAGGAAGGAAGCCTTCCCTTGCATACAAACGTTTGTTTCATTAGGGAAAATATCAACAAACTTGAAAAGTTAATTAATTAACGCTTAACAAAGACCAGACGCCAAAGACACCGGGCGCACCATGAGCTCCGAGAGAAATGAATGGAGGAACCTTAAATGAATTACATATAAAATTATTACCAACGCTGCGAGAGTAGAGCTTATTGTGGCCCCAAACAGCTCTAGACAAGTTAAGAAGGCTAACAACTATGTACAACAGCGATGGCAGTAGCAAAAGTGAAGAAGCAAAAAAAAAATATGATGCATGATAGCATTTAACATTAAAAAAAAACAGCCCTTAAAGAGCGCCATCATCATGTTTATCGCCAGCAACAACAACTACAGTTCAAAGCTACAAAAGCAACAACAGTTTAATGCTTCCAAAAAGATGGTATTGCTCGCATGAAGGTTAATTTGTTTGCTCTACAAACGGGGTCTCCCTTTTAAACGCACAAGATAAGAACAACGACGAAGATGATGACGATGTCGAGGATAAAGGCGGCGTTTGGGGAGGAGCTTAAAGGGTTTGCCAAAGAAATTAATTGCAAAAGCTTACGTTGCTCTTCGGGAAAGAAGGGAAGACAAAAGGGGGAGGAAGGTGAAGAGGTCGAAACGAACTCGTGCTTATGCTAGAATTCATAATCGCAAATAGGGTCTCTCTGGGTCTTAGCTTAAACTTGTATGTGTTTGGTAACGTTAACGGCCAGCATTGTTACCGTCACTGCTTCGCATTAATTTACTTCCCACAGCAGCAGCAGCAACAGTACTTAGGCACTTTCATGTTGCTACTGCTATTGTTGTTGTACGAATAAACTATTAGCGTGTAATTTGCAGTATATGTTCAAGTTTAACGCATGTTGTTAGCTAATATTGTTGCCACCACCGCCATCTCTGCCGCAAAATTGAGAGGCTGTAGACACAAGCGTTGTTCGCACATTACGGATTACAAAAATCTAGTGCCGGTGTGGGGCGTTTACACCTATACCCCGTTGGCATAGACTGAAAAAAGAGGAATTCTGAGAGCTCTTATATGTATTCGATATGCCTTCTTAGAGAATGTCTTGTGATCCTTTTGAAAATAACTAAAAGGTCAGCTTGCTTTGCTTTTATGCCAAGGCCTCCGACAATATTAACATTGATACTTTCCGTTGGAATGGGCTGAAAATGGAGGAATTCTAAGAGTTTGCTTATTATTCTCTATAAAAAAGTTCAAATATGCATAATTAAAATAATAACCAATTTTTTTTGCCTTTATTTATTTAAATATCGAAGGCATTTTTCAGTCTGCTTCAACGTGTGTACGCTCCTTGTGTTATGTTTCTTGAAGACATTTTTCACCCATAAAGCTACAATGAATTGCGCGTATTTAACGTTTATACTTCGACTGCAAGTGATGTCTAAAACAAATAACGCGCTCTCACACACATGGAGAGCGCCAAGCACGCCAAAGACGGGAATAAAGATTGCAACAATATAACGCCAAAGGCAGTGCACTGATAACATCGATAACATGTAGCACATACTCAAAGGAATACGGCGACAACAGCAACAACGGCGGCAGCAGCCTCAAACAGCAACATCGTTACCCTCGTCGCCTCCATATGTATGTATGTAGCATGCATGTCGGCCCATACGCATATGTTTGTATATTTGCTTACAACACATCACTTGCTCCAAGTTGTTGGTACTTAATGTTATCTTCTTATACAACTCTTTGTCGTTTTTACTTGAAGCTATCGCCAGCGTATTAGAGGGTGGAGGTGGTGGCAAAGGGGATACAACATTTCAGGCAACCTCTGGCTTTGCTGCTGCAGCAGAAGCTTCAGCCACAACGTCAGCGGCATGGCATCATCATCAGCAGCAGCAGTATTGGCTGGCAGCAAATACAAAAGAGGAAGTATCACAACTTATGTTAAGTAAACAAGTGTAAGCGGCATTGTACTCATTAACGCTAAATGACAGTGGGGCTATAATGTGATGACACTGCAAAACCTAGTTGAACAGTCTGCCGATTTATTCAATAACCTTTAACATTTTTTCAAACTTGAACTACTTTCTACAAAATTCAGAATGGATGAATATCAACTTTTATTTCTGTATTCTAATTAAAATAACTTTTTAAAGAGATATTGGTATTATTACGATATCGCTATCATATGAATGATCTCAATGATTACTTCCTAACCATATTTGAGGAATAATTAATTATCTAAAAAATAAGAATACATGACAACATTGTATCGCGATCATATTACTTAGTTGGATAGTTTTGATAGTTAGTTATGACAGACCTACAGTATTGACCTTGTGGTAAATGTATTCAATATTCTGAATTTCCTTACTCATCGTCCTTGAACAGTTCAAGAAAATGTTTTTGGTTTTGGATACGGTGTACTACCCATATTCCAACCATGACATTTACTATCAATTTTGCATAGATTTGATAACAATTAAAGACCAACTTTACTGCACATTTCATCCCTGAGATATAGTCTGCCACTAAAGTGGACCACAAAAAACAAAGCCTCATTTATCACCGCTCTATCCCACTGTACAACATATACCCGTAGCAGTATGTGGCAATTGCCTGTGATAAACCGAGGGAGGGCAGCCAAACGCGTTCGTATCCCTCGTATCTGTTACAATGTTTGTATTTTAAAAAGTTTATATGAGTTTCTTAAATAAGTTGCCATTGAAACCGTTTTTAAAACATTTTGCCTGTGTGCTCGCTCTTCGTTTGTGCTTCTGCACGCTATTGTTAATTACTTTTTATCAGAAACTTTTAATTTTCTGCTACAATTTCCAGGAAAACAGAGATTACACAAAGTAATAAATACTGCACTCCCCTTGCGCATCCAGGCCACTAAATCGAAAATAGAAGAACATATATGAAAAATCAATTTGTCGTCTTCGTAGCAGCTAACACCATTACCACCGCCATCACCGCCGCTCAGACCCATTTACAAAAGGGCGGGGTGGAAATTGTTGGGTTTGTGCATTTGCAATTAACGCAATTGTCTTCCTATGCACGACGAAAAACGATGACGGCGATAGAGCCCTTGAAAAGGCTTAAAGTTACTTTAATTATTCAAGGGAATAGCTGGGAGTTTTTAATAAGAATGGAGAGAGAGTTGAGAGTTCTGGCATGTAGAAAATGTAGCGGTAATTTTCTCTTCTATTGTAGCTAATTTTTCGAAAAGAAAACTCCCGTCAAAAATGTTTACAATGTTGCATTACAGTGGTCTCAAAACTTATTTGTATTGTCAGAAAGCGTTGTTTTGAAAAAAATCAACCAACAAAATTGTTCCCTAAAGTGACCAACTAGCCCCATTGATTAAAACGTGGTCAAATAAACTAAACCAGCAAGTTGTCCTAATTATTCAAATTTGTGACTGTTGTAGTTACATTTGAACACTGTCGATTGGAACTACATCCTTTTTATTATATGATATGTATTTTATTTATTATCACAAGGCAAAGTTAACATAATACCAAAATTAAAAAATATAATTAAAAAAAAAAAGAAATTTTGTCATAACAAAAACTTCAATCAAAGCCAAGTTAAAGCGATTTCTATGGGATTCAAGCTATTCAGGAAAATGCTCAGAGAGAATCGTTACACGAACTCATTAATATAACTGCTTGATTATAAACATTAGTGATAGGCATCCCATAGCCTCGCGAGGGCGGCGTGATTTATGCATGATTTTTAAAAACAATATCCCACCAAATGAAGCCGATCGTGGTATGATAATTAGAACACGTGACTACCATTGATTCTGTCTCAATCATCTACATTTTTTTCATGAACGGCCCTTTCGATGTTTCCGACAGCAACTTTGCAGTAAATGTCTAGTCAAAGTATTTCAAGCAGCTGACGTTCGAATTCGCCAATAAAATGTAGGTCTCGTTGTATGTGATTCTAAAAATAGCAGCGTTGTATTTTACAGAAATACGAGAAGCTATCCTATACCTTATTCATGTAAAGTAATGCGAAATTAAGTAAGTAAGAAATCCCACAAATTATGATAAAAAAAGCAACACATTCTCATCCTTAGCCAAATTGTGATGCTTAGAAATAAAATTATTGAAATCGCTTTAGCAGTTTATTTAGTTTTTCTGTTACAAACATGGAACCAATTTCACAAAAAGTAAAAGAAATATTCAAATCAAGTGAGCGACCCGACCGCAGGCGAATTTTAACACAATTGTGTGTACGTATTTTCCATTATGATAGACAAATACTTGATCACAGAGCGACATTGAAAATTTAAATTATTCAGCAGCAAGTCGACCATAAACTGAATAACACATCTCTGGATGTGACAATTTTAATGTCAAGGCCAGGGATGAGCAAAATTGGTTTGCAGTTAGTGAACAAGACAGAAGTTGGAAAGATATGGGTATTTTCTGGCGTAGCGGACGCGGTTTTTTTTTTCTTATTTTGTAGTTTTCTCGAAAAGTTTAAATATTTTGAAGATTATATTCATATTAAAAAATTTCGATTTTGGACAGTACTATAATGCTCTATGAAAATTTATGAAATTAAGAAATACATTCTTTTTTGTATAATAAAGTAGACATGTTGGGATTTTACAAACAACTTACTTCACATTTAGAATAATTTTACCTTTTATGCTATGTAGTGTCCCACTACATATTTACTTTGTTTTATAAATTGTATTTTAACTTTGTTTTCTTTGATAATTGAATTCGACAATATTGAAAATTCAAACAAAGAAAACCAAGTTAAAATACAATTTATAAAACAAAGTAAATATGTAGTGGGACACTACAGCTACTTTAATCTAAAAGTGCGTTGCGGACACACGCATTATTCTATAGATAACACAGAGCAACAAAAAAAAAACAATACCTGAAAATTAAACTATTTTTCTGGTAGGTCCTGCTAAGCACTACAAGAATCTGTTTTTAAAATTCGCCAAAACCCCAAAATCTTCAGTTATGGCTAAAAAACCGGGTTTTCGTACTTAAACGCACTTATAAGCCGGATACGCGGATAAATATGAGCTAATTTTAAGTTTCTCAGCGGATTTGGAAAGAAGAGACTTTTCAACGATATATATAGTTTGTTTTGTTTAAGTTCAATAAATTCATTATATGATTACAAAAACAACAAGTTAAAAAATAGCAATTTTTTACTATAAAATCGTCTGTCCTTCCGCTGGAAATACCCATATATAATATGTAAATGTAAAGTTAAGAGAGTACAAAGAGTACTTTTTTTGTACCAAAAAGTAAATTAATTGTACCAAAAAGTACTTGTATCGTACCTGAAAGTACTTTCACTGTAGCAAAAAGTACTTTTATTATACCAAAAAGTACTGTTTTTGTACCATAAACAGTATTTATTGCACAAAAAGACCTGTTTTTGTACCTACACCAGCAGGTATTTTATTTTACCAAAATGAACTTTAATTATACTTGAAAGAACTTTTGTTGTACCAAAAAGATGAAGTGTCATCTAGAATCACTGTCTCCCTCTCTCTTTCATAAAGAACTTTTATTGTGCAAAATGTTCATTTAGTGTACTAATGAGTATGGAATACAATGGTCTCTCCCTTAACATCCTAATATTTTTTAAATTTTTAGTCAGACCGCCGAAGTAAAATAGCTGACTATGAATACTTTGAATATCTCTCCCGACTGTTTGGAATAAAATGATTAAAATAAAATTCATTCCCAGGGAACTCATTTTCGAATTAACATAAAAATTTTTTTGCTGCACTTGAAAAAATTTTAATAACATTATTCGTCGCTGTCTCAGTGATAACAAAATGAAAGAGCATGTGCAGCAGTCGTAGCATAATTGTTCGATAAAATGCGCACCCCAGGCCAAGGGTAGCCTAGTTTGCGACAACCTAGTGATCTTGGCAATGTTTTCAAGTTCACTGATCTCTATGATAGCGATCTGTTCTCCTCTTATATTTTCTATACCTTTCGTAGCTTTCGTTTCATCTCTGTCGCTTGTAGAATTCTGTCCAAGAAGAGTTTTAGAATAATTAGAGAATCCCCCGTTGTATGTGGGGGCACGCAGATAATTTTTAGTTTACCTTTGTGTTGGGTATTTCCAACTCCCCATGGATACCTATGAGTACAGATATACTTTGCCACAATGTTTGTGTAATTATTTTCTTCTCCTCGGGAACCGATAGGTAGATCTTAACAATAGACACCCTCTTACGTTCTCTGAGCTAAAAGTACAATGGAAACGAGTATTGTGTAATTTTCTCTAACCCTAAACGTAGAATAATCTCAATGTTAGTAAGCTAATAAACATAGACACTCGTTATTGTAAGGCCATGCATAACATATATTTGCTTGTGTATACAATACATATGTTTATTTATTTACTCCATAAATATGTATTTATGAGAATGTTGCTTGCTGATAATGAGGGGTATGTTGAAAACCTTAAAATGATAAAATGTTTTATTATCATACTGAGATTGCTGGATGCGCTCGCCTTTTTTGCGTAATTCCCTTCATTTGACTAATAAAAAGCAAACAAACAAACAAAACAATTCAGTTTGAAAGATAGCAACTCATTTGTGCCCATTACCACGTTCATAGTTGTGGCTGTGGCGTCTGAATGGGCTGCTGCCAGAACCACCTTGAACAACATGGTTAAGAAGTCATTAATAACTCCACTAATTGTGGCTCAAATCGAAAACGTAGAGCCGAGTGTTTAAACGGAAGGGGGAAGCACTTCTAATTGACTCTAAAGCTGAAATTCAAACGTAAGCGAAAATCAATCGAACGCCACTAATCGTCGAATGGTTTGCTGAATTCCAACGGAACAGAAAAAGATCAATGACTTTGCTTCACTTCTGTTTCGATTTTCACCTTGCCACTTCCTCTTCAGTTCACATCGAGCGATCCAGCACCTTACGAATATCGCCAAGACGAGCGACAATTCGTCGTTAAAAAAACGACTTGTAATGAAACTGTAATTTGTTAACTGGATTCAACTCAATTAGCCATTATGTACTATGTATGTACTACTAACTACTATGGAGCTGTATGAACAGATAAATTAATTAATTACTTTAAACAACATCGTCGAGACGGACTGTGGGAGCCCACCGCCGTTTGAACAAGTCCAAAAACCAAGGCATGGAGGATGGAGCTAACGCATCCACTGGCTGAGGCTTATCCAACCACAGTGGCTGGCAACTCCGTCGCCTGGAACTGAAACTGAATCTGAAAATGAGCGAACACAAAGCCAAACCACACTTATTCACAATTAATATTAAAATAAAGTAATGAAAATTAATTTACCATAACCATTCTTAATAATAAAAGCAAGTTACCAGCCAGAGCCAGTCTATGAGCACAACACAATCATCTCTCGCTTACATGCCAGTAAGTAAGCAAGTACTATTTACGAGTGTCCACGTCTGTGTGAGTTTATTTGTTCACACAAATGTTGTATGATTTAAAATTATTAATTTTCATACATTTAAATTCTGTGTCTTTTTTCGTGTTCAGCTTAAACAGAACAAACATACAACAAAAGGAATGAAATTGGTCAACAGAATAAAGAAAGAAAAAAAAAACAGTGTACAAAAGCTACAGCATTTACAGTGAAGTATGGACAGTATAACGATGTTGAATGACACCAGCTATGGGTACCCTACTCGCAGGGCAACTCGAACACATACTCTCATATGATATTATGAAGAATTTGGTGATTTCAAATTTAGTTTAGTTGTGATTTTTGTTTATATACACTGCGTGATAACATTTGGGTCAGTTGCAATTACATGAGGTTTGACCTTAATTTCTATATATTTCTATAATTTAGGTCAAGATCTTCAGATATTTTGGAAATGTAAATTGCGAATATCGTAACAAATAAGAAAAATCACGGTCTTCGCCATATGTAATGGTAATAATATATAATAATTTTTATTACTGAACTGGCAATTACCATTGAATCTGCACGTACGAGTTAAAAAGAATTGTCACTTATGTAATTTTGTTTTTGTCGATACCACATTGCAACATTATTTGCCGATATAAGAAAATGGTAATGATACCGTATCCAAAGTGATTATGGATAGAAGGAATGATACTTCATATAGCCCATATCTACATTAGTTCAATAAGTTTTCAATAAAAATTAAATGATGATTTTCATTTTATTTGGGTCATTTTGCAACATTGTCCCAAATATATACCTCACCTTCATCTGCCTACCGACTGTAGGGTACCCACAAATATTTGTGCAACAGAATTTTGACATTCAAAATGGGTGGAGCTGGTGCTCTCATATTGGTATCTATTACATCCAACATTCAATTCTAATCCAGAAGTCAAGACAAAAAACCAAATTCTGTTCGCTGTTGATTCATTTAAATTGCGGGTTTGTTTTACTTTGGCAATAAAGTCACAAAGAGTGGGTAAAAAAAAACAACACACAGAATACAGAACGAACACATCTGAAAGATATACCAGCGCAAGTAATAATCAAAGAGTGCAGCGAATAAAACTTGAAACGTGCCATTACAACAGCCACAGCAAAGTCGACAAATACCAAAATGCCGAAATCTGTTTCCCTAAGAAGGGAACTGGTGAACTTGGTTTTGGTCTTATATCTGCTGTCGCTGCTGCTACTTCTGCGGTTGCTGTGTTACAAAGCGTTTACTGCCAGTATTACTGGAGTTTAGTCATGACTTGGTTGTCTTGATGAATTATTACGTCGTTGGTTTGTTTTTCAGCTATTCAAACATACAATTATGGTGCTGATGATAAACATCTCTTACAAAAATGTATACAAAAAATAAATAAACTCTTAAAACACTTCTAGAGAACAACAGCAGCAACAACAAAAAACGCCACAAATAACACGGTGGAACTTGAGACGCAAATGGGACTTGTAATAGAGTTCAAAGTAAATACCACAGATTCAAAGGAAACAATGCCAGAATGCTAAAGCTCTTTGATTTGTGGTGGGTGGTTGGTTTGGTTGGTGGAGAGCACAAAACAGATTGAGTATACGAATTGTTACATTTTGTATCATTGATTAGTAATTTATAGAGAAATTTAGGAACGAATTGTAGGCACAAATGTGTTTGCAGAATTAAATAGTTTATGGTAATAGCATCCCAAAGAGTTATTTTCGATAAAGCAGCATAGAAGGAGAGTCAATATTTAAACCTGTGGTCACAAGTCTGTTTTTCAACATATCCAGGAAAAGAAAAAGAGTAATTTTTATTTCCTGTTCAAGAGAAACTGCGGAAATAGACACTTAAACTTTTATGACTTTTTTTTAGAGTTATGGTTTTATTGTAAATCGGAATAAGAATTTAGGAAAATTAAATACATTTTTATTTTGAATAATAATAATTTGGTTACAAAAACTTGTCACCATAAATTTGTTACAATTTTGTAACCAATTCTTGTTCAAGGTATTCTGGCAATTTCGTAATAAGGAAAAGTTCACCTTGAGGTGAAATTAAAATTATTGACAATTTAAAGCTGGTTAATGAATTAGACAAATAAAAAATTAAAATATAAATGTTCATACAAATTTGAATGAGCTTAGTGGGCCGACACGTACCGCTGTTAAGTGGACAGTCGAAAATATTGGACAAAAACTGCGTCGTGGAGAATTGGTCGCTGCTGTCCCGCAGGATTCTTGGCAGTGGTTATCTTTTTCCACCCTTTGCTTCTACATTTCCATAGCACCGTCATTTCCATAGCACTGATCTCAAACCAAACTATGACAATGTCACTTATCATTTTACCTTATTAAGGATGTAAAAAAAACAACACCAAAGCAATTTGGAAGCCTCGTTGACGACATCCTAAAATATCTAATCAATGCAAAAGAGCACCTTAAAAACAAAGAGAAAATTGTGATAAAAGAGCAATGGAATGTCGCGGAAAACAAAAGGATGGATGAAAATCTGGGCTGACATGAAGACAAGAGTTACAAAGATGTCTGTATTCCACAAAAAAACAGAATTTTGGAACTGGAGCTGGTCCCTTTTCACAAAAAGACTTTGACGAGGTAGTGTCGGGATTATTGCAACTTTATTCCATAATTAATCCAATGGACTAACCTTTGACATTGGAAACATCGTAATGTATAAGCAACACGCGTTAATCGACATTCATCCTGAAGCTAATGTTATATCTTAGAACGTGTCTGAAAGCGTCCTTGTTCAATCTAAAGTTGCTTTTAAATCTGCGGAGGAAGTAAACTTAATTTCCCTTTACACCCCATGAATGAGGTATGGGATAGCTTCTGGCGTTGTTGTGAATTAACACGATTTCTATTTTTAAATTCACAACTAACGGCGCCTACTTGTTTATCGACGAATGCGACGAATCCCGCATGGTAGTCGCGTGTTCTTACCATCATGTCACGGCCGGTGGTGGAACTATGTAATTTCCAAATGAATTTACAGAAAACTTTTGCAGGATGCAAATGAAAAGTAACTTCGACCGCGACTACGACAGTTTTCGAAAGTCAACTGTGGTACATAATAAGATACGAGTGATTACGATGAGTGGCACAGTGATTCACACGTTGTCCAACAAATGAAATTGCATTAATTTAGCAGTAACTTTTAGAATATTCAATAAATGGAAACATAAGCAAACACAAATTATTTACAACCTGTTTGACATCATTATTATCATTAAAATGTTTTCAGAATGGTTACGCGTTCCAAGCTTAATGTTGTGGATGTAAGATGTAATGCAATAATTCCGCTTAATATCCAATTTGTTCATACAACAATTTAGTTCTTTAACACTTGCAAATATAAATCCCTTTCCTACATTCAACTTTAAATACACGAAATTAAGCGTTTCTTTACCCCTAAGTATCAAATCATAAATACTTTATGGAATGTAATGCAAAGTTGAAGATTCCCCTCAAAATTGTATTATATCCACACACACACGCAAATACACATATGCAAAAAAATAACAAAGGTAAAGAAAATCGGCAATTTTGTTAAATATTTTTTCACTTCATTAGCAACTTATCGCCTGATTACATCCAATTTATATATATTTTCTTCTTCAGATAGCGCAAAAAGAGCTTAATGAGACACTAACAACATATTAATAACAAGTCGACCTAAGCTAAGGAAAAACTTTTACAGCCCTCCAATCCCACCGGTTTCATTCAACCAAATAGCAGCAGCAATCCATGCAAAAAGGTGAAATTTTCATTGAATCACTTTAGATTAGTCATACTTTCTCACTTCCTTTCCTAGGGAAAATTCAGCATCAAACAAAAGTTGACTGACTGACTTTGAAGGAAAAAATCTCAACGCTCCTAATGAAGGCATTATTGTGACTTGTTGTTGTTGTTGCTTTTATGTCGCCAGATTTTTTCGGCAATTACAGGATCTGAGTGAATGGCACTGTCAGCGAATGAATACGAAGTAATTTCGAAAGAATCCTTGCAAATATGATAAGGCATCTAGCAACTTTGTCTAGAAAAGTTACCCCTGTTGGCGAAAGTTGGAAACAAAGCACATTTCTTCTATCCACTTTGGGTTTGGGGTGTTGGGCGGCCAATTGCACTCTGACGAAGTGGAGTGAGGAGCAGCACAAGTGTTTTAATTTAGTCATTTACGGCATGTTTATTCCGACATTCTTTGGTAATTAGCAGATTATAGGAAATTATTACAAAATCATCAACGGGACGCAAATGTCTTGCACAATCCACTGACATCGGAAGAAGGGTTTACTCACTCGCTGCCAGTGCACAGCAAAGTAATGTGTCATCATTTAAAAGTCATTACGAGCGATTTAAAGTGTCTTACGGAGAGAGTTGTGGTTGTCGGGGCTCTTGTTGATGATAATGCTTGATGCAACATCATCACACCCGGCCGCAGCCAGTGGAGAGTGTCATGATGAGCGAACGACAAGACGATTTCAATTGCCTTTAATTACTTTTGAAATTCCGTCTCGTCGTTTTTTTTTTGTGTTTGTAGCACCAGGCTTGCCACCCAAAAGGGCACCAGGAGAAGCATCATCATCAGACACTTGAAATCCCACAAACCATTCTGTGCATTCGCATGCTTAACTGAATGGACAAGACAGGCGAGCAACAAATGGACAGACGCCCTGAGGCTGGATTCGATTTACCGCCAGCGGCCAATATTACAAAAACAAACAATCGCTTAATTGTCATTGTCATAAAGTGACAAAATGACATTTTATGATTGTGATAAACAACGAAATGATGACAATGATCAAAAAGCAAATAAACGTTAACCAACCAACCTCTGTGAAGACCAACTAAAATGCTACGTTTTTGCGTTAAATCATGACCGACAATGGCAAAATTGAGAATATAGAAATTTCATTTAGTTTTAGGTCTGCAATCAATCTTGTTAAAATGTAATAAATCTTTATGAAATTAACAGTGAATGTGTTCTGACAAAAGGGTTATGTTTTGGGGTGAAGCGTTTAAATTGGAAGACGCAGTTTTAACTTACAATTGGCGCAGGCGCTATATGAGGATTGGAAGTTATAAGATTGTATGTGTGATAGTTTCTTTTTTTAATACAAACAACTTCCAGAATCTCTTACAAATAAAGGTTTGCGTTTTAACAAGTGAAGTTCTTTAAATCGTATATTTAATAGATTTTTTACATTTTTCATGGTGAAAAAGTTTTTTGCTTTTATGCATTAGTTTCCTTTCGTGGGGTTTTTTTTGGCTGTCGCATGACATCTACTATTTTACGAAATGATCGTACAGTTAGACCTTCAAAGTTTCTACTTAAAACTTTATTTTCCGTTACAACCGATGAATGAGGTATGGGATAGCATGTCTCGTTATTGTGAATTGACACGCTACCATTTTTAGACTCAAATAACGACAGCTACTTCTTCTTAGATAAATGCTTACGTAAGCTGTTTGGAAACTTTTACTTGACTTTTACTGCGAAATTGCTGTCAGCGCCTATGAAAGAAATGTAGGAGACTGCAACAAGAATTGAACCAAAATTCACCACATATGTACAGTTGCACTTCTTTATAACGAACTTCTCTATAAAGAATTTTTTTAAAAACACAACATTTCCCTTTTTCCACGTAGTTTTCTCTATAACGAAGCTTATAAACAACACAGCTGGCTGGTGTTTTATGTACCAAAAAACTACTCTTTAGCAAATTTTGTTTATCAATCGCAAAATTCCAGTGAATTTCTGCACACACAAAGGACATTTATACAATCAAGAAATAATGTCCCAGATTAAATTTGTTCCTTCCTCAGTAGATGTGAAGATTTTGTCGATGAAAAAAGTTTCAATGTTTATATAAATTTGTATGTACCGAAATAACATCTAAATAAATTAAAGAGTTAATGTTTACATATATAACCAAATAACCAGAAGTCTCTCTATAACAAATTTTCTCTATAACGTAGAAATCGGCGATCCCCAGTGACTACGTTGTAGAGAAGTTCGACTGTATATTAAAGTAGCAAGCCGCGTTCAAAGTATCTGCTTGAATTTTTTGGCTGCCCAGATTTTACGAGAAACTTACTTAAAATTCTGTCATTCCAATGTCGTGTAAACCCTTTGCCTCCCGGTAGACCCCCTCTTTAATTTATATTAATTATAACTTAATTCTCTTTAAAAGTAAACTCATTTAAATCATATTTAATGTAAATTTGTTGATTAATCGACGAGTTTGATCGGTAGTTTGTGGTGGTCTTACATTAAAAGACCCATTACCACCCGTTTGCCCCCAAACAATGCCAACACTGTTTGTTCCTTTCAAAATCACATAGGTATCTTCTTCAGTGCTGAATTTCAAAATCAAAGCAAACAAATTGAAATTTAACAAGAACAAGCTACATAACAACCGCCAAATACAAGGAAAGCATAACAACAACAACAACAGCGACATCGACGGCAGTGTACTCAAACATAATTTACACAAAATATTTATTTGTACGAGATTTTATTTAAAATCAATTAAATGCTTGTTGCTGTATCCGCACAACACCAACACAAACAACTGCAAAAAAAAAAGCGCCAAGTGTAATAAGGAAACCCCGATAAATGAAAATGAAAAGAGACGATTCGAAGAAAACCCATCAATCTTCGGAATGTAAACAATCTGTGATGTTAAGAAGACGACGAAGGCGGTGTTCATGATAAAGGCGATGCTGATGATGAAGATGCCGACGACGATGATGATGACGATGAGATATGCAAACGAAGGAAGTAGTAGATGATGAAGGAAGGCAATGCTAAATCATAGCGTAAAAAACAACAACAACAAATTAATGAAAACAAAAACTTTAATCAAAGCAAAACAATCACTTGTGTTAAATATGTAAACATCACAAAACACACACAGCCATACAAATATTGGCTCACACTAAAGCACAACAGTCAGCGTCAAAAGAGAGTTGACACGACTTAAATAAAAGGTTTATTTAAAACAATTAAGTTGGCAGCCAGGGTGAGGATTAGTATTGAGATTTATTTAAAACCGAAGAAGTTCTAAAAATTTTTATAAAACTGCAACTCTTTGAAAACTGTTCGGGTGACAGATGAAAGAGAAAGATACAAATTCAGTAGTTTTATAATATAACTGCGAATCACTCATTTACTAAAAAAGTGTAATAACTCAAAAAGTAAGATATTTGAATTAAACTTAAAAAAAAAACTTACTTTCCCTTTGCACCCCATGAATGAGGTATGGGATAGCTTCTCGCGTTGTTGTGAATTAACACGCTTTCTATTTTTAGATTCACAACTAACGGCACCTACTTATTTATCGACGAATGCGAACGTCACTGTTTTGAGAAGCTCTTACTAGACACGACGATTGAATCGACGCTTAATACTGCGAAGTTGCTGTCAAACAACATTCGAGGGGAGCCGACAATGAAAGAAAATTTTATTTATTTTTTTCTTTTAAGATGACTGGAGCCAGGTTTGAACCTGCGATCTCCCGCATGGTAGTCGCGTGTTCTAACCACTATGCCACGGCCGGTCCATATTTGAATTAGTGGTGCAATAATTCGGTTATCTTATATACACAATGTTACCATTAAAAGACTTTTTCTATCTTTATGTGCATAATGTAGGTCTGGTCGAGTACAACATGAATCTGTAAACAAAACAAAGTTTCCTAACACCCTCAAAATTTTGACTTACGGTTCAAAACTCGGTATTTCAGGTCTTTCCTCACTTATGAGCTGACTGATATTTGGAAATATAGGTATTAACGGATTTGGAAAAAAGAATCTTAGACGATATTTATATATTTATATAGACAACTTGCCACAACTTTCTGTGTCTGCCTCAAAATTGCAAACTTTTGTAATTTGTTCACTATTTTTTAAGTTGAAGAAGGTTTTTGCCTCTTTTTTATTTTATCGCCCTATTGTTTATTATATTATTCTGAAAGTGCATTTTGTCATGTGTAAAAAGCATATTTGTTGATAAAAAATTGGTGAACAAATGGTTAAGTTATTCATGTTTTCCTACGAACGCAATTTTCTTGTCCCACAATGAAAATATTGTGATTTTTTTTTTGTTTTTGTTGTTAATTTTTTTCAACTGCTTGTTTTTAGTAAGGGATATAAAAATTGTAGTAGCAACACTAAATTGTAAATACACCTTTTAGCAATTCTTACCTTACAAGTGTCAATGTGTAACATATCCATCAACAATGGCATACAACTATTCACCTTATATCAAATTTGTTAACCGGCGCGCATTTTACCGCACCGATTAGTTTCACTCGTCCACGCACAACTCTTCTTGTTTACAGTTAACACAGCCGAACAATTACAACACACGAGGCATGCAAAAGCAAAACAACAATGGTCACACAATTGTCTGCTTTATTTTTTTTTATTTTTTGCAAACACCGCACTACAAATGTTTACACACTTTGTTCACTGTCAATTGCATGTCTAACAGAGAAACTAATTACATACATTGATAATATAAACATTTATCTTTAAATTAAATCACTTTTGACAGAACTTAATAGACTTTTAATAAACGAAATCTTAACAAATAAACGAGCGACAGCAAATAGCGACTGACTTGAACGAATTTCAATAATAAACTTGGATTAACGGTACTTGTGAGTGGTGTGAGAAGAAGAGATAGCTGCAGATGTTGTTGTTGTTTCTAATAAGAACTCTTCTCATGGGAGCTGAAGTAAGAGAACTTGTAAGCTCATTTGCACTTATGTGTATGTAAGAATGTGTGTTGTCTTATATTGCAAATGCAGGGAATATTTTGACTGCTCAGAGGCCGATTGTCAATTTTATCGTATGTATCATCTCGTAGCACTATTACACTCAGAAGGAGGCGTTTAAAGTACTAAGTATCTTTGGTCAAAAATTGTTTTATGACTTCTGAAGTCTATTAAGACTATATCCGTACATCCGGCTGGGTGGTCCGTTGGGTAGCTGGCTGCTAGACACCACAACTACCGTATATATTTATGGGTCATCCTGAAACTTTGCCAAAATCAATGTTTGTATAAATCGG
Organism: Muscina levida; assembly: GCA_964034835.1. Lineage (NCBI taxonomy): Eukaryota > Metazoa > Arthropoda > Insecta > Diptera > Muscidae > Muscina > Muscina levida. Next base: position 150,854,979 of record OZ035883.1, on the reverse strand, counting down.
TGCCGGAGAATTAATCTAAAGGTGCTATATCGGTCTACCCCTTGTCGTAGCACCCACACAAATTGACCTATTTTTGGAAAATACCACAACTTTTAAACGAAAAAAATGTAGGTTATTGAATTTATTCAAGATTCATCACATTGATACAGTTGGTAAAACTTGAGAAAGCGGGACGATTTGCTATACCCCTTCTAGTATCTTCCATACAAATTATCGAATTTACCCATGTCGATACCTTAATATAAAAAAAGACTCAACTCATGAAAAGCAGGAGGTGGAAAAAACGTGATAAAACCCGATATATTATGAAAACACATATTTTTTTTAATGCAATCATTGTTTAAAAACTTGAGCGGTACTTAATCATATAATTTTGGAGTTTACATGAGTTAAGCCTTTTTTGGTTTGGATTTTATGATAGAAAAATGGGGAAATAAAATAAGGAGATATTACATTATATTTTGTGCTTAAAAAAATACATTTAAGAAGAAAAACATAACAGTAACAAAAACTAGATGAAATAGTAAGAAATAGTTGGATTTCGCAAAAAATCATAAATATAAGACAGTATTATGGCAGCAATTTGTATAGGTCTTGTAAATCATACCACTTCTTTTTAGATATTTCTATTTGTTTAATTATAGTGGGCCAGTTGTAGATATCAGCACTAGTCGACTTAGCCATTTGTGCCAAATCTATGTACTAAGTACATATACGAGAGTTGTATAGTGCACATAATAAAAAATAAAACAGTAATATATCCATAAAATATTTTTCCGTTTCCTTTTGAAACATACTTAACAAGAATCAGTAAAAAACCGGATTTCGAAAAAATTTTGAGTTACTTCCTTTTTATATTAAGGTAACAGTATACATTTGCATGCATAGGTATGTTTCTTGTTTGCAAGTTTACTAGACTTTGTAAGCGCTTCCCGATACCTGGTTTAAGAATGAAAATGGGTAATATGGGTAGAATCCTTATGGTACGTCCCATACAAATTTACCTATTTTTGTAAAAATCTTTTTTTTCTTTATAACATTTAAACAGAAAGATGCTAAGTAACTTACTAGTTTTCATGATTTTTGTTATTTATATCTTTATTTACATAATTTAAATATTGTTGCACATTATTTGCTGTACATTCTCTTTAGCTCTGACTGTGTCTATGCGTAAACATTTCTCCATTGAAATGAATCAAAAAACGGATGAATGGAATCGATAAACTGTCTAACCAGATTTTAAAGGCAAATACCAGCAGTAACAACAACCCCAAAAGATGAAACACTTTCTGGTCGTGTCGGTGGAATTTCTTAAATCGAATTTTCATATTTTTTGTGTTTTCAATTTGTGGGAGGATGAACAACAGTCTTCTTCTATTAGTTTATGGTTTCTTTGTGTCTGTGTATAGTTTTGCTAATGATAAAACTTGTTGTCTCAATAAAACCCCCCCTCCTCCAGCTAAGACCGTAACTTTGTTGTTTTTTCTGGTTTTCATCAACAAACAAGCAATTTTAACAAGCTTAAGTAATATCATCTTGGTATTGTCGTAATCACAGTCTATCCAGCATCATCAAAAGTTGCCAACCGTTTCTTTGAATTCACAAACTTTGCGAGAGATCAATGGGAAAACATTCACTCATTATGCGTGAGTGATGTCAAAAATATAGTGATTGAAAGAAAGTCGGTCACTAATCGTTGTGTTTACTAGAACAAGTGTGTGCATAGATAAAAATGTTGCCAGATCTGACTAAACAAATGAATGACTACTTAAAGTAATCTTGTATAATTTCAAGTTATTGATGGCGCAGTTTTGTTGTAAATGCAGTTCGTAAATTACTTTTTCAATGCTATCTCAGTAGAGTTCACCTAGGTGACTGGGATATTTGTATACATGATTAAAATTTAACTCATACCCCTATCAACTCTCTCTGGACTCCAAAACACAACATTTTTGACAAATAGGTCAAAAGTATTTGACGATATGATTTAGGTAAATTGTTTTTTTTTTTCACTTTGTATACAAAATCTGCAGAAAATACTTCGGTCACTTACAGAATAATATCAATATATCAAAATTTTTTCAACATACTGATTTTTAAAACTGTAAATAGTTTCATAACGATTGCAAAAACAGAACATATTAAAAATTTGTTTCGGTTTCAATTCGTTCAAATTGCATTTGTTACGTTAACGATACAAGCAAAGTTGGCAAAGTTATCCTTTAAACCGTTTACGACTGCAAATTTATAACCGAAATTTTGGCAGGACCGTTTCACTACTTCATGCCACGATCATTATTACAAAAAATAAATATAATATTACCTCTTCAACACTTTCCACTTTAAATGACGTATACATGGCAACTCTGCCGAAAACTGTTGGCACTGCTGCTTGGTATTCCTTTTCGACGAAACTAATAAACTTCACGAATCATTGAAATTGTTATTTATTTAATTATAAAACAAAGAGAAATTCCTTTGATTCGGAGACGCATAGACCAAACCAACAAGCATCGTGGTGTGGTGTGTAGCCAACCATTTTCTTCTGGTCCTAATTTTCTTAACATTTATGGTCTCTGGATATGGCCCTGAAGCGTAAAATTATTGAATATATGAACGTTTATAAATTAAACATTTTTATAACATTTTATGCAACACTTTTTCAACAATTGCAAAATAGAAAAATAATTGGATTTTGGAAGGAAAAACACAAAAACAACATCCAGAAAACGAAAATGTCTACGAGGGGCAGAGGTGGCGAGGTTGTAAAGAAACGAATTGCCAAACAAACCATAAAATAAAATTTAATTGCCCATAGACCGACAGACGGTACCGGTAGACAGACGGACACATATGCCGAAAACCGCTTTGCACGCGAAAACACACAAAATTATTGGATAAAATAAAAATAATAATAACCGAACAAATGCAAATGCGAGCCACGAGTATGCAAAAGATCGGAGACGCCGCTGGAAGAGCCTACGTGGCAAGAGGGGATGGAAGCACAGAGTGCAGGCCGTTGCCTGGTGTCATAAAACTAAAAAATTATGATGATTGGCCAGAAATTGCAACGAGCGTGTGTGCTGTGATGTCTGCCTATGGAGTAGTCTTGGAGTGCATCGACGACGAGGCGGTGCGGAATTGGAAATGTTATCGCCATATGTCCATCGTACAAGTTGGAGCCAAACGCTTGGAAACTGTGTCCAACAAGCCGACCAACCAGCCATCCACCAACTGACTGACTGACCATTGATGCGAGGTGTTTGTTTTTGGCGTTTTAATCCCCTCGCCCCGAAGTTGTTTAAATGTTAGAGGTTATAATTTTTAACGTTTTTGTTAAAACAACAACGCCAATAAATTGTTTGATTTTTTTCCAATTATTGCGATTATAAAATTTCAACCACTATACAAGTTAATTATTTCTGTTTTTTTACATAAACATTTACAAACATTATTAGAAACAAACAAAAAACTCAACCAACTATGTTTAAAACAACATTAAAACTTGTTTAAAACCAATTTTACATAATTAGCTGAATAAAATTTTTACAAAATATTTTATTAACAGTAAAAAACAAAGCAAATTTGCATTTTGAAAAACAAAAACCTGCAGTGGGTATGCTGCATGGTACCGACATTAAAAGCGTCATCAACAACATAACCCCTAATGCAATGGGGAACAGCCAACAGACTCAACCTTCATGCTTGTTTATCTACGCAACAACGCCGAAGTCATTAATTTCAAAGCAAAGTAGACGCAGCAGCAGATATCGACCGTAATCGACTGCAACACAACATTTTGTGAGCGAATTTAACAACTTGGGAGTGCGAGTGTTTAGCACCCATTTAAAATAGAGCATACTGTGTACATATACATTTTTGACCAACAAGAAAACAAAACTCAAATTCATCAGATACAAGATACACAGCGAACAGCTGTGTATCTCTCTAAGCAACTCTATCTCTCACTCGTATGATTGAATATTCTCAGAGTTGAGAGTCTGACATGAGAGTCTGAGATCTCTTAAATACTCTCTTGTGTCGCTGTGATATTGCTGACACTCTTTGAGTACTTTACTCATTTATCTTTTCTACTCTTGCACCGTAACTTGAGTGATCAATTTCATCTCTTTTAGTTTTGCTTTTATCTTTATAGGCAGAGTCATTATCTTTATTATGGCCGTCTCAAGCTGTTGTTGTTGTAGCTGTTGGCCGGGCTAGAGCGTCTTTTGTTGCCTGTTGGTGCCAATGGTGGTGCTCGTGGTGCCCAGGCCACGGATATCGCCAGAGAATTCCTTTTTTTTCAGAAAATTCGAAACCAAGTTCGGTAGGTAGTCAGCCAGCCAGCGTTGGTATGTGAGAACATACACGAACAATTTGAGATAACCTTTTGGTGATAAAATAATTGAGTATTAAAATGCTCACTCGTCGCTGCTCGAATTGCACTGTGGTGGCGGTGGTGGTGGTGCTGAATGGCAGTGGTAGTTAGTTGTTTTTGTTAGCCAAAAAGGATAATTTTTCTCTAAAAAAAGAACTGAGGACATAAGTCCCTAAGGATTTGAAGTTTCTAAAGAAAATTCAAAATTCATTGTTTTATAATTTGCATTGAAAAGTCATTAGAGAGGAAACATTTCGTAACGGAAATAAAAAATATGTGAGATTACGCCACCCTTTTTGCTAAACTGAAAGAAAATTCTACATTTTTAAGATTTTATTTCATTCAAAAATCATTAATCAAATTACGTTTATTTGAAAATCATTGTCATGATATGGAAGCAGGTAGATGTCATACTAATTCCCGTAGGAAAAAGGAAAATAACACAACAAATTTTCGACGAAGATAAACATTCCATTTCTAATGATGAAGTTACACTTTTTCTCACAATAGTAACGGTAATGAGCTCTTCTCTCAGGGGACCACGTAAAGAGTCTCATATATTTATTATAAACATATTGAAATAAAAAGAGATCCACGTACTCGGTATCGGGTGGCTCACCCTAAAAACAAGTCACTGCTTCTGAGGTCAGGGTTATATATACATAGGGCTTCGCCTACTTACAACGATGGATTTAAAATAAAACTTTTGAGATCAGATACCCTTCACCATTTGTAAATCAGGTGATAAAAACAGTACAGAAATTTCAGTCATTTAATCCGACTGACAAAAACCCTTACCCTATGAATGATATTTTTTAACTATCGAGGTTATTGAAATTAACCGATGTTTAAATTAAATTACTTATCTATACACAGTAGGAAGTGTCTGCAAGACGTCTTCCAGGATAGGTGCATGACCATAGTAAATCGTTGATGACATTTAGGGGACCGTCCATACAAATCGTCGACGAAATTTTAATACAAGTGTCCGCTTTGACATGCACGACCTGATGAGCGACAATGTCGGTCAAATTTTCGTTGTCGCCCACACAATCATGCACGACATGTTTTTTTATGTGAGAGATTTTAGAAGGGATCGGTCGATAAGGTCCATATTTAATAAGCGTATATCTTGCTCAAAGTATGACCCAATACAGTGTATTTACTAAAAAAAAATTATGTAAATCTATAAGGGTGAATTCGGTCAGTTGTATGAGAGGTAGCAGAAGGGAAGTGGAAAAGATTTTTTATGATTTGTCTACGTTTACAAGACATTTAAACTGAACGAATTAAAATATCATCTAGTTGTCCGTTTTTTAGTTATTTGGGATATATACACTCTTTAAAAATAGATTACTTTGTATGGGAGGTACCAGAACGGGTCGGCCATATTCATTCCACATTCAAATTGTTATAAGCACACGTCTTACGCAAAATTTGATGTACAAAATGATATGTACATAAAACAATGAGGCGAGGCAAAGGTTTTTGTTTTCAAAGTATATTGTTACACATAATGATGAAACTTATTTTTATACAATTTAACACGCCCACGCACTGATCGAAGAATCCTTTTGTAAAGCCCAGAAGGAGGCGTGGTAGATATGACCATATATGTATATATGTTTACAAATGATCAGCGTCGAATTCTGATTCGATTTTAAGATGTCCATTTGTCCGAACGTCTGTCCCAGCGATTACAGCTGTAGTTTTAAAGCTATCAAGATATGCAAATTTGTATTCTCTAAGTGGAAGTTAAGTTCTAAGATGAGCAAGATCGGACAAAAACTAATCCCACCTACCGTACAAACTCCCCTTTATGTGGCCTGTCTCTGCGATAACTGCCGTAGTTAAAGGGCAATCGGGTTGAAACTTGGTAAGCGGAGGTTAAGTTTTATTCAAGTACTTCTAGTACCCCACTCGCATCTTATAATTTATACTATGCTAAAACGACGTATAGAGGACAGGGCATAAATCAAGTCCTATTTCAATTGACCGCAACTTCGAAAGTTAGAATCTCAGAATAGAATTCGGACTACCCTATCCCAATTACGGCCAAATTTTTGAAGAAACAATTTATGAAAACCAAATGTAAGAAATAATTACTTTGTATAATAATAAATATTACTCGCCCAGAATTGTATTTTTCCCCTACTTTTAGAAGAATTACGTATAAAAAGTCTTATGTCGCCGTAATCAACACATACTCCATTTAAAGGCGATTTTGTCAATCAATGTACAGCGCTAATATGTTGTGTCACTTTGCTATTATCGATTTTCTTCATCTGTCATTCACAGTTCGCTCCGAACCATTTGTTTCATTTGAAGTATTTCCCCTATTGTGTTTTGCACCTTTTAAGACGTATAAATCTGCCCTATATTGTCACGCTAAATCACCTTAATTTTCTATGGCATTGCAACTCTCACAAGCACACACCTTTCAATTTGCAAACATTTCCTTTATTCCTGCGCTTTGTTTTAAGGCACAAAACAAAGGAAACTAATGCCAGAGGTAAAAGCGAGAGACCGAGGCAGACAGACAGTCATAAGCTTTAGATTTTCGCAATCCTTTGCAATAATTTTTGCAACTAAACACCTAAACACACACACAAACACACACACAGCCATCCACACTTGGAAATCCAAGCAAATCCTTTTTGGAACACATCACAACAACATGGCTGAGAGCGGCGGCAACAACAACAACATAAGCAATCCTCGGATGTGGAGGCGGCCAACGAATGTGCGAGACAGACACGACATGTTTTCATCGTCACATAAGCCGTCGAGGGCTGTGTGAGTGTGTGCGTCCGTGTGTGTTTTAAGTGATTATCCTTTAGGCACTTTGCTCTAGTAAAAATATCTTTTATTTGCTCTTTCATGCATTTAGATTTTAAGATTTGTGCTAAGAAGTGTTGTTGTTACACACTGCGAAGAGTTTCTCCTATTACATACATACATATCTCTGGTACTTGGTCCTGGTTGTTTTCTTTTTTCTGTTTTTATTTTTTTCTGAAGATGTCACTCAGATTTGCTGTTAAGTGTTTACTAATACAGAGTGCTCGACTAGAGCAGGAACTTGCTCACACCGGCAAATGAACAAAAGGATTGTGTAAATCTCGAGTACCGGATTACCATAGTGTGCGTGTCGGGGCTCTTGTCTTTTAGCCAAAATATTTAGTCAACACTTCAGCAAAAAAACATAAACAAAACTTGAATACAGCAGAAAACACCTGTCTTTCTCATGAGTCCATAAACCGTCAGGCTGTCTGTCTGTCTGTCTGCCTGTATGTCTTTCGTTGGTCTGCTTGTAAAATATAACATTTTGAGGAATTTGGTTAGATTAACATCATCCACTCATGTGTAGTATCCATGTAGCGATGATGTCTGTAGGTATGTAGCATCTACGGCGGGGGGAACCTATTCAAAACAGCTCGATTCACCAAACAACAGACTTAAGTTTACGACCATTGTTAGTTGTTAATGAATCCGCTAAAAATACCAAATTTTGGGTTGTTTTCAAAATTGTCTAGTCGGTCGTCATTGTGATTTTGACATTCACCAACAACACCAATAACTTAAAGAAATATGTCCGAAGCAACGACGACGATGAACAAGAAAACGTGTAGGAAATGTTTAAAAATCAATAAATTACATTAATTATCATAAAACATGAACGAGAATTGTTAGAAATCTATAAAAATCATTGGAAATATATGCGAGATGTCATTAGAGCGCCGTCCAAAGTATAAATTTTCAAACAAACTGAAGATGCTACCATAAGAGGAACAGAGAGAGAGAGAGAGGGAGAGAAACAGCGTCAACCAAGTGAGATCGCAAAGTTAAGGTATCAAATTAATTAATATACCAAATTATCTCTCTTCGTTGGTTTTTATTTATATGCAAATTTGTTTGTTGGGGATTTTATTCCACTTCAATTTATTTGCCCGCGAAGTGAAATAAATTAACAATTAATAAATCAATAAGAATCGATAAAACTGACAAATTAACGTTTGGCCAAATAATTTATGAAGCGAAACCGTTTATAACTTTACAAATATGGCAAATATCTATACGAGGCGTCGTATAACGGTGTCACAATTTGATTGTTGGATTTTCGATATTCGTGGGATTAACACAACAACAAATAAAATGTAACGAAACTCCACAGCGGTGACTAAGTGACCTCATTTAGGTGTGTGCGATAAAGAGATCATCATCATAGATGAGGCGAGGAAGCCTCGTGGAGTGCCAACTAAGGGATTGAGACTTAAGTCAAATGCAAGTGCTGCAGCAATAGCAAAATATATACATAAGTATGTATTATTTTTTATTAAATCTTTCAAATTTGTCAATTATGTGGATACATAATTTTGGGTTGCCAATTGTTCTACTTGTGCAATAGTTAGCATACAGTCAAATAACCACAAACACTTCTCCATAGAGCTCCCAAAAAAACAAAAACTAAAAATCAATTTAAATAGATCTGTTATCAAAGCATCAATCCATTGCATATGCATAGTTCACACATCCACACAAATTTAACAACACTCTTTGTCGCATTTTCCGCCAACTCCCCTTCTTATTGGGACAACAAACAAACCATTATTGATTTTTATTTCCTTGATAATGGCATTTTATCTACTATTTATCATAGACGAAATGGGAAAACCCAATATTAATAAAGTAACTTTATGTGCGGATAATAGACACCCACTACTGCAGCAATGGGTTTGACCGTTCTTTTGTGTTGTGTCCCCAAAATGGATTGTAAACACTGTCCACCATAAATTATATGGACTTTTGTCAGTGCGTCACTGAATACAGAACCATTAACAACAATAGAAATCTATGAATTCTATTTACAAACTTTGTAAAACACTGCCCAGTATGAATGAAGGACCTCTGGTGCGACGGACAATAAGCGAGAATTAAATAAATGAACGAGAGAGTGAGAGGGTGAGCAGTGAAGAGAAGAGACAATTGCTGTTTTATTTGCGCCCTTCGATATGTGTACAAACATGGGCCAGTGTGTGTGTATGTGTGGAAAAGGATCTGAATGGCCTCAAACTGGCACACACACCAATTTCCACATAATTTTTTTTATACGAAACCTTTATTCGCTTCTATGTTCGTTCGTTCATATATCATTTGATGTTGGTGTGTGCAAGTTAGTGTGTCCTAAAAGGATCAACATCATTTGTGGTGTTGGATTATGATTGTCACTATTACAAAACCAAAGGGATCAACGGTTTTTCTACGTCAAACACCAGAACAATGGCAATTTTTATTACCTCAGCTCATTGCTCGGTGTTTGTGGTTCTCTCTCTCCCTCTCTGTCATGGGATTTTATAATAATCACGCGGGGTAAGAATAATAATGAAAACCGAAACCTTAAACGACCGAAAAGCATCTGCTTAGACACATCCAGTCAAAGAATCGCAGACACAAAGGATCCTTGACTGAGAGTATAAAACAACACAGCGACAGAGTTTAATTTTAGATGGAAAAATGTCAAGAAAATCTTTAATGTCGGTCTATGAGGCGAAAGATGGTAGTTGAGGCCGAAGATTTATGGTTTTTTAAATAATTAACTCAAGAAACAAAACGCACTCACACACAACACACCAAGTCAGATGGAGAGTTGGATGGAAAATGTGTTATTGTCGTCGCTGTTGTCACTGTCATGACATTTGCTTTGCCAAACAAAACATGTGAAAACAAATGTTTTCTAAACTAAAACAGCACGACAACTTACAACAAGATGTGTCGTGAAGTGAAATATCTCGCCTGCGAGAACAGAAGTCAGATCAAAAATCAAATGATGTGAAAGAATGTGTGTTGCCGTGGCAATTGAAGCATATCTCCTTTATGCCAGTAGAGCCAGAACAGCAACCGAATCATTAACATCCAAATCCGACACCCAAAACATAGCCATTCCAAATCTTTGGGGAGTTTCCACACGATCTTGTTAAACGGTCTTATTACACAGCAACTGTTAGGCTAAACGCGCATGGTCACTCTACATGGTAGTGCTCTACAACAACAAACATCAGCCGCATTAGCAACCTCTCACATGAATTCCAAACATTTGAGCATGAGATGCTCTCGAAGGATATGCGCGCTTTAAAGATATTTATGGCCAACGCCTCTGGCGTCTGTTTCGGTTTCTGTGTCAGTGGCCGAGTGTTGTACTCGTAGTTGGTAGTGGGTATCAAACGTTCCGCTTTGATTGTGTTTAACAATAAATTTCAAGTATGAAATTTCCGAAAATCTGTATCGATAAAAACAAATATTCCTAACAAGACGAAATTCCAATAAAACGCAAACGAAGGCGGCATTAAGAACCACCCGAAGAAAACGAAAACGAAATTAATGATGATGATTTGTGTTTGCGTTGGATTGCCAGCATATGTGTACTCGGGCCACCATTGCCTTCATTCCAATTGTTAGCAATTTAATAATTTCCCAAAAACCCCCGCTGCTTTCCGTCTGTTCAGGTTGCTGTCAAACGGCGGATTAGTCATTATATCGGCTTGTAATTCCTAACCAACCAAACAAATGTCGACCCGTTGGTGGTGGTGCTCCTCTCTTTATCCTCTCTTTAGACAAATGGGAAATGTTGACACGAAAAGTAGTCATAAATTAGAGTTTTTCCATCAAAAGTAACATTGTGTTTCCGAGATCCTCCCTTAGTGGCCATTTGACTTACACAAAGGCCAATCGAGATCCTTTCCTAATGCAGTTATCCTTTTATCCTTGTTTTGTGTTTGACCATTTGTTAGCCTTTTGTAGTCAAAGTGTTTATTACACGTTTGTGGTCATCACGCGACGAAAGGGTCCTCGCTGTGCCGTGTTCGAATGTTATGGGGTAATTTTTCACAATAAATTGCATATTTAAATACGAAAAATGTCATGTCGACCAAAATAGAGCTAAATGTTTTGAATGCAAGCAGACAATGCACCATCTGTTGTGAAACTTGTGCGACTTGTGGCTGCGAACGATCTGTAATTTGAGGCGGTGGAACAAGGACAATAAATAATCCATTTTTGGGAAGTTAATACGCAGTTGAATGTAAAGTTTAGCATTTTCTTTGTAGTAGTTTTTAGTCAAAAGAACTTTCATGTTGAGCCGACATTGTTGGAGTTCGTCTCGACAGTCCAGTCGCTTCCAAATCGCTATGCGTATTTTCATCCTAGGGAAGGAAGGTGGGTATATATCATTTGATACGACCCAAAAATGTAACACATACATGGAGTCACTTTAGACCCTAGGTTTTTTTTAAGCATGTCCTTCTGTCCGGCTGGTTCGCACGATAACTTTTGAAAGACGTAACCAATTATTTTGAAACTTTGCATGGGTTAATGATTTACCCGATTGTGACTTTCTCATTTGTTACTGTAAAAATAAAACATTTAATATGGAAGGAGCGACTATTGTGCCAGTGTCCTCCAGGTTTAACCTGGTATCAGGCCAATTTTTGTCCAGGATATGTTAAATGACATGAGATTTACCTCAATCGATTTACCCACAAAAGATATTCGTTGACTGAAAATACTCGAACTAGCAGACCTGTAGTTTGACTATGATGTGTTCCAGCTGGATGCGGCATATTCTTTATAGTACTTCCGGTCTCATTATAACCATAATCAATCAAGTTAAAGTTCAAAGATTTCCTTTGCAAATTCGAAAGATTTACTCTGTGTTTTATATGGTTCCGGCCGTGGCATGATGGTTAGAACACGCGACTACTATGCGGGAGATCCCAGGTTCAACTCCTGGCTACAGTTATCTAAAAAATAAAAAAATAACTTATGCTGCGTACACTGCGGTAGTCCGGCCAATTACTATATTTGAATGTCTGGTTTGGTGGGAGGGCCTAAATAAGAGTAATTTTTGCAATGGGGATTACTGGGTCTAGAAGGAGTACACTACAAGTAGCTTTGGATGTGTTTCTGTGGCTTCCGCCCCTGGACTTGTACGTCAAGGCTTCCGCGGCCAGAGCGGCTATCAGACTGAGGGAAGCTGGAGATTAGCGTCAATATACACAAGAAAATGTGAATATTCTCCGGTTTGGGTAATGATGATTCTTTTCATCTGCCACCTCTTTCTGATTTTTTGAAGAAACGTTTGGATTTCCGCAAAGTAGGCATTGCAATTTTGGAAAGATCGAAATGGAATGCCGTCAGGACTCCTTATATTGACCCCATTTCTGTCTTTACCGACGGATCGAAAATGGAACGTAGCACAGGAGTTGGTGTATACAGCGGAGACCTACAGTTAACTATTTATTCGGGCTGCATAATGATTGTAGTGTTTTTTAGACTTAGCCTATTATGAGATGTAGAATCGATGCTAGCAGACGGAAAACGATCAACTGATAGCGATAAATTCTACATTGTGTAAATTAAAGTTGATGAGTAACTGTAAGGAGAAGTTGAATGGACTAAAACATCTGGAAGTCAGCATATGTTGGGTCCCATGACATTGCGATATCCCTGGGAATGAATCAGCAGACGTAGATGAGGCTGTACTATGCCTGATAATGATAATGATTCTCTGAGAGATGTTCTCCCGCCCTCCGGTCCTTTTTTGGCTTAATTGAGAATTTAATGTGAAAAACAGACAGACGTTGGATCTCTAGAAATGTCTGTAAAACTGCTAAGTCGCTATAGCCCAAATATAGAAGATCTCGATCGGAGTACAAGGTTGGCCTGTGCAGGAAATTAAGACTTGCCTGTGGAGTTCTAACTGGCCAATGGCAGACAGGCAAAAGGGATAGATCCATACCAGAGACGATGAAACATCTGCTTTGTATTTGTCCCGCTCTAAACCGTTGGAGGCTAGAATACTTAGGGAAACGTTGTACTCGTATAGAGGACTTAGAGTCTCTTTCCTATGTCGGATTATGTAATTTAATATGTTTTACGCGCTGCGCTGCTTAGGTACATTGTTATGATTTGGTTTCCACGATATTCGCTATCTGTACCTAGAATTTATTACGCGCTTCCATCTTCTGTGCTTCTTCTATAGTTCTGCAAGGTTCTCAGTAACCTGGCCTTTCCAATGGATTTTTAGTTGCCCCTTCTACGCCGTTTATCGATTAAATTGTCGAAGACTTTTCGCGCTGTAAATTTTCATCCATACGTAACATCATTACGTAACCAAATCAATCTAATCTGTTCACTCTCATAGCAGTCATTGCAATTCAACTTGTGTTAACACACAAAAGATTAAAATGATAAGCTTATCGTGATTTTACGCCTCTTTATCTTGATGTTGTTGTTGTTGGCACTAACAACTATAAAATCATAAAATACATGTGTGGTCCAATCCACGCTTGTGGTGTTACCCAATTTTAATCATTTCCCATCGTTTTAATTTATACCCATCTTAAACTTTCCAAATTGTTTTTCAATTGTCACTCTTAACGTTTTCTATGACAACATTTCAATTTAGCAAAACTTTTATAGCCAGATTTTCCACATAGATTTTTATCGCCCAGTGGGTCTGAATCCAAATCTATCTACGATCTTATCCATCGAAACCGTATAACAAAGGTTGCATTCCTTAGTACGCAGCATTCGAGGTACGATTGATTTGAATATTAAAATTTTATCACAGCTTTGTCATGGGCTTTTCTGTTATTCAAATCACTTGATAAAATCGACGCTAAACTCGACGCATTTCCACAGCGCATGGCGTTTGATCTAATCCCCATGCTTGTGTAATTTTTTTCTCTCTTATCTTTGTGATAAGATTTCATAGATTTATAGATTCTTCTTATGGTTTATAAAGAAAAAGAAAACTAATTTTATCTTTCCCACCACTTGTGGAAAATAATAACCAGTTAACAAAGTTGTATAGGAAATTTATGAATTTGACCCAATTTGACGGGGGGGACAATGGTCTGGCCGAGGATTATCGAAGCAGGTGTAAAGTTCTCTTAATTAAAAATAAATATTAATAAAACAAGAATAAATAAAAAGAAATTGAAATTTTACACCACTATAAAAGAGAGCTAAAGACATTGCCAGTGTATTCACAATACCTTACACCGCTTTATTGGGATTACCATTATTTGAGAGTTTCCACTGTATAGTGACTGTAACAAATCTTGGCTGTAAGAGCATTTAGTCAACATCTGCAAAATGCGCCTTCAAACTGTTACGGCAACGACATTTGTATTTTGTTTTCAAACAACATTTGGTGTTTGAAAAATCGAACGAAAAATAATACAACGACGGCAATAGAGAGGGTGGCAGTGACTACGCAACAGTGGCACCAACGCACCAAGGAAATTCGGACAACAACTGTGAGGGGAACTGAGCTGAAGTCGCCTATGGCTATTAACCTTTAGGCGCAAAACCATATGGCACCCCGGGGTTGTCACTTCAGGCGATACGAATGAGACACTTTATAATTTACGCACTCTCACCAAATCGGTGGCCAGGCATGCTGCGCTGCCATGGCGGACACTCGCCCAGCCAGACTCTTGTCCGTCTGTCTGTCGGTGTGTTTGCTTGTTGTTGGCCGTCTACTGCGTTTGGCTAACTGTGCACAGTTTTTTTCTCTAAAGTCAGTTTGTGTGTTTTGATGCGACCGCGATTCTTCCAATGCTTTTAGTTGTTGTCGTTGTTCCTCCTTCCGCTGAAACATTCTGTTCAAGGTAACACAAAAGTCCTGAAAATGTCTGTATGTTGCTGTTGCCATTTGGAAAGTCAAAGCAAAGGCAAATTAACGCCACAAATCGATTATTTACGGTTACTTAGAGAACGAGAAAGCGACCAAAGATTGAACTAACCAATGTGGCCAGAGCATAATACTATACAACGCTGGCGTACGAATGAGGGTAAATTGAGAGGAGCGCAATTGCTTTTATGACACTTTTCCTGATAACCTGCCGCGTTTGCAAAGAATTCCCAAAATCCATATAAAGGTCAAAACAACGGAAATTGGGAAAAGAAAACAAAAGGATTCAAATCTGTCACTGGGTATTTACGAGGATAATTTAACAACAATTGGTATCAAATAGAATAGGAATTAAACGCGACATTTCACGGTTCGTAAATATGCCACAGCTTTGGGTTAGTATTAAGTAGCACCGGCATCTCTTCGGTGTAAAATGTTTAAAAGTATTAACAAATCAGGGGGAGGATACCTTAACCAAAATCCTAGTCAAGCGGCGCTAATATTTTTTACTACGTATTATTTAAAGACAGACAATCGTTTAAAAAAGTTCGGAAACGAACTTGGTTGTAAAAAGTTTACCAGGACAAGTACCCAACTATAAGTTAATCGATAATCGATAATAATAAATAATTTTAAATGAAACCGGCATCTTCTAATGATGCTGTCCTATTTCTCATACCCGAATTAGGGCCAAACCGTCCTCTATCGCCTTGGCTACTCAGTGTTATCGGATGAACATTAAACGGTTTACGTAGTCTAATTTAATCTTCTTGTAATGTCAGCAAGCTGACACATCCCTTGAACAATACCTTACTTATATTTTGCAATAGCCAATAGGCTTTTTAAGATCCTTATCCTTAACTATACCAAGCAAAATGTTTTCAACAGTGACGAGCCCTATCCCCTTAAAAAGGTTCCAAAGTCGCAGACTGCAGAGAAATCCGAGACAATTTTTTTTAAGAAACTTTTTCTAGATTTTTAACAACAACAAACATAAACGGGATCTGTTTTTACTCCAACCCCATAATATACTAACATCCGGGTGGCAACTCTTATTACCCCCAGGAACCTTTTGGAGAGTGAGAGAGCGAACCGGAAAACCACGTAATATGATTTTAATCAAAACCACAAAAACAAAAAAAAAAAAAAAGCTTTCGAGAAGCGAAATCCATTGAAAACATTAGAATTTCAACACGCGTTTAAGATTTAAATCATCTTCTAAATGCGTTGAAAGCCATTTATTTGCTTTTGTTTTATTTGGATGAAACATTAACACAAGCAACAACAACATACAAAATGCACATGCAACTCTGATTAAGAACGAAAACAAAAGCAGGCAACGCGACGACGACAATGAAGAACGACTTGCTGCCGCATGCTGCATGGCCGCCCGGCCTAAAACGAACGATGATGTAGAAGAATGAAATAAAACGTAGAGAACGCGTTTAACAGTCTTTAAATACGCGCCATAGATTTAAGCGTTTGATAACTAATGCTGCTTGAACTCGCCGTGAACGTTTTCGTTTTTTCGGGATGTTCGTAACTAACAAAAACACACAATTTTCGTGGCTCGAGTTTTAGGCTTGTAAAAGCGTAATTGCCATAAATGGACTAATCTTGTATCTCGACGTGCATAAGCCGCAATGCTACGCCGCGCTCCTAAATGCGCCAAGAATAAGCAATGAGCAACAACAGCCTCGGTACCCTCGAACCCCCAGCAGCCACCGCAACAGCTGCAGATGTTGGCCTTAAAAGACGCCAGCGAGGATTACGTTGAAAACGCAAGCCAACAAGCGAATAGCCTCAACAAACGCTGCCTATGTAGTACGTACCTACGTACATACGTATGTGTGTGCTTACGTGTACGCGGAACAATGAGCGGGTGTACACCACCATTGGCCGCAATTAATCAATTTATTTCGCCCGGTGAGTTGGTGTGCCGTTTGGTCCTCTTTTTTTGTGCCTTTTGCTTATTCGTCTCCTCTGTTCTTAATTTGTAAACTTATAATAATTAGTCTTTAGCGGATTTTAATCGGCATCTCCAAATGCTGAATACGGCGTAGCATTTGGTGCCTAAGCTTATGTGGTCGCTGGACAAAGTCGACTTTACCTGACTCGAAAATGACTCGACATTTTGAATTCACTTTTCGTCCGTTCGCTTTGGGTTAGGGATGACAATGCTTTTTGCGGCGAACATTGGAAATTGTACTTTTAGAATGTGTTCGGAATGTTTAGAACAATATTGTTGCCGTAACAAGAAATCAGCAGGGTAGAGAGAAGTATGTCAAAGGTTTGAAGTTGATAGCAAACTCTTAGTGCCATGTTATATAAGGAGACACGGTTAAAAGCCGACGGTGGGATAAAGGTTTAACACGCCCTCTAATTCTGATGTTCACGACACACAGTGGCAACATATTGCGAATACTATAAAAAACGGAAAAAGTGTGGAAGGAAAGAGAGAACCAGGATATTGAAAAAGGAACGATTTGAAGACCAAAATTTATACTAAAAGCTTAATAGCAAAATTTTTGGTACAGCGATCCCACCTGTAAGACCAATGATGGAAATCTGGTCACGGACACGCAGAGTGTGATGCAAATATGGAGCAAACACTTTCGTACTGTGCTCGTTCCTGAAGGCAGCATAAGTGACGAAATCACGCCAATCATCGACGACGGCCCCAAACAGGGCTATATAACCCAGCTGATACATATTCTGAGACCTCGAGAGAGATCCAACATAACTTTACATGTCGGCTCTAAGAGAATGTCTGAGAATAAATCGTTTAATGCTTTCAAAGGAACACATGGACATAAAGATTTGCTTCTTTTCGAAGGCCTTTGCAATGTTTTATCTTCATAAGGCAACATGAATAGTTGGTTTATATATCATTCTTACTTTCTCGCAGAAGATATTCCCCTTTGGAGGCCTCAAATAGCTGTTTTTGTTTTAGGCGACGATCATAGCGTCCACGTAATTAAAAAGCCCTTTCTTATGGAGACAATCGTCCGCCCTACTTTTATCCGTTATCATGGTCCGAAATAACCTTCGCTTTTTCTATATTCCATTCCATCAGGGCATTCTATTCCATCTTAAAACATGCGATATTACGCATCTCTTTTCGGGGCTTTATTTTCACATATTTTCAAGACCTTGCTTCAGCCCATCAATCCCAGGCATAACGGAAGGTCTACCAGAAGAACAGCAAATGGAGAACTATCGACTGCTAATGCAGGATTTTACGTCTTGCACTGCCCGACCAAAACATTTCTAACAGACCGTGACTTTGACTTTTGAAAAGTACTTTTCCCGTCAGGGTGTCATCCCTATTACATTTACACAAAATTCTGTTTTTTGATTTCTTTTTTCTCATCCTTATCGCATAAATAGATTTTAGCTACTTCAATACACGTAATCCCTTTAAAGTGATCAATGATCGTTTTCATCAAATATTCGAAAGATCGACGAATGAAATACGATCAGCTGTCTGATATTTGCCGACAAAACGAGTCGCAGAAACATCTCTGACATGTCAAAAGAGTTGTCTAATCATGGATTCATACATGCGATACAACAGAGTCATGTTGCCTTCGTCTAAATCGTCAAATTAAACGTTACAAATAATTGAGTGTTTTTGTTGTGTGGCAATGGAAAAAGAAACCCAAACACTTGAAACTCTTTTCTCCGCAAATGTTACCTTTTCTTACGTGGGTCTTTTCTATTTTCTCTTGATGACAACTCGAATAGGAAGATCCTTTTTTATGTTGAAGATAAAGATCACCAATCAACACAATTGATTTAGTTTTACGATTTTCACTTGTAAGATTTTTTTACCTTTTCGTAAGAATTGTGTCAGCCGGTTTGTTGTTTTAGGATAAAAAACATACATAACTAACCGAATGACGGAGGCTGCAAATAGGAGAAATTCTAAGAAATCCCTGAGCCCAAAGATATAATGACATTAATTCAGGCATTAGGATACCGAATTAAAAATTTAAATTTAAATCATTACCATAGGATACCCGGAGTTCTAGCAACACTTTCCAATTATTGTGACTACTGGATTTAAAACTGAAATTTGTCAAATAACTCGACATGTGTTAGGCAGCTGTTCCATTAGCGAAGTGGGGTAAAAAATATTTTACATAATTTTTAAGCCTTTAAAATTGTCAGCACCTGTTAGAAAATTTCAATTAGGAAAACAAAAGAACTCGATTGATTGTGAATTTGTAAATGTGTTTAATAAAAATATTAGTTTTCATTTGTAATAATAATAATAATAATAATAATAATCGGAAGCAACTGCTCAATTATTTCCACTTCGATAGCACCAATCAACCCTTGCATGACTTGTTTCGCTATAATTGTACTCAAGGTTTTCATTGCCCATACACATCACATCGATCAAAGTATGTTTCGTTTAGGGGTGTGGGATTACCACTTGTACCACAGGGGCATTTTAATAATCCAACGGGGTATTGATACAAAAAAAATCAAATCATAAACAAGTTTTGTTTAGCGTTACGTGTATTACGTGTTTTTTTTGTGAAAACCACAAACCCTTTGGAAAAGTTGATGAATATAAATGTTGGGGTCTTAGACAAGAATGCTGTCAATTAAGCGATTTTTTGCGGTGACAAATTGTATAAATACAAAGTATGTATGTATGTACTTCAGAATCTTTTGGAAGAATGTAGTAAAAATTCATATAATTACATTATTCACTTTATGCACTCACCCATTGGGGCAAAGGTACACTGTGGTGCAAAAATGAGCCAATGTTTTGAACAAAGTATGTTATTAAATATATTTTATACTTTTTATTATATTATTTTTAAAACCTTTTGCTAAATTTTAAATATGCATCTGTAAAATATGTAAAGCAGTAACAAAAATATAACTTACATAATTGTAAGTATAAAAAAACGAAACATTTTCTAAATCAGGCCATTGGCACACTTTTGCTCCAAGGTCTTGATCATCTAAATTTAATAATTTATCCAGTATTCTTTTGCTTTCTTCAACTGATTCATCCTGTTTGGCGTACATGGGCAAAGTTTAGCTACATAATATACAAAAATTTATCTTGCAAAATGCGAAGATAGTCTTCCTTTCGCATTATTCCTTCGATCCGTATGAGTAGTCCCACGACATCTAGGGTTAAACATCCCCATATCATAACAGATCCGCCTCCTGTATGTATCATTGATTTGAGAACAAGAGTACCGCATTAAAGTTGGACCGAGTTGAACCCCAAGTAGAAGAGAAAACTTGTTTCAGGACTTTTAAAACGATTGATCCAAGTTCGTTTGTCTGTCTGCCTGGCTGGTGGGCAGGATAATTCGAGTTAACCTTTACTGATGCCTGTGAAAGCTTACCAGTATTAAAATTTTCCAAAACGAAGTTATGGAACTGCGAATAGGTAGAGTAGCCCCACCCCTTCTGGTAGCTCCAATACAAATGGAAATTTCTTTTAGGAAAATTAATATTTATGCCATAACTTCCAAACGGACAACTGTAGAATATTTGAATTTTGTCAGTTTAATAACCTTGTGATAGTAGACATATCCTCAGAAAATCGAAACCTTCGCCTCACCGCTTTTGGTACGTCCCAAACAAATGACCGAATAGTTTTACATACATTTTTTTTGTGAAAAACTACAGGATATTTAAATTTCTTCAGTTTATTGTTATAATAGTAGCCATAACCTGAGAAAACGGAAACATTTGCCAAGGTACTCGAAGAGGACCTTCCTTAAATATAACCGAATTCACCCTCATAATTTTTCATACATATCTTTTTTTGTAAGTATACTGAATTCAGCTAAATTTTGCGCAAGGTAAATGGTTAAAAAAATCTGACTCAAGAATAAATATGGGACATACCTTCCGACCCCTTCTGGCACCTCTAATACAAAATGAACTCTTTTTGGAAATTAATAGCCTTTTTACACCGGAACGCATTTAACATATTTCCGCGTTAATTCGCATCTTTGAAAAATGCGGCCGAAATGCTAAAATTTTTACATGTATTTTGCCTTATATTCATAAGGCAACATGGTTATCTCCAGATCAATTGACGACGAATCAGATTGATCATGTGGTAGTCGATGGAAGGCACGCATCGAGTGTTCTGGACGTACGAGTGATTAGGGGTGCGAACATTGACTCCGACCACTTCCTTACCGCAGTTAAGGTACGCACTAGGCTAAGCATGGCGAAAAACGTACGTAACCAGGCACAACGAAAGCTGGACATCGGTAAACTGCGGACCACAGAGGTAGCGGACGCCTACTCCAACCACCTAACTCAACTGCTGCGGAATGCTCCAACCCCTGATAATATAACCTCGCAGTGGCAATATATAGCCGACTCCATAGAACGGACTGCGAGAAGCGTACTTGGGTACTCAAAGCCGTCTCAAGAAGATGCCTGGTACGATGATGAATGTCGCAATGCCACGAGAGAGACGGTTGCTGCATACAGGGCGAAACTGCAGCCAATGGCAACGCGAGCTGTTCGTGAACGGCACAGGGAGAAGAGACGACAGGCAACTCGTCTTTTTAGACGAAAAAAGAAGGAGCTGAAGAAGAGGCAGGATGAGTGCACTGATTTGCTCCGAAGTAGAGGGGAAGCCCGAAAATTCTACAAGAGAGTTAAAGCGAGAATGCGTGGAACAGGGTTGCCCTCCTGCAAGGACAGCGATGGTCAGCTAGTGACGGACCCGGATAACGTTCTGAAGATATGGAGAGATCACTTTAGAAATTTACTGGATACTGACACCACTCCAGAAGACCCCGCTCCACCTCCGAGCCAGAGCGAGATACGTATGGTCATCTCCCGCCTTAAAAACAACAAAGCTGCTGGAGCCGATGGTCTCCCTGCTGAATTGTTTAAGGCTGGCGGGGAGGAGCTGATTAGGAGCATGCATCAGCTCATGGAGAACATCCGGCAAGAGGAGAGCATGCCCGGGGATTGGAGTCTCAGTCTGTTATGTCCCATATACAAGAAAGGAGGTCGTAGTGAATGTAAGAACTACCGTGGAATAAGCCTATTACCAATTGCGTACAAGGTCCTTTCAAGCATATTGTGTGAACGTCTAAAGCCAATTGTAGAAAAACTAATTTGACCATATCAGTGTGGCTTTAGACCTGGCAAATCTACGACGGATCAAATATTCACTTTACGACAAATCCTGGAAAAAACCCATGAAATGCAGATCGACACCTACCACCTCTTTGTCGACTACAAAGCTGCCTTCGACTCTCCGATAAGGAATAGGCTTTATGAGGCCATGTCTGTGTTTGGTATTCCTGCAAAGCTGATTCGACTTTGCAAATGTACCTTAGACAACACCAAATCCTCGGTTAAGATTGATAAGGATCGGTCTGAACCATTCAACACGGAAAGAGGTCTCAGGCAGGGCCATAGCCTGTCCTGTACACTATTTAATATAGTTATGGAGAAGGTGATGAGAAAGGCTAGTGTCAACATGTCTGGCACCATATTCCACCAATTCCACAAGAGCCACATGCCACTAGCCTTTGCCGATGATATAGACATCATTGGCCGAAATCTGCGGGATGTTACTGCAGTTTTCTCATCACTCGAAAAAGAGTCAGCAAAAATGGGTTTAGCGGTCAACGAGGACAAAACAAAAATAATGATTTCGACGAACAAAGAGTCCTCACGATGGGGACGCACCGTGAACGTTGACAATTATTGTTTTGAGGTAGTCGACGAATTTACCTACCTCGGATCTTCCGTCTACAAAAAAAATAATGTCAGCCAAGAAATTAAACGGAGAATAGTGCTAGCCAATAGATGTTTCTACGGACTTCGGCAGCACTTTAGTAACACCACCTTCTCTCGGAATACTAAGAAACAGCTATACCAGGTGCTTATCTTACCTGTTCTGTTGTATGCTGCCGAATCATGGGTGCTTACTACAACGGACATACAAAACCTGGGAGTATTCGAGAGAAAAGTACTCCGAAAAATATATGGACCTATCTGTGTCGAAGGCGAGTTTCGCCATCGGATGAACCATGAGCTGTATGAGCTTTACCACGACATCGACGTAGCTAAAAGAGTCAGAATCCAACGACTTCGATGGCTGGGACATGTTGCCAGGATGGATGTAAATGCTCTAGCGAGAATGGTTTTTGAAGGCGAACCTGAAGGACGGCGCAGAACAGAGAGACGCAAACTCCGTTGGAAGGACCAAGGGGTAGGCGATGTGCCATCATCTGGTAGGACTAACTGGAGAACACACGAAAGATGCGGAAAAATACACCGAGTTGTACTCTGAAAATGGGAATTTAAGCGATTTTTCTCAGTAATGTTGATCCGGCAACCACTATTTTCGATGTTTGTTTACATTTATCGAAAAAATTGCCAATCAACATGGACGGACAAAAAATGTAAATTTTTGCCAAAATATTTATAAATGATTATTCCAATTAGATAAAAGCATTCGCGCTTCGTGCAATACTGCCTCCGAAAGAATGTTAAATGGTTTGTGGCAGGAAAATATACCAGGTTTACAAAGAAAATGTAAAAATGTGTGAGCTAGACAACAGCTGACAATATGCGAAACTGCAGTGTAAAACAACTTTTTAGCATTTCGCATTTTCAGCTGAAAATGTAAAATGCTTTTTTGGTGTAAAAAGGCTATCAATGCATGTCTGTTAATGTCTGGCCATATGACCGAAAGTCCTATCATAAATAATTTCATTGAAGATGAGCAAAATCGCAAAAAACACTCCTATCTCTCATATAAACTCCTCCTTTTTGGAAGTTAACAAATTTATATTCAATTTTCAAAACAGTTAACATTCGCCTGCCCTCCACTTACATTTCATCAGATTAGAAAATCTAAAGCTTATGTCAAATATGCATTGTCTGTGTAATTTTAGCGTTTTAAAGTTAGCGATTTTTTTCTAAATACTTACGTAAATCCTCTTATCCCTGTCGAACATCACAAGTGCTGAGAAAGGATACTCGTAGGTAGTGTTAAATAAAACCCGTATGAGACAGCTGTCGTGATTCGTTTTTTTTTTATTTAAAAATAACAACAACTACAACAACTCTTTGCCGCAGTACAATTGTAATTAGAGTGGTTGAAATTAGATCAACCCCTCCTCTCCGGTCTGGCGTACAAATTGAGGGGTGCATCACTGTTTTGATAAATTAATCATTTGCAAACAATGACCTTGTTAAATCGGAAGGTTGCACTCTCGGCGGCAATACATAGTATGTAGACAACTAGCTCCTATCTACCATTTGTCCGGAACACACACACATATCCTTTCTCAATTAGTTTCGGTTTCGCTGCAATTCGGACGCAATGGAAAATCTATATTTACCAAACAACAAATTTTGGCTTCACAAACAATTTGCTACGGAACTGCAATTGTCGGAACACGGCCTTTGTTCGTCATCTGCTGCTGCAGGAACCCTTTGTGATGATGATACGATAACACACACTTTTTATTTTCCGATTCCATTATCAGCTTTACTGTTTGTCATTGTTTCATCTTTTCTTTTCTAGCGTTTTTTGTGCTTACGCATATTTTTTCTCTTAACTAATTTGGTGGAAATACTTTGAATACAGCCACACAAACCCTAGAGCGGTATCTTTCCGAGTTAATTTATGCAAAGTTGCGGTTGTCAGAGGAAAAACAGTAACAACAACAGCAAAATGTCGAGTAGGATTGATTGAGAAATTCCGCGCTTTACATTCAATGGCATCAGGAGAGAGAGAGAGAGAGAAAGTTCACATAACCCCTGAAGAAAAAAAAATACACCGAACAAGCCAAACATTTAGGTTTAATGGAAAATAAAATTTTCTTTAGAGCATAAGTAGAGCCGACGTGCCAATAATATGCAAATAACTTTCTAAGTCATGCATGCAACACTGCGGACTCCACGCATTACAAATGAGCGCATTACAAAAGAGCGCATAGAGAAGTGGCGTTGCCAAAAATGGTGGGAAAGTTACCACATGTGTTTCAAGGCCACCAAACAACTTGATTATTTCTTAAAATAATAATGAAATGAAGGGTCCTTTGATAAATTCAAAAAAAAGGAGGCACCACCAAAGGCTGCATCAATTGATTTGCTAAAACAAACCAGAAATAAATATGAAATACTTTTATGTGAAACACCAAATGAATATAGTTTTTGTATAACATAAAACATATTGTCGAACCCCTTATTCCTTGAGTCCCATCTCATCCATTATGGAGACAAGACACCTTCACAGGGCGTTTAATATAAAATGCAGGTGTGTTAACAAAACAAGAAATATGTATTACAATTGTCATGGAGGTAATTCCTTTTTGAAATGACTTAAAAAATATAGCACCTTACACTATATTCTTTCTTGTATACAAATTAACCAATTATTAAGTGAAATTACTTAAGAATTATTCTCCTCCTTGTGGTGCGTAAACGGTGGAAGATAGAACTTTTGGTCGTATTGCCAGACGATTAACGTAGGAAGTATAATATCTTTGAGCGTAGGGCCATTTTGTATTGGGGTACCAAAAAGTTCTTTCACGGTACCAACGGTTAATTCATACCGAAAGTTAATTCTTAAAAGAAGTTTTAATTTTTATATTTTGGAATCATTGTAATTTGTATTGGGAGCACCAGACTGGATGGTGAAAACTTCCGGGTTTCTTATGTTTCACCTATAAATACAAAATATAAAAACTAAACTTTATTTAAAGTACTGAAGAGCTTCTTATAGAAATCATTGGAAAAAAAATTAATTTTCGGAAAATTGGGTTATCCGTATGTGTGTTACCAGTATGGGCAGCGCAAGTCAACGTCCAAAATGTCTGAAATTTTGCCTACTATTAAAATATAATGAAAGTGACCAAATATCCTCTAGTTTACCGTTTTGAAGCTCTGCGAAAAATATTACTTTCCAAAAATATGTCATATTGTATGGTAGGCACCAGAAGGGTTCGGCCGATTTTGCCCGTATTCATTCTTGAGTCAGATTATTAAACCCGTTTACATATTGCAGAACATGACAGAGTTCGATGGACTTACGAAAAAGATATGTAAGTAAATGTGTATGGGTGAATTCGGTTTAGGGTGAGTTCGGTCATTTCTATGGGAGCTACCCGAAGGGGTGTGTTAAATGTTTCGGTTTTCTGAGGTTTTGTATAATATTACAAGATAGATAAACTGACCAGCTTTAAATATCCTGAAGTGTTCAAAGACGTCAATTTGTATAACCATTTACCTCGCGCAAAACATGACTGAGTTCGGTGGACTTACAAAAAAAATATGCCCGGGTGAATTCGTTCATTTGCATGGGAGGTACGCCAAGGGATGTGGAAAATGTTTTCAATTTTTCAGGTTATACCTACTATTAAAAGAAGAAACTGAAATATCTTGTAGCTTTTAACTTGAAAGTTCTGGGAAAACATTATTTTCCCAAAAATATGTAATTATGTATGAGAGGTACCAGAAGGTGCCACATTAATATAGGCCGTTTATGTTGTGCAAAATTTGACTAAATTCGGTGGACTTGCACAAAAAAAATGCTTGTAAATGTATATGGGTGAATTCGGTCATTTGTGTGAGAAGTACGCGAAGGAGCGTGGCAAATGTTTCGGTTTTCTAAGAATTTGTCTCCTATTATAGGATATTTATACTGACTAAATTCAAATATCATCCAGTTGTCCGTTGAAAAAATATGAGAAAAATATTAATAATTTTTCAAAAAGAGATAATTTCGTATGGGAGTTACCAGAAGTTTTATCGAATTATCCTGCGCACCAGGCATTCTTAAAGACAGACGGACATGGTTCAATCGTTTAAAAAAATTCTGAAACGTATTAGGTTTTAAGATACTAGAGGTCCAACTGTTCTCCTTTAATGCACTTTCTCACATATCAAATGATATATACCCCCATCCGGATGATATACCCTCTTCAAATCACACAAAATTATTCACTAATCTCTTATAAAAAATAAAATAACACAATTATTTATGTTCAAACCAATACTGCAGTGAGAATATTATAAACATTCAAAAAAAAAAACAATTTACCGTTATGCATTGGGGAGACTTGTCATTAGAAAAACATCAAATTCCACTTTTGTACCATTCGGAAATATGACTTTTTTCGATTTTCGTATTTAAAAAGTTTCCCAAGTAAATTTCTATATGAATACACTCCACTTATAAAAATTTCTACATGAAAATAGTGTTCCAAAGAAATGTTTCACTGAAAAAGTTTTCTGCAGCACTCTACTTAATAAGCGGTTTTAATTTAAATTATTTTAAAAAAAAATTAAGCTTTAGCTATTTCGGATTCAGCCACGAATGCTCATCAGCAGTCTTATGCATCGGAATCCCATAGCAAAATTAGAATTCCATCTTAAGTGTATTGCCTTAATTTTTTTTCTTTAAATTATAATCTTGTGTTTATAAATATCTTATTTGTTTAATTTGAATTTATACTGATTCACAATCCTTTGAGAAACAGTCGGAATTATTTCCCTCGCATGTGAAAAATGTATTTGTTTCGTTTACTTTGCCTGGGATTTTAAAGAATCGACATAGATTATTAGCTAATCGTTATTAAATGCGGGTCAATTGTGCTTCGAATAAAATCGTTTTTAAATCATTTTAATTGAATCGTTAACATCGCAGCACAAATACTTCCTTCCCATTGTCTAATATGTTTTCAATTAGCGTTTCAAATAATTCTAATCGTTTTAATCTCTTTTTTTTAAGATTGTTCTTATTAAAATTAAAAGAATTATTGCTTTACCCTCATTACCCCCTAAGCAAATCTACCCGCTTTTCGCTGAAACCCAGTCTTTTCCTTGTACCAATGGATGGATGCACCACAGAGCGCTTATCACATGACCTTGTTTTTATTTTAAATGGAATGAATTCGAAACGTTTCGCTTTATTTTCACAACAAGCCCACCATCACACTTATCTCGCTATCGGGGGGGAAGTGGCTATAAAAGGCAACAATTTACGCATTACGTAACTTATGCTCGTAACCCTCATCCCTTTCTAAACGCAGAAAAGGGGTGTGCAAATGATGAATAGCCATCCTAATTGGCTGCACTTTTAATTTCGGCTCAAAATGTCTGCGGCCTGCGGTGCAAGTTGGCAAGTTGTTCGGAAACAATGACTGGATAAAGAGGAGGCACTTGCAGAAACCATTCGGCAGCGAGAAAAATATATCGTTAGAGAGCGTTCATACACGCACACACACAAAGTATTCCTTTTTAAATATTGCCTGCAATCGATTCCTGTACGGGGTTAATAAGACATTTAAGGGTCAACATTTAAGTGTAAATAGTTTGTGGTTGCAAGCCAGCGCACAGCTGCAATATTGCACCAAAACTCTGTTTAAAACTGAGTTAAGAAATTATTCAACTACTCATGTACTCATTTTATTATCCTTAACATCTTGGGGCTATGTGATTTTCAACAAACTTTGTATTAAATAAAATATTTTACACAACTGAGTAGTTTAAAAACTAAAATTGTTGTTATACATATATCAAATTGATATTAAAATTATCGATACTTCTAAAACGTATATAGAATATGTGTACAATATTATTCGTCGTATTGTTAAACCTTACTATCAATTCATATCATCCTAGTATTTATGCTGTTGCTAAGCTCTTATGACCATACACTTAGCTACACTGGTATCTTCTGAATGGGGTTTCGTATTAACAAAAGATTTTTTTCTGATATCTTTAGTCAGATAATTCATTATATTTAACTGGCTTTGATTAAAGTTTTTTTATATTTTCCAGCATCCCAATCGTAATGATGAACATTATACAGAATCCTGTTTTGTATTCAGTGACTTTAAGTCAGGAGACCTCTGTGTTGTTTTTATTACAGACTACAACCACTACTACGGATTAACACCCGCTGCTACCGACAATATGTTACCGACTTCAGTGTTAGGTTCGATGTTTTAATATATATTTAAATCTCACACAGGGTGTCTCATTTAAATACAATCTCACACAGGGTGTCTCATTAAAAACAATATATGCGAAGTTCGTTATATCCGAGGTATAGACTCAATATTATTTTTATTACTTTTTATTAGTTTTATTATTTTTTAACAGTATTTTATTACATTAAAACAATGAGATCAATCAACTTTAGAATAATTCAAACAAATCTTCATGAATAAAAACAACGGAATAACATTTCAGTATTTGTATGAAAGAAATTAGGTTACCGTTGCTGACGAATTTAAACATATTGTAGGGAGTTCGTTATAACCGTCAAAAAATGTATAAAAACTGGAAAATTGGACGAAAAATATTGTTCGCTATACATAAAGTTCGCTATAAACGATGTTCGCTATAACAGTAAAAGTATATATGAAGAAATGAAGCAAAACCGTTGGGACCAAAAAAAAGTGTTCGTTATAACTGAAAGTTCGTTATAAACGTACTCGACTATAGTACCACGAAGTGAAAGCAGTGTCGATAAAATATTGCACAAACTTCTGGTGAGCATTTTTTTCGTATGTACCCTCATCGAATAAGCGTTTTACACTATTTCTTTCTTTTATTTAATGTAAAGTATTTCTTTTATTTGGAAAGATTTAGCAGAGAGCTTTCCAATATATAGTATCGATCCGGCATCAGATGTCGGAGATATTTCTATATAGTGATTCCAACTTTAAGGGCCGATATCTCCTAAACTATAAATCTTCCCCAATAAATATTGATATTATACTCAGGATAGCAATATTTGTATATTCCAAAAATTTTAACTCAATAGGACATGTGTCCATATACTAGACTTATACCATGTCTACGCTACAGTCATTTTTCGTAATTCACGCTTTCATTCGTTATTCAACCCCAAATTACATGCCGAATGACGTTATTATCCATACAAAATTGAGAGCGAATTACCTTCTTTATGACCAAATCGTTGCCTTCTCTAATTTTTATCGGAATATATCGAAACTGCTGTCAAAATGAAAATGTAAACAACAAACACAAGCAAAGTAAAGCTGATATTAGACGACGTGTATTTTACACATGGCTTGTCAATTCAAAAAGCGATTTGTAATTCTGCATGTCTGTCAAAATGAGCGTGTACATTTGGTTTATAATTTTTGCGTTCAAACGTGCTTGTGTATGTATACATGTGTTTATCATTAACAGCTGACTTTGCTATATCTTATCATCGCCAAACACAGCTTTATTAGCCCAATTTACATAAAAATATGTTGAAAAACACTCATTAATTGTTCTATATACGATTTGAAATAAAATACTTATCCTTTTCAACTTTTCGTCATCAAACGCTTTGTTGTTTTTCAAAAACAGCTGATTGCCGATATGTATTACATGTCAAAATAGAGCACGCTCTAAATGAAATGTATACATATGTTATCCAACACATTGTTTTACACAAGCAGTGTTTGAAAGGGGTCACACGACATGTATAAATTTTACACTGTAAAAATTGACATGCCATATGTAAAATACACGTCGTCTAATACCAGCTTAAACAAACAAAAGCAATTGTCAAATCAAATTAAGTACGTGTAGTGTAGACAGGGTAATTCTCGTAAGTAATTCAAAGAGCCGATTAGGACGTAGTGTGGACAGGATATTAAGCCATTAATACTATAGTAATACTAATTCTTAATGTACATAAATGTCTCTTCGATCGGTTGCTATACACCTCTTTTATTTCATTATCTCATTGTTTAAGACAAAACTTTGTGATTTTACTACCTATTAGAACATGCCGTACAGTTATGTCATTTTCTTCCTTTCCAACACTGTCCCCAACTTAAACAACTCTGACATTGCCATATAGACACTTCAGTCAAGTCAAGACGGAGCAAAGTAGAGAATATACGACGACGACCACAAAAAGCAATCAAAATTTCGGTGAAATTCCAATACACAACAGACTTGTATCTATCGTAGACTAATATCTAAATACAACATAAACACGAGGTTGGTCCTTACGCAAAACCAATAAATGCCTTTAACGAACTCCACCCGCAAATGCTGATTAGAAAATTAAACTGTGTATCTGGCTGCAATTGTGTGTCATATCTCGTCTCGCGACTTATTGAACAACTCTGATTCGTGCCGTGTTTGTGTGTGTTTGTGAGTGTTTTCACTTTTTCTCTTCGCCTGCTTTCTGATAGAACTAAATTTGTGTGTAATTTTTTTTAGTCATTTTTTATTTTCATTTTGTGTTTTTGCTTAGACGAGTGGCTGTTGGCTTTTGGGTGTTGCGGAATTTTTCGTGTGTGATTTTTGCTCTTTTTATTTTCTTAAACGGTACGAACGAGAGACCGACCAGCCAGACGACCGTTCGACCCATTGAATATTGGTGTGGCTGGCGGCTCCAAGTGAATAAATAGTATTTTGACGTTTTTAATCGATAAATACGCAAAGAGAAATTCGGCAAAGGAATCAGAATATTTTCCCCAAAAAAGAAAAAAAAATCAGTGAAAAGGCTCCACTAACCAACTCATTACATTTGTTGGTGGTCAGTGAAACGCTTTACAATAATCGGTGTAATGTTATCCGACGTTTGTGCTGTGTGGTGCGGCGGTACATGATGTTTCCAGTGTGGAAAAACTTAACTCGCCTAGTTGGAACTTGTTAAACTTGTTGTTTTACAACAACACCAAAAAAAAACATTTGAAATTTTCGAAATTTTTTACTTTACATTTGACCATAAATAAGTTTTGTAATATTTTTATGTGTGATCATTGTTCGCTTCGTACGCAGTCGATTGTTATTCAAATTGTTGTCTCGTCGCCGCGGTCTGTGTTTAAATTCCAAGCCAGTCTTTGGGCACAAAAGGAATGAACGCTAAACGATGCCCTAGCTTATGTAAGCTCTACGGCACATCCAGCGACTAGTGAGATGGGGCGCGATGATGAAGTCGGAGAAGATATTCCTACAAAACAAATATTTGAAATTTAATCAAGTTTATAGTTATTCTTGCTTAGCGCCAATCATGTCATAGATATTTAAGGTTTGCTCTGCTCGAGTATAAAGATAGCGTATCTATAAGATACACTGACACATATGCAATCTGCAATATCAACACACAAAAAAACAATCAAAACGCCTAGCAGTGTTTTGTTTTTGCGCTCAGCTGCTTCTCTGCCGAATTATTGTAAAATTAATTAAAATTCTATTTTTTTTGTGTTTTATTTTTTGGAGGACCTTTACTACAGATAAGGTATTCAGCCAGCAAGTAGTTTTAGTTGTTAAGTCTATAGCGAGATAAATTTACGATCGTTACAGAGATAGCGAATAGGCGCTATCAAGATGTATTAATACAGGTGGCGTTAACTGCCAGCTGGTTTTAACTTTTTTTCTGATTTTGGTGCCTCTGCACTGTCAACTTACATATACTCGCCGAGTTGCGCCTTTCAGTTGTCAAAATGTTGTATGGAGATTTTGACACTAGAGAGGAACTACACAAAATAAATTGCCTGTGGTTGTTGTAATGCCAAATTTGTTGTACAGATAACTCCACCTTGTTTAATACATCTTGGGCGCTATCATCGGAAAATTTTCAAATTTTCACCCCGAAGTAGTAAATTTTGCATATCAATGGAAAAATGGAAGAACCTGACTAAGATTGTAAAATTTGTATGAAATGAAACTTCATATAAGGTTACAAAAACAAAAATCTTTAATCTGAGATCTCAAGATATCATTTTTTTATTGGCAAATCGTACAGAATTATTTTTTATTAAACGTTATACAGTAGGTAACGGATATAAAAAACTTAAAAATACCTCAAAGTTATTTGTTTATGCGATTTTTTTCTTTCGATTGTTTAGAAGAAAATAATAGCTTATAAGCATGTAAATGGATATGAGAAACTTGTTTCTTATTGAAACCTTTCAAAAATATGTTACATAAAAGTTATATTTTATCGAGGAACGTGAGTTATATTTTTTATAGTTTTAAAATTTGTATTACATATTTGTTTTCTTTGATGTGTTAATTTTCTTCTTTGTAACCTTTATTGATAATCCTTTTTTTTTTTTTAAAAAAAAAAACATGTTTAGTGTTGCCTTCAACAAAAGCTATTTTCTGGCAGAAAGTACTTTTCAAATGTATTTCTGATCTTCTGTGTTTAGCAAATATTTCTTTAATCTGATTTTTTTTTCGTATAAACGTTTTTCTTATACGTAACATTTTTACTACTAAGACATAGAATAAAGACAGGGTTTTTTCAGATATCATTCTTATATACTGTTTTATCTTAAAAGACATGTTCTAATATCTGTTACATACTCTTATTATTACGGTTTTGCTCGAGCAGTTTGTTTGCATTATTTTACGGTTTTAATTTATAGTTAAGGGAAGCTAATTTGCTTATTACGCGGGCCTTAAGAAATTCATTGTAGAAGTTCCGTCACACAAACTTGATAAAGCTAAAAGGTTTATATCTCAAAATAAAGAAAGCGGTCGTCTATCTTTTAACTGACAAATTATTGGGCCGTCTTATGTTACTTAGATGTGATTAAAGCAGATATGATACATTAAGAAATAACTACATCGGAAAATGCCAGGAAAAATTTCGTATCAGATTAAATCTAATTGGATACAATTAGATTAGAATGGTCCAATCCAATACAATACAATTAGATGCAACCAGACCTAAATCATGTTGGATAAATACTCTTTTACAAAGGTCTATTAAAAGATATACAAAAGCAATAATGCATCAAACAATAACGATTGGCCTTTTTTTAAATCGTTTAGTACGGATAGTAGCTTAAAGATTCAGAATAAGTTTTCCGTTGGTTAAATATACTAACAGTATTTGTTATTTGTCCAGGAATTCAATCTGTTTAAATTCTGACCAAGTTAAAATGTTTTGCTCTTGTTTGTATTGTTGATCTATATTTTTAAATAATGAATTTGTTTTCGTCGTTCGATTCAAGATCTATCTCTATTATTGCTTATAGAATTTATTTTACAAGAGTTGTGAGAATTGGATTATTTTAAGAGCTGAAAGGGCGGATAGCTATTTCGATAGTTGGCAAGCTATCATCATCAGCACCCTTTACTGTGCCTTCTCCACACATTATCACAATCTTAAGTGCTAAAGCTTCAAGAAACCATCGAGAAGCTCAAACACACCGGTGCGAAAATGGTAACAACGAAGACCACACGTCAACATAATCCACACAATCTCTTGCCGATGCTTTGTCCATCGGACAAAATTGCATAGCATTGTTAAATATAATTAAAATAGGTCGCTATAAAATGTTTTGTTTCATCCTTTTATTTCAATGTTTAAAATTTCAAATTTTAAAGGAACATTTAATTATTATCTTAAAAATGCATTTGTGTTTCTCGAGACAACAGCAAACAAATATTAAACAAATTAAGCCGACTTAAGCCTCATTCTGAGTCAGCCTAAGTCAGGGTAACATTGTTGCACATCCCATTATTAACAATATCCTTTTAAAAATTTTAAATTTGTTTATTAATGTTTTCGGTGAGCAAATTTGTGCAAATTGTTTGTTTGTTTATACAAAAGCAACCGACTACTTCGACTTAAAATACGGATATACGAACAGCTGTTTAAATATGGCTGTTTGTTTGTTCTATTGCAATGATAAAAAAAATTTACAATTCTGCATAACGAGTCAACATTTTCTTCTAGAAAAAAAATGTCATAATTGGTTCCAATAGCAAGTCGTAGCGAAGCATTCTATAAACATACCAAAGATCTTATAAATCGAACTCATCACAAAACTATTCAAAATCATATTGTCAAATGTAAATAGATCCTAAACAAAACTGCCAATCAAATTATATATGACCTTAATGGCTCGGTTATTGAAAATTGTATTAATAAAATAAAAATAAAAAAAAATCCACTTGTGCACTATAAAATTTGTATGACTATATATATTCCCGATATTATTATGTATTTAAATGTCGTTTGCAAAATAATTCTCTCATAACTTTGTTTATCACACTATTGGAATAATTTAAATTATACAAAAAAAATACATACACTTGCTGCCGATTTTCATGTTTTCCCATTTAATTTTTAGAAAATGTCGCATCACAGCGATGATCAGTTACTAGAGGCTGGCAGCGATTCATTTTGGGAGCCTGGCAACTATAAAAGGACCACAAAACGCATAGAAGATGGGTACAAGTAAGTTTTCCCTCAATGGGTCGCCACACTGTTTTATATGTTTGAAACTGATGCTGATTGATCTCATTTATGTTATTGTAAATTATTATATTGTTATTTCAATATTCTTCTTTTAGACTTTGTAATGATTTGCAACAGCTAATACAAGAAAGAGCTGATATTGAAAAATCGTATGCGAAAAGTTTACGGGCCTGGTCCAAAAAATGGGGAGAACTTATAGAGAAAGGTAAATATTGTGAGAACACATCAAAACCTATCGCCAATGAACTCTAAAGCTGATACTCACTCTTTGTTGTATTAACACTCTCTCTCTCACTGTGTTAGCGGCGCTTTACTAATAATGCCAGTGATTTCATTCACTTCATACTCTATTTTTGAATTAACCACATTTTATAAGTCATTATTATTGGCGTTGACGTTGATGTTACTTTTCATTTGGAATTTATGACATTCTTTGTAGCTAATGCTCAATCAAAATTACTCGAGACCTGGCATATCTACTCGTGCTAGTAGCTATGTTGTTTTTCTTGTTGTTGTGTTATTAGCACTTTCGTCATCGACATCATTATCAGCTTCTTAACTTGGTTTGAACTTTACTAACAATAACAACAAAGAAGAACCACGATAGCGCTATAGATTATAGCCAACATCCACAGTATTTTCCATGTGCACACACACATACACGACTGTTGTTGGTTTTTCTGCTACTTACAAGTTTCCTCAATATATATGTATATATTTGTATATTTTGGATATTGTCATGTTACAAACAACAGTAACAACACAACAGCGTTAGTACTAGCGATAGCCAGTGTGGGTCTAGTTTTTTCTTTTTCTAGTTCACTAGTAAGAAAAACAGCAACGAATTCTTACTTATGCCTTATAAGTGTGACAAAAAAACGCACCAATTGGCAAATAACTTCAAATCTCATTTTGGGATAGACGAGAATGGGAATTGAGGGCTCTGCGCTTTAACGCGTTACTCATCGCTATTGGTGCTCCACTCACGTTAATTTACAAATGTAGTATATTTACTTTAAAGACTTAAACGGTGAAGTAGACAAAAAAATACACGTCACATGCAGTTGATGATAAACCGATGGAATAATATCTAAATAGACAAGATGCATTTTTTACGATCTAAGGAACTTGCTGCTTTACTCACCACCATTTCTATATTACCCTCACTGTTGTTATGTAAACTGAACAATCTGTGGCATCGCTATTTTTTATAAATTTTAAAATTTTTGAAAAATCTACAGATCAATGACTATGACGGACTATGCCAGAAATGTATAATGTGCAAATAAAACGCATGGTTTTTATTATTTTTAAAGAAAATAGCTAAAGTGAGATTCGTACCTCAAACAAAAAAAAAATTTGCAAATGAACAACCCCTTGTTGGCGTTGTGTCGAAGTGACACTCCAATGCACATAAGCTTCTTAGTGTCCCCCTTCCGGTGTATTGCATGGTTTCATTGCATCTGAACTAGTTAAGATTCATTCGTTGATGTACGACGAATATGGCATAGTTATATGTGCTGTGCTTTAATCAGCCTTATTTAACCTCTGTGCATTTCACTTCTCAGCTAAAATCCTTCATTCCCTGGCGGGCTGGCGTCTTCGAAAATGTGAAATACTTAATTCATTTGTTCACATTGTTGATTTGATCGGTGTTTATAAATAATTTGCGATTGTGATTGAATTCTATAAATATTTTGTATATAATGGAAACGGAACAACAACTACAACGCATCATTATTGTTGCGTCATATCAAGCAAATAGTCAACCACTTGTTTGAAAAGCAATCAGACAGACGGCCGCGATGAATGCATAATAACCAGTAACAACTATTGACAACAACAGAGTACACACATCTACTCTCACGTCCCCATCCCCATATACGGCATTTTACACTACAACGATTTGAAAAATTTAACAAATATGAGCAGTCTTCACTTTGGTATTACTTACTTAACACCGACAACCGACCGCACTCATCCCCCACCTCCTCACCTCACACTGCTTCTTAAGCCAGTGTAGGCTCCACCCCACACCACCATCCGCTGCCATTCGCCAAGCCCTAAAAGTAGATACGCCAATATTTGCCCGAGCGCACATTTAAATGGTTACATTAGGAGAAAAGCTTTATCTGGGGCCCGTTTGGTTTCTGTTGTTCACCTGCTTTTTCTTTATATTCATTTCTTTCCTCCGGGCATTTACACGGAAAAGGTTTCAAAAATCAATGACACCCAGAAAGAAAAGTACAACAAATTCCCCCTCCTCCTTGGCCAGACTATCAGCGTTACAGTTAATGTTGTCGGGGACTTAATGCGTTACATGAACATGTTCTGTTCGAACATCAAAATAAAATATTATGATTGTTTCTGGTATTACTGTTTTTTTTCTCTCTCTCTATCTCAATTGCAGGACCAGAATATGGTACTTCAGAGGCTGCTTGGAAGGGTGTCTTAACCGAATCGGAACGCATTTCCGATGTCCATATGAAAATTAAGGAGAATCTGTGCAGTGATGTCAGTTCACAAATTAAGTCATGGCAGAAAGACAACTACCACCATACGCTTATGCAGATCAAGGAGCGCAAAGACATGGAGGATCTGTTTAAGAAGGCACAAAAGACCTGGGCTAAACTGCTGGCCAAGGTGGAGAAAGCCAAATCGGAATACCATGCTGCTTGTAAAACAGAGAAAAGTGCCACCAATCAAGAACGCAATGCCACCGCCGATAGTTCATTGTCGCCCGATCAGGTATGTAGGTTATCTGCGTTATCGTAAATAAAATGATAAACATTAGTTGGCGAAAGAGAGAGAAAAAAGATAAGGATTACTTACTATGCTGCGAATGTTATTGCAGATAAGATCAACAGTATTGTATGATGAGATCATTATTATAATCATCATCATTATTTAACAAAAAAATGTTAACTAAGCATCTTAACTTTACATAATATTATTTCACTGTTTACTGCATTCAGGTTAAGAAAATGCATGACCGTGTACAGAAAACTAAAGACCAAGTGCAGAAATGTCGAGAAAAGTACGAACAAGCCATCTCTGAGATAACCAAATATAACTCTGTGTATATAGAAGATATGACATCAGTTTTCGAAAAGTGCCAAACCATGGAGAAGACGCGTTTAACGTTTTTCAAAGAAGTACTCTTTAACTTGCATACCGTCTTGGATTTAACCAAAGTTCCAAGGTAGATAGGCAGACCATTACGATTGCATGTCAATTATATATCACACCCTAATGCTGCAACATATTTCTCTTTACGCTGTAGTCTGCCGCAAATATACGAAGAGTTCTATCATACCATTAACAATGCTGATCAGCAGAAGGACTTGAAATGGTGGTCCAACAATCATGGTGTTAACATGGCAATGAATTGGCCAGCGTTTGTAGTAAGTATTTACATTCATACCTACCGTATGTGCGTTGTTACAACTGTCTTATTATTTCGTGCAGGAATATACTGAAGAATTCAGAGACATAGCGAAGGGCAGTAAATCGAAAGAAGCTTTACCAGCTGCCCCAATAACGCTGATTAACCAAAGGCCGGTTAATGAAGATTTGCATGTAAGTACATAACATTCGGCTACTACTGTGGCATGAGTTACTTAACCAACCAGGGATTCGTTTGGATAGGAATACTCGGGCACGTCTAGTTTAAAAAAATCGAACAATTCGTCAACAATGAAATCAAGCGGCAAACCAGATTCTTCAGCTACCTCGCCCACAACAGCAACAACAACAACGTCAGCAACAACTGCTACGGCAGCAACGACGACAAATAAAGCAGCAGCAGCAACACATAATCGCAATTCGAGCGTAACGTAAGTATTATTGAAATTAATTACAACATCCAGTAACAGACAGACATATCGTTTACAAATCGTCATTTGTGCTTCCACGTTTTTGTTTGCTTATGGGCGCTTTGCTATCACAGCAATGGCAAATCGAACTCAACCGATGCCAATCCCTTCGAAGAGGAGGAAGAGTGGGACGAGGGCGACAATGTGTTGGTTGATAACGGTGAGCCTGGAGTTCCCGTAAAGGCGCTATACGACTACGACGGCGCTGAGAGCGATGAATTGACGTTTAAACAAGGTACAGCCAATGCTACTTTATCAATGTATGGTCTAAAAGTATTAAAATTACAATTCACTTTGCCATCTAGGTGACATCTTTGAAAAATTGGAAGATGAGGACGAGCAGGGCTGGTGTAAGGGACGCATGAATGGTCGAGTTGGTTTGTACCCCGCCAATTATGTCGAGGTCGTTCATACGTAAATCTGCCCAGTCGCAGATAGAGGCTGATCCAACTTCCACTATCCCCTCATTGAAGCAAACCATTAACGAACAACAACAATAATATGTCTAAAAAGCAACCAGAACTTTTGTAGCATTTATTAAGTATTAAAAAGCAACAACAGTAACACTTAATATACCAATCAACATTTAGAACAGCCACCAAACTCTCATACTCCCCCCATTCCGCGGGTACCGTTGAATTAGTCAGGACATCGACATCTAAAATTTTAAAACATTTTTTAAGCTGCTTTTTTACCCAACAAACACACAAAATCAAAAATATGGTCGACAGAGGACAGTCCCAGTGCGACCTATTGTGACTACAATGTGTTGACTAAAATTAATCAATATTTTCTACCCGAAACTATAAGTCTTCTACCGATAAGTTCATGTATGTGTAATGAAACAAAAAAAAAACCAAATGAAATTTTTTAGGGAAATTTAAAGAAACTGTTTTCATCTTGAAGTAGCAATGTGAGTTCAAAACCCACTAGATCTGCATAGTTGCGGGTACAGATGAAGAATGGCCGTAATGTCCTTGAATAAGATAGATACGACACAAACCAGCCAAGAAAAGCAATATATAGAAAAAACGAGGAAAATTTCGAAAAGAATCTATTGTTAACACCTTTTTGTAGTGGAACCTATTTCTCAAAATAACCCAAAAACAAAGGATAGTTGAAAGAGAAAAGAAAAACAACCTACTCCCCGTTTTACATGTTTTACTAGTGAGTATTTGTAATTTATTTAACTTATATATAAACGAAAAAAAATTCAAATAAAAAAAAAACA
Organism: Muscina levida; assembly: GCA_964034835.1. NCBI lineage: Eukaryota > Metazoa > Arthropoda > Insecta > Diptera > Muscidae > Muscina > Muscina levida. The sequence goes on along the minus strand of OZ035883.1, from coordinate 150,814,572 downwards.
ACAAAACATTAAGATTATTATAATATTTAATTATATTAACTGAAAAAGATATATAAAATAAATAAGAAACACAAGTCGGATAATTTATATAAAAAAACACCGAAGAACCTATAAACTACTGTGCTGCATTATTTCACTTCGTTATAGTGAAGGTACCAGAGGTGCCGCTCAATGTCACAGTACTGATTCAGTTGTTTCCTCCGATTCAATTTCTGCCATCTTTGCTCCACTTCCAAATTACAGAGACGAAGCACGCAGCAGCACGGCACCGCTAAATAGTGTAGAACTACTTTATGCAATTCACTATAAATTTGAGCATGCTCATGCCACCAAGAAATGGTGTTTTGGTCCAGGTCTATGGGTGTATCAATATGGTACCGTTCGAATTCCACGTCGAAGTTGGTCCTTGAAAATGGCGAGTCCGTTTTGCTAGACTGCTGCGACTCAGAATAATTTAAAAATGCCTTCAAACCTATGAATTGGGAAAAGAATGTGAATCAGCATCTTGCTTATTGTTGCCACAATTACTAACTTGATTTTCTAGCATTTGTTACCACAATATTATCTGCTGTCGGCGTACTACAAGGGTGAGCTATGTAACGAATATTTACAATATGCTTGAAACGCTGTAGCACTTTTGTTTTCAAAAGATTAAAATTAAAAGGGGCGTCAGGCAAAACAAATTCATGGTGAAATCTCGCATCGAAATAGGTTGCTTCGTTGAGAAAAGCAGATTGTTTAATAGCAGCACAAATGGAAGCATTTGGAATTTGACTCGAAACGTCGGTTGGCGAAAGACAATATCTTTCCTTAAGCTCACTATGCAAAACATTTTGTATTTCAACTAATGTTTGATTTGTCTGCAAATCACTATAGTGTTGCTCAAACAATTTTACTATTAAAGGGCGGGTAAGCGTACATAATGGCAACTGTTCATCGCTTATAATATCTAATGCCATCTGTAAAGAAATAATAAGAAATCAGAACCTTTGACACATTTTTTGCACGAAAGTTAGTTTAAAGCTGACCTTTAAGGGTTTTACATACTCGTAGATAGGTAACAAGTCCAAGTATGCGTTGGACTTCACATCAGCCAAATGTTCATAAATAAACGCCATATAATTTAGTTTGGACCAACTGCAGCGTGGCCTTAGATTCGGCGGAGTCAATGAGGCCAGCTTAGTTATATGAAAGCATTAAATGATATTCAAGTACTGGGTCTACTAAAATAATAGTTTACCTTTTCCTGTTGAGCATTGTGGCACAAATGTTCAAAACTCTGCGCTACAAAAGGTATCTGGAAAACCTTTTCCACACAGCGCTCTAGTGTCGAAACCAGACATTCAATTACGGTAATTTCTACAAGTAAGTGTAATTAAAAAAAAAAATAACACTACCATTCATTACTATTACCATTTTTTTCGGCAAACTCTGCTACAATATCGTTGACGCTTTCAATGTTGTTTACCACGATACCGATGCAATTCTTGAGGTTGGCATCCTTTAAAATTTCAAAAATTGTGCCATTATTATGTCCTACGATGGCTGAGTTATACAGAATACTATCTAGTTGGCTGGCTGGTTTTCCGCTCAGAAAGTTGAAATATATATTTAAAATGGTCAATCCGTCACTATCTTCATAACATTCCATACTCAAGGAATACTGGCTAGTATGGGAGAGGCGATGGACATTGCTGGTTATCGTATCTTGGGCTTTAACTATGCGTTCTCTCAATAGGGACATAACACCTTTAACGGTATTGTTGTTTACGGCCAGACCGGACGCCTGCTGATTGTACTTACAAAAACTGTTACCGCGTAATAGATCCAAAGGCAGAAGATCCCCCTGGACCATTTCCGCCAGTATACATTCCAACGACTGTTGTTGCGGGTCTAAATATTGATTGGTAACTATAGCATCTTCTGAACTCAGACAGCCCAGCGAATGATTTAATTGTTCACAACCCTCAAGCCCGCTTTGTGCGTCCATACCATCGGAAAAGTCTTCACATACCAATTCTGCTCCTTGGTCCGAATCAGCAATGATATCATCAAAGGTTTTATGTTGGGCATCTTCGCAGAACGGTGTTTCCTCGCTCTTTTCGCTGTCCCTTTTTGAACAAACCTCACCTTGGTCGTATTGTCGCTTATTGGTTACTAATTTATGAAAAGTCGCCGAGTGTTTGGCAATGAGATGTGTCCTCAGATTGGATGTGTTCTTGTTGTACGCAATTGCCGTATTACAAAGTGTGCAAACGACTTTCTGTCGCGTAAGAATGTTGTTGCCGTTATCCGATGGAAAGCCAAAGTATTTCCAATATGGGCTTCTCATTGAAGAAGGTACCACGGTCCGTGTGTATTCTATTTGCTCCATGGGCGACGATTTACATTGTGGAAATCTAGGAGAATCTGATTGTTTTCTTTCTCTTTTCGGTGAGTATTCGTAAATAAAACAATAGTGTTGCTTTTGCTAAAACGTTGCCAGATGCGCAAAACATATTTTGTTCTGTCACAGAGAGAAAAATGTATTGCCTTATGTAACATTTCTTTAATTAAAGGCTTCTGTGCACACTAGCTTTGAAATTGTTAGGGGAAACGCTATTTCTTCTTTAATAATTAAGGTAATTGAAATGGAATCCACTTTTCAAACTATGATTTGGTTTGTAATATGTATTTTACTTTCAAATCCAATGAACTCTGAGAACAACATGTTTTTAAGTCATGAACTGTCAAAAATTCGGCAGTAAATGTTTATGCATTTGACAGATTAGAATAATAGGCAAATTTCAGTTATCCAGCCGACGTGCTTGCAATATTTTCCAATTTTATACAACCTAAAACTCGAACTGTGCTGCAATTTAAGATTACTGTGTGGTTTTAAAGTACTAATTTCAACTGCCGCAGCGTAATTTGTTTAATGATAAATATTTTTTTGACACAAGATTCACTTTCCAATACAAAATTCTTAATTATTTGACAGTTTATGACTCTTTAGCACAAACTCCTTGAACAAAATGCATAAATCAGCTTACTTATAATTGATACAACTTGCGATGCATGAATTGTTTTCAAATCTGCCGTTTCACCTCAAATAATAAATTAATTCTTTTACAGTAGACTACGGATAAGTGCACAACGGTTTTCGAGCGACTTTTTGTGCACTTACGCGGTTTTTGCATTTATACAACACTCGGATAAGTGCACAACTATTGCATATATACAAACATTGCATAAGTTCACGATTATTGCATTTATACAAACATTAGATTATTTTTATTTTATTGGGACCGGCCGTGGCATAGTGGTTAGAACACGCGACTACCATGCGGGAGATCGCAGGTTCAAACCTGGCTCCAGTCATCTTAAAAAAAAAAACAAAAAAAACAAAAATACAATTTTCTTTCATTGTCGGCTCCCCTCGAATGTTGTTGACAGCAACTTCGCAGTATTAAGCGTCGATTCAATCGTCGTGTCTAGTAAGAGCTTCTCAAACAGTGACGTTCGCATTCGTCGATAAACAAGTAGGTGCCGTTAGTTGTGAATCTAAAAATAGAAAGCGTGTTAATTCACAACAACGCGAGAAGCTATCCCATACCTCATTCATGGGGTGCAAAGGGAAATTAAGTTTTTTTAAGATTATTTTTATTAATCTGTAACACCAGTTCAGTTTGGACGGGACTTTAAGAAAATAATTAAAATATAAAGCTATTTAATTATTTATTTATTTATATTTGGTTTGCATTACATAACAGGTTTTAATAAAAACTTATAAAATCAGTTCAGTTTAGGGTAAAAAAAAATCACAAATTTATATTTTATTGTTTTACGGCCATATTCATAAAAAATTTCTAAAGTAGGTATGAAGCGTTCTCTAGCTAAAGTATTCTTTAGCTCTAATAAACCTTTAATAAGAAATTGTATTCATAAACGTTTTTTATCAGTACTTTAGCCTTATGTGTCCAGGTGGCAACGTCGACTGTTATTGGTCGTTAATGATGTACAAAAACAGCTTTATAATCGGATACAAAAGCTTTATAATCGGATACCAAATATGTATTTGCACTTATAATAACTATGAACATTATTGTAGCACAATATTTCATTGACTACGAGTCTCATGATGATAAGAAAGACTTTAAAGTAAAAATTATATTAAAATATTTGATTTTATTTTCCTCATGTAAAAATTATAATCGGATACCGATTACATTGTTTTCTTGTTTTGATTGTTTATACAACACGAATATTATTTCATTATTTACAAAGTATTTTTGAAGAATTTTGAAGAAATATTTTTCAAAATGGTATTCATGAATGAAAAGTGTCTATTTAGATACTTTTCTATGTGCGCAATGATTAAGAAGAAAATTTCCTACACAATGAATGCATGCAACAACTCTTTTTAATAAGAAAAATGCCGAAAAACTCAAAATAATGATCTCAAATTCATAAATATGCAATAAATTGTACAAACGTCATGTTATAGCATGCTTAAAGTAGAGACAACCCTACTTTAACTTATTGAAGATGTGAATCGTTTATGAATATTGTTTTCTCGAAAATTGCTTAAAAATGGTTTATAAACCTCTTATAAGTTTTTATGAATAAGGCCGTTAGTGTTTTTCATATTTCATACAAAAAAATTAAAATATTCAGTTCTGTGCCAAAATAAGAGCTGTTAATGAATCATTGCAATCATATTTTGCAACATTGTTTTTTGCAAAATACATATTAAATTGCACTCAATTCGATTCACCTAAACCTAAACGTGTGCTGAAAAAGTCTGAAATCTTTTTTTCAACCGTGTTGTCTGTTCCAATCTTATATATTTTTTTCTTCAATTTCTCTAAATCATAACCTACATTTATGTAGTATGAGAGATTTGCATTTATACATGCAAAGTTGTACTAAAAAAGCACTTTCAGGTTAGCAAAAGTTGTGCATTTATACGGTTTTTGCATTTATACGTGTTGCACTTATCTGTGTATTTTTGTATGTAAACGTATAAAAAATGGCTTCAAGTTCCAGTGCACTTATGCGGTTTTTGCATTTGTGCGTTGTGCCCTTATCCGTAGTTTACTGTACTACCTTAACCTTATACTATGTACATACAAAGAAAAACAAAATACTATCTAATCATAAAAATAAAAGCTGCTCTGAGAATATCTTAAAGATGCCGCATATCTTTGCTAATAGAATAACTGTAAAGTTATTTGCAACATGTTCCATATTTAAATACCTGTAGCGTTCCAAAGACAATAGGATCTATGCTCCGGAGCTACTCGATTATTTCAGCAACAGCTGTATTAACCAGGGAAGGAATCCAGGACACAACCCAGCTGCTACAACTACAACAACAGTAACTCTGTGCCATTTAGCCACATATCTTGTATATCCAACAAAAGAATAACTGCATTTGCAGCAACAAATTCCATTCATGTCCCATATTTTACTACCTTCAGAGGTAAAAAGGTCATAATATGTATGTATGCATGTATGTATACCATTGATTTACAGATGGCTTAAATATGCAATTGTTGTAGTTGTTGTGCTGCTAACACCACCCTATACTGCTTCGCCTTTGTATTTACAAATGTATGTGTGTGTGTGTGTCTAGTTTAAGGATGCAGAAATAGTCATATAAATAAGGACGCCACTCATGCGCGAATGGTTCAATAGTCAAAAACATCTGCAGCGATCAGACGTGACTGTGCAGAGTGATATTATAACGAAAACTTAAAATAATTAAAAAAAAAGAATTTTACGACAATAAAGAAATAAACTAAAAACCATATAGAAATCAAGACAATTTTGTGAAAATGAATCCATGGGAAGATTTGACCAATATTGGCATCCCACCAACAGCAACGCTATTGGATTTAATAAGGATGTTGGAGTTAGAGAATTGTGCAGGTAATACAAAATTGTGCGGATTGTAGAAAAAAAAAGACAATGATTGTATTTATACATATTTAAAATATGAACATTTAAAGAAATTTACGCTTTGAATATCAACAAAACAAGACCAAAGAACATAGAATTGACAAGAAGTCAAATAAGACCGTCGCGAAATATAGTATACCTACGCCCTTAAATTACACACTTGCAGCATTAAAATTTCATAATTTATTTTCCTAATTTTTGCAAATTCACATCTATCTACCAACCTACGCTCTTCTTCTACCAACTTATCGTAGTGTACTTCTTTGCATCTATGTTCTTAGCTGTTTGTACGTTTGGAATATCAAATAAATGTATTGCAAAAAAGTAGTGCTTGGCATAACCGCAGATATCCTTCAAAGGATTGATAAATTAATTAGTACGGTAGTTAGGTACGTGTATACTATACATACACTATATAGGCTCAGTCGATTTGACCGCATTTCTGGCTGCGTTCCAATGTTCGCCTAGAAACTAGCAGATAACACTAGGTATGTTTCTTTAAGGTGGTATTACACGAGGTGTATTTTACACATGGATTGTCAATTCAAAAAGCGATATGTAATTCTGCATGTCTGTCAAAATGAGCGTGTACATTTGGTTTATAATTTTTGCGTTCAAACATGCTTGTGTATGTATACATGTGTTTATCATTAACAGCTGACTTTGCTATATTTTATCATCGCCAAACAGAGCTTTATTTGCCAAATTTAACTAAAAATATGTTGAAAAACACTCTTTAATTGTTCTATGTACTATTTGAAATAAAATACTTATCCTTTTCAACTTTTTGTCAGCAAACGTTTTGTTGTTTTTCAAAAACAGCTGATTGCCGATATGTATTACATGTCAAAATAGAGCACGCTCTAAATGAAATGTATACATATGTTATCCAACACATTGTTTTACACAAGCAGTGTTTGAAAGGGGTCACACGACATGTATAAATTTTACACTGTAAAAATTGACATGTCATATGTACAATACATGTCGTGTAATACCACCTTTACTTTATAGGTAAAGTGTGTGTAAATGAGAGTAAAAGCAAATTAAAGAAACGCAAAACACTACTTGCCCGAAAAAAAATGTCAAAACTCTAAACTTACATTATGAATAACAAATTAAGTTTTATTGGTTCGCCCGAAAAATTTGCGTTCAATTGCTTTTTTTGTAAAATTTTAAATTCAATAAATTTTGTCACTTGTTATTTTTTTCACAAAAAAAAAAACATGTCTCGATCTGCTGTCTCTTTGGCACTATCTAAAATTATACGAAGAAAATGTCTGGGGAACTTCGATTTAAAAATTTTGCCATTTAGAGAAGCAAAAAATCGCTCCCTTTATCCAATTTGTAAGTAAAGAAACTCGTTTGGTTAAGTTCGAGCGTTAAGTTAATTTCAGCGGTGCTGTTTTTTATTTTCTTATTATTATGCTGTGTTTTCATTACCGCTCAAAACATTTGTTTACCTTTTAACACCTCAACCCGTTTCCACTATTGTTGAAGTGTTTTGTGTCTTCGAATTTTAGAAGTTAATTTGACAATCCACGCCCTTTTGTCGTGACATACGATGGGAACGCGTAGCTCTTGGGTGTGGCAAATATAACTTATGTTAAAGGAAAAGGCAAACGTATTGTGGAGGCCGTTTACGGGCTCTTGCTTTAGTGGCGCACAACTCGGGATCGGTCATACATTTTACACCTCTAGGAAGTACCACGGGAGCAGCAGGAGCTGATTTCATAAAAAAATTGTAAATGTGCTTACAAATATAAAAAGTATGGTTGACGATAGATGGTATATGTGTTCGGGGAAATTTTTGGTGTTGCAAAGATATTACGGGTCTGTCATACATTTGACACCTTTAGGACAGTTAGAGCGGTGGGAGCATTCTTTATAAAGCTTTGATTTTTGTATGGGAGCCCCCCCATAGGTGGTGAAGATGGGGATACGTATGTTTAAAAATATCATAGGAGGGAAAAATGATTGGGATTCAGTCATATATTTTATTATGGGTTGAGATGTTTAATGGTAAACAAGTGTTTGGAGCGGTCATGGAAACACAGTGTAAGTAGACAAATTTTGAAAATTACATAAATTTTCTGTGATACGCTAAGTACAGGTGTTTATTGTTTTTATAGAAATGTCACATTTTCGATGTTCGTGATGAAAAAAATCAGGTTATTGTCGAATACCACTAAAATCGCAGCGTTACATTGGCACAAATCATTTTCGAAAGACTCCATTCGAATATGCTTTGTTCCAAAACACCTTTTTGTAGGTGTTTTTCTTACATGAAAAATGTATAGGAAATCATGTAGAAAAAAATTACGTGTTTTTCGATGAACACTTCAGGAACTTGTTTTTCGCATAATGGAAACGCAGTATTACTTACTATTTGCTTGTATCTCTTATGTTTTCATTAATTTCTACTTATGCACTATGTTATGTTCCTCCATAGTGAATAAACATATCAGCAGATGTTGCCAAGATGTATCAATTTCTCATATTATAACATAGTTGTTACGAGAATTGGCGTAACAACTGTGTCTTGACATTTATTTAAATACAAACGCTAACACTATTTGAGAGCCCACACGTAACATAATACTCTCTGCGATTGAATTTCGCTGATAAAAAAATCTTATGTCTTATCTCAGGTGTAGACCCCATGTAAGGTGGTGTTAACATGTCAGCTGATTTGAGCATATATTTTTTTAGAGTGTCATAAGCTGTCAAATGCATATATTTGCTGCCGAAATTTGTTGCAGTTGTTGTGCTGTTGTTGTAATGATGCCACCACCTTATAGTGGATACATCTTGGATGTTGCTAATAAATCTATCGAAAACCAAAAACAATTAGCTTGTTGCCTTTCTGATTGTTTTTCTGTGTAGTGATTCATTTATTTTGTTTGAAACTAGGGGTTCCCCTGTGAAGACTTATATGTATAAACTAGTGTGTGTGCACACAGTGGTAATAACAGTCGCTATGTAGTTGCCACACTAGAAATGTTATCGTATGCAATTGTTAATCCTTATTTTATGTGGTCCATAGTGTTATTTAGCATTTGTCGCAAAAAAATAATACATTTACTTTTATTTATTCATAACTTTTGTCGACACTTCGTTATATTTAATGATTTGCACTGTAAAAATAACATAACAACACTTCAATCTGGCAACATTGTATTCGTCTTGGGTGAAAAAATAAATGATACCTATTGCTCGGGAAAATTCACGACGCCATATTTAATTGTGCATCGAAAGGAATAGTATCATAGAATCGACAAGATATTTCGAATAACAACTCGAGAAGAAGTTTGTTCTTATTGGGAAACATTTGATTTTTACATCGATTTATTGGTAATTTATCAAACTACACTTGTAATTGTATCGACAATAGCTCTGAAGGATGGGAAAGAAAAATAGTAAGTGGCTGCAATAATGAGATGATGAAATTCTTTCATTGCAAAAACATACATACTATCTGCATATGTATATTTGTAGAATATAAAAAGGATGAAAACGCTGGGGACAAACAACCAGTTCAGCAAAAGAATCAGCCACAAGGTGCCTCACAGCGGCCAGGTGAGTTGGATTTGACTGATGGACCATAATGGTTCGTTGGATGAAGGTTGTATGTGCAAGTTCACTATGTGAATTAACTAAATCTAACGCCGTTCCTCTAGTACTTGTAGTTATTGAAGAATTGATTTTACTGTACAACAGACAAAAATAGGGACAAAACTTAATCAGTATTAGTTCAATAGTGATTTGGTATAATTATAACTTTTTATCTAAAGTACATATCACTACTCATGCAATTCTACGATAAATATGGCCCGTTTTTTACATTAACAAAAAGTGGCGATAAAGTAGCAACAAAATGTGAGAAAAACCGAAGGGCTAAGTGAATTGCGTGTTTTAAGATCAGGAGCACAAAACCGCATATGTGCACAATATGTATTAGTTTTTTTTATAGTACGTGACGATGCTGCCAATGGTCTTAAGGTGTTTAGTTGTTCGTAAGGATATACATATATATGATTCATTCCATTCGCAACGACCCGACAGCGACAGCTACATCAACCGAAATATTTTCCCCCAATAACTCTCGGAAACTACCGAACAGTTACAACAACAATCGTTCCATTGAGCAGAAATTGATGCATACAAATCTGGCAAAACAAAATTATAGAATTTATTAAAAAAAAAAACTATTGTTATTATATATTTACCAAATTACGAATCTAATTTATGATGAAACATGAACCAGCTGTCAAGAAAAAAATTAAATATCTGCCTAAAAGTAGCATTATCTACAGTAGTAGTAATTTATATACTGATATTCCTGAAAACATTTGGTCAGTTATTGCTTTTTTTTATAAGTCTGGTTCACTCCATAACACTCCTATTTGCATACATTCTATAAATATTTTATTAACAAACTTGTTTAAAATTTTGATTACAGATTGAGGATACAAAACTGTTATCATTAGATTAATTGTTTTAAATTGAATGTTTAAAAATCTAATAATTGAACATATCTTTTGTACTTCTAATATTATTTTACTAAACAAATTTGTGAGAATAGGCTCGGCTATTAAAACTTCATAATAGATAAAATAAAAAAAATAAATATCTCATCAACCTACATTTTTTTTTAAAATAATTACTCCATTAATATTGTCATCAGCTATCAGATAAAAACTGTCTTAGCATCCATAATATAAAAATAAGTGTTCTAATAATTTAAATGTTTTCACCTCTATAGGCCCCAGTGGCAGTCATGTGTGGGGACAGCAGCAGAGCGGCCAAGGACAACAACAAAGGGACCCGCCTCCGCAACAACAGCAACTTGGCCATAGCCAACCACAGCAGCAAAGCGGCCACATAACACAACAAAGTGGCCCTCCACAACAGCAACAGGGTGGATGGAGAGGACCGCAGCAGCAGAGCGGCCAAGGGCAACAACAATGGGGCGCTCCTCGACAACAACAACAACGTGGCCATAGTCAACCACAACAGCAGCAGCAAAGCGGCCACATATCACAACAAAGTGGCCCTCCACAACAGCAACAGGGTGCATGGAGAGGACCGCAGCAAAGCAACCAGGGGCAACAACAGCGTGATCCACCGCCACAGCAGCAGCAACGCGGGCAGGGTCGTCAACAAGGACAACGACAACAACAACAACAGTCCGTTTGGCAGGGTTCACAGCAACAACAACGTGGTCCTCCACAACAGCAACAGGGTGGTAGCAGAGAACCACAGCAAAGCCGCCAAGGCCGACAACAGAGTGGTCCACCGCAGCAAAGCGGTAGGGGTCCGCAACAACAATCTACAGAACGATCTTTCCAACAACTTTCAATATCGGATGGTAATAGCTGCGTTATCCTACTCTTTGTGTAACTCACCTAATTTTATTTAATCATCTCTCGAATTTAGAACAAGTTCTTCCAGTAAAGCAGAAATCTTGTGCCGGGCTAGTTCGCGGAACCTTGGGTAGGCCAGGCATATTGGAAGTAAACTATGTAAAACTAAATTTGGATGGCATGCTTAAGGAAGCCTATCACTATGATGTCACCATTGATCCCGATCGCCCTAAGAAATTCTTGCGTTCCGCATTTGAACAGTGCAAACGCGAAATGTTTGGAAACATTGAAGCGGCGTTTGACGGCAATAAAAGTTGCTACACTGTGTCACCTCTTCCTACTCCCATAAATCACAAAGTGTTGGTTCCTGACTCCGGTAATCGCATGAAAGAATTTAATGTGGCGATTAAGGAAACGATGGATACTGTCGTTGACATGGACTCTTTGCGCCGGTAGGTTAAACATTTATTTTATCTGTATGCAGTGTTGCTTATAGATCAGTGTGTCATTATTTTGTGTAGGTATCACAATGAGAAAATCTCTGATAAACCAATGCGGGCCATCCAAGTGTTGGACGTTGTATTGGCCGGAAATAATCACGAGCGTGCTATTCGTGTCGGTCGTTCATTTTTCCGCCGACCTGCTAATCCCTTCGACTTGGAGGGTGGCTATGAAGCATGGACTGGTCTTTTTCAAGCTGCCATTTTAGGTGAACAGCCATTTTTGAACGTGGACATTGCCCACAAATCTTTTCCCCGAAAATCTTCTCTCCTTGAATATCTGAGCAACCAAAATATTCGCCTTGACCAAAATCTTGATAACTACGCGATGAGAGATTTCCAGCGATTTATAAATGGTCTCAATATTGAATACGAGCCACCGCCAAGTTTTGGTGCTCATCCAAAAAAATACAAAGTACTGGACGTAGGTGAATCCGCTTCGCGAGTAAAGTTCAAAAATGATGATGGGCAAGAGATGACAGTGTCTGAATACTTCAGATCTCGGGGCTCCGCGTTAAAATATCCTAATCTTAACTGCCTTAAGGTGGGAAGCACTGTGCGTTCCATCTACCTACCCATGGAATTTTGCTCTATTCCAGAAGGGCAAGTGTTGAATGTAAGATTGGTAGTTGCTTTTTACTTTAGTATATTAATTGTATTGTACTTTCTCACAGCGTAAGGATGGCGAGAAACAAGTAGCGAAGATGGTTCGATTCGCCGCTACTTCGACAAATAAACGCAAAGAGAAAATCATGGACATGCTTCATTATTTCCAACACAATAACTGTCCATTATTACGCGCTTTTGGCGTACAAATTGGATCGAACTTTATTAAAGTGCCAATGCGTCTTCTGCCTGCTCCCTTTATGGAATACTTAAACGGACAAACTGTCACAACATCTCGCGGTGCCTGGCGTATGGACGGGAAGATGTTTTTGAATACATCAAAGACCCCAAATGGACATAAGTGGGTAATTCTTTACGAACAAAGTCGTAATAATAGAGGCATCTCCTACCACGAATTAGAAGCTTTCAAAAAAGACGTAAGTTCTTAAAGCAATTATTCCCTCTTCTGGAGCAAATGTTGTATGTTTCTTTCAATTACGTAGGTCCTTAAAACATCTCAAAGTCTGGGTATGAATCTCGCTGCTGACGCAGAGATTGTCGATTATGGAAGAAATCAGTTACAAAATGCTCTCGATAATTTTTCCAAGAAAAATATTGCTCTGGTATGTAAAAATATACTTTCCGACACTTCAGCCTATATAAAGATGCGTCAATTTATAGGTATTTGTTGTTCTGGGTAATTTCGGCACAAGTTACGCCCAAGTAAAACAGGCAGCTGAATTGAAAGTTGGAATTCTGACTCAATGCATTAAAGAAAATACAGTGCGCAGGACGGGCAGAGATCGAACAGTATTTTCAAATATCTTACTAAAAGTTAATGCTAAACTAAATGGCACCAACCATAAAATAAGTAAAGATCGGGAGCAGGACTTGCAAAGGCTTATGGATCCCATTAAAAAGGTAATGTTTATGGGAGCTGATGTCACTCATCCTTCGCCAGACCAGCGGCACATCCCCAGCGTAGTTGGTGTTGCGGCATCGCATGATCTGTTCGGCGCCTGTTACAACATGCAGTACCGCTTGCAAAAATCAACACAGGAGGAAATCGATGACATGGAAGCAATAACCACTTGCCACTTAAAAATATTCCACAAGTACCAGAATTGCTATCCGGATCAGATTATCTACTATCGCGATGGTGTCTCCGATGGTCAGTTTCCCAAAGTTCGAGATATCGAATTGCGTTCCATTCGGAATGCTTGCGCCAGACTAGTATGTGTGATCGCAACTGCCCATCTTTTTATATTACATTGGATTTATGCTTTGTTTCAGAAAATTTGTCCCAAACTGACCTGTGTAATTGTTGTAAAACGCCATCACACTAGGTTTTTCCCAATGACTAAGCCGCGAGATGATAGAGATTTCAATAACGTGGAGCCCGGAACTGTAGTGGACCAGCACGTCACTCACCCGAACGAAGTGCAATTCTTCATGGTCAGCCATCAGTCAATACAGGGCACTGCAAAGCCTACGCGGTACAATGTTATCGTGGACGATTCCAACTTCGACATAAATCTATTGCAGAAACTCACATACAATTTGTGTCACCTCTTTCCCCGTTGCAATCGCCCGGTATCGTATCCAGCCCCAGCTTACTTGGCACATCTGGTGGCATTCCGTGGACGCGTCTATTTGGAAGGGTAATTCCTTATTTTTTATACTATACCCATATCTAGATTTCTAATTGATTAACATTCCATCCATACAGGTCATTTAAATTTACCAATAACTATAAAAGGGAATACGAAAGCCGTCTCATCAAACCAGAGTTTATGGTTAGAAACCCAATGTATTTTGTTTAATTCTATATGAAATGTATTTTCAGACGTTTATAATAAAAGTATAAAGCATAAATAAAGCTCCCTTGTAGGGCAAAAAAACTTCTCTCATTGTTTTAACAAAGCCTCGCAATAGACGTTGTTTGGACAAATCACTTCCAGTCTATTTCGCAGATTATTGCTGATGGCTGTCGTTTTCAGAACCAGCACTTGATTTAGGCGTCGGCCTAAACTTACGATGCACATCCTCGTTCAGACCCTCGCGGTTGCGAGCAATTTCTATGGCCAGAAACTGAATGCGCACAACCAGCAACGAGTTGTCGGGCGAAAACTCCTTGGAAGCGTCTGCTCGTATCAGAGTGCCGTAGGCATAATCGTCCAACTTGTTAAATTTTTCAGCGAATTGACGCCAAGCTACCTTGGCGTCGGCCGATTTAAGGACTTCATCAGTGAGCACATCTACTTTCAAATCGGGGAAATCCTGACGAAATGTTTGGTATATTTGATCGTCATAAGGTGTCAGCCGAATGCAAGAGGGTTGAACACTTGTGATCAACTGAAATAAAAGACACACACACACTGTGAACACAATAAATAGTTCAGAGAGGGAACATTTCGAGTGAACATACATTGAAATGGACTTCAGCATGGTCCATGGCCTTAACAGCCCACATCTCTTCCACTAACCCATCATTGCCGAATTCGTCAGCCGGTCGCGACAGCAGAGAAGCGCTTTCCTAAAATCGGAAAGATTGAGGGAGTAGGAGTACACAGTCATTCGCAGGAGACATTGTACAAACCATTAGTTCCATTTTCAAGGATATTTTTTTTTTTTTGCTAAATTCTGTTTAATTTCAGCACGTGCGATAAAACGGGACTATTCTATTTGTTTTTGTTCACTTTTGTTTTGGCAACAAGTGACCAGTCTCCGAAGTCGACTTAAAGGCATACTAACGGCGTAGATAAATCTGTCGAATTTATCCGTTTAAAAATAACTGAGATGAAGCGGAATTTCGCTTGTCTAAACAAATCAGAATGTAACTGTGAAGTTCCATTAAACTCAATGTAATAAGAGATAAATAAATAATTGAGAGATAAATTGTATGGTTAATACAACAAATGCCACAAATGTCCGCGCATTAATTCTGGGAAAATGTTTAATAACAGCCGTGTTTACTTTAAACAACTAAGTGTAAAGCGCCTATTACAATAGGAGGCATGTCTGGGAGACAAAAATAAATCCGTGTAAACGCCTGTCTTTCCCCTCAAGGGCCCTTTACACTGGCAGACTTGTCTGGGAGACAAAATATCCGTATAAACATCTGCCTTAACCTTTACACCACAGATGTATCTGTCGAACTTCAATTTTTACCCGGCAGTCAACATGAACGGTGTACTGTTGTTTATTTTTGTTTTTATAAATTTATCACAACACTGGAAGTTTATTTCTTAATAGTTTTCATTTTTTGACTTCTATTTGTATACTTTTTTAATGTTTCAAATGTCAAATTTTGAAATATTTGTTACGGATTAAGTTGAAATTTTTAAAATTGACAATGCGGTAGACCTTCAAAAAACATTAAGGGCCTTTAAACTGGCAGACTTGTCTGGGAGACAAAAAAATCCGTGTTAACATCTGCCTTCCCCTTTACACTACTACGTATCTTTCACCAGCAGGCATGCCTAATATTTGTATTTTGTTTTTACAAAAAGTTAGCACAACACATTTGGAATGTTAATTTCTTAAAATTTTAATTAATTTAACGTATATTATAATTAATTTAACAATTTTTCCTATTTTTATTTTGAAGTTTTTCTTTGACACTAAATAAAGACTGTCGAATCTGTCCCTACATCATCAGACACGTCTACCCAGATTTATGAATATCAAAATTGTTTTGATTTTCTAAAGACATGTCTGCGAAGACCGAATACATCGCCATAAACTGGGGGATAAGTCTGGGCATACATTATATCTCACAGCCTTGTCTGCCAGTGTAAAGTGGGCTTTAAGCGCCTGTGTGAATGGATTTTAACAACCAGAATGTCATAGTAGTTCGCTATCAAAAACTTTTCCGACACACAAATACGTTAACACATATGTGTGTCTGAACGTCATACTAACTACGGAATTTAAACGCATTTTCATTCAAAATAAATACTTTTCGAAATGTTTTTTTTAGTAAAATAAAAAATAAACTAGCCTAAAATAATTTTTTGATTTTTGTAAAATATTTTTTCTAAACTTATAAAGATTTAACTAATTTGAAAAGAAATAATACTCAGAATAGTAAGGTGCTAAGAATATTGTGGAAAAAATAACTTTTTACTTTAAAACTTGTTCAAGTCCTCAGGCATGATACTAATGGCTCAATCAGTCTTGACTTAAGAAATAAAAACGCATGCTTAAACGATGCCGATGTTTTGTCGTACATAAAAGAATAATTTTACACCAGAAAACATAACTTTCAATCGTTCATTTTCCAATTCTTCCAAACGGCTGCAAATTCCCACCACACTTTGCAAATAACAAAACAGCAGTACCAAAATATATATCAGCTACTTGCCGCCAAACGTAAGAAACATAAGAAAAATCTTTTCTCTGCAGGTTCCAAAATAATGTTATGTTACGTTTAGTAATTAATAACTACTTTATTTATACAAAATGTATGTAGTAGATTCAATCAGCTGATCCCTTCTGATAAGTTAAGTCAAGACTGAATAAGCCACTAAAGTTGAACTTTCTCTCTGGCCTCCTAGGAATAAATTTTAAGAGAATTCTCGTTTTTCGCATATTCCATATTAAACTTGCTGTATCTGTTCTGTTTTCTAATTCAATAAAAGTGGTTCGTAAAAAAACTATTCCAAACTTAGTACAACTTTGAGGTTATTTAGAGGAAAAAACTGTGCCACGCACATACAAAATGAAGTACGCCAACGCATGCAGCTTGTTCCCAGATTTTGCAACGCAGTGTTATTTTATTATTGTTGTTGTTGTTGTAACAGCTGGTGGTAGCTGGGGTGAACATTCTTTATATCGATTTTCAATTTATCGGCACTCGATCGGGCATATAATCCGATTATCATACTATCATTGTTGGCAACTCTGTTTCGTTCCTTTGTAGATAACAAGGTTTGTGTCAAGGATTGTAAGGTGTTGTTGTTGTGAGTTTTAACCACCAAATTCCACCAAAGATGGCGCCAGCTGGCTTGTTGATAATCATTTTCCCTTTTCCTGGATCCTTGCACAATCTGAATTTTTGTAGTGGAAGCATCTAGAATGAGTTTTGTTGGCTGGAGAACTCGAAAGTATTTGAAAAGTAATTTTTTCATCGATGTTAATTTGTCGAGTGCCCCGGCCGGGAATCGAAACCGGCACCTTCGGATTGTTAGTCTACGTCGCTTCCACTGAGCTATCGAAGGCCACATTTTTTGTAATTGTAATCATGCACAGTGAAATGCTATTTATTTAGTATTGCTATTACATATACAGTCGAAACTCTCTATAACGAATACCAAGGGACTGGATATTTACTTCGCTATAAAGAAAATTCGCTATATAGAAAAGAAAAACAATTTAGTTCCTTTTAACATTTTTTTATTTGTAGTAGTGAGTTATTTTGGTTTGAAGTACATTTTTCCACTTTTCTTCAATATAATTTTTTAATAGTTATTAATTTTAATAGTGTATTGCGATATGCAAAGGCAAACTGAAGAAATATGAGAGATTGTAATGATTCTAGTTGTCACTTACATAGTTCGGTGGTTCTCCAAAATACACTTTTAATATTATGGTAAATAAACGATTCAAAGCATCTGTCTCTGCTTGTGCGTTGTGAAAGCAACAAAGGACGCACAGAGCAACAATAACAACACCAATAACACACATCAATGCGACGTCGATTCTTTTTTGTGTGCGTGCGTTCGGTTTTGCCCACCATTCGTTATATGGAGATTGAAGACGCTTCAATTTTGAAGTTACGGTCGCAAAAATGCTTCGTTATAAGGAAATATTCGCTATAGGGAAATTCGTTATATGGAGATACACTATAATACACTCAAAGTAGACCCAAAACACAGTGTTCTTCGCAATAAAGAAAACTTCGTTATATAGGAGTGCGTTATAGAGAGTTTCGACTGTATCTATCTACCAAAGATTAGTTGGAAACAAAATATGTAGAGAAAGGTTGTAATTTACTACTGAGATGTTAAGAATGTATCAAGTGTCGTCGTTAATAAATATCTTAAAGATTGCTAACATCTACTATTTGATATCAATTGCATCTATAGCATTTTTAATGTGCGCAGAATTTTTTATGTTGATCAAATAAAACCGCCGATAAGTCTGTGCACTTGGTCGCACCTAAATTTTAAAATACCTAGACGGTTACAGATGAGCAACCCTGTGTGTTCGCCTTTCGTTCAGTACAGAGTTGCAGTACATCTGACATTTGTCAAATTTAACGTAACGACTGGTTGTCATCCTTTTTCACTTCCGACAGTACAGCTGTCAAATTCTTTCTTTTTCGTATTTTTACGATAGTTGTTTGGTGTAAGTTTTTCTAGTGATTTTTAAAATCGAAAAACATCGCGATTTAATGGGATTTTAAATGAAATTAAAAACGAAATCAATTGAAGCTACACTTCAAACAATTTCTAACAATAAGAATTTCCCAATGAATTGTGGATGAAAATGCTAAATAATCGAACGAAAGTGCCTGTGACTGAAAACGCTGTTTATCGGTGAAAAAAAAAATAAACAAAAGCTCTTAAGACACTGTGATTTGAATGAAATCAACAAGAGTTAGGCTGTAAACGATAATACGGCCTTAGTGATTAAATTTGAACTATGTGTTGTGTGCCCTTTCCCATTGTCAGACGTTTGCTAATGTTTTGTTTTCTTTTCGTCCATTGCAGTGAACACAGCTAAAGCGCAGCCAAAATGAAATTGAACAAGTTCGTGACGTCCTCTCGCAGGAAGAACCGCAAGCGCCATTTCCAGGCCCCTTCCCATATTCGCCGTCGTCTTATGTCCGCTCCCCTTTCCAAGGAATTGCGCCAAAAGTACAACGTCCGTTCCATGCCCATCCGCAAGGACGACGAAGTCCAAGTTGTGCGTGGTCACTTCAAGGGTAACCAAGTGGGCAAGGTTGTCCAATCCTACCGCAAGAAGTTCGTGGTCTACATTGAGAAGATCCAACGTGAAAACGCCAACGGTACCAATGTTTATGTTGGCATCCACCCCTCCAAGTGTTTGATTGTCAAACTGAAGTTAGACAAGGATCGCAAAGCCATTTTGGAACGTCGCGGCAAGGGACGTTTGGCTGCTTTGGGCAAGGACAAGGGCAAATACACCGAAGAAACCGCTGCTCAACCTATGGAAACAGCATAAATCTTCTAATATTAGTTTATAGTTGTGATTCTTCTTCCTCAAACAACCATCAACAATTTTTCTGGAAGGAAGCAGCGAGACGGGCGTGATTGTGAAACGTTTTGTTTTTTGTATCAAAATAAAAACGGTTGGCTTTCTTTAGCATAAAGAAAACTGATTTAAAAAAAAAACAACACCTGTAGTATACTTGTGATTTCGAAAGGTTATTCGTCTTATGGATGATATAGCAAGGATAGTATAAGATATCCGGGGTATTATATATATAAATAGGCCAGATTTACAACTATGTATGTTATAAAGTAAGCAACGTTCGATGTTATAAATGACATGAAAGCGAATTACTTCAAATTTCATTCCTGGTCGCCAACGTTGATGTAACAACCAACAACTAAGCTCGTATCACAGAGCTAAGTGCTTCAGTAAAAAGTTGCATATAATTCTGAAGAAGGAAGAAAACTTTAAATCTATGGATTAACAAAAAATAGTGTAGGTTTTACTCGTATATGAGAAAAAGTATTATGAAAAAATGTCAAGACAATCAAAACAGGTAAAAATACATTACGACGGTAGCTTAAAGGCCGTATGTTTTTTTTACGAAATCGCGTTTTTTGCATATTATGTTAGGGACATCAACAACAGTTTTTGTACAAAACAAAATTTAAAAAAAATTATAGACGTTGGATTAAAGAGATGAATGGTAACACTTTGATAGTAAAAATTTTAAATTACATGACCGAACTCGACGTATTTACCCTAAATCGGATACGAGGAATCGAACTGCATCATTAGTTTTTTGAGTTATCATGAGCCCTTAACACAAAATTTTTTTAAGCTTTTCGCTCAGAGTTGTGTTTTAAGTTGTTATATAAATTTGTACCTTTTGAAATAATACTCTGATTAAAACAAAAAAATTGAATCAAGGGCTCATGATAACTCAAAAAACGAATGAGGGGTTCGATTCCTTTTTTTTGACAGTATTATTAATATTAAAAGCCGATCCACCTGTATATACTAGAGTTTTATTATATTATTACATTGTGGCTGATTTGTAATAGTTTAATAAATTTATTTCTACCATTTAATATTAAAAAGCAAGTAGTTCATGCTATAATTATGCCAATTTTATTGTATGGTTTGGAAATTTACTCGGGAGCTATGGGGTCTGTGTTAACCAAACTGCGTTTGGCATTCAATAGAGCTGTAAGATATGTCTATTCGGTTAATTGGCGTCAGCATATTTCAAACTACGTTACAGAGTTTTTAGGCTGTTCTTTTACAGACTATATACGTATAAGAAACTTGTTACATTTTTACAAAATTTATTTAACAAAATCTCCTTTATTTATAGTCAATATGTTTAAATTCAGTAGATCAATAAGAAATATTCAATTAATCATACCAAGATTATCCTCCTTTTTAGAAAGATCTTTTCTTGTCAGGGTGTCAAGATTTTACAACAAGTTACCTTGT
The DNA here is from genome assembly GCA_964034835.1 of Muscina levida. NCBI lineage: Eukaryota > Metazoa > Arthropoda > Insecta > Diptera > Muscidae > Muscina > Muscina levida. The sequence continues at coordinate 150,793,496 of OZ035883.1, read as the reverse complement.
ACTTTAAGATGTTTTGAACACTCCTTTTTTACATTTAAAAATAAACTTTTTCAATATATTAAATCAAATCCAATTTAGCTTTGAATTTAATTTTATAGTTATGTTGTGTAGTTCCTGTTGCATTCTTGCATTTTTCCCTTTTTCATCTCTATGAGACATGCGATCTCAAGTTTAATGTTTTTTTTCGCGATTATACTAATCTGTTATCACTTCCAATTTGATTTTTTGTTATCGCTATTTTTGATGTTTATTACTTAATCCTGAACATTGCATTAATTGTTTTTAGGTAAATTAATATTTGTATATTTCTATTTCTAATAATAAGGTATTCTTAATTGGTTTTATAACATAATAAATGTATTAAATTAATGTATTAAATTAAATTGAGTAGAAGTTTGTAACCATATAAGGCCATAATGGCTCGGTTAATGAATCAATGTAATGAAAATAAAAATAAAAATAATATAGTTTTTGTAACAAATTTAAAAAGTACATTCTTAATTAAGAAACATTTTTCGAAAAACATACATATTAATTTTTGCCATTACGGTACATATATATTTTTCTAATTTTTAGACAATGGGCTGAAGAAGATATTTCAAAAGCGCATACAATTATGTTTATCACATTAGATGGGTGCTTCACTTGCCAAATTGATTAACTCCATTTTAAAAAAGGCCGGTATTGTTTTTTTTTAATCTCATAAAAAAGACAAATAAATGATGTATTCAAATTAACATTAGAACAAATGTTCACAAGTGTTAATTTTTATTATTGGAATCTGTTGTAGATTTAAAATTAAGAATTAAAAAAATCATAAGTGGAGTAAATAATTTTGGCTTCTTAGCTGCTGATGTAGTAATCGACACCAATAATATGAATATGAAATTTAAAGTTTAAAAATCGGATAATTCAACTTATCTTTTGTACTTTAAAAATTATTTTTATAAACAAATTTGTAAGTAGAAATTTGTAACCATATAAGGCCTTACAGGCTCGGTTATTGAAACTACATAATAAAAAAAAATAAAAATAAAATATGCAGGGTTTTTTTGTGTGTCTATTTGAGTGGGTCCTTGGATGGCTTCGATTCATAATAGAAACCGCAATGCCGTTTGGTAATGATGATGATATAACAAAATTTGGTACACATGTTTATTCAAAACTTTTAGAATCCGTCTATGGAGACACTCACTTCCAAAACTATATACATCGTAAAAACTTTTTAAAATGGTTAATATTATAGTTACCGAGATAAATCTGGAAATATGTATGTGGCATGAATAGTAAGAAATGCACAAAACGTGGACGTGAGTCTTTAACGCAAACACCGACCTGTGAAATTTCTGTTAATTTCTGTTAAATTTTAATATTTGAGTTACAAAGAGAATATTTAATAAGTTTAAGTATGTGACTTCTACAACATCAAAAAGTATATATGATAAGAAGAGGAACCAACAACCAATTACTTTGATTATCATTCGTTTTAATTAATTTTGTATCTTTCGGTGCTCAAAACTTTTCTATTTTCCTTAAAAAAGCCAAAATATTATCAATAAAAAGTGTACTAAAACTACTTTTGCCTATGCTAGTTGAAAAGTTTTAACGCCTTGGCACCTATTGTAATCATATATTCTTTTTGTACAACATGCTTTGCCTTTGGATATACAGTGTGGGCCAGTTAAAATTTAAATCGGCTAGAACAAAAGTACTGATAATACTTTGTCATTTAATGATGGAACACAATACCATTCATGCGACTACCATAACTGGCTCAGCAGTACCTCATCCCATCAGCAAAATATTTGAGTACATTTTCGATTGTTTTTGGTTGAATCTCTTCAATGGAAACTTCAATTCTTCAATTGTCTCTGTATGCTTTGCGTAACATTTATCCTTAATGGCTCCCTACAGAAAAATAATCCAAAGCGCTCACCCCATATTTCTCATACCCGTGGCTTAGCTAAACGTATTTTTATATTTGATAAGTGACTTCTTCAACATTCTTTGCCTTAGGATATATTTTGTTCGTATCCATAGCTCTTGGTACATCTCATACCCGCGCCGTAAATCATAAGATATGGTGTAAGTAAAATATATAGGAATGCTTATATATTTCAAATTTAACCTTTTTCATATAACAATAATTCTCATAATTGAGAATTAAAACGAGACAAGCTGGCAGTTTGGCCCATTGTACTTTCATATTTCGCTGCCGTTATGGCAAAAGTTAATACGTCAGTTTTTTTTTTTTAAAAATGTTTTATTTTTATATTATTTGTCCTTAAGGACTTTTAGAACAAGTTGGCAACGGATAATATGTCTAATTTGGCTTTGAAGCCATTAATTTGTCCAATAAACTATTCATTGGAATTAACTCTAAGAAAACCACTCACAAAATGTTGACCGTATTTGAAATATCGCTCACTTTCATGTCGACACTGCTGCGTTTGGTGAGCGAGCAGTGGTTGCTGGTGAAATAGTTGTTGTTTGCTATGGAGGCACGTTCCTCCAAGTCTGCGCGTGTATTTTTGTGTGTTTACTGTGTGCTCTTCCTAACACCAACACAAGGGGGAACGCCAACAACATTGCCAAACAATAGATAGATAGGCAGGCAGATTGGAATATGAAAACATAATCAAACACAATAACAACAAGTGGGCCCGAGTGCGAAAGTTTCCATCGCAGCAAATAACTCACCACGTTCGCATGCTGCTAACGATTCTTCTCTGCTCTGCTACGGACAATGAGCAAATAAATCAGAGGTTCATACGTGTACTGGAGGATCTGGTTGGATCAGTTGTGTGTACACTGTTGGACGTTGGAGGTCGTTTGTCGTAATAGCGTGTGTTTGTCATAAGTGCAATTTAAATAAATTGACATCAATTTAAGTAGAAGAAATAAAGTCAAGAAGAAGTCAAGCTCCAGCAACACAATGAATGCCTTAAGAAAATTACCTACACGATTGGTAAGTTTTCACAAGCAAACATGTATGTATACACATACATACATACATACCTGTAATACGAATGATTTCTAATTGGTATTGTTCTTTTTATTTTTTGGGTGGCCCTTTTCTTGACAGATCGCCAATGCTTTGCGTCAACAACAATGTGCTGCCATGTCCTCGGGCAGTGCCAATACACCCGCTCCATTAACTCATCTTACCGATGATGAGAAAATGATGAAGGAAGCCGGTGAGTTTTATAACATTCTTTAACATAGATTCGGTTGGCATTCCCTAAGTGAACTCGGGATCGTTGAATTTTCGGCAACGTTGCAATATTAATGAAAGAGAGAAAGGGGGAGTTACTTGATTGATGATTTTCATATTTGAACATCATCATCCTTGAAAGGGGCCGGTCTCCGTTGTAATCTCAATTTAGTTTTCCTTTTTTGTTTGCCATTTGACATCTGTTTGGCTTCTCTTTATCAATGTCTTCATGCTGAAACTGTTACGTAACACGAATATATATGTTCGATTCTTTTTGTTCTCGTACATGAATAGTCTGTTTTGTCTGCTGTGTGTTTTATCTTAAAAAAAAACAACAGATTGATTCCATTAACAAAAAATCTAAAGTTTTGCGCAGTTGATTATTATTAAAATTGTCGAATATTTTAATTTTCTCCATAAAAGGTAAATTTACTAATTTTGGTCCCTGAGCCACCTACAAAATATGTATATAAATGTCTATTAATTAATCAACAAAGTAAATTGCGTCTTGATTTTCTCTTTGTGCAGAACATATTAACATACGCGAAGTAACAAGAAAATACATGTTTGATTTTTCAGTTAACAGTCTTATTGTTGGCGTTATGCGCATTATGTTATCTTTAAGTCTTTGGAATTTATAGGGGAATTGGTTAGTGTTTTTTGAAGTGACTTTTATATAACCATGAATGACTGTAGGTATGATCAGTTGTTGCAGGAGATTGCACTGATATATGAATGACACTAAAGATTAACCCCGTAATGCATAAAACTGATATTGTTTTTTAAAACTTCTAAAATAAATTATGTAAAAAAATATAACCATGTAAAAAAGTGTTAAGTAGTGTTAATTTTTATTATTAAAAAAAGTTTAACAAAAAAAAAAACGAAAACTATCAGTGATTAGGATTAAAAATAAAAAAAAAATATATCAATTAGTGAAGTAAATTTTGATTAAAACAACACATCCATGTTAAAATTTAGATATTACGATTTTCTACTATCAATTGCTGCAATTAAACTTATTTGCTTAAGTCGACTTCTGGACTACACATTTTTCTTAAAAATAGTTATTTTTTAAATACCACGTGTCTTGTGTTGAATCGGCTATAGCAAACAAAGTTATAACTTTACAATGGTATGAACAAAAATACAAAAACGATATGGCAAATTATTATTATTATTTAATTCAATCTGTCTTTGAGAACATTAAGAACAAGTTGGCAAAGGATTATATATCTGAGATAAGTAGAAGTCTATTAAAAGGCTATATACAGTAAAATTCGCTTAGCTGCCCCTTCGCTTAGCAGTACATTTCGGATAAGAGCACTTAAACTAGTTATGGCTGCATTTTATTGCAGCATTTGTATGAAATTATCTCATTTAATTTTTATATTATATTTTTGCTTAGCTGCACTTTCGCCCTAGCAGCCTCGATGATTGTGTTTTACAATTCAATTTCCTATAGAAAAAATTTCGTTTACTAACACTTTCAAAATCGGTATCTTATAATCATATGTTATATATTTTTTCTTGATTTAATAAGTGTGATCTTTGAATTTTGAAATAAAACTAACTATTTATAATTAATCTTGAGGGCAATTCTGCAAAAAACATAACAAATTGGGGTAACTGCATCATAAATAAATGTAAGAAATCCGGTTAGTCCGGATAAGTGCAAATTTCGCTTAAGTGCACAAAAATGTATGCACCGAAATTCAGTACAGCTAAGCAAATTATACTGTAATGATAGAGATTTATATGTTGGCTTTTGGTTTATTTCTATGGGATGCCTATCACTGTTATAAGCTAATGGACCCTCTGTTAATCAAACTTAAACAATTCTCTTTGGTCATTTTGCACAATTCGATGACAGAATACTGTATGTACATGCTAGCGATATCTAGGCTATCAACTTGTTCGTGTTTATTAACTGCCAACAGTTTGCCATAAGAAACTTGATTTTTTCCGTTTAGGTTTAATTTATGCATATTAAACAGACATGCAAAAACAACAACAACAAAACAGTTTCAGACATAGGACAAAATATAATAAACAAAATTACATAACAGCAAACAAATTACTTTGTTTGTTAAGTAGAATTTTACTATTATGTTTTGTGTTTTTTTTATATTTTTGTTTTAAACAAATGCCGAAATGTTCATATAATGATTTACACTTTACTTTAAGATAAGGCTATATGTATGTGTATTGTTTTTTATTTATCGCACACGCTTTTTTTACACCCCCAAGGGGGGGTCGACTTTTCTACCCACCTAATTGTGTTTTGCGATCGTTTTTTTTTATTCACCAGACTTATATGCTATGGTTTGGTTATAAATTATATCGCTTATAGAAAAGTAAAAAATAGAAAACATGAACGCCAAATGTGGCGTGGCGTCAATCTCTTGGACAACATTTGTACACATTTCGGCTATAATCGTGTGTGCTGTTATAGCTGCATTCATTTTATGGATTTAACATTCTGAACGGAACGTTAGATTGCATTTAATGTCCCTGGCAAGCCTACCTACGAAATCTGGATAAGAGACAGAGGCTCATTAGAAATTAAATGATTAAGGCGGAATTAAACGATTAAGAGTGTTATGTCATTTATGATTTGAATCGAAATTAGTAAATCAACATTATGGCAAAACAAACTATTACATTAAATTTGTTTAATACACACACGATATACCATAAGGTATACTTTCCAGACCCCCCTCAAAAAACTACGCTGCCATAACCTAGAACAACTTTGAGGTTATTTTGTGAATAACTGTACCATATAACCAAATAAATCAGGAAATCTGAAATATAAGTAGCTCAAAGGCCAAATCGATTAACTCCAATAATTGATTTTTTGTACTTTTAATAATAAATTGTTTATATTTTCCACATTTTTTTCTATTAAAAAAAAATTCGCAAATAATAAAAATTAACATTGCTAAATATTTCTTACAACATTTATTTGACTTTAATTTACCAGGTGTTTAAACACAATATTATTTTTTTGTCAAGTTTATCGACTTGGCACATGTGGAGCCAAATCGAAGTGTTATCATGCAGTGTTATTCAAAACTTTGTATATTATAATAAAACTGATAATTTGACAAGTTATTTTCCTCCTAGTATTTTTTTTTGCCAAATTAATAAAAATATATAATTTTATATAAAATAATATTGCAATTAATGAATGAATGCAAATACAAGATTTGAATGGAAATTTTTGTAAATTAGTTTGTTGCATTTTTTATTTCAAAATGTCTAAACTGAACTAATCTAATTTAAATTAAAAATTAGCATTCAGAAAAAGTTAAAAACAATATAAAAAATAAATTTACAATTAAATCTATTAAATTAAAAAAAAAAAAGTTTGGCTCCTCCGGGATTTGAACCTGGAACTTCGAATTTTAGACACTAAACAATAATTCAATACCGCAGAAACCTCAACTAGAATGGTGAAATCGACAAAAAAAAAAAATGAAAACTAAGTTTGTATGTTAATGTTAATAAAGTTAATGGAATTTATTAGAATAAATACAGAAAACACACGCCAATTATACAATTTAGCAGCACACGGGTGAGCACCAGTCCATAAATACACACTCATTGATACGTGTGTGAAAACTTCAGCGCCACCATACTAAAATAGAATAACAGTGTTGAAAAAGAGAAATACATGTGAGAGGCAGGGAGGGTAGACAGCAAACATGATGTTGGTGGTGCTATCAGTGAAACGTTTGTTGGCACAACCACAGCAATTGCTGTAGGCTAGTTGGTAGAGGGGCCGGTATCTTAGGTATCAGAAGATTTCGTTTGACGACATGAGTTCGAAACACAGCAGAGTCGCGCGCGATCTCTCTTGTATTTAATACTGAAAAAAACTTTAAAACGTGTGGAGATAATATGTACATATAAAAAAATACATTACCGATAAATGAATAAAATAATAAATTTATATGTGATTTGTTGTAGATATTAGGAAGGGAGGTAAGAGAGAGAGAGAGAGGTGTGTTGTTGTTGGTGGGTGGGGTTTTTCAGGTGTGATATTGAGTTCCGTTCCACACACCCCCCTTTCCCACTTCAGGTTTTCAATTTCTCACAAGCTTAGTCAGCGGTTTAAATTAGTTCCATTCCTTTCCTCCTTTACCGGAGGGTTGGTTGTGCGGACAACTCTGTATTTAAATGGCGTTACACTTGTGATAGAGCAAATCTTGGATTTCAGCATTGTGCCTGTGGTCGCCACTGTTCTAGTGGTTTCACATGGATTTCGATGTTGGAGTCCGTAGCTTTCCTAAGAGAGTTGAATCGGGCTCGTAATTAAAAGTGGCCCGATTCTTAGTTGGAAAGCTGACAAAATAAACTTTTTTTTTAATTTACTCAATTAAATGTATGTGTGTATGTAGTAGAAATAATATTTACATTATAACACAAATAAAGCCTTTTAAAGCTAAATAAAATAAAATAAAATAAAATAAAATAAAATAAAATAAAATAAAATAAAATAAAATAAAATAAAATAAAATAAAATAAAATAAAATAAAATAAAATAAAATAAAATAAAATAAAATAAAATAAAATAAAATAAAATAAAATAAAATAAAATAAAATAAAATAAAATAAAATAAAATAAAATAAAATAAAATAAAATAAAATAAAATAAAATAAAATAAAATAAAATAAAATAAAATAAAATAAAATAAAATAAAATAAAATAAAATAAAATAAAATAAAATAAAATAAAATAAAATAAAATAAAATAAAATAAAATAAAATAATTTTTTTTTTTATTTTTATTATATTTTTATTTATTTTTTTTTTATTTATTTTTTTTATTTATTTTTTTTTATTTAAAATAAAATAAAATAAAATAAAATAAAATAAAATAAAATAAAATAAAATAAAATAAAATAAAATAAAATAAAATAAAATAAAATAAAATAAAATAAAATAAAATAAAATAAAATAAAATAAAATAAAATAAAATAAAATAAAATAAAATAAAATAAAATAAAATAAAATAAAATAAAATAAAATAAAATAAAATAAAATAAAATAAAATAAAATAAAATAAAATAAAATAAAATAAAATAAAATAAAATAAAATAAAATAAAATAAAATAAAATAAAATAAAATAAAATAAAATAAAATAAATACAATAAATATAATAGCAAATAAGTTCTGGGATTAAGGGCAGATTTCGAAAGTTCTACGCGTTATCCTGACATTTTATTGATATATTATTGGATCAACTGTTATTTTTATAATATTTATTTGTTTTAAATAAAAAAATTTGGAACTGTGATATTTTTAAATTCTTTCTTAAATATAAATTTAATGGAACTGTGATGAACAGAAAATCACCACAAAAGTGGATTCGTCTTAAAAACATTATTGTGGAACAAAGTAGGGCACTGTGCGAGTTCTAAGGCCATGTTTGGTGCCTAAAATCAAAATCGTATCTACTTTACACAATAGCTTGAACTACACTATATTTTTTCCTCCGATTTAATATACAACAAAAATTTATAAATAAAAATAGCCTAATTTTGAATTTTTATAACATAAACAAAACAATAAATACGCTACACAACTCAATTATGACGTTTCTGAATATGAGAGTCGGTAGCAACAAAGGAGACTCATATGGACAATATTGTGCTATTTTGTTTGTTAAGTTGCCCTTTACACCTTTTATTGTAAAGCCCATCAACATTCCATACATCTCCCCTCTTTGGCGGGGAACTGTCTTAATTCCACATTTCATCCAACATGATTGACAAGCGAGTAGTACATGCGTCCGTTGAATTGATAAGCAAACGGACGATTGCAAATAAATGTGTTTCCATTTCCATAATAGACATTTGGAAAAACACAATAACTTGGCTCGATTTTTATTAGATATTGAATAATCGCAGTTAACGAGGTAGATATAAAATTAAATGGAACAACTTAATAAAATATACACAGAAAAATACTAAAAGTATTAAAAAAATATACGAGAACCTTAAGTACATCGAAATTAAGCTACATATTCTAGTGTCTCTAGTGTGTGACGAACTAAACTCATTGGCCCCTAACGGTTAGTTATGACCTTTTGTTTTCAACTTTAAGTATTTCGTTAGTTAACTACAATTAACATATCGCCCTCGTTCTATCTGTATTAGCTAACAACTACTGTATGAATTAATTGAAAAAAATTACAATTAAATTCAATAACAGTGTTAAAATAATAAATATTTGCAAGACCCCCATTAAATTTGTTGCTAGACGACTAAAAAGCATTCACGGGGACTAGACTTCAGCTGATAACAAACTAATACTAGACGTCGTCGGAAAGAATGAAATGGGAGATGTGTTTACAAATTTGTAATAGAAATAAACGTATAAATAATTAAAATTGTCACATCCTCAGAACTTAAAAAGCATGAAATCCTAAACTGTTTGATAAGATAACAACGTTCATGCGGTTAGTAACTTACACACACGCCCATAAAATAGATAATGAACTAGATAGGTACACAGTATGTCCTCTGTTAACGCGGCATGTGTAAACTATTGATTTTAATGAATTCGCTAAGTACATTGCCCTAATTATCAAATGGTCGAAAGAATTAATTAAATTTACATAACTCTATAATTAGGAAGAATTTGGAATTTGTAGTATGGGCTGACTTTTGCTTAACTCTATCAAAATTTAAAACACTTTACTACAGTTACAATGATTAATTTGAATTAACAGATGTTTTTTGTTTAAATGGAAACAATGCCCATGTGAGCCTAGGGTTATTCAGAAAAGGTAGATGTCCACTATTTTTAAACAGTTTAAAGAGTGCCAAAATTCAATTTTAATATAAAAATAAAAAACAGAATTTCTTTTATTATTTAACAATAATATTTAAAGTGAACCCTTTCCTTTTAGTTTCAAAATTAATTATTATGTTATTCATAAATTTCCCTCTTATTTTATTTCAGTCGCCAAGGTGGCCCAAGAGCAAATTGCTCCCCATGTTAAGAAAATGGACGACCAACACAAATTTGAACCCTCCGTGGTGCAGGCCATGTTCGATAATGGCTTCATGGGCATTGAAATCGATACTGAACTGGGAGGCAGCGGCTGCAATTTTCTGACCACCATTTTGACCGTTGAGGAAATTTCCAAAGTAGATCCTGCTGTGGCCGCTTTGGTTGATATTCACAACACCTTGGTCAATTCGTTGATCATTAAGGTGGCTACCGAAGAGCAAAAGAAGAAGTATTTGCCCAAATTGGCTCAAGAATTCGTAAGTTTTTACACGGAATTTGCCATAATCATGATTATTTACAATTCATATTTTATTACAGCCCGGAAGTTTCGCTCTGACTGAACCTGGCTCCGGTTCGGATGCTTTCTCCTTAAAGACTACGGCCAAGAAGGATGGTAACCATTATGTCATCAATGGCTCAAAGATGTGGATTTCCAACTCGGATTTGTCTGGAGTATTTGTAGTATTTGCCAATGCCAAGCCAGAAGATGGCTACCGTGGCATCACCACATTCTTCGTTGATCGCGACACCCCCGGTCTAATTATCAACAAGCCCGAAGACAAATTGGGCATCCGCGCCTCTGGCACATGTATGTTGACCTTTGACAATGTTCGTATTCCCGAAGAGAATCTGTTGGGTACTTTCGGCCATGGCTACAAGTACGCCGCCGGTTTCTTAAACGAAGGTCGCATCGGTATTGCCGCCCAAATGCTTGGCTTGGCCCAAGGTTGCTTCGATCAAACCATTCCCTATTTGTTGGAACGCAAACAATTCGGCTCGGAAATCTACAACTTCCAGTCCATGCAACATCAAATCGCCACCATTGCTACCGAAATCGAGGCCGCCCGTCTGTTGACCTACAATGCCGCCCGCATGGTTGAACACGGTGTGCCCTTCGCCAAGGAAGCCGCCATGGCCAAATTCTACGCCTCAGAGGTAGCTCAGCGCGCCACCATCAAGTGCATTGACTGGATGGGTGGTGTTGGCTTTACCCGCGACTTCCCTCAAGAGAAATTCTACCGTGATGTCAAGATCGGAGCCATCTACGAAGGCACCACCAACATGCAGCTCAGCACCATTGCTAAGCTGTTGAAGAAAGACTACTCCTCTTAAGCACTCTTAACGTGCTCCTGCAGCGGCTATGGCCGTACAGTGATCATAACTGTAAATACTAGGAATTAGTTTAAGAAAGACACCCAGAAATACTTTTATCGTAATCGTAACAGATACCAACAGTGCATTTATTTTGGGTCCCGCTTCGAGCTACCGTTAGAAACAGTAGCCCAGGTCCGGGATCTGTTTATTTTTCGTAATTAGATTTTGTACTAATTACGGAGGACTTTTTGTATTGTACATTTAAAGTGAAAAACAACTCAAGTTATACAAATAAACTACAAGTTATAAATCATCAATTGAATTGTAGAATCACTGCTTGGTTTCAGTTGTTGTCGTGAACGCGGCCAGCAATATATTCACTACGGTGATCAGGAAGACTCCACCTAAGATGAATTCATTGTAGCGCTTGTTGCGGCACCTGCGAAAGCGACGCTAGAAAAGTTAGTGATGAGGATTGGTCCGAAGATAGTTGGGAAAGAAGAGACTTGCAAATTACCTTAAAGATTAGGGCAATGCCCACCGTGATCTGCATGATCAAGGACACAGCTACCAGGGTCATGCTAATGTAATAGGTCGACGCTTCGTGATTGTAGGTAATCAGAAACCTAAGCTGATTTGCATTGGCCGACAGCAAGGCTATGTCCATAAGACCTTCAGCTGTGTTTTTATTGCCTGCGTAGCTATTGGCACGATTCGAGTCCTCAAATGAAATTTTACACGATTTCTGTGGAGTTTTAGCACTCGTCTCGCCTGTCGAGACCTTTTGTCCAGTGTCTTTGTTACAACATTTATCACTGCCATCACTGGAAGAAACATCATCGTTTGTCGATTGATCGGATGACAAAGAAGTGGCGGCGGAATCGCTACCTCGTATGGCTAAAATTGTAGTCATTTTGTTTTTTGTGTGAAACACTCTGCCCGACAGTTTGTATGTAACTTGTAAACAATGTGAAATTACAAAACGTTCTGTTTTGGAATTTAGAATATGTTTCTTTCTTTCTTAATAGTTGATTTTTTTGTTGTTTTTAAATTTGCGGTTTCTGAGTGTGAAGAAGGGGCATTGTGGTTTGGAAAATAGATAATGAAAATTTCGCTACGTTAAATTCCCAAACAACCAGAAGAGAAATTAAACAATCTGGCAATGGTGTGTCTAGAGGGTGCGCTAGGGTCAACTTATTGGATCGATTAGAATACAAAGAGACGGTGAACTATGTGCAATATGTGGCCTGATTAGAATGAGGGCGATTTAAAAAAACTTTTGGGTTATTGTTCAGTTAATGTTAGATTTGGTGGTGTATCAGCCGTCTCTAGTCATCTTTTAAGGGTTAAATAACAAATTCTGTTAACATTCACATATTGGCATCTATTTGGTTTACATCAAAACTGACTGAAATCGTTTCCTTCCAATTACAATTTGCTCGAAGTATAGACTTCTTAAACTCCATGTGAAATAAGTTATTTTTGAAATTTTTGTCAGTATTAACAAAAAATAGAAAAACACATAACTGTTGAATTAAAATAAGTCTTAAAAATTGTCAGTGCCAAACGACATCGTGTAGACAAGAACCCGAACAAGCCACTAACAGGCGAGTGAGAGGGCAGAGAAGTGAGTGATGTCTTTCGTGACTTCATCCATGTATGCAGTTGATAGAAAGAAATCCGGACGGATGACATGTCAAAAGTACAAAATTCTGAATGCACCCAAAGTATATAACCAAAAACCACTTTTGTGTAGTGGGTAGTATTCAAAAACTCTTTCTATATACAAACGAAATATGTTTGTCATTTAAAGCGATTTTAATAAGATCTATCTTTTATTCGGAAAAAATGTGAAGCTGTAGAGAGGTTGCAAAGTATCTTATTACATTTATTCCGTTGTGGCAAAAGGTGATATGTCGATTTTTGGAAAAAAATAAATTTTTTCTTAATATCGATGGCTAAAAATTAAAAAGTCTTATTTTAATTTTTGTGTACTTTACAGGAGGAGGAAACAAATGAATAAAATCGGAGCGATTTAGGTTTTGCAAAATTCATATTCCATATTCCACTTTGTAAAAAGGAAAGCACATAAATTCACACATAAAAAATAATAATTAATGATAAATATCAATTGAAACGGGTGTAGTTTATTCACTAACGTCAACGAAAAAAGTACTTCAGGTAACTATTTAATTTTAGAATTCGAAATTAAACCTTTTGGTCATTGTCCACAAGTGTGCTATGACTAAACATTTCATATCTCAGAACGCTCCGTGGACCTCTTAGAAAAGCAAAAGAAAAACCGTACGTCCTATAAACGGATATGGTTCGAGCCATATTTATAAGGACGTCACAGTATACATGTGTAATTAATTTTATTTTAATTTTGTTTAAATAATAATATACGCATATACATTTTCGTTTATTCTATAGAAGTGTCTTTGTTTTTCTACCGTACATTTAGTGTTCACATGTAAATGTTAAGGAACTGTTACAACAGGGTGAACTGTAAACGACTATAACATACTTTTAGGCATTGTGAGACATTGTGTTATTATCATTTGGTATGTGTGTATGTGTATGATGTCATTTACAGGCAATACATTTGTTGACATTTACAATTTACCAGTGAGCCACGCGATTCTTCGTTAACATACTTCGGTTAGATCTAGTTTAAAAACTAATGATTGTACTTAATTGAAACTGTGTTTACTCGAACAAGAGTTTCGATTTCTAATTGTTAGCAACACATGTATGTACGTATGTATGTTCTCGACTCGTCTTGTGTGTGTCTCCTCTCAACAAATACAGGTGTTCTCGCTACCTTTTCGTCAGGTTTAATCATCGCGATACCAGTTTCACAGTCTCGAATATTTGGCTGAGCATGTAAAATATGACAATTTTGCCGGCAATTTATTAATGCTCTCTCTCTTACTTTTATTTTACCTACATATAAGTTACGCAGTGAGAAGGTGGTAGCTACAAAGAGCCAGAGAGAGCGTGCGCTCCTTGTCAGCAACCACAGTTTGTTAGACCATGCAAGCACATGTTTCCTTTGTTGGTATTGAGGGAGAGCGGCAGATGAACTATGCGCATCCACCGTTGCACCATATGGCCTGGTCGTACTGCTTCTCTGGTGGGCAAGAGGGTTGGTTGGTGGCTCGATGATACTCGACTTTGCAAACGTTCTGAACGCCAGACAGTATTCAGTTTAGATACGTCGTCTCAGCACTAACGACGTGTATTTTGTAAATCGATCGGAGTCCCCCCTTTAAGCCTTGTTTGTGGGTTGGCGTTTTAGCACACAAGAACCAACAACCGCAGTGTTTGTTTTCTAGTCAATTTGTAGTTTTTCGTTTAAACCTTTTCGGTTCTTTTGCTTGGGTTGTTGTTCCTCTTGTCGTTTTGCTGTTTGACACCACCTTCAAAAAGGAGTCTCGTTACGATAACGCCAGCGGCGGACTGTCTATTAGGTCGTCTGGGTGAAGACGATTGATTTTTCCTCTGGAACGAAAGCGACGACAGTAACCAAATAAGAAGAAGCTGAAACTACTCCATCACACAAAGAAAAACAAAAAAGTCAATAAAGAAAAAAACACGAAACAAAAGATAAATTGCCGAAAGAAAGAAATTATTGTCGCGTGTGCTTTTGTTATAATCAATGTTTGGTGAGAAAAGGTATAAAACACACACACACACATACACACACGTTCACAAAAATATAAGTTAGCATACAAGCGCAGATACATGCAGCCTGACTGTCTCATACATGCGGAGGACCGACCGACCGTCTGTGGCCACTTGCCCGTCTGACCTGCAAGAAGGCTATGTCATATGACGTATATATGTATGTATATATAGGCTATGCTTGCTTGTAGGCTGATTTTTGTTTGCATGGGTTTTCAAAATTTTTTTTATTTGGAAGATTGCGGGTAGTGGAAGTTCAGTTTTCAGGACTCACGTGCTTGGCCAAAACCAACTACCAACAATTTACATAAGTGAACGACGGAAGCGGCAACGGCAGCGCCAGCAGCACGACTGTGAGCTTGTGTAGGTGTGCGTATCGATTGTGTCTGTGTATGCATGTATGAGAGTGTGCGTTTGTGTGCGCGTTTGTGTGCGCGTGTGTGTGTGAGAGAGTCGGTGTGAGAATGTCAGAATAAACGTAAACGTAAAGAGAGAAAAAAAACATACAATTCGGTACAATTATCCTTGAACTAATAAACGGCTGGCAAACATTATTTTTTCCCATTCTGATCGACTGACTGACTAACTACCCAGTACAGCCAATGAAACCAAATCCTAAATTACAACAAAAAATAACGAATCACAACATTGTTAACTTAACTTTAACGCTCGCATAGAAATATATGTAAAAGGAAACACCAACCAAAAGAAAAATAATCAATAAAAAAAACCCTAAAAAAGTATTGGCAATCGAATATTAAACAATCCTAACAAACACAAAGTTAAAGAAATCAATAACTTGGCTGGAATTAAACAAAAAAGAAAAACATTACAACTCAAAAGCACATCAACGGCTATCCATCAGAGCGGTAAGTTTTCCAACTTTTCCAAAGCGTAGGCAGGCGGATTTGGTCTGTTGTGCCGCCCCGCTCCGTCCGCCTGCCGACATTGTATAACATTACTACGATTTCTTTGTGGAACGTCGGCGGTTAGTTCGTTCTTCCGTTTTGTATAATTATGCATGTTTTATTATATATTTGTTGTTCTTTGCGCGATATTGTTGTTATTTGTGCCTTCTGCTGCATACGGCACGGCACGAGCACGAGTATGGTCAAAAGTATACTCGACGTACATTTATTAACAATTTGTGTACAAACAGAGAAAATATCGATTTTGTTACAAAGCGATACACCAGAATGTTTGAATGTTGGGCAACGGCAAGACCAGAGATGGGCAATATAATTTTTAGGAAAGCACCCTTATTTTGTTATGTTGAACTATGTACTGCTTAAAAAAATGTACTACACCATTAAAAGAAACTCAATTGAAATCGAATATTTGTTTGATAAGCGAAAAAATATCAGTTGAAATTAAAAAATCGTCCTATGAAATTCAAAACTCATCAAATTTCACGTTGGAGCGAATTTTGAAACAAATTTAAAATTTGTATAGATTTTTCAAATTTATATTGTGAAGGGGACAAAAACATTAGACAGATAAAACTTACTACACTTAACAAACATTCAACATAGGTCAGCCGCCTCCAGCATAGCTTCAGTCAACGTAGCTCTTACGCCATTTCGTTGCTCTGACGAAGCCATGGATGTTCTGCAAATCGCCTACTGATAGATAGGTATTGTTCACAAGTGTCCGATGAGCAATATTTTCATATCTCAGGCCTCCAAAAGTAGGACACTGTCATAGAAGATGCTCCGTGGTCTCCTCTTCTTTCTCATCATTGCAGCTTCTACATAAATTGTTGTAGGGAAGTTCAACCTCTTATAGTGTTTTCCAACCGGCCATTGACCGGTTATTGCAGATATGATAGGCCTTAGATGGACTCTAGACAGATTCAGTGCAAATCGTGTCCTCTGCATATCCATAGTAGACCAAATCTATTTGGTCGTTGTGCAAGTGGACCCTTTCACCCTACTTTCCTTAGCATTGAGGTTCAGTTTTCCCGCAATTAGCTGTTTCCCCCTTGTGAGTGAAACACCAATGTGACCGTAAAATTCACCTGAATTCACGATGGTGGCAACACTTGCCAATGTATCAAAAATATATTGAAATCATTTAAACTAGAAAGATATAGAACGTAGAAGTTACATATCTCAAAACTACCAACATGGAGATGTGACATTTGTTGCGGCTAGGCCAAGGGCTTTATTATACCTCTGATACATTGAATTGGTATTGCCCATATAGAATTATAAATATAAATAAAAAAAAAAACACGTTGCATCAGCGCCGCCCAATTACAGCAGATTGGCCCATATGTGGCCACAAACACACAACCACATATGTCCATACGCATGTGCACATGCACATAACCATGTGCAACTGTCCGTACCTGGAGGCGCCGTGTTGGTGCCGGATGTATTTTGGCC
This sequence comes from Muscina levida, assembly GCA_964034835.1. Classification (NCBI taxonomy): domain Eukaryota; kingdom Metazoa; phylum Arthropoda; class Insecta; order Diptera; family Muscidae; genus Muscina; species Muscina levida. Next base: position 150,776,086 of record OZ035883.1, on the reverse strand, counting down.
TATAATTTGGACTGGGATCTGGCCGGGGGTTCAGATGGTAGCAGCAAAACAGTGGGTGACCGTTCCAACCACCAAAGGTCTCCCTCGTCCACATTTGGCACACTCACTCCAGTGCCCATGTAGTCAAATTAACGGGGGAATAGACACCCGATTAATACCTTTTTTTTGTCTTTTTTTCGTTTACGTTATTTTTAGTTAAAAATTATTGTATTTCAGTTTTCCTTTTTCGTTTTGTCAGTTTTGTTTGGTTAAGATTCCTTTTTTGGTTGGCCGGCTAAAAAAATCTGTGCGTGGTGGTGTGGCTCGTTCAATGAGTGGAGAGATGATTAGCCAATGTAGTTGTAGTAAGGTAGTAGCGAGTGAAGGGTGTTGCCATACCTAAGCGACACATCAGGGATGTATTTTCTCAAGTGGAGAATTCATTGATAAATACAGTGAGCGCAATAAAGCGCTTTGACAATTAAAAATCGCGCTTTTTACTGCATTACATTTTTGTAAGCAAAATGGAGATTATTGGAATGAGAGTTTAAATGAGGGGAAATTGGCGAACATGGAGGCAAATGTGGGGATATAAAAGAGGAGAGGGAGAGCGAGAACAGCAACAGTCAACAATAACATAAGACGGTGTTTAAACACGGTGCACCCGTGGAATTTTTAAATATTTAAAAGACTTTGAAATAAACGCTTTTCTGTTAATATATTGAAAAATAGCCATTAATAAGTGCTAGGCTTGAGCCTGTTAATTTATTTGAACTTTGTGTTGGTGAACAGTTAACATAAAGGTAAAAACAATAGTTACCTGAATAAATAGGATTGAACATATTGGATATGTTTTTTTTATTTAAGAGCAAATTGTGAATCCCAAGTCCGTGGCGGAAGAAATTTGATACGGGAAGACGAAGAGCGCGGTCATACACTGCAAGCGAAGTCCAGCTCCATAGTTATTCCCACAGAAACCGCGCCAAAGCCAAGAGAAGACAAAAAAGGGAAACAATTAAACTCTGGTTCACCAAAAATTTATTCAAAACTTACCGGACACACAGGTAACCGTCTAAAGTATCTATCGCCCCCTACTACAGTGTACAAAGAATCGAAGGTCACCAGCAATCCATCCGTAGTAGTTAGGGTGTGTTATTGTTGACAAAAATCGAAGTTAAGTGGGCATCGTCATCAAGCCCAGGGGTGAAAAGCCTTCCCCCCAACCCCATTGCAAAATTGGCCGTCTGTCCATAATTTGAGGCCTGAAAAGGGGAAGAAAATAAAATATATAAAAATTAGTTCGAGAATTTAATTTAAGTAGTTTTAAGGTAGTTTTAAATTTGTTTTGGTATTTTATATGTAGTTTTTTTTATTATTTATTATTTCGTTAATCATTTTCTTGTTTCAGTGTAATAGGGCTTAGCACAAAGTTTGGAAAGTATTATTTTTTTTGTGTTTTGCGGGGACAAAGTGGTCCTATAAATATTCTATCTAAAAGAGCTCATTTAGGTAGGAAATTCGCGGGTTTTCTTTTTTTTAATAATAACGCTCAATTTAAGAGCATAGCTCTTTCAACTTTGGTAGGTCCTAATTTTTGTTTTTGCTTTGTTTCTTGTTGTTTGTAATAGTCAAGATTTAAATTCAAAATTAAATAAAATCGGTTTGAATGTTAGATTAAGGTTAGGTTTAGAAATTTTACTTAATAAATAATGTGAATTAGTTTTAAGAAATTAAAATATGTGCGTCTAAATATTAGTTAAAGAGCAGGTCAAGATGGCGTGGTAAGTGTGAGTGAGGGTGTGTGTATATGGGGCCATAGAAAAATCACAGTGAAAAGGAAACGACTATGGCCATGGTAGGGTGGGCTCTGTGGGGAAAGATCCACCGTTTCTCCCTCTTACGTGTGTTGCCCTGTTGTGCGTGTTAAGTTTTGTTTTGTAAAAGTGTTTTTTTTTAGTGTTTTGTGTCTCTGTTCTGAGGCGTGGGTTGGGACCTAACCCCGAGAGCGCGAAAAGCTAGCCGCGGAACCGCCTCAGCGCGCATTTAGGGACATGTAACAATATGGCGCCCAAGTTAAATGTTAAGAACTGTATGTACGTAGTGTCCATACAAAATTGTTCTGTTTCTGGTGTATAGAAAATCGAAATATACCGTCCATAGCCCATTAAATTATGCAATAGCCCATAGGGTAATAAATAGAAGGGATAATTTGAAAACTAATATTACAAGCAAAACAGACAAGGACGCTGCTTTGTGCCGTGATATATGTGTGTATGTTTGTTCCAACTGTTTTATGTTCCCTCGTAATTCACCAAAGTGATATGCCAATAGCAAGGTACTTCAAATGTGAAAAAGCCTTTAGTGTTGGCAATGTCTCTATGTTTTTTAAATGTTATGTAGTAAATGTAGTCTCAGTTTGATTAAATGTTTGAATTTTGAGTCGATTCTGATACAGGTGATTTAAAACGGTAGCCGCTCTTATAGAAAATTAGAGGCCAGTGTATCGTATTAAATTCTTGATATATTTTTGCAATCTATACATTATCGAATCTGAATTCAAGTATATTGTGCCGAAATGAATCAGATCACTCAAATTCACCCAATCTCCTTTTTGTAAATTTGACTTGCAACGCATGTAAGAGACCACTTTTTTTCGTATAGAAAAGTGGTACAGAAAGTATTTAAAAAAACAAAAAAAAAAAAAAAAACACACACACACTCATCCATGTCAGTCTTGACCGCTCTTAATATAATCATTTTTTTTATTTTGCGTTTTGTTTGAACTAATTTTCTGGAGTATTTAAAATAGTCCAGCAAATACAGAATTATTACTAATTTATAATCGTTTTCGTTGATAAAATTAATCTTGTTTTTGTGAGTTTTTGTAATTTTTATGAAGATATTTGATACATGTTAAAGATTATTTGAATTTTTGGTTTTGTCATTAAACTTTTTGTAACTGTGTCTAAAGGTATATAAGCATAAAGCTTTTCTATATTCATTATCGTTCTTTTTGGATGAAAATATCCCAATCTGGAGTTAATGAATAGCGACAGAAGAAAGGGACTTAGAAAGAGGGTAAGGGAAAAAGAATTCGCTCTTAATAGGTCAACTCCATACGTAAAAGAAAAATATACAAAGGCCGAAGAGGGCAAAAGGATGGCACAGGCTCAAAGGCAATTAGAACCATCTATGGTTGATATGTCCGTTTCTATCAACGCCCCAAAGAAAAATCAAGGAGCTACTCCAAAACAGCCACAGAAGAAGCCTGAAGAAATGGGACCAGCGCTCAAGGCGTATGTAGATAAAAGTATGGGCGATATGAAAACTGCGATAGATGGGTCGTTTAGGAATGTGCAACACAATATGAACTTGGATTTAGCAGCAATTCGGCAAGACATAAGTGACTTGGCCAACGCTGTTAAATCTCTTACTATAAATGCTACAAGGAATTTAAACGTACCTTCAACTCGCGAACCGCCAAAAACTCCACCGCCAACATACAATGGTCTGGCATACACACAGCCGCAGGCCGCGAATATGACATCCAATTCTTTGCCACAGTTTAATTTTCCACCGCCTTTAGTACCAAATTCAAACTCTTTAGGAAATCCACCCTCCACAGGTTATCGACCAGCAACATCAAATTCCCAACAACAGCCACCACAATTTCAGGAATCTGAAAAGATTAGAATAGATAAATTCGGGTTAAAATTTGACGGTAATGCTAAAAATTTGTCAGTCGAAGATTTTATATTCCGCTTAGAGCACCTTCAAGCTGTCTACAGAATACCGTGGACAGAAGTAATAAGAGATTTTCGTCTTTTGTTAGGAGGCAACGCAGATCAGTGGTATTGGCTATACTTAACAACCAACAGTTTCCCAGATTGGCCAGCACTTCGATTTGCACTATTGAGCCAATACAAAATGCCCTTGTCGAATTTCGACATCATGCATGATTTGGTAGAAAGACGGCAAATGCCGGGGGAGAGTATTGATTCCTATTTTCACCACTTGAACTTGCTCAGGTCAAGACTAGGACAACCGGTGTCCGAGTTTGACATGATAAAAATCGCGAAAAGAAATCTTAAGGAAAGTATTGGACGTTTAGTTTATCCTATGAGCGTATCATCTGTTGAGCAATTAAGAATAGCGTGCAACGAAGCAGAGAGGAATTTCCCAAAAAAAGATATTAGGACTTCAGGACCCCCAGTCTCTCGACCATACCGCCAAGTAAATGAGGCAGTAATCGATTTAGAACCCGAAGAGGTCGATCGAGAACAGGAAAGTGCGATTTCTGCCATAAGTAACGTAGTGTGCTGGAATTGCCAGGGTGTTGGTCACGTTTTCATGGAATGTCCGTCCTCAGAAAGAGCATTATTCTGCTACAAGTGTGGACGTCCTAATGTCATCACGCCAAAGTGTCCTAAATGTAAGCAGGGAAACTACAAACGGAACGCGGTTCAGACGGGGGAATCACGTTCGCCAACAAAACCCGGCAATTAGAAGTAACAAATACAAATGCGTCAAAAGACATTTATAAACAAATTCGTCACTATTTGCCACTGGAAGTTAGAGAGAAGAATTACGAAGAAATACGTCAAAGAATAATGTCAAATACCCCCGATCAATATGAAAACGAAAATGCTGAGGAAACAACCCAACCAATACTACAAAAGAAAATTTCTAAAAGAATTGAAAAAGTTAGGAAGATGAAAGCGAACAGAAAAAAAGAAAAGAATATGATATGCGAATCGGTTAGAAAGATCTGTGGGCGAAACGATGCTCGACCTTATGCCACAATACATATTGAGGGTAATCCATATGAGGGTCTTCTGGACTCTGGCGCATCCGTTTCGTTGCTAGGAAGAGGTTGTAGGGAAATGGTAGAAAAATGTAATGCCGAAATTCAAAAGTTTTACACCAGCGTTCGAACGGCCTCTGGCCAACCCCACAGAATACTAGGCAAGGTAATTTTAACCGTAACGTACAAAGACCGAGCACTTCCAATAACATTTTTTTTATGTCCCGATCTAGAACAAACCATATATCTTGGCATAGATTTCTGGCAAGCTTTTAGTATAGCACCAGAAATTTTTGAAGTAAATGAAATCAGAAGTAACATATTCGGTCCAGTAGAAGAAAATATTGAATGTCATAAAATGAAAATGCACGATTTAGATACTGAGCAGACAGCCAAGCTACAGAAAGTTATAAAAAAGTTTGCGACTTTCGAGGAAAGAGGTTTAGGTTGCACAAAGATAGAAAAACATGCGATAAAATTAATTGATAATGCTATTCCAGTTAAGGATAAACATTATCCAATTTCACCGGCAGTCCAGGAGATAGTTTATAAAGAAATTGATAATATGTTAGAACTAAATGTGATTGAAGAAAGCGATAGCCCATGGAGCAATCGCACGACTATCGTAAGGAAACCGGGGAAAAACAGATTTTGCCTTGACGCACGGAGGCTAAATGCCTTAACTGTAAAAGATGCCTATCCACTGCAAAACATCGATGGTATCCTGAGTCGCATTGACCAAACGCATTACATAAGTAGCGTAGATCTAAAGTATGCGTTTTGGCAAATTGAACTGGAAGAGGAGGCAAAACCCTATACTGCTTTTACTGTTCCAGGGCGTCCTCTTTACCAGTTCAGGGTAATGCCTTTTGGTCTTTGCAATGCGGCTCAGCGTCTTTGTAGATTAATGGATAAGGTGATACCGGGTCGACTAAAATCAAATGTTTTCGTGTATCTGGATGACCTGTTGATAATTGCAGACGAGTTTGACACCCATCTGGAAATTTTAGAGCAAGTTGCAGACTGTCTTAAAAATGCAAATTTAACAATCAGCCTTAAAAAGTCCATGTTTTGTTTCAAAGAATTGAGGTATTTAGGTTTCATTATCGGAGGTGGAGCCTTAAAAACTGATCCAGAGAAGGTGTCAGCCATTCAGAAAATTCGGCTTCCAAAGACTACAAGGGAAGTTCGAAGTTTTTTGGGAACTGCTGGATGGTACCGCCGATTCATAAAGGATTTTGCATCTATTTCGGCACCTTTAACCGACACTTTGAAAAAGGGAAAGAAATTTGCCATGACTGATCAAGCTATTGCCGCATTTAAGACTTTAAAACATGCGTTAACCACTGCTCCAGTACTGGGTCATCCAGATTTCTCAAGACCATTTTATATTCAGTGCGATGCATCTGAGTTTGGTATTGGAGCAGTTCTTTTCCAAAAGAATGTAAATGAAGAAGAGAAACCCGTGGCCTTCTACTCCCAAAAACTGAATTCATGCCAGAAGAATTATTCCGTTACGGAGAAAGAGTGTTTAGCGGCTGTTCTTGCAATTAAACGTTTTAGGCCATACGTAGAGTTGATGAACTTTACGGTCATAACCGACCACGCCAGCCTAAAATGGCTAATGTCGCTTAAAGACCTTAGCGGTCGTTTAGCAAGATGGTCTCTACAACTCCAGGCTTTCGATTTTACGATTCAACATAGAAAAGGTTCTGAAAATGTGGTAGCAGATATGCTATCTAGAATGACAGAGGATGTTATCGTTGAAGAAGTAGAAGTAAATGGATCTCTTTTGGACTTCGAAACCACGGCTTTTGAAAGCGATGAGTATGTAGCATTGATTATGGACATTGAACGAAATAAATCTAAATTACCAGACCTACAAATTATCGATGGCAAAATATATAAAAAGTCTCTCCCGAAGTATTGCGAGCTCGAAGAATTTCCATGGAAACTCTGGATACCAGAGGAAATAACACAAGCCATTATTCAAAATGCCCACGATTCTCCAACAACAGCTCACGGAGGAATTATAAAGACAATAAATAGAGTTAAACAAAGATACTATTGGCCAAAAATGGTGAGTCAGATTAAGCAATATGTCTCCAACTGTCGAGTCTGCAAAGAAACGAAACCCACTAATCAGCATATGATGCCAGCGATAGGTGATGAGGTTGTAACAGATAGGCCCTTTCAAAAATTATACATAGACTTTTTGGGAAAGTATCCGCGCTCCAAAAGTGGCAATGCATATATTTTCATAGTGAGCGACCATTTCTCAAAGTTTATTTTTTTGAAAGCAATGAAAGAAGCAACCTCAAAGAATGTTGTACAATTTCTAGTTCAAGAAATTTTTCATAAATTCGGTGTACCAGAAATTATACACAGCGACAATGGACAGCAATTCGTATCCAAAGATTTCCAAGCTATGTTAACTTCGTATAATATAACGCATATTAAGACAGCCTTCTATTCGCCGCAATCTAACGCTTCGGAGAGAGTTAACCAATCTGTATTAGCAGCCATTCGGGCATATCTCGAAAATGACCACAGAGATTGGGATTTATATTTATCTGAAATAGAATGCGCGTTGAGAACTGCGGTTCATTCTGCCACAGGGGTCACACCGTTTTTTGCCCTTTTCGGATATAATATGTTTTCAAACGGCGCGGACTACAAGTTAGCCAGAAAATTGAAATCTCTAGTGGATCATGAGATACAATTCCTCCCAAGTGAAGATCGCCTAAAACTTATCAGAGATAAGATAAAAGAAAATATCCATAAGGCATACGAGGGGAGTGCAAAAAGGTACAATGAAAGAGCGCGCAAAGTCAACTTCGTACCAGGCCAAGAGGTATATAGAAAAAATCAGGTTCTTAGCGATTTTAAAAACAATATAAACGCTAAGTTCTGTCGGAAATATTTAAAATGCCGAATAGTAAAGCCAATTGGAAATAACATGTACGAACTCGAAAATTTACAAGGGAAAAGTATCGGAAATTATCATGCCAAAGACATCAAAACATAGTGCAATAAGACCATGTGCAATATTTTGTGTTTAATGTCTGTCCGCGTCTTATATATTTTAATGTCATATTCCAGAAACGTGTGAAATATCTAGAATATGTTAGAATGACAAAGCATTCGAAGCACAGAAATCTGTTGGAGGTACGATATGAATGGCACAAAAGTTCCCTCCATATCAAACCATTCAACACCACCTTTTGTAGATCGGTCATTCTGTGGGCGAACGGGGAGCTACCGTCTTCCGGCCAGGTGCGCTTGCACCCTTGACTCTTTGTAACCATGGGTGGTGATTCATATGTAGCATGTCGGAACTGTGCCATAGCGTACTGAATCATAACACTGGCACAAAGGTCGAATACCGGATACCGAACCTTACAGCTAGCCCGCCCACATTGAACGACGACTGGATCAAGGTATAGTGGCAGACACAAAAGTCTGAATCGTAACAAATATTTTTTTTGTGTTTAATTTGCTTAAAGCAGTTTATGTTTCATTTACATAAAACATTCTTCATGTGACAAACATTTGACAATTTGTTTGATATTCCCAAATTTTTGGTTTCAGTTCTATACATTTTTTTTTTGAGTGTACTTTCATTTGTTCGTTTTTTGTATCTGCATAAAATTAGTAAATACCTCTGTGTTTCAGAAAACCGATAGCGAACGCGACACTTTCTTTGTTTCTTTTGGAAGACAAGATATGGGTTTGACTGTAGTAAAGAAATTCTTTTTTTAATGCTTCAATTACAGATGTGTATGTTTATATGTACAAATTCATGTCGGTGTGCATGAATTACATGAGTCGAAGACAATGATATTTGATGACAGTTTCTAGTTCAAAAAGATCAATAACACGGCCACAGAAAACTAATTCGTTGATCAACCGTTACGGTTATTTGTGTTTGATTTGATTTGTCTTTTGGTTTGAGTCATGTGGACTTAACTTTTCCTAGCACAGCAAGTGCCTTTTGCACCAGCAGACTTGGCTAAGAAAAAAAAAAAAAAAATCCGTGTAAACATGTCTTCCCCATTACGTTCAACACACATCTGTCGAACTTTTATTTTTCACCAGCAGTCAACATAGCACAAAACCTTTTAATGTTATTTTCGTAATATTTTTTTCAAATGTACGTTTTTTTTATTTTTCTCTGACATTTAATGAATCGTACAACCTTTCCCTACGCTACCACACATGTCTACCCAGATTTATGAAAATCCAAATCGGTTCGATTTTATTTATGGACAAGTCTGCGCACACCGAATACATAGTCCAAAACGGGGGGGATAAGTCTTCGCGGACATGTTGGCTCACAGATTTGTCTGCCAGGTGAAGTAGGCTTAGAATATTTTGAGGTTTTGAATGCATATATTAATGGCCTAATATGAGAGGGGCATATTTTTTTTCACCAAATCGCTAAATACTAATACACGTTTTGTACAAATTTCTTTTTATGTCAGCAAATAATAAATTGATGAACATAAAAAGTCCCAACTGTCAAGTGACGGACAAAATTATGTCGATCACATTCAGTTTTTCCTCCTCCCGTAAAGTATAAAAAAAGGTTTATATGCAATCTTTTTATTGTGGGGCAACGATATGTAGCTGGTATAAAAAAAACAATTTAAGAAAACAAAGACTTTTATTTCATCAGCCTGCCAACCGAATCGGAGCCTGTATTTGATTCTGCGCTTTTGGCAAGGCTAAACTCTATATAGGGGCTTAGGGAGGGATATAATTATAGCAAGACTTACCTGTTGGCCCAGATAATTTAGAGAAAATCCAATTAATGAGAAGCAAAAAGACCTAGAGAAAAGAAAAGAATAGTAAGAAACAGAGGATACGACAATGTACAAGGTTTACCTTGTCAAAGCCCGGCTTGAGACTGTACAGGGCGTGGGAGTTCCCCACGTGTTCCTCCAATACATGGTCAGAACGAAACGAACCGGCCGCACACCGTCCCTCGTGGCGCTAGCTAACAAGGCCCGGAGTTTTGTTGCGGCTAGGCCAAGGGCTTTATTATACCTCTGATACATTGAATTGGTATTGCCCATATAGAATTATAAATATAAATAAAAAAAAAAACACGTTGCATCAGCGCCGCCCAATTACAGCAGATTGGCCCATATGTGGCCACAAACACACAACCACATATGTCCATACGCATGTGCACATGCACATAACCATGTGCAACTGTCCGTACCTGGAGGCGCCGTGTTGGTGCCGGATGTATTTTGGCCTATAATTTGGACTGGGATCTGGCCGGGGGTTCAGATGGTAGCAGCAAAACAGTGGGTGACCGTTCCAACCACCAAAGGTCTCCCTCGTCCACATTTGGCACACTCACTCCAGTGCCCATGTAGTCAAATTAACGGGGGAATAGACACCCGATTAATACCTTTTTTTTGTCTTTTTTTCGTTTACGTTATTTTTAGTTAAAAATTATTGTATTTCAGTTTTCCTTTTTCGTTTTGTCAGTTTTGTTTGGTTAAGATTCCTTTTTTGGTTGGCCGGCTAAAAAAATCTGTGCGTGGTGGTGTGGCTCGTTCAATGAGTGGAGAGATGATTAGCCAATGTAGTTGTAGTAAGGTAGTAGCGAGTGAAGGGTGTTGCCATACCTAAGCGACACATCAGGGATGTATTTTCTCAAGTGGAGAATTCATTGATAAATACAGTGAGCGCAATAAAGCGCTTTGACAATTAAAAATCGCGCTTTTTACTGCATTACATTTTTGTAAGCAAAATGGAGATTATTGGAATGAGAGTTTAAATGAGGGGAAATTGGCGAACATGGAGGCAAATGTGGGGATATAAAAGAGGAGAGGGAGAGCGAGAACAGCAACAGTCAACAATAACATAAGACGGTGTTTAAACACGGTGCACCCGTGGAATTTTTAAATATTTAAAAGACTTTGAAATAAACGCTTTTCTGTTAATATATTGAAAAATAGCCATTAATAAGTGCTAGGCTTGAGCCTGTTAATTTATTTGAACTTTGTGTTGGTGAACAGTTAACATAAAGGTAAAAACAATAGTTACCTGAATAAATAGGATTGAACATATTGGATATGTTTTTTTTATTTAAGAGCAAATTGTGAATCCCAAGTCCGTGGCGGAAGAAATTTGATACGGGAAGACGAAGAGCGCGGTCATACACTGCAAGCGAAGTCCAGCTCCATAGTTATTCCCACAGAAACCGCGCCAAAGCCAAGAGAAGACAAAAAAGGGAAACAATTAAACTCTGGTTCACCAAAAATTTATTCAAAACTTACCGGACACACAGGTAACCGTCTAAAGTATCTATCGCCCCCTACTACAGTGTACAAAGAATCGAAGGTCACCAGCAATCCATCCGTAGTAGTTAGGGTGTGTTATTGTTGACAAAAATCGAAGTTAAGTGGGCATCGTCATCAAGCCCAGGGGTGAAAAGCCTTCCCCCCAACCCCATTGCAAAATTGGCCGTCTGTCCATAATTTGAGGCCTGAAAAGGGGAAGAAAATAAAATATATAAAAATTAGTTCGAGAATTTAATTTAAGTAGTTTTAAGGTAGTTTTAAATTTGTTTTGGTATTTTATATGTAGTTTTTTTTATTATTTATTATTTCGTTAATCATTTTCTTGTTTCAGTGTAATAGGGCTTAGCACAAAGTTTGGAAAGTATTATTTTTTTTGTGTTTTGCGGGGACAAAGTGGTCCTATAAATATTCTATCTAAAAGAGCTCATTTAGGTAGGAAATTCGCGGGTTTTCTTTTTTTTAATAATAACGCTCAATTTAAGAGCATAGCTCTTTCAACTTTGGTAGGTCCTAATTTTTGTTTTTGCTTTGTTTCTTGTTGTTTGTAATAGTCAAGATTTAAATTCAAAATTAAATAAAATCGGTTTGAATGTTAGATTAAGGTTAGGTTTAGAAATTTTACTTAATAAATAATGTGAATTAGTTTTAAGAAATTAAAATATGTGCGTCTAAATATTAGTTAAAGAGCAGGTCAAGATGGCGTGGTAAGTGTGAGTGAGGGTGTGTGTATATGGGGCCATAGAAAAATCACAGTGAAAAGGAAACGACTATGGCCATGGTAGGGTGGGCTCTGTGGGGAAAGATCCACCGTTTCTCCCTCTTACGTGTGTTGCCCTGTTGTGCGTGTTAAGTTTTGTTTTGTAAAAGTGTTTTTTTTTAGTGTTTTGTGTCTCTGTTCTGAGGCGTGGGTTGGGACCTAACCCCGAGAGCGCGAAAAGCTAGCCGCGGAACCGCCTCAGCGCGCATTTAGGGACATGTAACACATTCTTTCTTAGGAGGGCAGTACATATGTCACATTTTTAAAAATTTATTTTCCTGCTCTTGCAGGGATTTGTTTTTCTTAAGATAGCAACGCACAACTTTGGCTTTATCCTCCTTTACATCCGGTTTATTGCCATCTCACTATTTTTAGTTATTATACAACAGAGTTTTTTTAATATTTACAACATTGATATAATATTTAATTTTAGCTTTACAACGCGTATGTACTTCGGCAGCAATGCTACCATCCCTACTCGAGACAATCGTGTGACCATGTGTGTTTATTCCTTTACCTAAGTGCATGTGTGTGTGTACGTTTGCTTCAATGTGTTTGTAAACATGGTTGTGCCCTTGTGTACGTGTGCGTATGTTTGCGTTAGCTAAGCGTTGTCGTACATGTCATGCCAAGTGCTTTTCTTCTTACCTTCTTTCGAACAGAAACAAAAATATCATACAAAATAACGAAAATAAAAATGTAGCGTTTTCAACAAAAAAAAAAAAATACGACAAAACACATGACCCTATCCATGTGTTGGAGGGGCGGGCGGGAGTGTAACTAAAAACCTTGCCCGAGTCCAAGCATAGGATGCTGTTGTTATTTTTGGCAATTGGGTCGATCAATAAAAAAAATCGAGTACAAAAGCTGGAAAATTTCCTAAACATCAATACTAGTTCCTACTCGCTCGTGTGGTGCCCTCCTTACATAGTATTATACAACGTTTACATTATTGATGGTCTTTTTCCGCCATTCGCTTTGTGTTTGTGTTCCGTTCCGTGTTTTAATTGGTACGTGATAATCGTATGACTTTTTGACACCCGACCAGAGCGCTGCTCGCATTAGCTGTCATAGGAATGTCCTGTATGTTGATGGGCGACACACACGCATACTCGCAACCGTCTCCAAAAAAGGTACGTTAGTATGTGTGAGTATGTAAATTGATTGTTGTAAGCCGATCATAAAATCTTACAGTTACACCGAGAGTTATTAAGAAACCGGAAACTTGAATCAGCTGATGGCAGATTAGTAATTTTGTTGTTGTCAGCATTGTTTGTAGGTACTCTTTGGATAAACAACATCTTATATAAATTGGGATAAGGAATCCTTAGCGAATTTATCTTAATTCGCTTAAGTAAATTTTCACATATAATTTCTGTATTCTGTACAGAAAATAATTTTTAAAAGGGCCGTATAATGTTTTATTCACTCTGTTGTTGAAAAAGATCATTCTTCCTATACTTAAATGATTCAAATACTTGTACTATTTGAAAATTATTGTTTCACAACTGTTTCGATTCATATATTTTAAATGAAGCTTAATATTTTGTTTGGGCAGTTTTCAGAAAATCACTTACCATTTAGATTAGATAATGCTTTTGGTCGAGGGCGATGAACAACAGACAATTTTCCAGTAAAGAACGGACTCCATGAAGAGATATGCCTGTAAAATAGATAAATTTATTAAAAAGTATAAAAATATTCTAAGCTACTATAAAGCTGAAACATGTTTTTAACTAAAGGATTACGAGCTAATACAAAAATAAACTACACCATTTTCAGTTGACATTATAATAAAATCAATTGAAACTCAAATAATATACTATTTTGAATACAAATTTTCCATTTGAAATTTATAAGTCGTCTGTTGAAATTTCCACATTTCACTTTAAATTCCAGGAAAATAATCAAATAAAATTCAAAAGACATAATAGAAAATTCGTGACTGAATAAATTTATAAATTGAATATTAAATTTCAACAGCGCTGTAAACAAATAACCTGTTTTTTTTCTAAATTAGTAAAATTTTGAATAAATTCTTTTCCTCAAAAAAAAAAAACTAATTGAATAAAATTTGAAAAATTTGAATAAATTCCAATGAATTTGGCAAATAGCACTGCGGCACATAATGGAGGTCATTCCTTTACGGAAAGAAAGCCTTAACATAGCTAAGTATATTTAAGTCCCTTGGAGGACAGATCCGCCCATGATCAAACATTTTTTTAATGTTCTGGGGAAGTTTTCAGTTTAAACTAAAACTAGAGTTTGAAATAGATCCTAAAAATAGATCCTAATAGATCCTAAAAATACTATATACTATTGTTTTAGTGCAATTTTGCTATCAGATGTCCTCAATGAAATTTAACGATCATTTTTTTTGTGCAACTTTTTCTCCCTCTCTCCGTTTCCTTACGTGTCCCTTTCGTCCTATTGCGAGAAATGTCAGAAAATGACTTTAAAAACGAACTTTACAGCATTCAAATGTTTTACAAAAATGTTGCTTAGAAAATAAAGAAATATTTCCAATTTTTACTAATAATTTTTTCTCTATCCAAAGCACTGTGTTAACAGAGAACTAAAATTTTCAGAGTATCCTTGTTTTTTATTATTTTAGTGCATTTTCGACATTGAATGTCTTTAATGAAATTTAACGAGACTTCTTAACTCGATTCCTAACGTGTCCTTATCGTCTTTATTTCGAGTAATGCTAGACATGTGCCTTAAAATGTGTCTACAGCAATGAAATGTTCTACAAAAATGTTGCCTAGAAAATTCTACTAGGGTTGCGCTAAGACCTAAAATCGATAAATTCAACTTTTATTAATAATTTTTTTTCTCTTTTCAAAGCACTGTGTGAACGGCGACCTAAAATTGTCAGAGTATCATTGTTTCTTATTGTTTTGTTAATTTTCAGTATTTGATGCCTTCAATAAAATTTAAGGTGCAATTTTTGTGCGAAACATTTTAACTAACTTTTTCGACTCCTTACGTGTCCTTTTTGTCCTTATTTCGATAAATATCAGAAAAGGACCTTAAAATGGAACTGTACAACATTTTATTGTTCCACAAAAAAAAATTCTACTTGGGTTGCGCTAAGACCAAAACTCGATATCTCTAATTTTTTACTAATCATTTTTGTTGTTCTAGTGCATTTTCGATATCAGATGTCTTCAATGAAATTTAACGCTCCTACTGCATTTGCCACAATAAATAGTGAAATATCCCCTAAATATTTATACGCATTCACATATAGATCAAACACTCGTCACGTACGAGTAGTGTAAACTTTTTTGCACTACTCGCTTTAGATTAAAAAAAAACAACTAAGCTGGAAGCTGGAAAGCTTCCACTGATCTTTAGTCATACCCAATTTTTGTTTGTTTTCGAGCAGAAACTAAAAAAAAAACTTCTTATCGTTTTAAATGCAACCAGACTTTGGACTGATTAGCAGTCGGTATATTTTAGCATTTTATACTGACTGACTACGATCGTGTTTGCGTTTAGGCGACGCTACATTTTCTGGTTCTGGTTCAAATCCAGGCAATGCACAGAAAGAGAAGAGTTCACAGCAGATAATAATTCGCACAAAGTTTCAGTTTCTTGTGCAAAGTGGAGAGAAGCACTGTCTCGGCTGCGGGTGCAAATACAAATAATATAATATAATAATATTGTCATACAGTCAAAATACTCTACAAAACATTGATAAAGTGCCACTCAACTCAGTGATCGTTATATCGATGAGATAAACAGCAAGTTGGCTGGTTAAAACAAACATTCGATCAACGAATGTTAATAGTGAGTAGGTTTGCATGTTTCTATCAACATTTCAACTGACCACAGTACTTTGTAATGAACGGGTGACATTTAAGGGTTCAGTGAGTTACCAATTTTGTCTCAAAGAAATTACCCTAATTACACTAGCCCATTTAATTGAGGACCCACTTTTGAGTTTGACATTGCGAGACAAAGTTAAAGTTACAATATTCGAAAACATATGTTACGATTTCCATAACTTAAGGTGGAAAACAACAACAATGTTTAGATGTATATTAAAATTTCATTAATTTTTTCTATTTTTATTTCTAATTTTTCTTTTCTTTTACCCAACAAACCACTAAGGATAAACTAATGCTTCCAGATGTTTAGTTTCACATCCCAACCGCAGTGCACTGAAGGTCTAATGATATTCTAACCCTCTCCTTAGTGAGTTGTAAAAAGTTGAAGTGTCAATGAGGGTATAGTATATAATAGACGCCATCTATGTATGTATGTAATTAAATTAGTGTTAACCGTATAAGCTGTGCAGTAAATTGGGCTGCATTCTTAAATCAAGGGACAAATTAACAGCAGCAGCAGCAGCAGCATTGTATGAATGTGTTTTTACGCAGTGAATGACGAAGCTGTTTTGCATTTCGAAGTATTTTATCGTTTGCAACGCCTATAGCCTCGTTAGGACAAAGTCGAGAATACTAAAGAAAGTCTAGATCTGTTGCAAGTTGCATTACTTATCAAAAACTACTTTAGAACAACATTAAAGCTAAACAGGACATTGGTGGTGTGCGTTGATAAATTGAAATGAAGACGTCAAAGCACTTTAAAGAACAAAAATCGCGTCGCTCTTAAATCGCTGATATTACACTGATGTTTCTGCAAATACAACTTAAATTCGTAAAACGACGATTCGGGGACGTTTGGACTGTCGCGATAGTATGTTGAACAAGTTTAAATCTCTTAGGCAGAGGCCAAGCAATGAGTGGCAAAGCGGCGAGCGGTGAGCGGCAAAGAATTAAAACATATGAAATACTTGAAATACTACTTTTTAGTTGTTTTCTGAGCGGCAAAGCATATTGATGGCAAAAGTTAATATTTAAATATATATATATATATATATATAAAAAAAATATATATAAAAATATAAAAAATATGTATAAAAATATAAAAGTATATAAAAATAAAAAAATAAAATAAATAAAAAAAAAATAAAAATATAAAAATATAAAACTATAAAAATATAAAACTATAAAAATATAAAAAAAAAATATAAAAATATAAAAAAATAAAAATATAAAAATAATAAAATAAAATAAATATAAAAATATAAAAATAAAAAAAATGAAAATAAAAAAAATAAAAAACTATAAAAATGTAAAAATATAAAAAAAATATAAAAATAAAATAAATATAAAAATAAACATACGGTCAAGATAAAACATAAAATAACGATAAAATACAAAACTAACTAACTTTCGAAAAATTAGAACTCTATTTTCTCTTGACAATGGAATTTTTACAACTAACCGCTCGGAAATGACTTTCTGACTTGCTGCTCAAACTCGCCGCTCATTGCGTGGCCTCGGCCTTAGAATTTCAATGTGGCAAACAATGAGTTTAGGTGTATTTCTTATTTATTTATTGTCGCATTGGAATCACACAGTTTTGGATTTGGATGTATAAAACTCAATTAAAATTTTAACAAAGGTTTTTAATTTTACCAATAGAAAAGTATATTCTTAAAGTGCCGCGCTACAGGAGCCGGTTAAAGTTCCAGAGATATCTCAACAACTAATAATGTAAAAATTGTAGTGTCTTAAGTTTTAAGGACCCTAAATTAGCTATGTTTTTGAAAAGTTTTTTTTTTTTTTTTATAGAGATAAGATAGCATCAGCAGTGGCTATCTAAATGCCCATAGTCATACATATAAACGTAACTTTTTAGATTCATTATTGTTGCTGACGAATCGTACGTTGCTCTGTTCAGTGGCATATCTTACAAACTGCTTATGGGACCACCTTCAAGTACTGCAGTTGGCGTGTAACCAGCCAATGTATAAGTGACGATTATAGTTTCAAAACCATAACTGTGTCGATATATTAATTAAACAGTGCAACTACTTTTTGTGTTAGTGAATGACTTAGGTGAGTATACTAAAATTTCGGGACGATGGATTGTTCTTTGCTCTAAAACAATGGTAGCCATAATCGAACGCACACACACAACAATATGTGACAGCGTTAGCGCTGTCGAATTGTACACTGTGAACATGTTGTGCTCTCTCAACAATCGTGCTTTCCTAACAATCGTTGAACTTTGTTTCTTTTTTTGTTCTTGTGTCTCTTTTTGTGTTAAATGCTGTAGCTTTCATTACACTCAGGCAAATACTGACGGTTTCTTAGCAAACAAAAGTTTTCTGACTGAGGCTATGGAATGCGCACCACTGGTCTACAAGTTTTTGAAAACAAGTAAATTAAATCGAAAAAGCTCTTATCAAAATAAGAAACATAGGAACACATATTATTCTAGGTCATTAGTATTCTAGGATTATTTACCAAGTGCTTTGAAAAGACACATGATATCGATATCCCAAATTTTTTACTAATTATTTTGTCTCTTTCCACACTTCGGTTTGGTCTTAGCGCACTCCGAGGAAAATTTTCCGAGCAACATTTTTGTAAAATATTTAAATGTTGTAAATTGTCTTTTTAAGATACTTTTCCGAGGACACATAAGAAGTTTAAATGTGCCACAGGAAAAATCGTAGTTAAAATGCATTAAACTTAACTGTTTTCGATAATAGAGCAATTCCATATGAAAGCGATCACCTTTTGGACGACCCCTCTCCGATTTTAAAATAAATAGTCTCCATCGATTGCCCAGCAAAAAATAATGTACCTACATATTTTTTTTTTTTTATAGTGACTGGTTTAGTGGTGGTTTACACCACTGTCATGTGACAAAATTGAAGAATTATTCATAAGGGACCTCATTGAAAGTTGTTTAAAAAAAAACTACTAAAGCGATCGCAACGAGTGATAGCTCGTTGGAAAGGTATTGAATCAGGCTTTAATTGAAAAATAAAATTTTCCTAATTTTTCTCAGAAATTTACCTTTTTTCCCATGAAAATTAAATTTTCCCATGAAAATTAAATTTTCCGATTTTCCACAGAAGCTCCTAAATTTTCTGGCTAATTTTATTTTTTTTGGATTCCTCATAATTTTTTCTTTAAGAATCAGCAATAAAAAAATGGGCCCCGACTCCTTGTTTGGATAGGAGAAGAGCATTTAAGTGACCACCTTGTTCTCATTGTTTTTATATTTTCTATAATTGAATTATTTTTAATTATTTAACATTATTTTATTTTATTATTAAAAATACATTTTAAAAATTATTTCAATGAGGTCCCTTATGAAGAATTCTTCAATTTTGTCACATGACAGTGGTGTAAACCACCACTAAACCAGTCACTATAAAAAAAATATGTAGGTACATTATTTTTTGCTGGGCAATCGATTGAGACTATTTATTTTAAAATCGGAGAGGGGTCGTCCAAAAATTTGCCAATTTTGATCGTTTTCATATGGAATTGCTCAATATGTTAAACCAATAAGAAACATAATTTTTAGGTCCAATTCAAACACTATTTTAGTTTAAACTGAAAAGTTCCTCATTGTTAGATTCAAAGTAAGACCAGGAGGAGAAGCTGTCCTCCCGGAATTTAAATATATTCACCTAAGACTTTTATTCTTCAGCTAAAAAATCGTTTGAATACGAACTCGGTGACGCAGAAAGAGAAGACCAAAACTTTGGTAGAAGGACCAAATGGAAGGGGACATCCCAAAAATTGGAGAAGAAGAGCAGAACTAAGAAGCGAATGGCAATCTATTGTATGTTCGACTGAAGAAAAGAAGAAAATGTTTTGTAATAGCCACCTAAGAAGTAGAAAAAGACCTTCATTCTGTAAAGGATATATTCACCCCCATACATCATCAATTAATGTGTTAGCGTCCGTCTTCAGCTAGAAACGGGCGCGGAGCGTCTTACACAATAATAATCTTAATTATTTTGTGCTGTAATAACACATTGTGAGATAACATAAGCAACATGAGGATGCCAGCTCGTCTAAAAACTGGGGTTCCGTTAAGGGGTGTTATTGTTTACTACTACAAGGGAAACCGTCTAACGTCGATCATAAGTGTACTATCTGTACCCCCTACAATTTGCATTCCCAGTGACAGTTTAACACCGGCCGACACCCGGTAGTGTTAAAAGGCATTAAACCTCATGCTAATCGCAATTAAATGACCACTATAGAATAAGCCCCTCATGGTTATGATAATATCCAATTTCTATGTATATTAAGTTGTTACTATTTGTTACGAGTACAAAAAAAACTACGCACAAGCGTTACAAACGGAAGAACCAACATAGCGTACCCTCTGCTTTGATTTTTATCGAAGGCAGCGTGTAATTATCATTCTCAGCACGTCATATCTTACACGAATCTATTTTCAATATTTATTCAACAAAAATGTTTACGATTTGTTTCTAATTTCTAGTTTTTTCCCCCTCCCCCGTATCATTTCAGATTTGTTAAATAACGTATATAGAGCGTAAAATATTATCGAAATAAGCATTTCAACAACACATACTCGTACATACTCAGGAACTTCGTTAAACATCATCATCATCATCATCATAAGCAACACTCTATCGATATTAAGTATTTTATAAGATTTCCAATAGTTCAGATATTTGGCCGCTAGAGACGACAACAATAAACATCAACGGGACAGAGATAAAGCCAACTACAACAACTATCAGGAATTGATATCCTTGTAAAAAACGGCAGTCACACAGCAACTCCATCAACAACAACAACAACAACAAATACATAAGCATTGGTAACCGCAATCACATGTCGCCGGAAAAGTCAATTTGGGCATATGTCAATCATTTCATAATGAGCAACATTTCATATTTGTGTAAGTGCACTGAGCAGAAGCAATCGTGAGCTATGGTTGTTTTCTTAATGGCTAACTCTTGTCTTTTTGCAGTTGATGAAATCGATGGATATCTTTACTATTTTGGTGGCACTGCTGGTGTATTGACGCTCACCGGTATAGCAGCGGCGTCAGCGTATTATTTTGCATCCCGGCCCATACCAGAAAAACCATTAGTGCCTCTGGAGAATCAATCGCCCATATTAGAAGTGAGTACAAGTGAAAATCGTAGAGAAAATATTCAACAGTTGTTGTGTTTCATAACCATAAATTGCAGTTTTGCAATTTCGCATTGAAATAAAGACACTTTGTTCATACAAAGGAAATTATATCAAAAGATCGGAACAAAAGAGATTTTTATAAATACAAGAACGTTCAGAGAATTGTGGTAATCTAAGCTCTAAGACTTTTTGCACTACTACATTGTGTCTTGAGAGCAATCTTTTAACATAAATTCGGCTATGAATCGAAATTGCTTGTAAAACTATGAAAGTTGTTATGATTTTGAACAAAAAAAAATAGATTTTTTGTTCTCACTCTACTGCTTATGAAAGAAGGCCCATTATGATATGCGTATTATGGCATTGCTAAGAAACTTATAGAAGAGATTTCAAGTTCAAATATTCTCGACAAAACTCTTTTATCGCCTTAAATATATCCTAGAATACCCACGAACACAAACTGTATATCCTGCCTTTTAATATTAAAGGACAATTTTTCATTTAAAAAAGACGCAACTTTGTTCCAATTGTTTTGTTTTTTGAAAGAAATTTATTCAAATTCAAAAGTAATTTTAAAATAGATCTCTCCTACCAAAGAACATTTAATTGTTTCGAAGAGTATCCAGTGATTCGTAAGCCACATCGGCGAGTAGGGCAAAGGAAAAGCTTTTCAAATATGTAAGATTTATCTATATTATATAATGGCTTAGCTCTATCCAAATGGCTGTATATATGATGAAATTTGGGGTTGTTGTTTCCCTGATGGGGTAGACGTCAGCTACGAAGGACTTTTTGAAAATTCGTACTTTTATCGGTAAAAAGGCCCAAAAAGGGATAAAACTGGTACCATCACCTGGACCAACATGCTCAAGGTATAACCCTGAAACTCTATATGATCACGTACCCTTTAGAATTAGAGAGCTGCTCGAAGTACTTTTTGGAAATTAGTACTTTTATGTGTAAAAAAGGCCAAAAAAGGGATAAAACTGTTACAAATACCAACACCAAATGGGTACCGGGCATCATCACCCAGACTTAACGGCTAATGGTAGAATCGGGAAAATTTAAAAAATCGTACTTTTAGGGGTAAAAAATAGCTTACAAAGGGATAACATAAAACTGGTACCATTACCGAAAACAAATGGCTAAAGGTTGAATTTAGGCATGAAAGGGATAAATGTGGTACTATTGCACAGACCAAACGGCTGAAGATACACAAATTGGGGTGAATATTTTTCTTATAAAGAAGTTTTGCGATATAAAGGGGATCTTGGTAATTCGGGTTCTTTGGCTTAAAAAGGAGAAATCCCATAATCGTCCAGATCAACGGCTAAATGTAAACTCATACAAATTGAGGTTAACATTTCTCTAAAAAAAGTGTTACCACTGCACAGACCAAACAGCTAAAGGTCATACAAATTTAAATGAATATTTATCTTTTAAAGTAGTTGTGAGTTTTTTTCTAGTTATGCACAGTTAAAAATAGAGAGGAAGTAACTGGTCTCACCACCCAGACCAGACAAAGATAAGCTTAATCACTCGAAAATTGCTCACGTGTTAGTAGTGGGACCGGCCGTGGCATAGTGGTTAGAACATGCGACTACCATGCGGGAGATCGCAGGTTCAAACCTGGCTCCAGTCATCTTAAAAAAGAAAAAAAATAAATGAAATTTTCGTTCATTGTCGGCTCCCCTCAAATGTTGTTGACAGCAACTTCGCAGTATTAAGCATCGATTCAATCGTCGTGTCTAGTAAGAGCTTCTCAAACAGTGACGTTCGCATTCGTCGATAAACAAGTAGGTGCCGTTAGTTGTGAATCTACAAATAGAAAGTGTGTTAATTCACAACAACGCGAGAAGCTATCCCATACCTCATTCATGGGGTGCAAAGGGAAATTAAGTTTTTTTTTAAAGTTAGTTGCGGCAAAGTTACGCGAGCCACGGTTGCTAATATTCAATTTATTGTTGCTCGTCTTGTCCTTTACAGTCTATTTGCATCCGACTTATAACATTGCATTCCAGTTTTGTCAGATTTTTGTTGTTGTTTTTATTGGAATATTTAATTGTGTCAGAAGTGTTTCTCGCTTTGCTTGTGAATGTTGTTGCTACACCTAATACAATTGTAATTAAGAAAAGATCAATAAAATTCAGAATTTTAAATTGAAAATCAGAATTTATATTTAAAATTTAGAGAAGAACAGCTGAAATTAAATTGCAGATAAATGCAAATTTCAAGCATTATATCAATTAATAATCTATACAGTGTTTTTACCAAGGGTCGGAAAACGATACTTTTGTGTCTTATCTTAATACAAACATATTTCTTGCGTTAAATTTGGTCGACACAATATTTATGACATTCCAGTTTCGGTACGATATTTACAAGTTAATTATTTTTTTGTACATGAACGTTTAAAATTTTTTTTCAACAATGATAAATAACTTTATTTTGAACAATTGTTCGTTATTAAGTTTTTTCATCGGTTGAAAATTTTTTATTGAACACAAGAGTTCAATATAATTTCGAACATTTGTTGAATTCAAATAGAACAATTGAAAGAAACATTTCATTTTGAACTTGAAAGTTCGTTTTTTTATGAGGAAAAAATTAAAAAATACTGTATTTTGGTATTAATATCGGATGTCTGGTTTTTACACTTTTATGATCGAATCACATTTAATCACCAAATTTTGTAAATTTGTGAGAAGTGATAGATTGTATAACTACTATTTATAAAAAAATTTCAGATACGACACTAAATTTTAAATAATTAACGTAATTAACGTAACATTAAATTTTGAATTTAACTGGGATTTCTAATTTTAACTAAATAAAAACAATTTTTATTTTTATTTATTTTTATAAAGTATTTTTTTTTATTTATTTAATACAATTTAAAGACGCATCGAGATACAAAACGTATATCGAGAGTTATTATAAATTTTACATCACATGTACAATCGTGGTCTGTAAACTCCTTTATAAATATTATGCCACCAACAGAGGTTACATTAGGGATAAAAGGGTTAATACATTAGATTACAATGTAGAAATATCTCTTTTTTGTGTAAAACTTGTAAAAGGCTTTCTTTCAAATCCCATTATTTAGTATTTGTATCTATTATATTAATTAACCAATGCGCAAAGCCCTCCCATATCTCATCATTAAATTGTTTTTTATTATCATGCTCACTGCGGCCTTTCTGATGTTTCTTCGTTGCCTTTATTTAGTTTTTTTTTATCGGATATTATCTACGAAAACGTTCAAATTGTTAGCAAACATTTCTCCAATATTTACCCCTTAACGGACTCTATGAAGATTGTTGATTCACTCACTCACAGAACTGGTTGAATTTATGGATCATAATTACCTCCATTTTATTTGCAGGCCATCAATAAACTTATCCAATTTATACGATTTTCATAATGCAAATCATTCAATTATTTATTTAGGCGCACAGACACATACACAGGTATCTTTTTGTTAGATTTGAAAACAAAATATGGTCTAAAATTAAAATCTTTAGCAACGTCGTGACCACTGACCACCAGATGAAGACCAGTGAAGATCAGTGTGTTGTAATTTACTAATGAGCACATTGTTGCATCCATCATGCCACGCCTCAGTTAAATATTTCTAATTCTATTATAAATGTAATTTGTTGTTGTCGTTGTTGTTGCTGCAGTTGCCTTGTCAGAAATTTTGTTACAATATTGAGTTAATTTTTGTTTGTTTTGTTTCTTTTGAATATGTACTTATCATTGTGTTATTGTCTACAAAAGTCAAATATCTATTGTAAAGTAGGTAGTCTTGTACTTGATCAGTGATCATATGATTTTCATGTTTGTCCGACATGGAAGACACGAAATTAAACAAACAAATCCGGCCACCCACAATTAAATTGAAATTACACTGATATTATACATATTTATTATATGCAATTATTCAAATTGATTTGTTTACACAAACATACATAAGCGTATGAATGTAAATTTAGAGAGAGAGAGACAACCAAGTAGCGAGGAACAGTAGGAGGAGGAGACAATAGATAAAAATGTTAAACATTCAAAAAATAATTTTGAAAAATTATGAATGAATTCCTCATACTACAAGTATTGCCATTAATAATGTTAAATATGTTGAATGTGTTATATGTATACTTCCTAGTTTTAAGTGAAACCGCCATCTGTACATATGTTCAGGTACATACATGTATGCTCATAACTACATACATAGAGGTTTTTGTATCGCTGCTCGATTGTGAACACCTCAACGTTTTGGTTTTCCCTGGGGTTATTTTTATACGCCCCGATACAACCACATCCATTCAAAGAGGTATCCGAAAATGACAATTAATTGTTATGTTATGGTTTACACGACCTACAGCATCAAGTCATGTGCTGACACCGCCAAAACCACTGCAGAAGATCCATCTATCCACTTTGCTTGAATATATTCGATATCTCTGCACTCTCTCTCTCTCTTGCTGTCGTTCATCTCTCAATGGGTTATCACGTCATGTGGCCCCAAAATGAAAAACACTATATCGTGAGTCAATAGTTGTCAACGATTTTTTATATATGTACGTATATAGGTATGTGTAAACTGTAAACACTAATAATTATCCAAAGCCAATTTCAGTACGCCAAAAAAAAATGTGATCAGCACATCCTACTTGGCCCATAGGGGTTAATTGCCCTATTTGTCATTTGGTGTCCTATCGACACTTTTGACTCGGAAGTCAATTTTGACTGTTGACTTTTCCATCTATCTATACGATGTCTATTTCTCATAACGACAGCGATAGCCTCAAAAAACCATACAACTTTTTCCTTAGAAGTATTAACTAGTGACAATTTTTTAGACAACATTAGTTTATCATTTCGAAACATTTGTGAGTAAGCATTCAATTTGTCGAATAAGCATTCCAGAAGATCGATCAAAAAGGATGGCGGCAGTTAGCCTAATATAATACGGACTCATAACCAAACAGCCAGTGTGCAAACTTTTATTTTAAAATTGTATTTGTTTTCTCTCGAATAATTTGTCCGAGTGAGCAAAGAAACTAAAATGTTTCTTTCTTTCTACCTTTGACAAAAACATACCAGACTAATGAGAATTTATTTTATGTTAAGGATTTCCCCAGTAATTTCATAAGAAATTCATGCAATTATTTCATTGTGATCGCTGATGTGGGGTCTCTTACACTCACACTCATCCATTGTGCTTGGGCTCTTTCTCTTCTCGACCAGACAAACACTTGTGCCGATCTTTTCATTGAGTCGAGCAAGAAAATTCTTGCACTGGGTCGGAGAAAGATCAGCAGCGGCGTCTAGTGTCGAATGTTGTGTTTTTTTCAGACTCAGTACGATTTTGAACGTCTAACGTGTTGCGAATTTTTCAAACTGTACGCGGGTCCGTCCAATGGGAAAACGCACAGAATTTTCCCTAAGCAACTAATCAAAAAGATACTACGAGACTCTTCAGCCCACAAAAAGACGACGTTACATCGCATCAATACAAATTAAACAAAGTGCGTGGACATTAAATCAAATCTAACAGGAATACAGGACTAGTCCACCCCCCAAAAGATAACAAGTTTTCACATCTAATCCAAAGAAAGTGTCGCGCAACAAGATATATATCTGTACCTATACATACATACGTATAATAAGCCAAAAAGTATCTATTGGATGTGACAGTTTTGCTTTGGTGCCGTTCAGTTTATTACGTAAAACATCGAAAAAGTGCATTCGCAGTGTAAACGTAATTGATTGTGGCTTTTGCTTTGGCTATTTTCGTTACGGAATTTCAAAGGCAATTTGCAAACTTTAGCCGACGGTCCAATAATCACACTGTCGCCCACTAGTGTAAAAAGTGTCCCTTTGGCCAGATCGTCACAACTAAAAGGGGCACCTCGGAGAGAGTGCGTTTTTCCATAATTCCATCCGCGCCACAATTCTATTTGAATCTAGAAGAAAATCTCAAAGAATTTCCTCCAATAGAAAAAAATTTCAAATATCTCCGTGACAAAAATCCATTCAAAACAAAGAATGTACAAAGTGGAAAACAACAGAATATACCCCGTTTATGCTCAATTCTAATACTTTTTGATATATGAATGAATAAATTTAAATTGTGTGTCATTAAAAGAAAAGCGCAAAAATAAAAAACTCGACAACAACGAAAAAACAAAAAGTGAAATGTGTATAGCGAAAAAATAGACAAATTTGAGCGTCTGGCAAATACTTTTTCCTGATTC
Organism: Muscina levida; assembly: GCA_964034835.1. Taxonomy (NCBI): domain Eukaryota; kingdom Metazoa; phylum Arthropoda; class Insecta; order Diptera; family Muscidae; genus Muscina; species Muscina levida. Next base: position 150,748,964 of record OZ035883.1, on the reverse strand, counting down.
TGAAAGTTGCTGTTGTGGTTTCTTTTATTTTGTTGATTCAAATTAGTTTTTCTTACAAATGAGTCAATTGTGAATCTTTATATTTTAATCCAATTTTGTTTTTAATACTTGTCAATTATTTGATGTTGTTGTTGTTGATATTATTTTTAATATCTGGGTTACTCTTAATGATTATTTAGTTTGTTTTCGAAATCATAACAAACGGTGGGTCACTAATGACGATTTGGTTTGATGGCAGCCGGAAGTTATTAAACATCGTTTAGGCGAATGTTTAACGAGGTAAACGATCAAAGTGCCGATTATAATTTTTGTAACAAATTGGTCGATTTGCCTGGTATGTAATTGTAATTTCATGGCCCAAATCGAAAAATGTTCAACTCTTAAAATAGATAGCATAAAATAGTTACATATCAATTATGAAACAGTTTAACAGATGATTGGCTTGATAATTTATAACGAATATACAAAGATTATTATGATGACTTAGTTCTGCTGTATGTAATTTTTGTATAATGACTTGAGTGTTGAGAATTGTAAAAGAAGTATTGGGAAAAAATTATTTGATACTAATTTTGGAAACTCATCTCGTGATATTTTTAACTTGTTCCTTTTGATGCCCCCATTAGTCAAATCTGGCTAAAAAACCATTTGGTGATGAAGAAGAGAAGAAGAGTTCCTCCAAATAAATATTTTTACGAAATTTACTCTTGAAAATTTGATAAAATTAATCTGGCTAAAATAAAACAAAATATCTATTGATATATTCCTCTTACAAAGAGGGGAAAGCAAAAACTATTGTTAAAAGAAACATTGCGTGAAATTCAACTCCTAGGCGATTCAAAAATAGTCATGTGTTTTTTAATTACTTTTCAGTTGAGCCAAAACATCTTGTTTATTTTATATTATAGACTTTACTGACCTTGATAACTTCGAAACCAAACAAGACAAGGGATTTAAGGGTCGATTAACGAACACAAGAGCTTTAAAAAATTGGATTAAAAAAATTCGAAAAATTACACATCTGATTTGGTAGGCGCAGCAATTTGTTTTTTAACAATTTTTACAATTATATTGCCTGCAGGAAGCTTGGGGCCAACTGTCTCCAAGTCAACATTACTTATATGTCGAGCATTACTTATGTATATATGGAATTCAAGTTAAATTTTCAATGTGTAGACTAGGATTATAAAAAAATTCAAGTAGTCAATAGTTCTGGTAGTGGATTCTTAATAGCAGACACTTGTTAAATGTCTACTGCAGAGGGCACTGCCTGGGGAATAATTGGTCAGTAGTACTGGTGATAAAGTCAATAGTGAAACAGTAAAGTTTTACTATCGATGGAAGCTACCCTGAAGGAAACTTGGGGTCATGTGTATTTTGGTTGACTTTTTGCCTACACTTTGCTTTTAATGTGTAGTTTTGACAGCTGACGTAGACTTGTTACACAGAAATTTAAATATAAAAAAAAACCCACAAATAAATTGTAAATTTTTTACATTATCTTTAACAAAACACCTAATTTAAACAAAATAAATACACCTGTTTGAAATTATACCCCTTCCAGGATTACTTATGTGAAATTCAAGTAAAAAGTTGCAAAGGGTAGACTAGAAATATTAAAATATACTGTTGAACCTCTGGTAACAATGTCTCCATCCGATAAGAACTACAAAGTCAATAGTTCTAAGCGACCTAGTGGATTCTCAATGACAGACACTTGTTAAATGTCTACTGCAGAGAGCACAGCCTGGGGTATAATTGGTCAGTAGTACTGGTAACATAGTCGATAGCGACTCAGTACGTTTCCTTTCAGTTCATGCTATAGTGACATCCAATGGTGTATAATAAGATCCAATCCAATTATAAGATACAAATCGGTTAATTCTAAACATAACAATGTTTCCTTGTGAGTACATCTTGATTTTTGAGTGTTCAGAATTTTATGCATTTTGATTGTATATGATGTGATATATGCCAAATTATACAATTCGATATTCAATTGTGTATCCTATAGTGCTTTGCAGATAGTGCACTCACTGCCTACTACATTTCTCGAAAAACCGTTAAGCCATTAAGACTAGTTTTGAGTACAAACAATTAATCAAACAATCACCCGTTTACACAAAAATAGACAATAGTTTTTATATCATTACCTAGAATTGCATTATTGTAAGTAATTGTACAATTAACTTCCAACAAAACCCCATTTACCGGTTAACCTAGTTTTTATTCAGGCGATGTGTGCATGTAGGCGCTGCATAAGAAACTTTATATTAGTCTAAATCCTTACCGAGCCAGGCAGTTGTTGATTGGTTTTGTTTATTGACTTTAAGCAGATTTTTTTGTCGTGCCATCATCTTTTTATATAAAATGCCCTGGATATCGGTGTACAAATTTTGTAAAAATATTTGTAATTCAGACGAATATGGTTTAACAAATTATAAAGCAATTTTAACCCAAAAATGTCCCACAAGAAGTTAAAGTCGTTTTACTTTTTAAAGTGGTTTATAATCAAAAAAGCGAAATAATGCAACAAAAACATGCATTTATTGTACAATTTGCTAAAATATGCGCATAATATGCAATAAGCATTTGCATAAGATTCCTTGCCCTATTTATATATTATGAAAATTGATTGAAAATGTATTTCAAGCTCAATACCAGTGTTTTTTTAAAGAAGTTCATAGCAGAATGATATTCTCATACAAACACAACGATTATAAAAATATGTACATTCTTTGAACTTTGTCTTATTCTTTTTGATAAAGTGTAACTTAAAGTGCTGAAAAAGTCATATTATTACTAAGACGAATAAAAAATCATTTCTTTTCTCTCTGGCACCCTCTCTTTTGGTTTTTAGAAAAGTTCGTTGACATAATAAATTATATCGAAATATGTATTTAGTTTCTGTCAACAATATAATTTCTATCGAACTTTGTTCTTGTTTATTTACTAGTCATTAAGATAATAAAAATTAAAAATTAATAAGACATTAATGGGACAGTAGGCAAGATATATAAACATATGTATCTAAAGAGACTTCTGAATCTTTCTCTCTCTTCCTCTCTTGCTTCTGTTACCAAGCATTCGCAATGACTTTTCCTTAACCAGTAGCTTTTATCGCATGACTTTTGTTTGAGTATTGTGGCTATTGCTCAAAAGGATTACTTAGAATACTCTGTGTATACTCAATACTCTTCTTAACCACACTCGATACGATATTGACGACAATAAGCGGCTGTCGAAGTGAAAAGAAACAGACGTTCATTTTCCAAACCATTTGACAGATGATCTCATATAGTTTTCCCTACCACAGTGATACATAGATAATATATTAATAATTTTTCATATTTTTATTGTTTAATTAAGTTGTTTCTTTTGCCCCACAACAACAACAACATGGAACTTTGCTGGCAAGGCCGTTGATACTAGAGTCCATTGTGCCTTTATAAATAACCGCGACTAAGTTATTCATGTAAAAGAGGGGCCGGTCACTTTATTCTCGTGTATCGGTTTATGACTTAACCTTGAATTTTTGGCCAAGATGAAGAAACAGAGGGAAACATCGAGGATGAGATCAGGGGCGGGGTAGGGAGACTAACTATTAGATATGAACAACGTCGGTTCTAAATCCATGGGGAAAAATTATCATTATCACCCACCAACAACAACAACAACAAGTAGTATGTATGAAAAACACGAAAATCCCAAATATTTTCAAATTTAAATGACGTCAAAGTTTAAAAACGAAAAAATAGACAATTTTTTTTGTGTCGATGATAAAAAGTCATAAGATTTTCGAAAATAATTTATCGCGGTTTGCTATTATGTGGATGTTCTACAATATCTTATATTTGTATTTATACTTAAGTGCTATTTACTAAATCCATATAGGAGAGAGCTAAATACTTTTTTTTTATAAATAACCAACATTTGAGATCGACATGTATAAACAAATACCATCAAATGTGAATTCGTTCCGTAGAACTCTTTGATTAGCTCTTGCATTTTCCCACGAACGAATGCCAACCTCCCGAGGTGTTTCCCGCAGTGGATGGCGGAGAGCACTTGGAATTTAATGCATAAACAAATTGCAAATTGTTAGAACCCAACCGACTAATTACTAATTTATTAATTATGGCAATTTAGAATTTAAAACCAATTATTCGGAATATTTTCGCCAAGAGCAACATGTGCAAGTAAATGAGTGGTAGGTAGGTACCACCCCCGTGAGTGTGAGTGAGTGAGAAGGAGACTGAATAAAGCTAAACAAAATATAAACACAGAGGGAAGAAAAATTACCATTCCCCCCGGTAGAAACAAAAAAAAAAAACAATAAAACTTGATCAAAATCTCCATATTTAATAAAAAGTCCATAGTAACACTCTTTCGTGAGTGCGTGCATGTCTAAGTGTCTGTGAGTGAGTCAGTGCCAGCGAAAAGAAAAAGTGCCCTCAAAATGTCCTGCTGCGGTCAAATCACTACTATACGCCCGCCCATTGACATGGCGGGACAGAGTGATATCCTTAAGGTAATTTTTAGCTTGTAATTCTCAATTGATGGTTGATGAAATGTGCTCGTGGCAGTAGTTGTGTGTTTAGTAGCATTTGCCTGAGTAAAGTAAAGTCTAATTACATATCAACCCACAACTAATCCAGACTTTTCTTTCTTTTCCAATGGAAAATGGTTTGGTTCTTCTTCTTCTTCTTTTCTCATTTCTAGATAAGATATGATCCTCGTCTAGATATAAACCGCAGGGTAGGCTAAATAACTTAAAAATCATATAAATCCCTTGCATTCATGTTCATGCTTGCATGGATGTTGTTCATAATTTTGTAAGGTTACGGAAATGTAAAGGTTGTGTTGCAAATGGTGTGATATTAATCATTTGTATGTTAAAGTTTCAAATCGTTGCTGAGACAGATAAATATTAGGCTTCGACTGGTTTTGAAGACTTTGGGGATGAATGATACTTTGGTGTTGTGGGAGTTTTCATTGAAAAAATATCGAACGATACATTTTTCTCTTTAAAAATATGAAAGGATCAGCATAGCTTGAAGTTAATAAAATGTACAGGTAGCAATGGTACTATCATATAGAGTTTTTATATAAATCAATTGAGATCTTTATTAATTTACGAGGGGAGGTTCAACAAGTCAGTGACTTTTTGATGAATTTGTTTTCTAGCCAGAAAATGTTTAATTTCTCAAAAATATTCGATAAATTAAGTCCATAATTGCTGCAATTTGTTATACCTTCCAAATAATAGTGGGGTTTCAGTCATGAACTCTTTATTCAAATCAAATTTCTTATCGTGGCTAAAACTGGAGAATAGACTGGAAGGAGATAACAGTTCGTAATCCAGGAGCTGATTTTATAAAAAAATTGTGAAAAAACCAAAAACTAACATCCACCCTAAGGGTAAGAGATGTAGGATAGATATGTTCTGAGAAACTGTTGGGGTGGCAGAAATATTGGGGGACTATCATACATTTGATTACTCTAGGGGTAAACGTTTGGGGCAGTTAGAGCAATGGGAGCAAAGTTTGTGTTTGGGTTAAATGTTAGGAAGGAAAAATGACTGGAGATCGATCATATATTTTAACCATCTAGGGGCAACTGTGACCCCATTAGCTGCCATTTTACGCCACCCCACTTCCCCCAAATTTTAGCTCAGATAACCAACCAACCACACAAAATTAGGGGTGGTTCGTATTGAATTCGAAAACTCGTGCACTATACCAACCCTAGTGCAGATGCATATGTCGTAGACCAGTTCCTTATTGTGTTGTGATGGATCCATGTTTCGGCTACCATTAGGTGCGCCGTTTCCTCTTTTCGGATTGCGATACAATATTGCAAAGTTTGATAGTGGTCTATATACAGATGTAGGAGTAGTGCACATTTTTATTAGCTACGAGGGAAGTTAACAAAGTCCCTTATAATACCCAAGTTCTATGTATTAGCAGTAGAATTGAAAAAGTCATAGCAAAATGTAAGAAAAATGAGGACATCTAGTGTGTTGTGGCTTCGAACGCTAAGAAGATCGATTAAACCATCAAGACTCATATAGCCCAGTGGTGTTTATAGCAACCACCTAATGTTGTGGAATTTCTATCACACCTTTTGTACGCACCCTTTTACCAACATTTAAATTCACAAATAATTATTTTGTGTTTTCCCCTTACCAATTGTACCTTGTTATTGTCAATCACTTAAGCCTCCCCCTGACAATACGCTTCCCCCTCCTCGCACTTCTACATAAAATTCCTTATGTCGATCATATTCATTTGCGCGTTTTTTTGTTTTGTTATGTGGACCATCATCTCCTCCTTCCCATCTTGGCTGATGATTTATGCCATTACCTCAAAGAATTCATCAATTTGAAAACAAAACATTTCGCTTCGATTCGATAACATTTGCATTTCGTTGAGATAGCGCCCCAGTTATTCAGGGATGGGGGAGGGGCATATCATCTGCTCGTACTTAATAAAAGCGTTTGATCACTTGGAATTTCAATCAACACTTGTTGAATATTAACGTAATTCAAAAATCAATCGGAAGGCGATTTTTAATAACGCCATCGACAGGCAGCTGGCAAAAAGTTTTCGTTCGCACCTACGTCACTAGGGGAAATTGTGCTTCTATGTTAGTAATGTGGTAATATTGGCCCAAATTCGGGGTGGACGAGATTCGAAGACGCCTCGATTGTGGTCTGATCTAATGGGTAAATAACAATAAAAATGCCAACGCAAGTGACTAAAAGTATTGCTCATTGGTCGTAAATTGAAAATTCAAATGCATTTAAACACTTAAGTGGCTTTCTTTTTGGGACTGTTTTATCTGATGGCCATAAATCTCCTTTGGGGCGTTGGCTTACATGACAGATTTACGATTAACTTGAAAGATGACCTCATGGGCATGGGATCTAGGGTGGATGCCAATGAAATGCCACTCTCATACTACAGCATACATACATACATACATATTTACATCGTGCATGACCATAGTTTTATCTTGGCACTCATCTATGTCTGGTTCTCGCCTTTCTTGCCTTTTTGGTTGGAATTTCGTTGTTATTCTAGGGTCCTGAGCAAATTCACGTCTCTAAATTCTACAAAGAGTCCAAGAATGGAAAATTCGTCAGCTACATTACAGAGAATGTGCGCACCTTGTATCAGACGTTTCGTGAAGGTGCCTATGCCTCCAACAATGGACCCTGCCTGGGATGGCGTGAGACCTTGTCATCACCATATCAGGTTAGTAGGTGAGATTGCAGTGAATGTAACATCCTTTAATCATATAAAATCACTGCAGTGGATCAACTACGATGAAGCCCTGTTACGTGCCAAAAACTTTGGCTCCGGCATGATATCCTTGGGCGCTCGTCCCAAACAGCTCATCGGCGTCTATTCGCAAAATCGTCCAGAGTGGATACTGTACGAGCAGGGCTGCTACTGCTACTCGCTGGTGGTGGTGCCCTTGTATGACACCCTGGGACCAGATGCCTGTGCTTTTATTATACGTCAGACTGAAATGTCAATTGTAGTGGTGGAAGACGATGCAAAGGCCGTCATGCTGCTTGACAAGGCTCCGCGGGCCCTGAAAATAATCATTGCAGTGAAGCCTGTCAGACAGACGACACTGGACAAGGCCCGCAGCCTTGGCATTCAGATCTTTTCGTTTATAGATGTAGAGAAGTTAGGTGCTAAGAGTAACCATCCGGAAGTGCCACCAACCACAGAGGATCTCTGCACGGTGTGCTACACCTCCGGAACAACTGGTAATCCCAAGGGTGTCATGCTCACGCACGGCAACATAGTGGCCGGCGTGTGTGCCGTCATACTGCAGATGGGTAAGTGAACTCGTTGAGATCGCCCGCTTGCCCGATGATCAGTTGTCCTAATGTGTATATGTGTTTCCAGGTGACCACCGCATCCGCGCTGGGGATGTCATGATATCGTTCCTGCCCTTGGCCCACATGTTTGAACGCTGCTGTGAGAATGGCATTTACTACGTGGGTGGCTGCGTGGGTTTCTACTCAGGCGACATCAAAGAACTGAACAACGATTTGAAGATGTTGAAGCCCACGGTAATGCCGGCGGTGCCTCGTCTGTTAAATCGAGTCTACGACAAAATTCAAAATGATATCGCTGCCTCGTCCATAAAAAGAGCCTTATTTAATATGGCTTTAAAAGCCAAAGAAAAGGAAATATCCAGAGGAATTCTAAGACGCAACGGCTGTTGGGACAAGCTAGTATTCAAGAAGGTACACCAAGGTAAGTCTCACGTCTGAATTGTCCATCATGTAAGCAGAAAACTGAGAATAAAAACTGTTTTCCTTTCAGCTTTTGGCGGTAACTTGCGTTTGATGGTGGTTGGTTCCGCACCCCTGGCCGGCAATGTTTTGACATTTATGCGTTGCGCCCTGGGTTGTTTGGTGGTGGAGGGTTATGGTCAAACTGAATGCACCGGTGCCATAACACTAACCGTGCAGGGTGACTATGTGCCCAATCATGTGGGACCACCGGTCTCATGTAATGCAGTCAAGGTAAGATGCAAGGGGAAAACAGAAAAAATGGTTTGTTGTTGTTTATGTTGAATGTTAAATAATATCAAAGTATTGTATGATTTTTGCTGCACTCATTTATGGCGGCCTTGGATGTATTAAAACGTTGGTTATAACGGTTATGAAGTTCTAAAAAAGAGAACGGAGAGTTTGAATTGTCTGAACATTTGTTCTACATAAAAGAAAAAGTAATGTATTACACAAAAGAGGACGCGAGAATTAAACATTGGCGAGTCAATGTAAACGCCATGGTTTTCAAAATGCTATATGGACTAGAGAGGGTCAAGAATACAAAACTCATTACACTAGTTAGAAATATGGAAAAGGAAAAAAATGTTTCGATGTGCCGTGTTATAAGCAATCTGTATTCGAAAATACAGACAAAACATAATCACATAGTACGGCGGGTAGGCAGGAAAAGGATAGTTATAGTTAATGTTATTAAGTTCTCTCTTTCGTTGCCTATGTGAGAGGCAGTTTTTGTGTTTACTCGTTACATACGTTTTATAAATATTATAGGACATAACTAGCCAATAGAAACAATACAATTTTAACTAGTATCACATTATTTATAATAAGATAATCACCAACTAGTTCAAAATAAAGGCATTTGAAACAGAGGACCTTTGGAACTAATTTCAACTGGTATAAACTATTTTTTTTTAATTATTCGTCACTTGTATCAAATACTACAAGCTAACATTATTCCAGAGGCGTAGTTTAAATGTTTTTTTGGAATTTGATTTTATATGAGTAATCATTGGCTATCGAGTATTCATATTTTGCACTTTTCCAATATTTCTAAGCTGTTAACATTTCTATGGCCCAGCTTGCATTTGTTTAGTGATATGAATTTTTTGTAAGATTATAAAGGCTTTGTTCGTAATAATTTACAAGAGGTTTATAGAACGATTTTACTATGAGAATTTGTTTTATAAACCTTTGATAAATGTTTCTGAATACAACAGTAAGTTAAGAAGGCGCCTTGAAATGAGATAAAAAATAATAAAACGTTTAATTACTAAAATTTTCATATTTCCTTATAATCTATTGTTAAAGTACTATGGTCGATATTGAAAGGCTGATGTACTTCAGACGCAGTCTTAAAACTAGATTAATTTTAGTTTAAGCGTTGAATTTATAATAGATATTGTTGTTGTTGTTTCTTTTACTCTGGTTTAAAATACAATAACTAACGCTGGCTTATCTTTTTATTAGCTGGTTGATGTACCGGAAATGGAGTACTATGCTAATCAAAACACAGGCGAAGTTTGTGTACGAGGTTCCAATGTGTTCCATGGGTGAGTACATAAGTAAAAGTTAATATTGTTGCGAAATTTATTTCTATGTGTTACCATTTTAATTGCAGTTACTATAAGGATCCTGAGAAAACTGCCGAAGCCATTGATCCCGAGGGCTGGCATCATACCGGCGATGTGGGTCTGTGGCTGCCCAATGGCACTTTGCGAATTATTGATCGTCGTAAGCATATCTTCAAGTTGAGCCAAGGCGAATACATTGTACCCGAAAAAATTGAAAGTATTTATACTCTGAGCCAATACGTTAATCAAGTTTTCGTCTATGGCGAGAGTCTAAAGGTGAGTTTGGGTGACTAGAATATATCTTTACCTTGACTACGTTTCTCGGTCTAGGTTGTGGACACGTGTAATCTGGTAAATCTGGTGTAATCTGGTAAATTACGCTAACCACCGATATCTGCTGATCCATTGTGATTTAAACTCACTTACTCAGGTGTGAATTTATTCTGCTGATTCATATAGTAGCCATATTGATTAAAGTCTTTAACTAGTCTAATTTCCGGCTCATATAGCCATATAGAGCGTTTGGGGCTGACCGTGGCATGATGGTTAGTTAGAACACGCGAATATCGAGCGGGTTTGATTCCTTTTTCAGTCATCTTCATTTCATTCTACGGCGGCTTTCTCAATGTTGCCGACAGCAACTTCGCAATGAAACTTTAGTAAAACATAAACAGTAGGAGCCGTTGTGTTGTGAGTCTTAAAATAGAAAGCATTTTAATTCACAATAACGCGAGAGTGGCCTTCAATAGCTCAGTGGAAGCGACATAGGTTAGTAATCCGAAGTTGCGGGTTCGATTCCCGGCCGGGGAAATCAACATCGATGAAAAATTACTTTTCAAATACTTTCGAGTTCTCCAGTCAACAAAACTTATCCTAGATGCTTCCACTACAAAAATCCAGATTGTGCAAGGACCAACTTCACAAAGTAAATCAACAAGACCAGCTTGCGCCATCTTTGGAGCAATTTGGCGGTTAAAACTCACAACAACTTTTAACAATCCCTTGACACAAACCTTGTTATCTTCAAAAGAACGAAACAGACTTGCCAATAATGGTCGCAACAACAATAACAACAATGTGATACGTCTCGTACCCAGGTCCCCTGTATGATAGTCGCGTGTTCTAACCATCATGCCACAAACGGTTCCGTTGAAGGAATCTAAATATGGAAGAGTGTTAAATTAAACAAATGCACAAAGCTTTCACATATCTCTTGCATGTGGTACAAAGAAAAAGTAAGTTAATCTTAATTGGCCGGTTGTTTTTCATCGAAGTCAGTGTCCACTTTACAAACAAATTTTTTGCCGAATATGTTCTTAGATTAGTTCGATGAGATTTCAATAGAAGAAAAAAATCTTTCTTTATCTAGCCTTTTTGCGAAAATAGATTCTTCAGAAAATATATGTTTTGTATGTGCTTATTTTCATAAGCAAATATTAACTTGTCCTAATATCTATCTCCATTTTTATCTACTTCACAGAGTTGCATTGTGGCTGTGGTTGTGCCTGATGTGGATGTCCTCAAACAGTGGGCCACGGAAAACGGTGTGCGTGGCACATTATCAGTGCTGTGTAATAATCCCCAAGTGAAAGATCTTATTATGGCCGATATGCTGAAATGGGGCAAACAAAGTGGTTTGAAATCTTTTGAACAGGTAAATTAATCTCAAATCCGTATCTTTTCGCTGCTAACCCTTTCCGTTGTCACTCTCGTATGTTAACAGGTCAAAGATATTTATTTACATCCTGATCCATTTTCGGTGCAAAATGGTTTACTAACGCCCACTTTCAAATCGAAACGGCCTCAGCTGAAGAGTTACTTTAAACCCCAGTTGGAGGATATGTACAAGCATTTGGATTAGTGTGAATGGGGATTCAATATAACGCCGGTCGTATTAAGCAACCAAATAACGCTGTGACAACAGCTGTTATCGTTCGTCAACTTGTTATATAATCTCAAGCAACCAAAAACCAAAATATGAAAAAATCAACCAAACCAAAAACAAACAAAATGCAAAAAAACAAAACAAACTGTCTGTAAACACTTTGTATTCTCAATTTCTTAAGAACAAATTCCTTTGACTACTTTCTTTCTTTTCTCTTCAACACGATAAGACTATTTAGCTAAAAGTTCTTACATATTATAATATTTAAAACAAAAATATTATTACGGTATAATACAAACAATCAATTAAACATAATTAATTGAATTAGTACCTCTTTTAACACTTAACAAAAATAGTTTATATACATACATATATACGTACATAAATACATACATACAAACCAAATTTAAATACAACTATAGAGAGATACACACACACACACACACACTTTTAATAATACCCAAAAGTAAACTAAACTAAATCCAATACCAAACACCAACACACACACACACACATACATGCATACATATATCGTATATCGTCTAACGCGTATATCGTAACAAACGAAAGCAATAATTTCAAGAAACGAAATCCATCAACTATATCACAAAATTCATTTATATTCAGTTACAAATCATTTTAAGCGAAAACAACAAAAAAAATATTACAAAATAAAAAAAAACAAATTAATATTAGTATTGCAACAACAAAAAGAAAAACAAAAATGAACACAAAAACGATTTTGTAGAAATCTCTAGGGATTAGTTTAAAAATTCAGACTTTTAATAAAAATTATTACTTAATAGAAGACTACTTTGCAGCAGCGGTTCAATTATCAACTCGAAACTTCTTAGGTTTTTTTTAAAAAAAAAAAGAAAAACAAAACCAAAAACATTTTTTTTAAATCGAAAGCATTTTTGACAAAACCAAAAACAAATATTAACTTAAAAACCATCGCCACTAAATCAACAATCCAAAAAAAAACACATTTCAAAAGAGTTCTTATCCCCCCTCCCCCAACCACACACACACAAAATCATCACCCCCTCCCTCACTCAGTCTAGAAATGTTTTATAAAATATCAACAAAACAAAATAAAAAAAAAAACAAATTTTAAAGAAAATGTTAATAAAAATGAATACTGTAGAAAAGGAAGCGGTTAGTGTTATTAACTTAAATTATTGTATTTTTAAAAGAATTTTTTTTAGTTGTTGTAAATTTCGTGTATTATTTTCTAACTAAATTATTATGATTTTGCAATTGTTATTTGTGTGATTACTTTTTCTTTTGGTTTTAATTTTTTTTCTAAATTAATTTATTTATTTATTAGCTCTATTATAATGTGATTTGGTTTATAGCTCTGTTATTATTCTATTGTTGTTTTAGTTTGTTTGCCACTGTTGTTTTATAATTTTTTTTTTTGATTCTATTAAATACAAAAATATATATTACATATATGTATATATAATATATTATTTATAAATGTAATGTGTTTAATTTAATTGATGTTGATTTGTGAGCGACACAAGTAAGAGGTGTGATCAGATTGGAAATTGGGCTTGGGTTGGGATTGTATTATGATTCGAAATTTTGAGGAAGGCATCGTAAGCGAGTACGAACGAGAAGAGGAATCTTTTTAAGAGATTTTATTCATGTTCAAATGTTATGCATTGTCTGGCATCGCATAGCAATGTATTAGATTTGTCATGCACTTACAAGACTTAGTTGATGTAACGTACGAATATCTGTAAGATTTTTAAAACTGCAGTTGAGGTTTAAGAAACTTTTCTAACAATGAACTTTGATACGCCCTCAGTAAGTGGTTCTTTTTTAAACGATTTAGTTTTACTTTTACTGGGCAATAATTCTTTTGTAATAATTCCAATCGAAAGTATACTGTCGCAGTCGAATCCTTTGTAAAAATTCGTTTTAAAATTTATCTTGAAAGATGCTATTATGGTAGTTTTGTTTATACATACATTGAGTGCCTTTTCGACAGAATTTCTTTTCTGTTGTAGAGATTAAATTATTTATTCTTGTCATATAACAAAAGTATAGCATAGTTATTAAAGATTATTATCTATTTTCTTATCTAAAAGGATTTTGTTACATAAAAATGTTTTGACACAATATTTTATCAAGAAGTTCTCTTTTGAGGTGCATTATACTAGAGAAATGTATTCATAGTCATTCTATATTATTTTTACCATAAGTTTGGTAGGTGTAGGAGATTTTTCAGTAATCCTCCTTTATGAAGACATGCCTAACTTTCCCTGCCCAATTGATGGTACAGTCCAGGAAAAAAGCGTAGAAGCAAATTATAAAGCGATTTTTTTTAATAATTCTGAAATCGATTTGAAATGTCTTAGGATAAGCTTTGGCTTACTTGAAAAAATATCTCACAGTTGTGTTGTGATGTAAATAGATCGCCACATATGAGCCCTACGCGATTATCCTACGGGAGATCCAGGGATCAATACCTATCTAAGTCATCTACATTCAACAATAACGTGAAGGGCTAACCCATGCCTCATTCATGGAGTGCAAAGGGAAAATACGTTTTATTAAGTTTGTTACGAATATTTCAGAAATTTATATACTTCGCCTTAAAAGCACTTAATCTCTTGAGGGAAGTGTTATAAACTTGGTATCGATCCTGGGAATTACTTGGAGTTTTTTTAGAATTTCAAATAGGAATTATATATCGCGAATAATTAGATTTAATTTTAATAGAAACTTTTAAAAGAACTAAGAATAGGAGTCTATTACTCTTATTTTTAATTTAAAATAATCATTTACTAATCCTGACACAAAGTTCTAAGGAGCCAACCCCATTAGAGCTATACCAAACCATAGGACTGTATGATTAATTTTCTGAAAATATACTTAAAGTTCGAATTGAACTTCTTTGGCGAATACTTGATAGAAACTGGTGATGCCTATGAAATGAATGCGAATGATAGACAGATGTGAAAAATCACCAAAACAGTTTTGTAATTATCAGAAAAAGTTGCAAGTAAGCTGTCCGTGGCATGATGGTTAGAGCATGTGGCTATCATGCTGGAGATCCATTGTTCAATTCCTGTCTCAGTCATCTACATTTTTTTGTCACCGTCTATTAAAAGTTTCTCCAACAGCTGGCGTTTGCATTCGTCTATAAACAAATAGGTGCCGGTAGTTGTAAATCTAATAATAGAAAGCGTGTTAATTTACAATAACGCGAGGAGCTATACCATACCTCCATTCAGCGGGTGTATAAGGAAATCAGGTTTCTTTTTCAAGTTTTTAAAGCTAGTTAGTAAAGCAGCTTCGATTGAATTCGTTTTTAAATCACTGAGATCCAATCACTGTAAATCTTGCTTACGATGCCCTACGATACATAAACTCAGTACGTCTTCGTTAGAATCGCTTTTTTTAGTTACGTCTTTTTGTATTTTGTATTTCTTAAATATTAATATCCTCTGTATATTCTTCATGGCCGCATAGTATCTAAAATGGAGTATCCACTGTAGCTAAATCAAAGTAGACGTACGTACGTCATCATTATATTGATATCAAGGAAGTAAAGACGTTAATTTTTTTTTTGAAGACAACAATAATAATAACAACAACAAGAAAATAAAAATCAATTAAAGCTTTACTAAAATATAAAAAAAAAAAAACAATAAAATGCAATTATCATAGCAAAACAATCTTAAATGAATTTTGAAATTGATAACTAAGAGTATTTACTTTATTTGGCGTTAATTTCCATAGAAATTAATAATTATTTAAAGCAAACAAAAAAATAAGAAATTGTCCTAACAACAGAAATAATAATAATAATAACAAAGTATTGTAAAGTTTAATAATATTATTAATACAATAATTTAAACAATAAATAAAACATACGACTCAAACAAGACAAAATTAATGGTATTTATTTAAAAATAGGAAAGAATTTAATAGTGGAGCAATAGAAAAAGAGAACATGTGGAAATTGGGGCAAGGGTTTTTTGGCTATAGTTTCAAAACATCTGGTGAGAGAAAAGTTACAATGGATTTAATTTTAGAGATTTTGTAGAAGATGTGGTGACGATTTGTAAATTGAAATAAATGTAAGGTACACGCACACATCAACCATCAACAAATTTCGAAATATATCAGATCAGGAAAATTATAACATAACAGCAGTTTGGAACCCTTAGGACAGCCCTTTTTAAGTGGCATAGAAGAACTAGCATATTTGCGCATCGGCAAAATCAACCACTTTTTGTTAGACCATTAACTGGCAGTCAGGCAGTAGGTCAATGTTTTCATAAAACTCAACTAAAAGAAATCTTCTTCTTCTTCTTATTTGCCAGTAGCAACAGAAAGTCATCCGTTAGTATATTGTTCGTCACACCTAGTTCAGGTAACAGCTCTTTCACCTGGTCCAGTCAACGATGTTTTCGGGTTTATTGCTAAAGCCTTTTCGAGCAGGAACATTTTCATCTAACGCATTCGGTTTATTTGAACGCGCGTGACTACATCGCACTTTGCGATGTCGCTCATGGTTCATTCGATTACGTTACTCGCTTTAGCGCTGATGGATCCAAATATTTTGCAAAGTATTTTTCTTTCGAAGATTTCCACAATAGATTGATCCGCTTGCTTCATTACCCAAGATTTTGCTGTGTAGAGCAAGACAGGTAGGTTATGTGTCTAGTAGAGTTGGATCTTTGTTCGTCGAGAGAGGGCTCTGAAATTAAATCGCTAGCTAAGCGCATAGTAGCAGTGGTATTCAAGCAATTATCATCTCTTGAATTCCGTCAAGGTAGATAAAATCGTCTTCCACTTTAAAGTTATAGTAATCAAAGATCGCTCAGCTTCCAAACGGGTAGATTTTCTGTTCGTTAAAAAAATAACTTGGTTTTGTCCTCATTTATCACCCGACTCCACTTCTGGCGATTGTTTCTTAAAGCTTGTAAAGGTCGCAGTAACATCCCGTTAGCAGCTTGTGACTTTTATTAAAAATGGTACCAGTCGTGTGTACTGCAGCTTTCCGTATGATCATATCCTTTATGATGTTAAAGAGATAGCATGACAGACAATCAATCGTCTTGTCTAAAGCCTTGCTTGGTACGAAATGACTGGTACAAAATGATCTGGTGTTTGCCCATTTTCAGTTAAGACTTTGTGTCAGTCAGTATCATTCCGCAAAATTGTATCGGCTTCGCGGCCATAGCATCCAATAATTTCTGTCGTATCAGACTGTAGAATGCAGCTTTGTAATCCATGAACAGACGGTAAATGACGATCTGTATTTCTGGAGTCTTCTCCAGGATTTGTCGTAGTGTGAATATTTGGTCGGCAGTGGATTTACCAGTTCTAAAGCTATACTGATAAGGTTCGCTAGGATGGGCTTTAGTCTTTCCCATAACACACTAGACAGGACCTTGTTTGCGATGGGTGAAATGCTGATCCAGCGATAGTGGATACACATACTTGGATCGCCTTTCTTAAGCACCCGACATAGAACACTCAGATTCCAATCATCGGGTTCGCTAGGATGGCCTTAAAAAGCCTTATTATTTTTAAGCTTTGCGATTGCCAAGCTAACCTCGTTTTGACTTTCTGGCTTCGAAGATTGGCGTGATTTCGTCACTTTTGCTGACTTCAGGAACCAGCAGAGTATGAATGGTTCTCCTTTATGTGTGGATCCTTGTTCCGAAACCTTTGCATTTAATCTTTTGGTAGAACTTTCGGGCTTCAATTCTATCCCTGTACTTTTGAAAATACCTAGCTAATACATTCCTTTAATTCTTCGAGTTACAATGAATTGCTGTTGAAATCTTTACTTTTAAGGTATTCACAAAGAGAAGTCTGGGCTACTAGGTGGCCAGTAGGTGACATTAACTTATAGATATTACTACTTGCGAACAGCACCCGATGTGTCATTGGAGGTGTAAAATGTTGCCCTGTTTTCCTAAAACCAATGATCGTCAATTAAAACCATTTGGAATTCGGTAGCACTGGAACTAAAAAAGATCTTTAGCATGGCAACATACCGCTTTGTATTATATATTGCCTTGAACTTTTGCACTCTTTTTCCAATCAATTGAATTAATGGAGCTTTATACCTATGCCGTATGTAGCAATGAGTGCAAAATTTTCGTTCTGCTCTGGTCGAAGATTCGTTGTTTCGATATTACTCGCATACGCAGAACGCTTGTTGTGCTTCGCTGAATGTCGCCATGGCGCTAAAATTCCGTAGTCTGGTTTTGTATCACTAAACCCCTTTGCCTCATCCTGCTGAGTCTACTCAAAGCAGATACTGATTTAAATGTTTTATGGCGGGAAATCAAAAGTTATTGTTAGAATTGCTTCTCAATATCTAAATGTGTATTAAGTAAATATGTTATATTGAATTAAGACATCTACCGGTATGCCAATTGAATATCAAAGATGTTATAGGAATCAAATCAAAACCTGCAATATGTAAAAACATCACCTTATTTTTGAAGAAACAACATCCCTTAAAAGTAAAGATACAAGGAAATATGTTAAACTGCCTAAAATATGCAGACACATATGCTTTTACTTTTACGCTTTGCAACCCCTAAATACAATTACCTATGGGTTTCAAGCATCACAAAATAACCGAGTACTCGATATGATCCCCGAAGCTAGTAAGGCGCCATCTACATTCATACGTGATAACTAAAGGTACCATTAGCGTATAACTAAATTTATACCACAGGCACAAACCCATCTATAACACAAATTGTACAGTCCATTTGACGCATTACAAATGCTATGTTCTTCATATATGCACATGCGAACGTCCTTTCTGCACAACCGCCAGTGGCGCCATCTATCTCTTGACGCTTATAAACTTTATATGACAAAGATTTTTGTTTAACTTCTCCCAATTACTTCCCCCCTCCATCATCATTAGACCTGCGCTTTGCGAACGAAATGGTAGAAAAAGTATCAGTGGATGATTTCAAAATCTAGTGTTTTTTTGTCCTTAATTCCATCCTAACGTCAATTTTATACAAACAGTTTCATTCATCATTTGTACGCAGGACTTGCATAAGGAAAGCTTCCACTAGAGAAACAGGCGAGAAACGGGAGTGCTGAGTGTGTGTGTCTGAGTGAATTTATACATTTTTCACATCAAATAGACAGACAGACAGAGCAGAGTAGAAAAGTCAATAAGAATTCAAAAGGAAACTATTGGCAAATTTAACTTAATAATTCATTCCCAATCATTTGTTGATAACTTAACGTTATTAAGATACAAAAAAAATGACAGATCTGTGGCAAAGGCTGAGTACACGAAATTGGAATTCAGTGCGTTATGAATTTCTAATTGTTACGAGTATACTTTTCTCGTTAATGGGTAAGTAAAGTGTTGCATCTCCGCCTCCCCCCCACAAATGTCCTGCAACAATCCTAACCCCTCCTTATCCCCTCCATCCATACCAATGAAAAACGTCACCAGGAACGAGAAACGAGTGGGTCTGGGAGTGGGTCAGGAGGCTAAGACTGTTGTTGTTGTTGTGCTATATGGTGACGATGACACAAGTGAACACAGTGCTAGGGACGTAATAAAAATTTTAAGCATAAAAAAAAGGGAAAGCGAAAGTGAGGGTAACACATAATTGGGTGGTTTGAATACCAAAGGCTATTTCTCCCCACCTGCAATTCAAAACGTGTAGAAAATCGATTTTTTATGTTGTTGACTAAAACATTGTAAACGATGATCAAATGTAGAGCTACAAAAGTAAAAAATCCGCATAAAGCTAACTACACTATACCCCACTAATGTTTTAACTGTTGAATAAGACCTTACTGCGGTTGCTGCAGCTGTAGTTTGGCAATGCATTACAAAGCTATGCATTTGAAGAGAATCACAACGATTTGCAACTAACAGATGATACCTATTTCCAAATTAAATTCATTGCAGTTACATCTTGCCAAGGCCTACAGTTGAGCGCATTTACTACCAAAACGCCCAGGGTTACCAAATACACTACCAAATCACCAGCGGTAAGTAGAAACTCCACCATAGCCTTTATATATTAATCTTTTAACCAGTGTCACTTGGAACTTATATAATGTTTGTGCTTTGTCTATGTGTGCCTTGCAGTCTTCGTCTATGAATCATGATGCCACCACATCCCTTTATCGCTTCAATGCCACCAATGGCATTACCTGCATTCTGATTAGTGTCGACGGCCTAATCAGCATCAAATATCGCAATAAACTAAACGAAGATATCGAGGCTGATTTGTATTTGCCTGATGATCCTGTCTTGGGTGGCGAATGTGTAGAATCGAATATGGAATTGCTGACACTGGAATTTAGAGGATTCAAGCTATCTATGACATTCAAGAAGGTATGGAACGCACACAAACACACACACACACTCGTATTAAATGAAAATATGTTATATGTTTGTCAGTTTATGAGTCGTGGGCAAGTGGGTGGTTTAGTGAGTGGGAGCGATGGGAAAAGGTTGGAGTGTTTGCAGCAAGTCGCTTACAACCGCAGAGGGGAATGTGTTGTTTATTTTTAAAACAATAATGTTATCGCTGGTGGGAGTCACTCTATTTTTTATTTACATGGCGATGAAGATTATTTTATCGGTCCCTGAAAGTCCGTGTTATGGTTAACGAGTGTTCGCGTTCGGTTGCATCTCATAGGAAGTTGTGAACACATTTTGTGAGATAATGAACAAAAAAGTTTGTTTTTATACAATTTTATATATAAGATTCTGGCTCTGTTACAATCCCTTTTAAAGCTTATGGCAAATTCAGAAAGCAAAGTTTTGTGTGGGTGGTACTGTAAGAAGAGTGGCAAACTGTCCTAATTAACTAGTTGCATTAAGCGATACTAAATACTCATAAAAGCCAAATTTTAGGTAATAACCACTAAAGAGTTTTTAGTGATATTTTATCAAATCTTTCTATGTGATGTTCCAGTAGGAGTGTTGCTATTATGTTAAGTTTGTAATATCAGACTAAAGTTGTATTACCACTGGCTAACTGTATTACTAGATTTACTCGAGATATCATATCATGTAGGCAGGTGTTTTGTGGAATGTTTTGCATTTCCTCCTGAATAACTAAAAACTAAACTTTCCTATAGGATAGCTTCACGCAATATTGAGAATTAACACGCTTTCTGTTTTTAGACTCACATAACGTCAGCTGTTTGAGAAGATTTACTTGACATACCAATTGACTCGACACTATACTTCGAAGTTACTGTTGACAACATTGAGGGGCTGCCGTTGAAAGAAAATGTAGATGACTGAGACAGTAATTATCATGCCGCGGTCGTTCTGTGAATTCGTCCCTTTTATTTCTTAAGAGAAAATGGGTTTCTGTACAAAACTTTACTTTTAAGGTATTCCCAAAGAAAAAAATCAATTAGGAATAAGACGGTGCCACGAGGTGGTTACTTCATGTTACCTTTTTTGGATATTACTTTTTTCCCAGTTTCTGTTACCACTTTTAGGTATAATTTTCAGAAACATTTTGCGAACAGCGCCCAATAAATCGTTAAAGGTGTGACATGTTTTCCCATCTTCCTGAAACCACGTTTGTTGGTTATAAACATTGCAATTCTGTAGCGCTGAAGCAAAAAAGTTCTGTGATGCTTTAATGTCTTCTTCTTATTAATCTTCTTATTTGATAGAACCAACAGAATTATCTATCAGTTACCGCACGTAGAAATTTTTTCAGTTTCTTGTGCTCCGCCAATAGTTTGCCACACCAAGTTTAGATAACAGCTCTTTCACCTGGCTCTTCCAACAAAGTTTGATCTCATCCCATCCTGTGCTGCCCATGGAATTTATTGCCGATGACTTTTTAATTTATTGCCGTAGACTTTTTAAGCTGAAGCATTTTCATACATTCGTTCCTTTCCCAGCTAGGCGCTTTCGGTCTATTTAAACGCGCTTGACTAGGTCGATGTCGTACTTAAACTCATGTGGTTTATACTACGACTGTACTCGCCGTTAACAATGATGGTTACAAATTTTTTGCGAAGTATTTTTCTCTCGAAGACTCCCAGAATAGATGAATGCGTTTGTATTATTACCCAGGATTCTGTTCGGTAGAGCAAGACAGCTATGGTCAATGTCTGGTAGAGTTGGTTCTTAGTTCGTCGAGAGAGGGCTTTGTCATTTAATCGTTTGCTAACCGCATAGTAACAGCGGCTTGCTATCAATACTCTTCTCTTGATTTCTAGGCTGACATTATTATTTTAGTTTACGACGGAGCCAAGTTAGACAAAATCATCCACCACCTCAAAGTTATAGCCGCCACCGTTCATGCAGCGTCCCAAATGAGTAGACTTTTAGTTCGATGAAACTTGGTGTTGTCCCCATTTATCACCAGACCCACTTCTGCCGACTGCTTCCCAATGCTTGAAAAGGCCGCAATAACATCCTGCAGTCCTTGGCCAATGATATCTATAGCATCGGCTAAGTGTTACTTTAGTAATAGTAATTACGCCTAGTTACATGCCCATTTGGGTAAAAGTGTTCCTCGTCAGAGCAAAACATGTTGGTAAAACTGGCGAACCCCTCTGGCTTTTCTTAAGCGCACTGCTGCCTGTTAGCATTATAATAAGGCTTTTACCCCTGATATTTATATTTTGTAATGATTCAAATGTGAATCTTAGTGAAGAATGGGTTTCAGAGATGTTCTGGGCACATTTTAGACACAAGACTGCTTCCAAGTAGATGTGCTAGATTGTTTATAAAAAGACGCTCTAACATGCTCTACGTTTTCGTTGACCCCTTAAAGTTCTAGGTCGACCGGATCTTGGTTGATTTTTTGTTGAACCAGTCTGCTTGAAATACTTTAACCATTTTCTAGTCAATTTAATCAATGGAGCTTTATTTCTATGAGGTATATTGTAATGAGCGCAAAAAATTTGCTGCTTTATAGTGGAAGAATCGTTGTTACGGCAGTACTCACGTACGCAGAACGTATATCGTGCTCCGCTGAATTCCCTTTGGGTGCTCTTGCACCCTGCACTCCACTCCGCCGTAGCAGCTACAGATTTAAATGTCATCGGAGGTTTAGTCTACCATGTACTAAAGAATAACACTGCTCGGCATGAAACTTGGCCCCGACATTATTCTTACTTATTCTTATGTAAAAAGACCTCCTGAATCTAAAAATCACCCCCATTATTTCCTATCGCTTTTTTTGTTTCATTTGAATGATAAAAAAATTTCAATTAATGTGAGGGTGATGGGCAAAAAGATGGACATAAGAATCAGCAGGAATATTGTCGGGGCTCTCAATTTTGTTTTCTTTTTGCACAGCAGTGTTATCTTTAGTATTTCAAATTAAATTAATGATTTTTACAAATCACTTATATTTCCCCCTTCCTTTTCAGTCATCTGGCGGCGAAGGATGGTACATCAATCTCTTCGAACTGACTTACTCATCTTCGAACTCTGTATTCGAGCACCCTGATCGTCCTGGTTTAGATGTTAAACTAACCTCACCCTCACATACGCCCATGTATTTCCCTACGCCTGTTGGCAAATCATATGTCTGCGATAAAGAGCAAACTGTTGTAATGTACGCTCCCTTGGATTCTGGCGACCAGTCGGGACACATTGCTCGCCTATACCTGCGTGACATGCACATGCAGAGCTTCATGTTCAAGGAGAGTGGCAAGTGGGGACCACCGTTCCATTGCAGTGCCACGGGATCGTATCGCGATGAGACTGCTCCCTTGGCTGTGGGCACAGCCTTGGCGATAGCTGTGTTGCTGACCATTTCGGGTTATGGCGGCTGGAGGTAAGTACTCCACAGTATACGTTGATATACTGATACTATACTATGTATAATGTTTGCTTTTCAGATATTTCAAAATCAAAAAGGTACAATACGGCACCATGGAATAAGAATCTGGTGATGTTGTTCATGGCCTAATGCAGCCACCAAATAATTGAGATGGATTTATTTTTTAGTTTTTCGTCGGGGAAGTGTGTGTGTAAAGATTATTTACTTTAATTACTTGATATTTATTATGTTTTCTTTTATTATATCATATAACAAAATAAGTAAAATTGAGTAAAGAAAAGAAGAAGAAGAAGAAGAAAAACCAAAACCAAAAAACCAACCACAAACAAGTAACTAATTATAGTAAAATGAATTGCAAATGTCTTCCATATTGTTAAAACTGAATAAAATAATATTAAAAAAAAATTATCAAATTATTTAAAGAGAAAAACATATCTAACATACATACATATAATATAAAGTATATTTAAAGAGAAGCGTAATAACTATAATACTAAAAATAATAATGATAACAATGACGATGATACAACATATCTCATATCAAGACGATACAAATTTATTTTCTATATTCTCAGCAAAATGATTTGTTTTTAACTAATATTTTCCTTCATTTTGGCACCTAATTTCCAAAAGAATCTTAACACTTTTTCAATAATCTCGATGTTGTTATTTAAATTTAAATAAAAATGGAGAACATAAAACGAAAGAAAGAAAAACAAAAAATCCAAATGAACAAAAAAAAAATATATATGAAACAATTTTTAGCCTAAAACAAATATTGAAAACCATTATACTCTAAGGTGTTGAAACAGTTTACTAACTCATATCTAAACGTAACAAAATACTACATAAAGAATTGATTGCAAAGAGACGAAGAGACGCTGCGATATTGCGGTGATGCTGACGAGCAACAGGATGACATGGGCATGCGCGCACATGTGTACTGCCCCCGTATTGCCAAACGTGAAGATAATGAAACAAGCCCCAAAACTATCCATAGCAATTGTTCATCAATGTAATGTAATAATTACTTAAATGTTACGTACATTTTGCATATCAAAGACTAGAATGTTTCTTTTTTTGTAATAACTACAGCAATGATATGAATTGAAGCGCAACTTTTAATGAAATGAAAATTATTTACACAACAATTTAGTACAATGTTATTGATGAAGATATTTTATTTATCATTTCGAATCATATCATGTACCTTCAGCCGAAATTGTAAACCAAAAGAAAAAAAAACAAGAACAAGAACAAGTTTAAAGAATCCATATATAAGAGAAACCACAAAGAAACTCAAGCTATTTAATAATAATAACAAACATATTTAAAACAACCATATCTAAAACTTAAACTAAACATTGCAAAATTATTAATTATTTCCACAAACAACAACAATTAAATAAATTTATTATGTTAAAACAGAAAGCGAGTGCATCTCAACCATAGTTTTACTATCGCCGCTCATAACAACTCTTGAAGAATATTGGGGCCACCATTTTGGTTTTCACCTCCGCTGACCAAATTCATCTCACGGCCATTATGTTTTGTGGTGTAGTTCTTTGTTGTGTACTTATGTGTGCCATGCTCTCTATCATTTTAAACAGAGCATGGCAGCGTGGCTCATAGGCCAGCAGAGATAACAGACAGAATTATGAAAAAGGTTTTGAAAGGCAAATACAGGTTTAGTAAATGATGGCTACAAACCCCAGTGCGGGTAGGTAAATTGTATCGACAATTGTATAAACAAAGTCTTGGCAGCAGCAGCAACAATGCCTCTCACACAGCGGCTGGCCAAAGGGTATAATCGATCATATTCATATGTACATACATAGTGTGCTCAATTACGGGGACGGGACGGGGCGAAGTTGAAACAACTAAGGCGGAGTTTTCTTTGGAAAAGTGTTCGAACAAATAGCAGAAAACTAAATAAATATAGAACTCACAGAAGAAGAGTACACGTGTCCGGCATACAATTGTGTAATAATGTAGTTTTATTTTTGCACACGCAGAGGAGTTGAATTCAATGCAAACTCTGTTATACGTACATATATGAAGATAACTTAAGGTTTGTGTCTTAAGTCTTTTGATTTGTTTTTGCAGGATGTGATGCGAATTTAAATAATTGCACATCATATATTATAATGGTAATAAAAGCAATATATCACAGATCGTGGTTGGAAGACGCGACTATCATGCGGGCGATCAGGGTTCGATCGCCGTCACAGTCATCTGCGTAGTAGTTTCTTTGGATTAAATGAATACCAAAGAGTTGAATAGGTGTGAGTTTGACTATTGTTTTTATATTCGTTATTCGCAGTGTGGTAGTTGTTAATACTTAAACAGAATCAACGGTTTTGCCATAATTCGGACACGAGTAATCAAACTGCATCATTAGTTTGGGTTACAATTACGGTTTCGTACACTGTATTTTTTTTGATTTTTAGATTTTGGATCAGTTTTAAGATCCACTAACTTCTATTCGGTTGGTTGTACCTATGAACTTTCTTCAACAAAGTTGTTTCAAACGTTTTGGGCTTAAAGTTTTTGGAACTAACTTAAAGATGAAAATGTCAATCTTTCTAAAGAATACATTTCAAAGATGTCCTGGATACATTTAAGACAATTTGCCGCTTTCTTCAAGAGTGTTTCTGTTGTGCACGAACAGGCGTTCTTACAAGCCCTAAATACGTTTTCCCGATCTCGTGACGTTCTAAGTCGGCCGGTTTGTGATTGATTCTTTTTTGCTAATCAATTGAAGCTATGGGTTTTATTTTTATGCCGTATGCGATATTACTCACGTACGCAGAACGTAAGTTGTTCTCAACTTTGGAAACAAACTTTAACTCTAAAACTAGGTTTGATTTGGAAAACCAATAAAAAGTAATTTTCGTAATATGAATCTTATATCCAATATCAAGTATATGACACCAGGCGACACCATTTATGACCCCTGAACGAAACTACTCACATATTATATATACAAGTGTGACGATGTATAGTAAAACTGCATACTCAATTTTTATTCGCAGGATTCGTTTACATTTTAAAAGACTTAAAGGATATGCAAGTTTGAAAAATAATTTTTTGTATTTCTCTTAGTTGTACAATGGTTATATGGATATCAATTAAAAGAAGACCGTCTCAGCATTTTTTGCTTTGACTTTTTAGGAGAAATATTTGACTTGAAAATTTGTAATAAAAAATTTTGAAAAAAAAACTAGTTGGAGGCCATGGCATGCTACTATACAGACTAAAACTTCATAATGCTATCTTTATACGTTTATTTTTATTTTTCTGCAGGGTGGACCAAAGTTCTTTTTACATTTCAAACCATGATGAAACAAATACTACCTCAATGAAACACTAACTGTTTATTTTGATAAAAGTACACAAACTGGGGTGGCTTGACAGGTGTTTCGCGAAATGTGCTGCATTTTCTGGCGAATACGTTGCTTTTATTTCTCAGGAGAAACTAGGTTGCTATTAAAAACTATTTTTTAAAAGTATCCCAAAAGAAAAGTCTGAGCTATGAGGAGGCCAGTTAAGGTCACCTCTTACAGATATCACGTTTTGCACCGAACTGCACCAAAAAAGTCATTGAAGGTGTGAAATGTTGTCCCAACTTAATAATCCACAAAAGTTGATGAAAACCATTTAAATTCTGTAGAGCTGGACCAAAAAAAGTTCTTAAGCATAGCAATTCAATTCACTCTATTCACTGTTACAGCATCTCCTCTTCAATCTTTACAAAAGAATGGACAAAGCTTCCTGACAAAGCTGTCCATACAATAACCTTGGGTGAGTGTAGAGGATTTTTTAATGCTTCTATTTATGATTAGTATCACTTTAAATACCTGCAATTTTGTCTGTTTACATTTTCATTTATGTGGAAGAGTGCTCGTCTTAAAATAAATGTTTAAAAAGCTAATGAACCTACATAGCATTTAGTTAGCAAACTGGAGCCTGTTAGCATAACCTTTAGGCTTTAATTCCTGTGCCATTTAAATTTTGTAAGAATGTAAATCAATATCTTTGTGAGTAATGTGGTTTAAAGATAAAGACACTAGTCCGCTTCGAGTAGAGTCTAGGTTGTTTACGATTAGACGCTTTCTACGTTGTCGGGATCCCTTGATGATCTATCTGTAGCTATTTTCAAATCAAATGAACGAATGGAGCTTCATTTTAATGCCTTATGTTGTAATAAGCGTTAAATTTGTTGTTGCTCTATAACCGAAGGATTTTTGTTTCGGTAGTACTCACTTACGCAGAACGCACTTTATTTTCAGCTGAATGATGCCATGACACTGATCTCCCATTGGTTGCTACATTTGGTATCCCTTCCACCACATCCCGTCTTGGCTGCTCAACGCAGCTACTGATTCAAATGTAAATTGACTTTTGGTCCATCCTGTATATTTATATGTATTCAATACTACGACCCACTTTGGGGATAACTTTCAGGAATTAAAATGTATATAAGATTCCAGACTCCATTTTAGAAACAGAATAGTTGTGGAAACCTATCACCGGCTGGCAGGCATCTTCTATGCCACTGGCTTGCTTTTGGTGATCAAAGATACGAGAAGATTTTTTCCCATATTCATATGTATAATACCAGTAGTCGATTTGCGTATCATCCATGATATCACAACAGGATCTATATCGCAGTGGCGGAATTTACAAGGCCTTTCTCATGTAATGCATGTATAAGCCCTTATTTGACAATGACCACAGTGGATGTCATTCTTTTTCCCTTCGCTTCCCAGACCTGTTGTAGCTATGTAAAAAGGAGGTAAGAGGAAAGTGTTTGTGAGTGTATATTCATTGAACATACCATGATGAATCTACGAAGGCATGTAAAAGAAAAGGCAACGAGTAAGGTGTTCGTGTGTTTTTCTTAAAACAGTAACCACCCCAGCAGCAAAATTTGCAAGGACTTCTAAAAGCAATCAAGCAACAAGGCCTTCTGAGACATTCAAACATCATGTCATCAAGGCCTTGTTATCACATGCCCGAAAACAGGCCTTCTCTTTTCTTTCCAAAATATCCCGAGCACGTGTTCCCTACATTCTTTAAAGACTAAGGTCTTCTTTGGGAAGGGAGAATAAAGGTCTTCGATTCTCCCCCCGTCATGGGATACAAGAGGGAAATAATTTTAAATTTCATAATACCATAATTTATTTTATTATTTTGTAAAGGATAAAACGGTCACTGGCAAAAACTGAAGAAATTGTTCAGCACTAAAAGGTGTGTGTCGCATGCAGAGATCATCACTGAACCAAACGCCAATTTAGAAAACCATTAGAAAACCAAAAAATCTTGTGTGTATGATCGGTGACCCTTAATTTGATATTTTGCATGTTGAACTGGTGAAGTAAGTATTTGAGCCAAACGATGGGAGCTTGCACTGCATAAGGAGAGTACTCAGAAGTTACCTAGCGTTGTTTCTGCAATTTGTTGTTTTTTGTTAATGAGTGTTGGTTCTTGTCTTCTGAACGATTTGAATGCCCACGCATTATCAATTGAAGTCGAGTGGAACACTGACCAAACAAGCTTTAATTTTACAATGAGACCCATGACTGCAATGCAACATCAGTTCTCACAGAGTGAAGGACGATCACGACTGAATTTGAAAAAAAGGTTCGAAACTCAGAGCATCAAGATGCAGTCTCCAAAAATTGACAAAGATGCATTTGTCAAGCCAATAGCACTTGTATGATATGCATACATAACGGCTATACATAACAATCCCATTCATTTTATTTAAAACCAACATAATACCTTAAGGATAATAAAAACTATTCGCAACACTCTTGTTGTAACCGCTCAGTAACTGTATGTATGTGAAAGTTACGGGCAAGCAACTCTTTATGCCTTATTAAACCTACTCGCATCCCCCTTGTTGTAACGCGTCCCTTATCTATTTTAATTATACCAACCCCACGCCAATTCATATATTTACCCATGTGCACTATACATAACCCTCCTTAATGTTCCTACCACATAAAATGTTGAACATCTTGAACGTAAATTGGATTTTCCCTTAGTCAGAGAAAATAAAACCCTTTTTGTTTTGCTCACTCGCCATTCTTCTTCCTCTGTATTTAATCTAATTATGTTTACTTACTAGTCTTTCATTGTGAGAAAGATAAATATTTAGAGATTAGTACAAATCTGAATACTAAACTGCAGCAGCAACAACAACAACAACAGCGACGCTGGACGCTTTATGAGTTTACAACCTCAGACTAATTAGGGCGCGGATTTACGTTTAAACTCTGTCATAAACAAACACGCGGACTCTAGTCTATACTGTCGATGGCATGAGCGCTCAACTAAACGGGTGATTATATGGAAATCTAAAGTGTGGTAAATATTTAGGGCACTCAAAACAATGACGAAATCTAAGAAATACTAAATGTAGTACAAGCACAAGGAAGAAAAGGGTTAGACGAGTAATAATAATATAGCAGCAGCTACTAGTGCTAAAAGGATTTGGGTTTGTAGACAAAGCAAATTTTCCCAAATTAGAGCAAACGTGTGCTCGTCATTGGCATGGTCATAAAACTAACAGACATAGATTTGATGATGCAGGTAGTCACTAGGTTTAGCAAGGACAAATAAAAGGAATGAATGGCCTTGTTTTAGTTGGGCGATTATGGTTAGTACAAGCGTTTAACCAGAGACTTAATGAAAATACGGAAATTAGAATGAATGCACGGAGTATTGACCCTAGAGTTCAATATCCGGTAACTGAATACGCAATGCGATGCGTTGCCGGTCACTAATATATGTAATTCATTAAGATAATGGAGTTTCTTCTTTTGTACTCTGAATTTCTTAGTCGGTCGTTTGAGTTAAGACTTTGCTTTCGGTTTGGTGGTGGGGTTTACTCGCATTCGATTACGTTTGGTATACAAGCGTATCCATGTTTATTTGTTATTTGTTCACTGCTTCAATGGTGGAGAGTCTGTTTGCCCCCCCGGCTGTGTGTCGGTGAGCATGTCAGCTCACAGAAAAGTATCTGATCTTTGAAAAGTTAAATAAATGGTAGAATATATTTATATGTACATAAACATGTATGTGTTTTGTTGTAAGTCCAACAGTGTCCAGCATAAATGTGTTTGCTTGTATTGTTGTTGTAGAAGACTTAAGTTTTTTTCGGAATGTTTTGTTGATTTTTCTCATTTGCACATCATTTGATTTGTGGATACGTTGCCATTGACTAAACGCTTCAAAGCTTATAAAGCCACATGAAAAAATTATGAGCAATAGCAAAAAGAGAAAACAAAAGAAGATAAAAAATAAAACCTAACAAATACATTTTACGAATTGAAAGACAACGATAGAAGTATTTTAAGTACAGCGACAGTTAATGTTAATAGTACTTCCTTAGGAAATCAATAACTTTTTTTGCCCGCTACATTGTAAGTTGTTGCTCCCTTTTTCTTGGGGGGAGGGGGGCTTTACATCTTACAATCACTTTAATGTAAATCATCGTTTTATTGTGATGACATTTCATATTTAAAAATATATCGCACACGATAGTCAATATGCAATGCAACTGACTCAACGACTCCAACTTGTGTTTGGCTGTAATGAATAGGACAAACATTTGGTGTAAGCCATGGCTGGCTCATAGAGCTCGAAGCAAAGACAGGTAAGTGTTTTTCAATGGAAATCGCCAAACCGTTCCATCCATCCATCCAACCATCCGTCCATCAGTGAAGCGCGCAACGTAGACAACGTCAGATGATGAGTTTCATTTTTAAAAACTTACTCCGTTGTTGCTGTTGTTGTGTCGTCGCGTTCACAAAATAGTTAGCAAACAAAAACAAATCATAACCAATTCTTTGTGGAGAGAGAGAAAAAACGGTTCGTATTTTTTGTACCTGATATTTACATTTCATATGACGATAGTAGCAAATGTCGTAAGTACACTGAAAGAAGTGTAAGTTATGAAGGTGGAAAGTTTGGAAGACGCAAATGAATAGATAACTTGTGTAGCCGTTTGAAAGGCTTTTACTAGGAACGCCTTGCATCCCATGAATGAGACATGGAAGAGCTTCTGGACTTAGTTAACACGTTTCTGTTTCAAGACTCACATAAAGGGGCCTAAAGGGGTGAACAGTTTTTTCAGGAGCTTTTACTAGTCATATGAAATTTTTTATTGCCAAAATAGAAATAACTTCGGTTTCGCCATCGACGTATTAACGCCCTTTTAATAATTTTCAGAACCTGTCTGCAGTTTTTACACATCCCAACTAGAGGGACAACATAAAAAATTGTATTTATCCGTAAAGGGGATAAGGCATCCCATGCTAAGGCCGGTTTTTAGACTGATTAGCCTATCTTCCTTCCTACTTAAAACTTTGGAGAGAATAATTGATGTATTTATCAGTTCATATCTTTAACCGGAAGTATCTAAGGCTAGGCATGCCAACGCGAAGGGTAAATCCACGAAACTGTTTTTCATTCGATAATCAGTCATATAGAAAGATCCCTTAACTACATGTAATATACACTCGCCGGCTTCCTGGACATCGTGGGAGCTTTAAACAATGTCAAACCTGAATCTGTAATTGACCCAATGAAACAACTGGAGATTTATGCAGTGATCAACTCTCTCTTGGTTATAAACTTTTAAATTTTAGGCGAATTGGATCTAGCCTGGGGGGTATCAAATATTTCTTAGGTGAAGGTTCGTCCTATTCCATTAGGAAGAGTACTCTCTCCAAAACTATGGCATCTCAAGATCAATACTCTTCTGAAGACGATGGACAATACGTGCTGCACAACTGTCGCATATGCGGATGACGTAGCACTAAAAGTTACCGGCAAAAATCCTAAATTACTCTCTGAGCTGTAATGTAATTAAACCAATATTGATTAACGGATCGGCAGTTTGGGCCGGCGCTGGAAAATGCAAACCAACGACAGAAATTCGAGCGCATTGTGAGACTAGTGGCAATCATGATAACAGGGGCACTGAGAACTATTCCAACTAAGGCACTGCTTACGATCCTAAACTGGTTACCCCGGAAATTGAGGCCAACAAGGTAGCAGCGAACACCGCAATGCTTTAAGACACCACGAGAGCATGGGAGTGCAGGCGCTATGGTGATGCCAAAATTCTGGACTTAATCAATGAAAGGTGTAACACGGATTACACTGTACCACAACCTGTTTTCGATCCGGGTTTTATGAGAAACATTCCGGTCAGAAACTACTATGATAATAATGATAATACCCCCCACATTAGGAAATATGTCATCCTAATTATCAAAGATGGATGGATTTATTTAGGAGAAGTTAATTTTCCAACTTTCGGGTAGGCTACCGGATCACTGTATCATAGCTCAGTCCAAAATAGCGACCATTAGAATTGCCGTGGAGTAAATTCAGTGTCATAGGATATTGGGTGACAATATTAATTTGCTAACTGATAGTAAAGCGGCTATTAGACCCCTGGATAACGTGTACATCATTTCGAGAAATGTTCGAGAATGCCGCTCATCTCTAGCGTTAATAGCTAGACGTTTACCTTCACATGGGTTTCAGGACATGGGAACCAAAGGTAACATTGGAGTTCCTCTTACAAGCGGGAAACAGCTAATAGCATGAAAACTGAACCTTATTGGTATGGAAAGGTGGGTGAAAGAACCCACTAGCACAGCGACCAAACATATTTGGCCTACCATGGAATTACAGAGGACACGATTTGTGCTGAATCTGTCTAGAGTCCATCTAAGGAACATCATAGGTGTAAAAACTGGTTAAAACTTCCCTATAACGATTTTTGTAAAAGCTGCAAGGATGAGGAAGTAGAACGGACCACGGAGAATCTTCTATGTCACTGCCCTGCCTTTGGTGACCTAAGGTCACCGGAAACTTATGGATAATACATGTCTATCAGTAAGCTAGGGCTTGAGAGTCACATTGATTAAATAGAGTAGGAATAATTGGGGCGATTATTTAAAATGGTATCACAATGGGACATATACTAAGATACAAGTGAGCTAAAAACATTTCAAATATATATTGATTTTATCCGTGACAAACTTTTTCATATAACCATTTTATAAATAGTATAGATAGATAAGCAGCTTAGGTTAGACATAATTATTGCATTAATTAGTGGGAAATGTGGCAGAGTTGGATTTTCCTCGTCCTGGCAGTTCAAACCATTTGAATAGAAAGCGAGCCACGATGTCCTACATACTGCTTTTGAATGAACACAGAATCATGTTGCGCAAAATTATAAACTACCATTCATCTCTCAAATCCATTGTTAAACCCCCGATTAAACCTTTCTTAATCCTACACTTTTATAGCTTAGCATTTTCATTGATATCTAGTCTTTAAGTTTTTAGTACCTGTAACTATGTTTTTCTCAATGTATTTCGGGTCAGTCATTGATCGCGATACCTGTTGTTGCCAAGCTATTAGATCCGTAGACAAACGTTCAATGACTAAAACCCAGGCGAGTTAAAATGGTCGGGCGTTTAAGCTACAACACAACACAACAATTCCACAATATGGTTTCTTACCTGATCGTCATGAGCCCAAACACACACAAACAAACAACCAAACCTCAAAGCCCATACGAAACTGAATATGAGGCGTGGCTTAGCTAAGGTGGAAGCGAGATGCACATACAGCTCGTACATGTAATGGATTGAAGGAGATGCGAAAGAGTTGAGAAGGTGAGCAAAAAGGCTGAAGAGTCGGACAGACAAGTGGGTTTTGGGTTTGTGAATGATGTTTCAGAGGAGATGAGGAAAAAACGACAACTTTTGTGATGGCTGAACAAATTAACACCGATCATTAGCTCCGGAGTACGCAAACGGGTGTGAACGCGCTATTTGTTAACTGCGAAGAACACGGCGATGAATATCGAAGAAACAAACTGTGTTTAAAACTGTGCCAAAGCAAAAATAATACATAATAATAATATTAATAACTAAAAAAAAATTTAAGTGCATTTAAATGTAAGTAGTCAGTTAAATGGCATAAAAAAAATATAACTTTGTTATATATCATAGCTAATGAAAAATCTAATGCTATTTAATTTCTAATATATTTTCAGTTTAAATTGCTTTGGGTGACTACCGACTAGTTACGATACAGTATTTGTGTTTAAAAACACTACAATTTAATACATCACTACATCAGTATTATTAAAATCTATGCTAAAAATAACAATTGACAATTCTATAAATAAACCAAAATACGCGAAAAAGTGAAAAAAATACACATTCTACCCGCACGCTTTGAGGAGCATAGTATTTGACAAATGGATACTAATTAATTACAGTTTGTACAAAAATTTAGTACAGCTCAAATCAGCATCGCCTTCGCCTTCGCCTGCGGCTTCAGCTCATAAAGTGCGTTACCAATCGCGTTAGCAGCCGTAAATCGTCATTAACACTCTCGCATAATACACACAACAACAACAAAAACACATAAAATTAACAGTAATTTAATAATTTAACGCAAAAAAAAGTGAAAAATACCTTATTATCATAAACCCAAAGGGGGATCCTCAATAAAAAAAAAATAACAATAATACAACGCTGCTGAAACTAAAACAACGGACGCAGCATTTATCACCACAGTTGACATTTAACAAGTTCCCATTGCCCTGGATGATTGTCGATAATTTAAGGTGGCGCGTGACACATTTGACACGCAAGTGTTAAACGCTTTTTTTAATAAGAAGTTACCTAAAATAAAAAAAAACACACACACACACAAAAGTAATCATAAAGTGCAAAATCACAATTATCAAGATTTTAATGTCAACATAAATACCACACACGTAAATAATAATGATAATAATATGCCGTCGCTAAAGTGAAATTTAAAGGAAATATACATTTTATACAAAAATATTCCAATCAAACAAAACAATTTATCTAAAAACAAAAACATTCAAAGTGTTAATTAAACTGAAAAGAAAAAACCCGGCAAAAAAAATAAGATCAAACTGAGATAGCCGAGTTGGCAACTTGTGATTGAAATAAATAAATTAAAAATCATCGAGACACACTACATTTTTCCTGGAATACCAGCAATACCCGTCAAACATCATGCGTAAGTAATAAATACTGTGTCAATGTATGCGTAGTATTGAGATATGACGATAAAAATCAAAAGACTTAAGAAGCGAACGCGTATTTCTGGTTGATATATATAAACATTTAAAAAAATTACTAGTCTTTTGATGCGAGATTCGCTTAACTTTTTTTTCATATTTTTTTTTTATTAAACGCTACCGTCTATGTAAGAGTACATTGTGTATTAATGCGAATGTTGATTACAATCAAAAGACTTTGTTTTAGGTAAAAGCTTTTAGTATTTCTGGCTGTTATGTCATCGTGTAGCATCTAACTTGTGTTTAACTTTCTTTACAAATCACTAGGCTGTTGCTGCGAGCTTCGCATAACTACATTTTTCCCTCTTTTATTGATTTCTCTTACAGTAGATTGTGTATTAATGTAACTGTTGATTACAATCAAAAGACTTAAGAAGCGAACATTTATTCCGTATCAGTAGTTCAATATGCAAAAGATGCAAACAAGTTTTCAATATGTCCTGTTTTTAGACTGGCATTGAGTTCAATACATTTGTCTTTAAAATAAATTTTGAAATATGTGTGCAAAGTTTAGAATTAAGGTATCGATATGATCACAAAATAATCTTATTTTTGCGATTGGACAGAAGATAACTGTAGATAACAAAGTTGGTAAACTTGCCATTGGAAACTTAGTTTAGGAGATAATTACACTTAAAAGTTTTCATATGAATATCGAAGGCATCCCACACATTTGAGATCCCAACCTATTTCCAGCTGAGATACCAACAGTTTCTCTGTGATTTCCCAACTATTGTATGGCGATCATAAGTTAAGCTTCTTTTTGTTATCAGACTTTAATTTAGGATATAACTGCACTTAAAAGTTTTCATATGAATATCGATTTCAAGTTGAGTTGTCAGCCTATTTTAAGATTGTATCCCAGCTGTGTCCCGTTGATTTCCCAACTATTGTATGGTGAACATAAATTAAGTTGCTTTTTGCCATCGGACATATAGTTTAGAACATAACTGCACTTAATGTATTCATATGAATATCGACGGTTTCCCACTTATTTTAAGGTGAGATCTCAACTATATCTTAATGATTCCACAACTATTTTATTGTGATCACAAGTTGAGCTCCTTTTGTGTGAGAGAAAACAGTCATCTAGCAGCATCTTACTTAAGGAAATTTTAATGTAAGCTTCTTTGAGATTTTTCCAAAGAATATCGTCTAAGCACAAACAACCTTCTATATGCAGATTTGCCTAGAACTATTCCGGCAATGTTCTGCGTAAATACATTCCAAGTAACTCAACCTATAAAATGATTGATTTACGACCTTTTTGATAACCCGGTTAAACGGTTTCGATGAAAATACCGGTTAGACGAGTTTCGGTTTTGAACACCCTAGATGTTACGCAGGTCGCCTACTGATAAGAAGGTGTTATACATAAATGTCCGATGACCAAACTTTTCATTTCGCAGGTCACCAAAGTCAGGGCAGTCACATAGAAGATGCTCCGTGGTCTCCTCTTCTTCCTCACCGTTGCAGCTTCTACAAAAATCGTTGTAGGGATGTTTTAACCTCTTAAATGGCCTGTGATCGGTTATTAGCTATGATGTTCCTCAGATGGACTCTAGACACGTTCAGCGCAAATCGTATCCTCTGTATAATCATTGGTAGGCTAAATATGTTTGGTCGCTGTGCAATTGGATTCTTTCACCAATACTTTCTTAGATGATTGGATGATTCCCCATTGTAAGTGAAACACCAATGTGATTGTAAACTTTGCTTCACGACGATCGTGGACTTTGCCAATGTATTGTTTTTTCTAATTTAATGTTGACTTAAATAAATCAAATTTATAGCAATGACGTCAGTTTAAAAACAAATACAAATATTTAAATGCATAATTGTTGAATAAATTAACAGTTACTGATAAATCAATAGATTTATAAAATTATTTGAGAAAATAACAAAACTGAATTTGTTTTCATCGTTCGGTTTAGATCTATTCTAGTATTGCCAATAGAGTTTGTTTTTACAAGACACTACTCCAGCTGATTCTTATGTAATATGACCTCCTGAGTCGGAATACCAACACCATTTTTCCTGATCACTTGCCGATTTCTCGGTAATGAGGGTGATATTAGGGTTCAGGAGGTTATTTTACATAAGAATCAACCGTTTTCTCTAGACGCACCGTTAGCCGTTTTCTCGACACACCCCTCCCTGTTAATTACAAAACTTTTTGTTATTATTCAATTAAATCAAAGAACAGATAGGTCGTCCTGTGGTGGGGCATAATGGGGGAGATATTCGGATTCAGGAGGTCATTTTACATAAGAATCAGCAGGAAAATATCGGGGCACTTACTTTTGTTTTTTTTTTGCCGAGCAGTGAATTTAATGGTTTTAAAGAAATTTTCATTCCAGTAATAGTAAAATTACAATGTCGATGGTTTAAGGGATTTTCCAAGACTCATTATTATCTATGCCAAAATTTCACATTTTTCACGGAAAGATTGAAAAAATATAAATCTTTGGTCATACAGAAAAGGTAACTCCATTTTTTAAAAAACAAGTTTTAAACAGACCTAGTTTTATATACAAATTGGAATTTTTCCGATTTTTGTTTTTCAAATAACTTTTAAATGAGAAACTATATCAAAATTTCAAATGAGACACACTTTCTATTTTTTGTGATAGTTTTTACGTTCACAGAAATAATGATTTCCATTTCGGCATAAATGGCACCTTGTTTTAGCTTTTGGCTAATTACTATTAAACGGACAAACAAAAGTTAATGATTGGGTTTAATTTTATATTTAAACTAAATAATGTTTCCATCAAATAAAGTGCAAATTCTTACTGTTATGATTTTAATTTAATCAAAATATATAATTTAAAATGTTTTCATGTCTTAGGCCATACAAAATTAATAACAAATTGTATATACAGCCTGAGTTAAAAATAATGCTGTCGTTCTACTCAAATTACCCCACACTTATTTTTAAATATTAGTCAAGTTTTCATCAATAACGTATACAGGGACCAACTGTTTTCTTTTCCTTACTATTGCCGGGAGCATTCCACTGAAGCTACATGACTTTCGAAGCCTTTAACTTTTTAAATTTTTGTTTTTTTTTTTGGTTGAAATTTTCATCTAATGGATTTCATACAAAATCAATTCCATAATTAATAGGTTGAATCAACAAAATCTTTTACAGTGATGTCTGTCGTTGCCTTGTACATGAAGCAAAACGCACAAACACACACACATACACGAACACACAACTTCATACACACACACACACACACACATAAACACAATTTTTAAAACGCGTTTGTTCAAAGTAAATATTGAAGTCACGATTTAAGAAAAAATCGAGCAAAGTTTAATCCATAGCAAATAAACAAACTAAACTAAACATATATGTACAACAACAACAATGTGCCTCTACAAAAAGCGGGTATTTCGAAATTTTTCCGCTTTTTGCCTGTTTCAAATACAGAAAGACATTAAACAAAAACTGCCGCATTCTATACAATGGCCGAATATTGGAAATTTCACAAAAAATTACCTGCGACCTCATAGAGTTTTATGTGTCAGCAGTAGCTTTTATCAATCAGTGATTTGTCTCCTGAGCCTAATCATAAAATCTTGTGATGCTGCCCCTTCAGTTAGTCGGCCACGGGTCCAATAAATTAATTTACCCCATTGACCATTGTTTTCGTATACAATTCAATTAATTTCTTTTCAAGGCGAGACATTTTCCAGCGACTTCTTCTAATAAATCTTTCTGATATCTATTATTTTGTTTATGATTTCGACTAGAAGAATGCAGCCAATACCAATTCATTTGTTTTGTGCTTATAGAGACATCACTTTGTTTTGATACCTCAATACGTTTTTTTCGACACTTCCATACACAAATATTTCTGTTGTTGTTGGTGTCGTAAAACAGAAGGGTTCCCTCACGTTTATGACCTATCAGCGGTGAACAGGATCGGCGCTTTGTTTCATGCCCGAGCACAGTTATGACGCACCGAAAGAACAGTCCATCTGACCGCCTGTCCGTCCGTCACTTGAGCGTGGCTAAAATGTGCAATATAATTTTAAAATGCCGACATGAGTAATTTAGACAAAAAAAAAAACACAGACCAACCAAACACTTCTTTAGCCGTGTCTGTCAGTCTGTGCTGGTGATTCTAAAGTCTTTGCCGCTGATTTGGGCACATAGAGAGTTTTATTGTATCACCATCATTCCAGCATAGCGGCGTTTTTGGTCTTTGACCGGCTCTTATGAATCTAATGGTCTCGAAAGCGTTTTTCGACGATACAAACGTAGTATTTGTATTGCTCTTGTAAATTAATAAAATTATGAACGCTTTTACAACAATCGCCTCATAAATGTGCGTCAGTGAATCTCAACGACAAACAGAGTGAAGAACTCGTCGAGACTTAATTGTTATTGATTGTTTAGGAACTTGGCTCAAAGCTTTTTATTTTCGGTTGCAAGACAAAGTTGGTGTCTTAACTCTTTTACACTTTGCAGGAATTTTAAGAATTTTTATAACATATTGCTCTCCTTTCAGAAGACATGTCAACGTCTCACATCTTGTCGGCGGTGGATCCACACTCCAATGTCTCCTCGAATGGCACCCACTCGCCCCAGCATTTGCATGCCGATACCTCCTCCTTGAACAATCCCAATCACGGCTCGCTGGGCAGTCGGGGCAGCCCGAATGTCTTGGAGCGTAATCTGCACGTGTCCCTGGACGATCGCGAACTATGGCTGCGCTTCCAAAACCTCACGAATGAAATGATAGTTACTAAAAATGGCCGGTACGTATTGCATACAGAATGAGTGTTTAGTGTTTTGTTATTGTTTTGAGCTGGTTGTTTGCACGTTAGAAGGTGCTAAATGTTTGGCAGCATTGATCGGAGGAAGAAACTGATTTTCTTTTTGCAAATTAGATTTGAAGGTTTCGACGCAAAATGCATTTTAAAGTTTCTATGACTACGACTGCGGTGCAGTAATGAGACTCTAACGTTTTCTAATAAATAAATCAGAAGAAAACAAAAAGCTCAACAACAACAAAAATGCACTGCAACGATATAGGCAGAATGTTAACACACAAAGTGTTAATTGATGCAGTCATGGCTATGAAACGCCAAAGAAAAACAAATTTAATACCTCTCTCCTCCCTCTCAATATGTGTTGCAGGCGCATGTTTCCGGTGGTTAAAATCAGTGCATCGGGTTTAGATCCGGCAGCCATGTACACTGTGCTCCTAGAATTCGTACAAGTAGACACTCATCGCTGGAAATATGTCAACGGAGAATGGGTAAGTTGTTGTAAGTACTAAAATCTGTTCCATTTTAATCTTATTCGGTTTATTTAATTTAAGGTTCCTGGTGGCAAAGCTGAAGTACCTCCTTCCAATCCCATTTATGTTCATCCCGAGTCGCCCAATTTCGGTGCCCATTG
This sequence comes from Muscina levida, assembly GCA_964034835.1. Lineage (NCBI taxonomy): Eukaryota > Metazoa > Arthropoda > Insecta > Diptera > Muscidae > Muscina > Muscina levida. The sequence goes on along the minus strand of OZ035883.1, from coordinate 150,707,805 downwards.
GATGAAAGAACCCATATCATTTGCTAAAGTTAAATTGACGAACAAAACCAACGGCAATGGTCAGATCATGTTGAATTCCCTGCACAAGTACGAGCCTCGTGTTCATTTGGTGCGTGTAGGCTCGGAACAGCGCCATGTGGTTACTTATCCCTTTCCAGAAACACAATTCATTGCCGTCACCGCCTATCAGAACGAGGAGGTCACTTCGCTGAAAATCAAATACAATCCCTTTGCCAAAGCTTTCTTAGATGCCAAGGTAAGTTCAAACCTGACTTTTGTCGCAACCACAATCTAACAGAAACATTCTCCCTTACACAAAGGAGCGCCCTGACACATTATATTCCCATGATGCTCACTATGGTTGGCTTATACCCCCGCCTACACACTACTCTACGACACCGGTTAACCCAAGCCCTTCATCACTGTCCTTGGCTGAAAGTTCACTGGTTTCAGGTAACTGTGATCGTTATGGTCGATCACTTTCAACTCGCGCTGTGCAATCCAATAGGTCAACGCCTTATTCCAGACCTCGAATTGTCTCTGGTTCGGGATCTAATGGCAGCACAGGAAACGCCTCTCCGCCACAGCCTCCTTCTGCTCCTCAAACACCAACAGGTTTGCAGCCCACTTCCTCAATGGGGGCAACAACAGCCTCTGGAGGATTTTCTAGTGCCTACTCGCAATCGGGTTTTATGCCTGTAGAGCCTACCTCAAGTGCCACAGTTTTCTCGTACCCAGGTTCATGGCAGCCGACCAATAACTATTGGAGTTCGACTACAGTTCCAGGTCCAATGCCTGTCAATACAGCCAGAGCAATGAGTGAGTGTAAATTTTGAACTATATTAACTGCAAAGATTATAATATATGCCTTCTTGAACTTGCAGCCTCTCACAATTCTCCTTCTCCCACCAACAACGGCTCACCTACCTACACCTCGCCCTCACCCGGCTACACTATACACCATTTGACGCCTCACAGCCACAGCCACCAGTACAATATGCCCCAGTCGACGGCAACTCACACGCCTGATATGTACCAGAGTGTTTCCTCTGTCTCTCCATCCCAATCGTATGTTGCTCCCCCTCACCAAGTTTACCATCCCACACCTACGTCGCCCTCATCGCATCAACTGTACACCAACGTTCTTAACGGTCCCAGTGCCCTGTCATATCCCGGCACGTCATGGCACAATGGCTCGGCCGCAGAGTACGGACTGTACCAGAATCCAGCTGCTTATGCATATCAGACGGAATACATTCCACTGGTCTCTGAAATCGGGTAAGTTGTCATTAACCACAATTCATATTAGGTATCTAATAATATGTAGTTTAGTTATCAATGATTTTTCTTTTCATTACCAACAATCCAGCACTTATGCTCCTCCGGCACTTGAACCTGTAGAAGTTACCAAAACGATGGACCAATCCCACAGCGCCCTCTATCGTACGACAGAGGAACCCACCACAGTCTTGACCCTAGAATGTAATAGCCTCAAAGCCGATGCGACTGCGCAAATGGGCGGAGACAACTCTGTTAAGTTGGAATCGATGCCCACGACCAACGGCCATCTGAGAGTGCCTTCCGCCGATGAAGCGGTTGCGTCAGCTCCGGTGGCAAGTGCTGGTGCTAATGGCAACTGGACACCCCTAACGCCACCCCAAAGTGCTTTACAATAGAAATTGTTATACCGATAGTCTATGAATAAGTTTTAATGTAGATTTTAGTTTAAACCCGACTTAAGCCATTAGATGCAATCATTAAATAATCTGTATTTGAAAAGGGCATAGGTAAAAGATTATCCTGCTTAGGGACATCGCCACAGCCTATTTCTCCTCCTATGTCTGAGTATAAAATTGTTTTAAATATTAGTGCCTAGTTCAAATAGATTTTTAATTTCTTTTTAGAGACTAAAGTTAAGAAAATAAACATGTGTTGCATGATTTGAAAAAAAAACGAACAGAGTGAAATTATTTTTAATTATATTTCATAAAACGGATTGGATTTATTTATCTAGAATGTCTTATGCTCTTTAATAAGGAATAAAAAGTGAAATTTTTAAGAATATTAGAAAATTAAAAAGTCCTCGTATGGTCTAGTTTTTTTGTCTCCTACTGATATCTAGGGACTCAAGCGGTATTGCTTAATCATTGCCAGTTAAAACGTTGCTTCGTTGTTTCAAAAATACAAATTAATATAAGTAATATAAAATCCGTTAATGTAAATCGACAGGGAATTCAAAAACGAGATAATGTTTACAAGTTATTAAAAAAAAATTTAAACTGTCATCGAATCAAATGTTTAATAAGGTAACAGCACCCATTTTAACTTTAACAAGTTTATCCCAAACCAAGTAATCGCCTAATATTTTTTTTAAATATATCAAACTTCAGCGATGTAGCGAATTATGTAAGTCCATATACATGAGCCGTTCAAAGGATTATAGAAATAATAATTATAGTACTTAAAACATCAGTTAGTACTTTCTTATAGAAGAACATACATGTTCAAGTAAATTTAGATTTTATACCAAATTTATATTCAAATTACATCAAATTATATATAAAAGTCTCGTTAATTTTGGGTTATGCTGCTAATTTTTTTAATTGTTTAGTACCTGGTCAGATTTTATTGTCGTGCTGCTAAATGCAGTACCTGTGCTGTGAACAAACCTTTAATGTTTATACTTCAAAAGTTTCAAAAGGCGGGCAACAATTAGACTTTGACATTTTGGACATGTAAGCTTAAATATTTATTGTTACACTGTTGGAAAAATGTAATTTTTGGGAATTTATTTTTTTAGGGGTCTGACCCATATTCTGCGCTATGCCATTTTTTGTTTGACAGATCAATTGAAGTAGAAAAAATATGGTTATTAATTTAGTTCTTTAACATGCATTCAATTACAATACCTCGACAAAATAAAAGAAATTATTTGATATTCTTTCAGTGACAGAATTTGAATGGGTTTTGGAAGGTACTTTTTTATAATTTTGTAGAACAGCTGCTGTCAGGAACATATGATAATAGAAAAATGTATTACCATATAAAAAAAGCAGTACAAAGTGTGAAGAACAGTACTTTTACCTTGCAGTATGACTAGAATATATGGCATAACCATTCCACTCACAAATTTGTTAAACCACATATTACTTAGAAAATATTTAATTAAAAATTCAATGAAAGCGACAAATATATTATACTCCTTATCTTATTGATTCTTGATGCATTAGTCTATGCTTTGCGTACTATTTTAGGTTATACGCTTGTTACATTTTATAAATATTTCTAAAATATGGACATAAGTTTTAGTTATTATACACATTTACCTCAATAGCCGTAGCTTCTGCACTATTATGGCTTTATATTTGTTGCAATTATCGAGGACCAACCGATTAAATATTAACAACATATATGCATTTATCTGCTAAAATTACGATTTAAAGATGTACACAATTTTTCGAATTTGACTGAGGAAACGCAATGAGCGGCTTTCGGCTAAGCGGCAAGTGGCTTACTTCTGAGCGCTAAACGGTTGGTTGTTAACATACCATTGTCAAAAGAGGTTTCTTTAAAGTTATTACGTAAAAAACGTATTCCTATTTATAGAAGGTTATGAGATTAAGATAAAACGTTTTGGTGTTTATAAATCGGGCTGGGCGAATTTACTTAATTTTTATATAATTTTTTTTTATTTCTTATATTTTCATAGTATCATTTTTAACATTTTTTTTTTATTTTTATATCTTTATATTTTTATATTTTTGTATTTTTATATTTTTATATTTTTATATTTTTATATTTTTATATTTTTATATTTTTATATTTTTATATTTTTATATTTTTATATTTTTATATTTTTATATTTTTATATTTTTATATTTTTATATTTTTATATTTTTATATTTTTATATTTTTATATTTTTATATTTTTATATTTTTATATTTTTATATTTTTATATTTTTATATTTTTATATTTTTATATTTTTATATTTTTATATTTTTATATTTTTATATTTTTATATTTTTATATTTTTATATTTTTATATTTTTATATTTTTATATTTTTATATTTTTATATTTTTATATTTTTATATTTTTATATTTTTATATTTTTATATTTTTATATTTTTATATTTTAATATTTCTATATTTTTTTATTTTTATATCTTTATATTTTTACATTTTTATATTTTTATATTTTTGTATTTTTATATTTTTATATTTTTATATTTTTATATTTTTATATTTTTATATTTTTATATTTTTATATTTTTATATTTTTATATTTTTATATTTTTATATTTTTATATTTTTATATTTTTATATTTTTATATTTTTATATTTTTATATTTTTATATTTTTATATTTTTATATTTTTATATTTTTATATTTTTATATTTTTATATTTTTATATTTTTATATTTTTATATTTTTATATTTTTATATTTTTATATTTTTATATTTTTATATTTTTATATTTTTATATTTTTATATTTTTATATTTTTATATTTTTATATTTTTATATTTTTATATTTTTATATTTTTATATTTTTATATTTTTATATCTTTATATTTTTATATCTTCACATCTTTATATTTTTATATTTTTATATTTTCATATTTTTATATTTTTATATTTTTATATTTTTATATTTTTATATTTTTATATTTTTATATTTTTATATTTTTATATTTTTATATTTTTATATTTTTATATTTTTATATTTTTATATTTTTATATTTTTATATTTTTATATTTTTATATTTTTATATTTTTATATTTTTATATTTTTATATTTTTATATTTTTGAGCGGCGCCGCTCAGCCGCTCATTGCGTGGCCACTTCAACTCTTTTTCATATGATTTACTTTGTGGTCGCCCGCCGCTTTGCCGCTCATTGTGTAGCCTCGGGCTTAGCGAGCATGCCTAATTAATAATTATAAGACATATCAAGCATATCTATCCAAAGTAATATTCGAAATTCTTACCTTACAAATGCTGTTATTGATATTCACCATTTAGAAATGACATTCAAAAATTCGCTTAATATTTTATAAGCAAACCGTGCTCGATATACCGAAAATAACCGATTATTTTAATTCACCCGTACACGACACTTCTTTTCAACTAATACAAACGAACACTAACAACACACACGGTAAAGCTAAGCAAACCAAAACAAAACGGTCACAACTATAGTTGCATTGTTTTTCTTTTTGGCAAACTCCACTTTTCAAATGTTTACACACTATTTTCACTGTCAATTTCATGTCCAACTCGAGAACGATTAACACCAACTTGTTGTATAAACATTAATCTTTAAATTAGTTCACTTTTTGTCAAATTTAATAAACTTTTACTAAACGAAAACTTAACAAATACAAGAGCGAACGCGAAAAACGACCGAATTTAGCAAACTTCAATAACAAACTGAAATTAACGGTGCAATGAGATGATGAGAGAAGAAGAAGACAGTTTGTGTTGTTATGAATTTCTAATAACTTTTGTTCTCTATGGGGTAGTGAGAAGAATTTGTTGTTGATACGTATGCACGTAGTACGTATGTACATTTGTTTGGAAGAAGGGCATATGTATTTAATATTTGATCTCCGGAGAGGGCGTATAGGTACAATTATTTGTTACTGCAAAAGAGTTTTAGTTAGTTTTTGGTAACATGATGTCTTTCCTCGTATATGTAGGTAGGTAGGTATATGATGAATATTTTCTGATGGATGATTTACATATCGCTCATTTTGTGCAAGACCGGCATATCTAAAAAAAAACGTGATTTTTGATTTAATTATTTAGAATTGTTCGTTATAGTTTGAGAGCTATTTCAATTCCTCTATTCTGTGCAAGTTGGGCAATTGAAAACTTTAAACGCGTTTACCTTCAAATCGAATTCTTTGATTTTTGACGGTCTTACACCAAATAGGCGGTCTATGAAATATTTTGACCTTTAAGTTAGATATAGCTCTTCTTGTCTGACAATTTTTACCTAGGTAGGTATATCCTCTAGTCTGTTGTCTGCCTGAGTAGCCTAAGAGCATGTCTATCTGACTCCTCCATGAGTTTATTATGCAGGCACGATAACACCATAACTTGGTAAAACCAAAGTACCTATCTAATGAACTTGGTTTACCAATTCAAATAAACCACAACAATCAATCACTTCGCAATTTTGACCTATGCTGGAACACACAAACGGAACGCAAAAAAGAAAGGAGAACTAACTAGAAATATCCCAAATATAGTTAATCAAACCTATTCTCTACATTTAGTGGTCTTTTTGTGCAAAATATGAAAATATACCTACACACCAATAAGCACATTTGTACATATGTACATACGTATTCATATGTCTGCATATAACTCCCCAGCAGCAAAAAATGGGGCTTTGCATGCCTTCTTACAGGGCTGCAAAGGCAGTCAGAAGCCCTACCCTTCAAATGCAGTCTTCATTTCAAATTAACATAGGGTGTCATAGGCAGGCAAGGCCTGCACATTTCCTTTCTCATTGAAGGCGTTTCAGTAGGCATGCCTAGTATGTCCTGCTTGGAGTCCTAATAACAAGGGCCTTCTATGAGGCATTGCTACTGCAGACCAGCTTGCAGGCCTGCAAAAGAGCATTTATAGAAGGACTTAAATAAAAAAAAAAACATATGCGAATTATTTCCATATTAAATGATTTCCTACTTTTTACAAATTGTTAATACAATATTTAGTACAATTTCTAATAATTATTTTTTTTAACCTCCAGCAGCGGGAATCGAACTCGCGACCTCAGTACTCATAGTTGGGCATGCTACCTACTCGGCTATCGCGTGATATAGTTGTTGTACGACAAATAACAAACATGTGGTTTCATAAACAACAGCATCTGTCTTACCTTCCCTTAAGAGGCCTGTCAACAGGCCTAATCGGAGAAGTGACAAGTGCATGGCTATGAACGTCAATTCTGCCTTCTACTAATAGGACTGCCAACAGGCCTGTTTAAGGCAAGAAAGTTTGCATGCCCTTTGTGCACATCTATGGTATTTTTGTGGGTACACAGTAGGGCTGATCACAGGCCAGTTTTAAGAAGGGAAAGAGGCATGTCTGCGGGATCTTTTCTCATCCTAGTAAGAGGCCTCATTGCAGGTCTCATTTGAGAAGCGAAATGTGCATGGGTATGGAATTTTTTGTTAGGCTTAGTGAAGGACTTATTATAGCCTGTATACATGCCTGGAAAAAGAAGGCGTATTTGAATGTCAACAAACTGCCTTTGAAGGCATGTTTGCAGGCATATTTTTACAATGCCTCGTCTTTTCCGCTGCTGGGTCTTTAAGTCTTCTCACTTCCCCAATGAGAACACTTCCCATTAGAAATGACAAATGCAGCTCTCTCATTCTCACACTTATTGCACCGTTAGTTTCAGTTTGTTATTGAAATTCGCCAAAATCGGTCGTTTTTTGCGGTCGCTCGTCTGTTTATTGAGAATGCGTTTAGTAAGAGTCTATTAAATTTGGTAAAAAGTGAATTAATTTAAAGATAAATGTTTATACAACAATTGTGTGTTAATAGTTTTTGAGTTGAACATGAAATTGACAGTGAAAAAAGTGTGCAAACATTTGAAATGTGGAGTTTGCTAAAAAAGAAAATGCAACCAGTTGTGGCCGTTTTGTTTTGCTTTGCTTTGCTTTGCCGTGTGTGTTGTTAGTGTTCGGTTGTGTTAGTTGTAAACAAGTGCCGTGTGCGGTCGAGTTAAACTAATCGGTTATTTTGGTGTAAAGAGCGCGTTTAAGTAATTAAATTCTTTACGATCATATCTGAAAATGTATCTACAACATAAGCAGCATTTGTAAGGTAAGGAATTAAAATGTTTTTGGTTCGCAATGTTGCGGCTTATATAAAACAATTTTTTGCCAAGCTCGTTATTTAGAAATCAAAATAATTGTGTCAACTATTTTCTATAACGTTAGAATTTATATGGTAAATAATCTTAATAGTAATGAAATTGGTTAGTCAGCAAACTGTTTAGGTCTTTTAAAAGATATGTGCTACTTCGTCCAAACTCTTTGAGGTAAAACTACGTACTTAGCACTTAACCCTAGGGAAATCAGAATTTGACGCTGATCATTTATATATATATATAAATATTGTCATACCAACAAATGGAATAAATAAACGGAATATACTATAATAAAGTTTTAAAAATTAAAAAAATATTTTACAGCAATAATCTTAACATATTTTTAAAATCCGAAGAATATTAAAATTCACGTTCGTTTATTCGAGCATTAGTTCAAACGAATGAAGAAGTAAGGTAGACTTATTTATTACGATTATCCGAAAAAACCGTTTAGTTCGGTGTGAGGTTAGGCTATAATATAATCTACAAAAATATAAAATTGGAAATTGGTTTGAAGTTTGTGAAAATAAGGGTAAAACTTAATATCCGATTTTAATATTTTAAAATTATTTTTAAATTTTTATCTCAAAAATCTAAAAAAAAGTAAAAAAAAAAAAAATTTTACCCTAGTTTTCACAAACTTCAAACGTCAATTTTCAACCGATCGAGCCTATATTTTTGTAATTTTTTTTCAATCTAACCGAAAAAAATAAGTCCACCTTCTTGATCACTAAATGATTTCCTTAACACTTTGAACTAATTTTCGAATAAAGTTGAACATTTAAAAACGATTCTATTTTAATATTCTTCGCATTGTTTTCCGATAAACATAATATAAACATTCTGTATTTTAAAAATATATTGAGATAATTCCTGTAAAATATTTGTAAGTTTTCAAAACTATATTTAAGTATATTCAGTTTGTTGTTCCATATGTTGGTATGACAATATACATATAAATATAAATGATCAACGTTGAATTCTGATTCGGCCCGTCTGTCCCTGCGATTACAGCCATAGTTTAAGAGCTATCGAGAAATTTGCACAAGATCGGACAAAAACTACTTCCTCCTTCCATACAAACATCCCCGTTTTGGTTGTTGAAAAATTTATACAAATGTTATGAGCTCGTATAACCAATTCATTCTCAGTATTATACTTTTCAGCAGTAATAACAAATTACTGACAAAAATTTACGTCGTCGACTTAAAGTAACGTCCAACTCTCATATAAAGTAATTTTTTTTGCGGTACAAAATTTGAAAAATATAGTTGTAGTGCAAATATCATCAGTTTTATCACCATCGGTATAGCCAAAGATGATTATCTAACAAGTGTAAAATAAAAATCAATTCTTTTGTCATTGAAAAACAGTGCATTGCCAATGCTTTGATATTTCAACGGTTGGCAACTTTTGTCCACCTGATATTGTTTAACAACTTGCAACTATAAATTCATATATATATCTTACCATTGATTTTGACAGTTAAACAACTAATACAAACACACACATATTTTAGTTAATATTAATTGTAGATATTTAATTCGGGCACCAATTACACTTCTTAGCCCTAAATAAAGCAGTAGATTTACAAAACAAAAATATTTATTTTTGTTAAACTTAATACTACAAAGATATTGAAAATTAACTTAAAAACTATCAAATCATCGCTATCAAATGATCGCTGTCCTTTCAATTTGAAATGAACACTAACATCATGCTCGATGGGTGGTGGTTATTAACCCTTGGGATCCTTGCCGTTGGGACCCTAAAAATATTCACTGTATTTCAGCTTTTGCCATCCAACACGCTGCCTCTTTATGTCTCTAAAACTATTAGGAAGGCCATAGAAGAAATATATTGCCAAACCTAGGGGGAACGGGGTAAATAAATAAAGTTGTGATCAGAAGTTAAGTAAGGAATCTTGGACTAGTAGTGGCTGGGTACATGCTACGGTTTAAGCTATACATTTTGTGCTTGTGAGGACTTTTGATACTGGATTAGTTTATAATTAATAGGACTAATGCTCTTCATACTAACTATTTTGTTTACGAATTAAATACTCATGTTATAAATTGGGTTTCTGTTTAACGGATCGAAGAGTTCGTCGAGCTTCCTCAATGGCACTGACCGGTGGAGTGTTGAGATTACTTTGGGATTTCGTTAAATTCTGTCTATTTGCTGGCGGTGGCTCTACTTGCAGGGGGTCCATGGACTTGGGACGCCTTAGTTCCACGTTTGGCTTCAGTTGAGATTTATGCGAAGGCCCGCGTTTTAGAATGGCCTCTAGCTTTTGTTTAAATGGCACTTCAGCAGCTGTTAGTGATTCCGATTCCTGAACCTCTGCGAAAATTTTTGGTTTTGAGAGTTCATCCTTTTTAAGGAGTCTATCTAAGCTGGGGCGTTCTTTAGGTCTAAGACTGTTTATGGTTTTATAGAGTACAGGATCAAATTTAGGAGGTTTGGGTATAGCTTGAGTTGTGGTCTCGTTGGTATTGGAACTATCATCTATGTCAATGTTGCAGCCCTCAATGGCTTTAAGCACCATCTTGTGGACATCTGCTTCACTCTTAGAGTGTTTTAGTACAGGTCGTTGCTCATTTGTGGATACCACTTCTTTAGCTGGCTTAACTTCAGGAGGTTTTATTATTAATTGACTTAACTTATTTCTGAATTTTTCCGAGTGCAAGGGATCCTCTATGGACGCAGCCGACATTATTGATTCAACAGATTGAGCGCGATTTCGCATAACTAAAGCCTTATCAGCTTCTTTAGGTTGATCATCATCTTTAGCTAGATCAACGTCTGTGTTGGTCTCACTGGGACTGTCTTGTGGTAACTTTACATGTTGTTTCTGACGATGCTCTTCCAAAGCCAACCACAGTTGCGGACTATTAAGTATTTCCTCAACCAATTCATTGGCCACTCTCTGTTTTTCTCGAAAATTACCAATACCCGAGTCCACACTTTTGGGGGTAACACTATCTTCATTGGCTTCGTTCAAATCGTTTTCCGAATTAGTACCACTACTACTGTGAACTGTGGCCACAGTGGTACTGCGCGTAACGCTTGGAACCATTTCAGAATCGACGCTTATCTTGCGGTCATAGTTGGGTGACAAATGTCCTTCGTTGAGGCTGTCATCCTCGGTTTGCAACACATCATCCAACATAGCAATAACAGATTTTTCTTCTTCGCTAGTGTCCGATTTGTTAGACGCTGGCACATTATGCAGCTCAGAGCTTTCTTTGAGAGTTGTAGAATTCTGCGACTTATCACTTCTGGTATCTTCCACATAACAAATCTGCCCATTTGGATGCTTAACTTCCATCAGTTCATCACTGACTTCGTTCATATCCATAATTTCGTCCAAACTTTTGACAGAGCGTTCATTCTGTTGCATCACAATCGTTGTCGCTGCAGAAGTATACGATGTCTCTAGACAGTTTTTCGATAGGTCCGGAGGTTGGGTGGCAGCCTGTGACGGATTTTTCAGTAATTTCTCAAATTCGCTTCTGTCTGGATGCCTATTAGCTGGATTTTTTATATCGTACATGCACCAACATGCAATAAACATTGGTATACCTAGTGACAATAACGTTCCGAGATTAGTAGACTACGGGAATTTAAACGTGCAACAAGTGGGATTAGTTCAAAGACAAACGCATGCATTAAATGGGTACTCTTAGGGACACCAGTGAGGGATGTTGATGGATGAACCGATTTTGCGGGCTACTTACCGATGGCCATCCATACTCCAAATCGGATCCAAGTCATCACATCCAACTGCAGCATGAGGTAAATGTTGATAAAAATGCTGATGGCAGGCACGACGGGAACTAAAGGAACCCGGAAGACACGCGATAACGCCTCCCGAGGCTGTAGACAAATGCAAAGTAAGACCAGGACACTGAGTACTACCAATACGACCAACAGGATCAACACCCACAGTTGATTGTTGATGAGCGCATCAAACGCCTGCATAAATATCAAACCGATGCCTACAGAGAGTAGACCTGAAACCAAAGGGGCAGTTAATATGTATCTTAAGAGGATCAGTCTGCAACTTGTAACTTACAGAATAGCGTTATAAGGAAGCCCACAATTCTCGTAGAGAGATTATTCGGCACTTGGACTCTTCTACAGTTAAATAGTTGCTGCACCACTGATTTAAAGGAAGTGCGCTCTCCCTTAGATGTGAGAAGAGAGCTCTCCGAGAGGTTATAGCCATTGCCATTTGTTTGATTGTGATTGGCGTGACCATTGCCATTAGCATGACCGTTTTCAGCTATAGTTTCAGGTGTGACCAGTGTCTCCGAATTGTCCATATAACGCAAAATGGTGATAGATATCGCTACAACGCTGTAGGCCAACAAAGTTCCGATGGATAACAGGTTCACCAACTGGGCTAAATCGAATAAGCCGGCAATCAAAGCTAAAACGATGTTAAAAAGTTAGAAATTAAGGCTACGGCGGTATCTCAACAGCAATACTACATACCTGTTACAACTGCCGCAAAGATAGAACCCAAAACTGGCACCCTGAATCTGGGGTGAATACGACCCAGAAACCTAAACAACAAACCATCCTGGGCCATGGAATACATAACCCTGGGCAAGGGGAATAAAGCACCAAATAAACTAGCTAACAGTCCCACTAGACCGCCAATCGCAACTATCCACATAGCAAAGTTCCACCCTACAGCCTTAAAAGCACTTGGCAGAGGAGCATTAATGTCTTGCAAGTAATACGGCACCATTAAGGTGAGGACAGTGGAAACCCCACAATAGCACAGGAAGATGACAAGCAGCGATAGTAAAATAGAACGCGGTATATTCTTACGGGGATTTTTGACTTCCTCGCCGGTAGTGGCAATACAATCGAAGCCCACAAAACCAAAGAAACAGGTGGCAGCACCTTTGAGAGTGCCCGTAAATCCAAAAGGAAAGAAGCCACCTTCACCCAGTTGGGAGCCTTCGGGTACGTTTGTCGCATTGTTGGCATCAACAGACCAGTTGGCGAAATCAGCTGCAGAATGAAAAAAATATTACACAATGCTTACTAAGGGGCGAGCGGTCGAGAACTTACATTTAATGGCGCCGGCGATGATGACAAACAGCAGAATGAATAAATTGAGGCAGGTACAAAAGTTGTTGGCTATCGTTGAAGTCTCGACACCAAAAGCCAAAGCCACTATTGAAAAGTGATGTATGTATATAAACTTTTAATTTGCCTTTGGATATTGAGAATATGAACTTACCTCCAAACACCACCACTAAACCAAAGGCGAAAAAGTCAAAATAGCTGCCCAAGAATGATACATTCATGGGAGCCACTTCGGCAAATGTGGTCTTTAGTGTGTCATTGATAATCGTGTCTAAATACAAGCTAATGCCGCGACACACACTTGCCGTGCCGATCATGTACTCCAGTATTAGATTCCAACCTATGACGAAGGCGGCAAACTCTCCCACACACACATAGCTGTAGATATACGCTGAACCTGCTTTAGGCACCCGAGCACCAAACTCAGCATAGCAGATACCTTGAAATGAGATAAGAGGCATAACCTGGCATGTTAGAGATGTGTAAAGGGTTGAGGGCCTTAACTTACCTGCTAATAGAGAAGCTAAAGCAGCTATTGCAAAAGAAATCGTTACTGAGGGTCCCGCTTGATCCTTCGCTATTTGACCGGCCAAAACATAGACACCGGCGCCCAATGTGGAGCCCACCCCTAGAGCTGTGAGATCGTATAAACCCAAAACGCGATTGAGTTTACTCTCGCCCTCGGCACCCTCCTGATGCAATGGTTTCCGGCGGGTTAAAACTTTCCAGTATGATGTCTGGTGAACCATTTTGGGGGATAGTTTATGTATTAAGCTGCAAAGGAATAAAAGAAAACAGTTGAAGTTGTTAAAGGCTAAATAATAATACTATGAGGAGATAATATTAGTGCTTGCAGGAATGATCAACAAATTTGTTATTTTAAGATAGATTTCTTCAACCTTTACTATTAACAACATTTATAATATATTTCGTAATTTATGGAAGTTTAAAAACGGGCTTGAGGACAAAACTAAAACATTTTCATTTCTTATAAATGTTTGAGCAATGAAATGACAAAACTAAAATGTACTCCGAGATAATAAAATCCTTTCTAAATTACTAAACGTAACCAACATCACCAACACCTCCTAACACCGTAGCAACGTTTCAAAACAAAAGCACCATCAACAACCATTGTCTATAGAAAATTTTTTTTCAAAAGAGACAATGTTTTTGGCACTCACGTAAGAAAAAATACACAATCTTTAATTCACAGATAAACTTTCTTGACATTCAAAAATATCAATTTGAAAAGTTCAAAATTCGCATTAAAATTGAATAAGAAAAAAAAAATCCAAAAGCGGAAATAGAAGAAGTTGAATTGCAATGACTTGAAGCAGGTAAGAGCGCACAGTTTCAAATGGGCGGACACTTATGATGGTGTACAGCCACATATACTGCATAAATCCTTATTTATCGGCTTAAAACCGGTTTACGTTGCAAGATCACACTCGCAAGTGTTATTTTTATTTTATTTCAATTAATTGCACTTTGATTTGATTGTGGCGTTAACGTTGATGCTGCTCAATGCCAAACGTGGCCAGAGCACGACAAATACATAGACAAATTTAAAATTTGCGTTTTTAATTTATGTCGTTAAAAAAGCTAATAATCTAAATTATAAGTTAATCTTAGTAAGCGAATGCCTTTGAACGAATTCCTCAGACTTTCTGCTCCAGTTTCTTGACACAGACTCACAGATATTCGCACACACACACGCAAACAATTCCTCTTGCAAATATAGTTCAAACTGACACCTAAGTGTAGGCACTTTAAGGCTTCGGCAAATCTAAGTCTATTACATTAAAATGCGTCTTAATATTTATAATAATAATATAACTTTTGTTTTTTAATTTTTTCGCTAAAAATAGCCATAATGTATATTTGAGCTGCTCAGTCCATCTGGACGACGTTGGCGGTCATTTGCGTCTCATTAAACCTATCTTCTTATCACTTAGCCGCCAGCATGGACACATAGCTTATAGTAGATCCCCTACTTTGCTCTCGTTTAAACAGGAATTTTGTGGACACAGTGTTCAAGTCACGGCAATGGTACGAGTAGTGTTTCACTAGTGTTTCATTGAGTGGGGGCCAGTTAATCTTGCCGCAATGACTCATTCTAATCAATTTCAACTGTAGTGCGGTGCTTCACGAAGGTGGGGTCCGCTTGATAACGCAACACTTGAGTTCACTTCATTGTGATTTCTTAACATTTCAGTTTTATTCTATTAACTGGCAGCACAAATTGTTACATGATATGAGTTTATTTGCTTTGCTTTTGTACTGTTTTTTTTCGTCTTTTCGTCTTTTTTAATCTTTGGAAATGCCATTTCTTACATCAAGTATAATAATAATAATTATTTTCGTGTATGATAAGAAATATATGTCTAGGTGAAGTTGGACATCCCAAAATATGTTGAATGTGATAAAAATAAAGCTTGCGAATTGTTGTTGGTAGGATTAAGAATGGAACATTGATTAAGAAAAAGAAAAGAAAACTGAAGAGAAGCTACAAATGAAACATTAGAATAGTTTCACATAATATGGAAAGTACTTGTATGTCTGTACATAAAATTGAATATAAACACAAATTATGTTTGGTATCTATAACCGTGGGTATTTTGTGACATTTTTTCTTAAGTGGCATAGGTGGACTTCATCACTCGTATAGCATGAACTGATTTATCAGTTCTTCAAAATGAGTCCGGGATCAGAGTTAAAATCAGTCAACCGTTGTTACCATTGTTAAATGTTATATTGATTTAAACTGCTTAATAAGCAATATTAATCCTTCCAAATACAAACAAACAAAATTATATCAAGCACCAACAGACTTTAACAACCTGTCATGCTAACAATATATATATCTAGGTCCAGAGACAATTGCTACTGGTTAATAAACGAATTAACATTACTTATACATCTTCGTCTAAGGGGGCTTGTAAATTACCACACGCCACTTCAGTTACAGTACATATTTATTTTACTTTTTGATATTATTCATGTAAATTTAAGTCTAGGGGGAGAGGCGTCCCGAGAAAACGGCACGTGATGGAGTATAATAGGGTTGTTATTAGAATTCAGGAGTTCATTTTATATATGAATCAGCAAGAATAGTGTCGGTGCCGATATTCATGCCGAGCAGTGTTATTTGCTTAGCTTTTGTCCGTACGTTTAATCACGTGAATAAACATTATCGTCAACCATCGATGTTAGTCATATTTACTACAGTCGCATACACCAGCTATAGCACAACAAAAGTTTCGGAATAGGCTAGAGAATGCTAAGTGTTTTTCGTATTATCATTTAAAATCGCATGATATATGTTTATTTTTTAAATGAATTAAATGCACATATCTTGTTGGATATGATAAGCTGTTTAATTCGAAATATCGCTCATATGAAACGTAGGGCTTGCTTCATAATTTGCATACTAACTATATTGCGTATGTGATGTTTAACAACAAATATGAAATGAATATGAATTTGATTTTTATCAGATATTTACAAACTCATTGGATTGCAATTGTACTAAGAGAGCAAAATATTTGAGCTAGTATTTCAAATATAATACAGGTTTTAATAAATTCGAGTTTAATGATCAGTAAAGATACAGCAGTGAATGCGTTGAAAATCAATTCAGCCATAAATCTGTATGTTAATTTTTTTTTAAATAAAATAATATATTCATTATTTAAGATAAATACAATTTAAAGAAAAAGTCCGCTTACATACAAATCGGTGCTGCGTCGAGCTGCCACGACGGTTTTGGGCGGAGGATAGCGACCTAGCGCTTAATATGTGCTCAGAACTCCTTTTAACAGTATGCTTCACAAAGATTAATCATAGCATCCTTAAACGATTAAAATGGTACTGGAATTGAGGCCTTAATATCATGTTCACAGGCTCACAGGATTACTATCACAGTGCAACAAAATTTTGACGGGGGAATAATTTCTTTACGAAATAAAAGCCTTATGTGAGCATATTCAAATTCCAGGAAGACTGATCCGCCCTAGTGACCTATGGCCCAGTGAAGTTTTGAGTTTAATGTAAAAAATAGTTTAAAATAGGTCCTAAAAACTATGTTTCTTTTTGTTTTAGTGTATTTTCGGTATCAGATGTTTTCAATGAAATTTAACATTGATTTCTTAAGTGTCATTTTCGTTCTTAGTTTGAGGAACGTCAGAAAAAGTCCTTTATATGAGACTTCACAACATTCAAATGTTCTACAAAAAGATTACTTAGAAAGTCTGGAGTCAGAGTTAATGTTTATCTTTAACTTGTACTGAGTATTTTAAGTCGCTGTTCACACAGTGCTTTGGAAAGAGACAATTTTCTTTGGCGATACCTTTAAAGAAAAGTTTTCAACAGCAAGACAGTGTCTATTGTGGAATTAACAGAACTTATTAGTGCTTAATAGGCACCGGCCGTGGCATAGTGTTGCTGTGTCGAGTTAATCGGCATGTCTAGTAAAAGCTTCTCAAACAGTGACGTTCACATTTGTCGATAAGCAGTAGGTGCCGTTTGTTATTTGTTGTGAATGCAAAATAGAAAGCGCAACAATGCGAGAAGCATTTCATACCTCATTCAGGGGATGCAAAGGGAAATTAAGTTTAAGCGCGTTAATTCAAAACATTTCTCAAAACACCTGCCTAATCGTTATTGCAAAATTTCTGCTCAAGACTGCATCAGTGTCAAAATAATCAATAATCTATATGGGATTATTGCTGCACTTTGTAAAGTAATGCAAAATCCCTTAGAATGTTCTTCCATTACAATTTGTATCTCATTTATCTAGTTTTTTGTTATTACTGTAATATGATAGAAAGTCATTTCATTTTCAATACACTTCTGATAACCCGCAAAGTAAATATTTTACGGATTATCGTGAATGTCAATGAAGACTTCACATAAACTTACTTTCACTTTTAATTTTCTAAAATGTAATCTTCCATAACAAGATAGTTATTAATCCTGATAGTACCTCAAGGTCTGGTTCAAGATACATCACAATGACATTTTACAAAACGTACCGGTTTGCTACATACAAAAGTTTTGGAATTAGGACCGGTTCATCCACCCGTGTTAACGATTTTGTGTGTCGAGTAAACATTAAATACTTTCTACTTTTCATGATAATAGTAGAAAAAAAACATATTTACTAAAAATTTACGAAAAAATTTGAGCCAGCAGTCTACAGTAGTCTACTGCTGGGCACTTGTCAATTTTCAATGAACTAAGCGGTAAGTTTAAAAATTTGCGCCCTCGCAATTCATTAATAAAGAATAATCGTTCGAAACTTGTAAAAATCGGTTAAAAAATGTGAATGTTGTTAATTGTAATTGTAAATTTCAGAGCATTGCCCCTTTGATTTGTTCCCAAAATTAAATTTTTTGTTTTAAAAAAAAAATCAGATATTTCGAGTTAATTTTTGATCTGTCCAGCTCACAAACGACTACTGATAACATCGAATTATTTTGGGAATATTTATAAAATGATCCACACATTTATTGTATATGGAAACAATGACCTAAGATTTTTCTTCCACATAACGGCGTCTATTTTTGTTTTTCATAAAAAAAACCGTTGAAATATCTAAAAAAAACTTCTCTTAACTAAAGGATTTTCCACAGTTTCTCTGTACACTACAGGTTTAGTTTACTTAAGACAACATCTTAATTTATTTTTCCTCACTTTTTTACTAACTGCTATTGTTCGCAGCCCCTTGAACCAGATATAATCAGCAAACGAACCTCGAAATAAATGTAATGCAATCTTTTGCCTATTTATAAGCTATAAAGATAACCACTATTGTTGTTGTTGTTTTAGTTTTTTTGTATAAAGCAACAAAATCTAGAGGAAATTGTTTAAATTGCCCCTTTGATTTGATCCCAAAATTAAATTTTTTGTTTTAAAAAAAAATCAGATATTTCGAGTTAATTTTTGATTTGTCCAGCTCACAAACGACCACTGATAACATCGAAATATTTTGGGAATATTTATAAAATGAACCACACATTTATTGTATATGGGAACAATGACCTAAGGTTTTTCTTCCATATAAACGGCGCCTATTTTTGTTTTTCATAAAAAATCCGTTGAAATTTCTAAAATTAACTTCTCTTAAATAAATGATTTTCCACAGTTTCTCTGTACACTACAGGTTTAGTTTACTTAAGACAACATCTTAATTTATTTTTCCTCACTTTTTTACTAACTGCTATTGTTCGCAGCCCCTTGAACCAGATATAATCAGCAAACGAACCTCGAAATAAATGTAATGCAATCTTTTGCCTATTTATAAGCTATAAAGATAACCACTATTGTTGTTGTTGTTTTAGTTTTTTTTGTATAAAGCAACAAAATCTAGAGGAAATTGTTTAAATTCAAACAATGATAAAGAAAGAAAAAAACTAAACCAAACCTTGTTTATTTTGTAATATTTACTTACCTCAATTAATGAAGAAACAAGAATTTGTTATTTGTTTGCGTTTATCGTATTCTTGTATAAGAAACGTTTAATATTAATTATACTTTTGTTTAGCGACAGCAAAAAAATATAATAATATTTAAAATATTTTCGCTTTATTTACTTTCATCTGTTTTGCGCTTTTTAAAAACTTAACACTTTGCACTTCTTTGATTTCAGTAGAGAACACTCACGATTTTTTGCATTTAACCGCTTAGCTCGACGTTCACTGAGCGTTTGACTTAAATGACATTTGCTAGATCAGCATTTTCTGCTAGGTACAAGCCAAAACAAAAAGACAACAGGCAGAAATTGTGAAGAAAAAATTTATTTGCAAAAAACAAAAACAAAGGCAAAAACATTTACACACTGACATGTAGACATGAGCGATAGAACGAACCATCCTCATCATCATCATCATCGTCGTCGTCGTCAACAACATCGTCAACATCACATAGAGGCAATAATTGTATCTCAATGATACTGATAAGAAACCGCCATTCCGACCCGACACAACAACAATAGCTACAAAGGCAGCGACGACGGCGATTCTACTGTCTTTTCTTTCACTTTAGTCGTAGAGACAATGATGATGGTGATGATGTATCTGTACTCTAGGGTTACGGGGGTGCCAGTGGTTGACTATCGCTGCCACTCCTCCCTACACACACACACACTCACTCCCACACATAGTGGAGACAGTAGCAACTTGTGACTATTTGAAAGGCTTTGTTGTTTCCCAGTTCCAACTGTAATGTAACAAGTGTTTTGGGTTAAACTATTTAATAACGTGGAGACGAGAAAGCATCGCATCGCATTGCAACGCAACACTTTGCCAATTTAACTGCGGGCATGACGATCACGTTATTACGAATTCGTCTCTAGATAGCGTGTTTTGTGGTCATTTCATCAGATGTTACGTTTCAAATTACGTTATCAAATACCTTATCATTACTACTACAGAACGTTTATTAAATTGATTGATTGCAATTGTGAGATGAATTTGCCTACAGCAATTTCACTTGCAGTGTTATCAGCCGCAGTTCACATTCACTTGATTTCAATTTACGCATAATCATTACGACGATCACTTGTTTGTTTTGTTAAATTACATTTTGTTTCATTATGATAACATTGTTATGTTATGTTCATTCTAACAGGTTCTGTTACTGATAAGGACATGCAGAGGTTTCAGCAAAAGATGTGTGTTTATGAAGACGCCGTGTGTGTTGTTGTTGCTGTAGTTCACTTTCTTTCATATCTCGCGCTCGTACATAAACAAAACGTTGCAAAGAAAACAACGAGATTTTTGTTTTTGAAATGGTCGTTGTGTGTTTTTGCTACAATCGATTCTGGCAAACAGGTACACTAACTAACTACCGATACCGGCCGTAATGGACCCGACCACGATCGTTCCAATTGTTTTGAATTCCGGAATAAGACTAATTGTAGCAGGGGTAACAAGCAAGTACCTGAGATACTTGAGCACATTTAGGTAAAAACACAACAACAGCAGCAGCAGCAGCAGCAACAACTAACTACTCCCAACAGCACGCCAGAACAACAAGTGCAAACACACACAGTCGAACAGACGGACAGAAGTTTATTCGTATGATAGGCGATACGCTCGCTCATACTCAACAACCACCGCGAGCACCACCACCGTCGCTGGCTGGATTGTCGCTTGATCGCTGCCAATACTCATATTCTGGCAATTATTATATTTAAAGTTTTTGTATTGTGTTATTTACTAAACAAGCTAAGTACACGAAATATAATAATATTAGTTATAATCAAAAAGAAATGAAAACATATTGACATTTATTGTTTAGAAGAATTCAAATTGAATTTGTATATTTACCCCCTTTTTCCAGGTACAAGTACCATATCATAGATAGGTAGGCTGTCTGTATTAACTCGTTTTGAATTTGACTTATATTTTAGCATTCACTCTGTATGGTTATGGTCTCGGTCTCAGATATCAGTTAACAACTGAGATTAGATATCTCTTGTCATTCAGTCACCTTATCTCTTAGTGCCGCATCGTTTAAATAAATTCTTTAAATGCGGTTAAAATAATTAAAGTAAAATGAAAGAATAAGAAAGACAAATGCAATCTATATGTGATCCAGTGCCACAATGATGCTATACGCAAATTTAATAGTTATTTTAGTACATATTTCAAACCAAACACTATTTTGTTAAATGGCATGTTAAATAAATATGGCAGCACTGCTACGACAAAGCCTTAAAGTATGCTGTTATGCTAGGAGTAAGCATTTACCTAGAATGTCTAATAGAAAGCGGTAAGCGCCGATCCAAGCTGGTGCTACTAATATAGTTTTTGCTATTGTATCGTATACTAGCAAAGCTTTCCATTTGTAGAAAAAAGACATTATTAAAATGCCAGATGTGTAGTGCCATGACTTTTTAGTGTCTGAGTGGTACAAAATTATAATGATAACGATTTTCTTTCTTCAAAATGTTAATGAATTCATAAGCATACGCTTTAAAGAAATTGGTCTGTGTACCTACATCTCTCATATATTAAAAGGAATGGTGTAGTTTTAGGAGCCGATGATGGTTAGAACTAGCGACTGTCATAAGGGAGATTAGGCTTCGATTCCTGTCTTAGTCATCTACATTTCTTTCATGATTTCTGTTGTCGACAGCAACATTGAAGTAATAGTCGTGTAAAGCTTATCAAACAGGTGACGTTCGGATGTGCCTATAAAGAGTAGGTCCCCTTGTGTGAGTTTACAAATGAAGCGAAATAATTATCATAACGATTTTTCGTTTAAAATTTTAAGAACCATTACAAGTATATCCTTTATTACGTATTTGCTCAAGACGTAGTGTTATTCGATAAGCAATGGCTTCACATAGTTGAAGTTGGTTTGTATACCGAAATCTTTATTATCCCAACGGGAAAACGAACCTGTGCAGAACCAGTCACGAGACCAGTCCCCGGGGATAGGTGGATCGGTTATAGTTCCAGAACTGTTGTATGTAGAGACCCGGATCATGTTGTATGGGTTGACCGATAAACCGTCAATTGACGCCGAACTGACACTTGAACCAGACATTGAAGGACTAGTTTCGTTTTAGTTCAGTAGTTCCAGTCCTTAAACAGTTGCAAAGGACCCTTGTTCCCTTGGCGTGCATGAACCGGTCCTTATCCCAGAAGTTTTGTGTGTGGAGAATCCGTACGTTTTGAAAGGAGTTGGTCGCTTAATTGTCAAGCGACACCACATATCTCGAATCTATATATATATAAAAGGAGTTGTGTGATTTTAGGAGGAATTACGTCAGAAATCTTTAGCTCTACTTGAAATTCAGATAAGAACAATTGAAAATCAGAATTTCTACTTGAACTTCACGTAAACACAATTGGAATTCACAAAAGATCAATTAAAAGTCAGAAGTGCCAATTAATATTCAGAATGAACCAATTGAAAATAAAAAATTCTACTCAGAAATTCAGATAAGAACAATTGGAAACCAGATAAGGACAGCTGAAATTAAGATTTTCAATTAAAATCTAAATTCTATTTGGAATTCAGAAAAGATCAATTGAAAGTCAGAATTCCAATCGAAATTCAGGTAAAATCAATTAAAATTCAAAAATTCTACATGAAATTAAAAAAAAACCTTTGAAAATCTGAAAGTCTACTTGAAATTTTGATAAGGAAATTTTAAATTCAGAATGTTTACTTGAATATCAGATTTTCTTATAGAAATTCAGAATTCTTCTTCTTCTCCTTATTTTGGTGGCTACCTACGTCCTTAACACTAAGTTTAACTGACAGCTGTTTCACCTTGT
Organism: Muscina levida; assembly: GCA_964034835.1. NCBI lineage: Eukaryota > Metazoa > Arthropoda > Insecta > Diptera > Muscidae > Muscina > Muscina levida. The sequence continues at coordinate 150,684,510 of OZ035883.1, read as the reverse complement.
CCATCCATGTGAAACTTTATCCATTTGTAGAACATGTCCCAGCCAGCGCTTGCTTTATTTAGACGTCGATGTCGTTATACAGATTATACAACTTTTTGATCATACGACAATGGTATTCGCCTTTAACAATGATGGCTCCAAATAATTTGGCGAATTATTTTTCTCGCGAAGACTCTCAGAATAATTTGATCCAAATGTGTCATAACCCAGGACTATGCGCTGTAGAACAAGACGTGAAGGACCAATGTCTGATAGGTTAGGATATTTGTTCGTCGAGAGAGGACATTATCATTAAATCGCTTGCTTTACGCATAGTAGCAGCTGTTTACGATCTATACTCGTATCTTTATTTCCAGGCTGACATTATTATTTTTATCATTTATCACCAGTGCCGACTGCTTCTTAATAATAGAAAAGGCCACAGTAACAACCCGCGGGGCAGTCGCAAGCAGCATGCAGTCTTCCGAATGATTATCTCCATGTTAAAGAGATCGTATGACAGACTATCGCCATGTCTTAAGCCTCTTCTTCTTTTTTTTTTGGCAGCAGCAACAGAAATTCGTCTATCAGCAGCCGCATGTAGAAAATAATTCCAAGCGCTTCGGTCTTTTGCGTTCCGTAGATAGTAAGTCACACCAACTGTAGCTAACAGCTCTTTCACCTGGTCCATCCAACGAAGTTTTAGTCACCCCCTCTAAAGCCTCGCTTGTAAAAAATCGAAATAGATCTAATTGATTTTCAAAAAAGAGTAATTAAAATTCAAAATTTTTGATTACAAATTTTACCTTTACCTTTTCTAAATTTTAATTGTTCTTTCCGAAGTTCAAATTTATTAAATGGTTTAAAATTGTTGTTTTCTGAATTTCTAGTAGATTTTCCTCTTTTCAATTGGTCTTTTCCGGACTTATGTGAGATTTCTGATATTCCAATATCATTTTCCAAAGTTCAAATAGAAATACTGATTTTCGATTCGACATTTTCTGAATTTAAATAAAAATATTTAAATAAAAATCAAAAAAGCGCCAACATATATAAAAAATACTTCATTTAATTGCATTTGAAGGCAATTGGTAATGATTATAACCTCCACCACACGCATTTATTTTCCACGGGATTATTCACTTATAACTCTTTTGTCGTCATCCAATAAAGGCCCTTGGGTCACAATTTCCTGTAATTATGCCTATTCCTCGCCTGACAATATTTCTATCCAACTACAATAGTGATCTAGTTCGTCTTTTATCCAGTTTTGGCCAAAAATCCCGTGATAATACGCAGTTGGTTTTTTTTGCCTACATCCACTGATTTTTATAAATTCTTATTATATTGACGGAATGAAAGGCAAAAACCTTCCCATATTAAAAATTTTACAATATGTATCAATTTATAGATACACAGTGCATTATTAGAGCAACCTGGTGTCTTCTTTCTAGCAGCGGTCCTACCGACTGTTGCTAGTAACGCCTTTTTCTATTAAATTTCTAATTGAAAAAGAAAAAAAAAACACTTTCTGCAATATCATCGTTATAAATAAATACAAATTTAAAATTCAAATTTATTTGCTTGACTTAAACATAGCTTAGGCATACATAGTTACTAACACTATTAATAAAAGTACAAAATATTCAAGTGCTTCTTCTTTTAGTTATTCACGGATTTGGTAGTGATCGTCACACAAATTAAGTACAAGAGAGTTCAAGGCATGTGAATGGTTGTAATACGAGAGACACAAATTTCATTATAAAAATGAGATTATTTGGAAAAATGTATCTGTTAACATCTACACGATAGACGCGGGGCACGACACTTTGTATATTAACTTGTAGTCTGCATAACCATCAACGGCACCTGAGTGCTAAAGCGTTCTTCATTATGCAGTGATATCGAGTCCACTTCACTTCTTTCCCTCGACTCCGAGTCCGTTAGGCTCTTTAGTTCCCTACGTCTCAGACGGCTGTTACGTACACTGTAGCCAAAGAAGATAACGATGCCAATGGCAATCCATATACTGAAACGCACCCATGTCATTATGTCCAACTTGATCATGAGATAGATGTTGATGAGCAGCGAGAAGCCAGGCACCCATGGCACAAAGGGGACTTTGAAGGCCAGGGTGGACGGCGACACCGGTTGGCGTGATATAATGTACAAGGTCACGAATAGTGATAACACCGTAAGGCTGACTTTAACGATATCCACGACTGTGATTGCAGTGAAATGTTCTTCAAATGCTTTGAGAACATGTGTTAAGAGGATGCATTGGAGGACTGAAAAACATAAAAGTTGTAATTTGTGTGAAAGCGTTATTAAAGAAGACAATTTACCGTATAGTAAAATCATGGCTGTTACAATGCGGGAAGTTTTTCGGGTGGGCACCACGGATCTGGGTGTGTTGAACAGCATCTTTAAAAAGCCACAGTCGCTTTCCGTGTGATCCACCAATAGCCGACCATTGGCGAAATGGCGGCTGTCGCGTCGTTCATCACTTTCATAGCGTAAAATCAACACACAGGCAGCTACCATGGAATAGGCCAGGAATGTGCCGATGGACATCATATTCATCAACTGTTTCAAATTGAACATGGCGGCAAAGATGCCCGTTAGAAAGCCCGTCAAGAGAGTGCTGTTCAAGGGTGTTTTGTGCTTCGAACTAATTTCACCCATAAATTTAAAAAGCAAACCATCGTTGGCCATGGCATACACGATGCGAGGCAGTGGAAACATGGAACCCATCAGACTAGTGCACATGGCACAGATGGCGCCTATCGAGACGATATATTTGGCAGCAGTCCAACCATAAATGCTGAACACATGTACCAAAGGAGCACTTTCATCCTGCTCATAGTAAGGCAGCATCATGGTCAAAACGGTTGATATGCCAAAATAGGCCAAAAACACCATGGCCAGGGAGGTGATGACAGCAAATGGAATGGATTTTTTGGGATTCTTTGCCTCTTCGCCGGCAGTGGCAATACAATCGAAACCAATGAAGCCATAAAAGCAAATGGCAGCTCCGCGTATAATACCCGCAAACCCGTAAGGAGCAAAGCCACCGTCACCATAGCCCTCAGGAACTTCGGATTTGGGTATGGCCCAATTGTGGGTGGACACTAAGAGAAGAAAATGTAATAAAAATAAATATTAGTACGGGGCAATAATGCAATATGCACACAACTGTTTTACCTTTAAATAAACCAGCTATGATGACAAATAATACGACGCTGAGATTAAGCAAAGTAAATGCGGTGTTGAGCCGCGTCGACTCTTTGGCACCCATTGCTATGGCCCATGCAAATATGATGGTCACACCGAAGGCAAAAATATCGGGATACTCGTTGAGGCCCTCAATGTTCATGGGCAAATGGGTACCCAAGAACTTTTCCATAGCATGATCACACAGGTTGTCCAAATAGGAACTTAAGCCTTTGACGACACTGGCAGAACCTAAAAATGGAAGAATGCCGATAATTTAAAAGATCATAAAAATATGTTATAATTAAATTTAGTCTATAGTCTTTATCTGTCAATCATAGTTTTGGGAAATACATTGTTCTGAGGAAATTTTAATAACACGAAAGAGAATGATGCTTCCAAAGTTAAATTTATGTCCCTGTAGTAAGTAATCAAACAACACAGGTCAATAACACTGTTCTGCATGAAAATCAGCACCGACACTATTCCTTTTAATTCTGATGATGTTCACAAGTGAGAACAGATTATTCACCTCGATTGGGTTTAATCTATCTATAAAGTCTATTAATTTTCAGTTCGATGTAGTTTGGATTCTGGGAATTTAATGATTTTTACTGACATTGGACATATTTTGTGCCCTAGGACCACCGACTGATAGTGTCTGGCTTCCTTGAAGCTTTCTCCATATTTCATTCGAGGTATGCTCAAGTAATTATTTTTTTATATACAAAGAAATGTACTTTACCTACATAAAAACTATTAATCAACAAATGTTTCAAACATCTCGTATTGATTGATTTATACCACGGAATCAAGCTAACATTCCCATTTTTCACATACATTTCGTCTACTGCAATTATGGAGCTCTTATTCTGTCGGTCTCGTGTTCATTATTTTTTGTTTGTCTGTGTTTGTCGTCCGTCGTTGTTTCTATTGATTTTGCTTAAAAATAAACATAACTGTTTATATATCAATTAATATTGTGTCCCCAATCGAATATAAATCAATCAACTCAATTAAACGTTGATCGTTTATAAAGTCGCGAGTAATTTAATCTTGGGTCTTCGTCTCCGTCACACTACATGCTCCCTTCATCATCATCATCATCATTCCCTTTACCCCATGGTCTACTTCTAATAGCGCCTTTGTACTTACCTATCGCATACTCCAAGATCAAATTCCAACCAATTATGAATGCAATGAACTCGCCAATTGTAACATAACTGTAAACATAAGCCGAACCGGCCCGTGGCACTCGTGCTCCAAACTCAGCATAACATAGGCCAGCAAATATAGAGGCTATCGCCGCTATCAGGAAACTGAAGATCACTGCAGGACCAGCATATATTTTGGAAACTTGGCCAGCCAACACGTACACGCCCACACCTAGAGTGGATCCAATGCCCAAAGTGGTCAAATCAAATGCCGACAACACTTTGGCCAATTTAGACTCGGTGGAATCCTCGATGGGTTTTTTGCGACTTAACGTCTGATATATGCTCTTAAAACCGGGGAAAGGCATCCTAAAGCAAAACGGGACAAACAAACAAACAAACAAAAAACACAACATTATTAGTCCATTGTGGCTTGACTGTGGCTTTTCTACGTATCCCAAATTGGCATATTATCACGTAGTTAATATATTTCAGATGATTTCTATCGCATGCATTGCGATGTCGCACGAAGACTTGTGGATTTGTTTTAGAAGATCACAAGTTTTAATGGCTCAATTTTCATCTTTTTGCGGTAGCACAATCACTTGTTTGTATGCCCTAAAGATGTTTAACAGAAATTAAGCATTTTGTTTAATTGACACTATCTTGTTAATAGGCGAACACGAATTGCCAGCGAAAATAAAGTGACTCAACTCTCAGTTCGTTTTCTTTATTTGGGGGGAATTTAGGTTTTACGTAAACTTGGCCTAGTAGTCGCGCAGTTATAATTTTATGACCATAATTATTAATATCACAAGAGATCGACATTCACAGCTCACACCATAAATTGTCTATTTAGCACTATTTATTTTTATTATAACGAATGCATCAAGTTTTTTTTTTGCAGAACGAAACAACTTCAACTTCATTAATTTTATTTTTATTAGCTCCAGAATAGAGAGAGAGTATAAACATTTACATTTCACTTGTAACTTAAATTGATTACTTGATATTGTATTTATCATTGAATTATTGACACAGTTTTGTCTTGACGACTTCAAGTTTACCTTTTGGCTATCAACTACAATATTCGGTCAGTATTCCCGTTTTGTTTTGCAGACTTTTACTGCGAACCGCGTTTTGATGAAAACTGATTTCAAAACTTGAGAATTTTTTCTTTAAATACCCATTTCATTGTTTGAATGGTTTGCAAACGATTAATGATGGTGTATTTTCTTTCATTTTGTTATCGATAAATTGAAGCTTTAAGCTTAACTTGTAAGCGAAGAAGAAGAGCTTCCATAAATTGCCGCTAGGGTAGAGTGTCGACGAAGGAAATGGGGTGAGACATAGAAATTTGTTATATGTGATATTATATTAAATGATATGCTATAAACAGTAAAGAATAATAAGAATATTTGCTGATACCAACTAAATGAATATTGTTCCATCAAAGACAAGTACATTTTTAGATACCTCTTTGTATTGCAAAGAGCGAGTAGTAACTAGAAATACCCCTGCTAATTCTCACAATGTCCAAACTTTGTGTTCGGTTGAATGTATCGGTGATAAAAGAATATACGATGACGGCGTGATAAGTAAGGAACTTATGAATAACAAGTATTTTTTTTGAAGAATTTCAAAATAGATGTTTGTTTCCGTGATGACCTCTTCATTCTACTTAAATCTTCTACCGCCGAGCCATTTCTTTAGGTTTGAAATCCGGTTATGATTGCTGAAAAATCTATCAGATTGGGCAGCAGTTTTAGCTCAATTTATTTATTTACCATGGTGAACACTATTGTTTTCTTTGTCAACATACATCGTTTTTTGCTTAAAATCAACGCCGAATCTATTCAACAGTTGTGAATATAACTTACCAGAAATCATTTAGAACCTTTCAAGGTAGTCACTGCCTCAATGTTTCTTCATATTAATTCAGATACTGCTTTCTATCTGATTCTCAATATTAATTCCTTGGGAATTTCAAAAATTGGAAACTATTCCCGATAATCAATTTGTTTCTTTTGTAGTGCCAAAAAGTAATTTTATTTTACCAATATGTACATTTACATTTAAAAAGTACTTTTATTGTACCAAAAAGTGCATTTCTCGTACTTTCAGTGTTATAAAAATACTTTTATTGTTCCAAATAGTAAAAATCACTTCCGTTCTACCATTTATTATATCGAAAAGATAATTTCTTATACAAAAAAATCTTTTTTTTTTTACCAATAAGTAGTTTTTTTGTGCCAAAATCTTCTTTTGATGTACCGCAAAGTATCTATTGGGTCAAAAGTACTTCTATTTACCCAAAAGTATATTTATTGAACCACACTTTTATTGTATCAAAAAATATATTTTTTGTAACAAAAAGTACTTTTAATGCACCAAAAGGTACTTTTAATGCACCAAAAAGTACTTTTATTGTACCAAAAAGTACATTTATTCTGTCGAAAATACTCTACTGTATCAAAAAGTACTTTAATTGTGCCAAAAAAGTACTTTCAATGTACCACGATAATTGTACATTTTACCAAAAGGTACATTTATAGTTACAAAGAGTAATTTTGTTTTACCAAAATACCTTTTTCGTACAAAAAGTGCATTTATTGTACCAAAAAGTTAATTTATTGTAACATAAACTAAAATTGTTGTACTAAAAAGTACCTTTATTGTTCCAATAAATACTTTTATAGTTACCCAAGTTCGTTAGTTGTGCCAAAAAGTAATTTTATTGTCCGAATATGTTCTTTTATTGTCCTGTAAAATATATTATGGAACCAATAAGTACTTTTTTGATAACGGAAGATTTGGTTTTTGTTCCAAAAAGTACTTTAAATGTATTACAAAGTACTTTTGATGTACCAAAAAGTACTTTTAATGCACCAAAAACTTTTACTGAGACAAAAAGTACTTTTACTGTACCAAAAAATATATTTATTGTACAAAAAAGTATTGTTATGGTACCAAAAAGTACTTTTATTGAACCAAAAATATATTTATTGTACAAAAAAAGTATTGTTATGATACCAAAAAGTACTTTCATTCTTCTGCAAAGTATTTTGTTGTGGCAAAGACATTCTATTGTACCAAAAAGTAATTTTGTTGTACCTTTATTATTGTGTCAAAAATCACTTTTATTGCACCCTCAAGAACTTCTATTGTAACACGAATTTTATTTAAAAAGTACTTTTTGTGTACAAAAATGACATTTATTGTACCCAAAATTCATTTATTGTATCACAAAGATCACTATTGTACCATAGTGCTTTCATTGTACCGAGAAGTACTTTATTGTGACACACAATTATTTTATTATACCAAAAAGTTCTTTTAAATGTACTAGAAAGTACTTTTATGTGTCAAAAACTATTCTTAAAGTACTTTTATTATGTACAGTCGAATCCGCTTAATTTAAATTTTTTAACAGTTTTAATTTCAGCATTTTGCAGTGGGGAATATTGTTGCAAGTAAAAGCTTTAAAGTTTATACTCCTCCTGTAAAATTTTACACCAAACTTTTGCCCCAATCAACAATGTAGCAGGCTAAGCTTTTACTGGTGGGAAATTTTCAAACTTTTTGTTTATTGAACGCGATTCTCAGTAACACCGCAACGTTTGATTACACCAGTTTACAAATCTTTATTTTTTGTGAGCTGCAGAGTTACAAATAATTTTTTTCTATAGATTTCAACCTCCTAAACACGAATATGAGATTTATAAATTTTTCCTCTGATTAGTTTTCAAGATATGAATTTTTGAATTATTTTGCAAATTTTTTATGAGATGCATCAGCTTATTGGAGAATAATTCGTAAACTCGTCTTACGATTTGAACAAGAGTGGTCTTCAATTAAAGGTAATGTGCTCCCCTAAAATCTTTCTATACAAGCTTTTAATATCGGTTGGGTAGATTTGATGGTAGCAGCATTTAAAGTTTAAAAAACAATTTTTTTTGTGAAAAAATCACGGTTTTAAGTTGATAAAAAAAATTATTAAAAATATTAATCGCAAAAATAAATCCAATTTCATAAATTGAGTATAAAGATTGGACTTTTCCGAGCAAAACAAGCCATCGTTTATAAAAATTTGGCGAAAGAGGAAGAGTTACACGTTTTTTAAGAGGACCCTACAAATGGTAAATTTTTTGATTTTAGGCATATCACGGAAGGTTTAGAGCTAAACTTCACGTTGCATGAAAGTTACGATTAAAAGTGGAAATGCCACTGTATTCTGGGTTGATCATGCATCACGAAAATGTTTAATCTGAAATCCTAGCTGATCATTTTTAGAAAATATCGATATCTTCCATTTCTGCCGACTGGACCAAAAGTCTTTTTACTTTTTAAACGATGACAGTTTATTTATTGTAAATATTTATTGTAAAATTATACAAACAGGGATTCTTGTATGATCATTGATTATTTTGACATTGCTTCAATTTGGAGGCTTGAAGGGAATTTAAAACCTATACTTTTAAAAAAAATCTATATTTTTCATTTTTAAATCATATTATATATATATATATATTGCAATTAATAAATATTCCACTTTTCTAATACTGAACAAATTCTTCTTAGGCGGTTACGCGGTGTAAAAATTAAAAATATCGATATTTTTCAAATATGTAGGCTTAAAATGCACTTCAAGCCTCCAGGTTGCAGCAATGTCAAAATAATCAATGATTATGAATAAATCCCTGTCTGTGTACTTTAATAATAAATAAACAGATTTTATCACATTGGTCCAGTTTTTTACTGTCATCGTTTGAAAAGTAAAAAGACTTTTGGTCCAGTCGGCAGAAATGGAAAATATCGATATTTTCAAAAAATGATCAGCCAGCATTTCAAATTAAACATTTTCGTGATGCATGCTCAACCCAGAATACAGTGGCATTTCCACTTTTTATTGTAATTTTCATGCAACGTGAAGTTTAACTCTAAACCTACCGTGATATGCTTAAAATCAAAAAATTTACCATTTGTAGTGTCCTCTTAAAAAACGTGTTACTCTTCCTCTTATCACCCAATTTTTATAAACGATGGCTTGTTTTGCTCGGGAAAGTCTAGTCTTTATACTCAGCTTATGAAACTGGATTTATTTTTGCGATTAATATTTTTTATAATTTTTTTTTATAAATTTAAAACCGTGATTTTTGCACAAAAATATTAGTTTTTTAAATTTTAAATGCTCCTACCATCAAAACTACCCAACCGATGGTAAAAGCTTGTATAGAAGGGTTTTAGAGGAGCACATTACCTTTAATTGGAGACTACTCTTGTTCAAATCGTTGGATGCGTTTACGAATTATTCTCCAATAGGCTGATGCATCTCATAAAAAATTTGCAAAATAATTCAAAAATTCATATCTTGAAAACTAATCAGAGGAAAAATTTTTAAATCTCATATTCGTATTTAGGAGGCCGAAATCTATAGAAAAAAATTATTTAGAACTCTGCAGCAAAATGACTGTAAACTAGTGTTACTTAACGAAATAATACGGAAATTTGAAACTGATGTTTGCCAATATTCCCATGTCACACAATAAATCTCCGTTTTCACTACGAATCGGCGAAATTCGAGGAGACATTTATTGTCGCGCCAAAATCAATTCGATCAGAATACATTTGGCTTGACATTCCCCACATTCTAGCGTAGATTGACAGCGGTTTTTAAAGAAAAATGTCATCAGACTATGGTGACAATATAATTTAGCATTTTGTGTTTATTTAGAGGAGGGTAAAGGGGTTATAATTTCACTGCCGGCAATAGTCAAGTGCATTTCACATGTTTTCCTATATTTTCCACGCCACAGCACTACGTAAATGCAATTACGAATATGAATTGCAGTAACTGGTGGTTGTCGACGTATGAGATGAAGAGCAAAAGAAACACAAACAAAAATCGATAAAAGCAAAAAAAAAAAAAAAATATTGAACTGAACACGCAAACTAAATTAAAACAAATATATGCGAGTTGTTGTTGTCTTCGCTGGCGTTTGTTTAAAAATAAACAAATAGATGAACTGTACAATACGTAGGAGTCCCACTGCACACAGAGATCGAGTTATTTTTATACGTATGTACTTGAAATTGGAACGTAGCAACATTAACAGTGTGCAGATAAAACAATCGGAAATTCGTCATATCGCTGGGTGGAATTAACTAAGGGCTTTAACACAGAAATAGCTGAATGGCTGTCACTTATCAATTACATATTTAGCAAGCACCACTACTTACCCAATACTATCCAAGAATTCCTCCATTTCTATAGAGATACGCTAGCACGTGTAAATATCACAATGAGGTTTTTTTTATAATTGAAACACTTTGTTTAGGCAATATTCTTAGATAAACGCCAACAATTTCTGGTTTAATTGTATTTCTTTCATTAATAACTTTTATAAAACGTGCAACATTTTGTACCGGCAAATGGCTAATGGTTTTTTCTACACTCTGTTCTAGTGAGAGTGCTAGGGAATGCGTATGTCTTGACGTTCGTTTGGTTGCCCTTAAACTATTTGGTATCCACAAGATACACGTTGTTAAGCGACAGCTGTTAGCCACAACGAGAGTATTGTGGTTGAAGAGAGCCAAAAAGAAAACCAAACACATTTCTTGGCATAATTGAGAGCGCATCTTGGTTAAGAGCTCCATAAGTGTTGCCATGGAACTAAGAATTATTATTGCATACTGGGTATAGTTGTTGGTAAAAATTTGTGAACAAATGGTTAAGTTATTCATGTTTATCAAGGAATGCAATTTTCATATCCCATACTAAAATCAAGCAGTCTTTCTTTCTTTAACTGTTTGATTACCGTAATTTTAGGCAATTTTTTTTTTTTAATTTTGAGGCAAAAATAGACAGATTTTTCTTTCCAAATCCGTTAATAAATCCAAAATTGCTTCAGAACTAACTGAGTTTTCAGCTCATAATTGAAGTTAGATCCGAAAACCTGGTTTTTGAACCCTAAGTCAAGATTTTGAGAGTGTTAGGAAACTTTGGTTTACAGATTAAAGTCGTACTAGACCAGACCTACATTATGCACTAGGTCACTCTCCAAGTTCAAAATAACTGGTTATTATTATATTTTTGTATTTACATTAATTTTCACCTTAACGCATAGTGTTCACCCTCTAATCTCACAATTTTATCCGCTTGTATTTGTCTTTCAGATAACTGCTGGCAACCCTGCTCGCGTTTGGTTACTCTCTTAAGGGTGAATTGTTGCCTATGGCAAATTTACTATTACCATGATACTCTTTTACTGTGAAAACATCTTTTGCTCAAATGATGAGCGATATAGCTTGTATTGCATCAGAATATAGACACGAATATTCGTTTCTTCACAGATATTTATAAGAAAAATAATAGCAATGGATGTAGTTGCCACATGTGTTGAAATGTTCCCGGGGCGTTTAAATTTACCATAAAGAATAAAAGTAACATTGCAAACATTAGCAAAAAAATATTGTTTCATTAAATACAAATATGTCAACTTCATTTGCATAGCAATACTACTATGCCATCTAGCTAATTATGTTTTCCTCTCTCCATTTATTTTAATTGATTGAAATTGTGCTTTGAGCCTCTTGGGGTCTCATACATTTTTCATTGTACTTAATTTGTGTTTGCAGTCGAACATATTTCAGTGGTGTTAATCAATTAAACATTGGAATCACAGCAAATACATATTGCTGATCCTATTGTTCAGTTCAATTTGCTATTCATTCATAATCGTTTTTATGTCCTCAATCAAAAGTCCATACATTTAATTCAATTAAAGGCCAAAAACTGTACGGACGGTTGAAATGTGGCAACAAAAATGGTTTTAATGTAATTTTTTTCTTCTTCTGAATATGCGGAAATAAAAATGTATGTAAAAAAATTCGCACGACCAAAAACATGCACACAAACACTTCCACTTTCGTAACTTTTTGAATAAATATACCACATGTGTGTATGACGCGCTAGATGTGTGTGTGTGTAGAGACAGACAAACAACACAACATTGTCATAATTAAATTAAAACACGGATATGCACACACACACACATGTGTTACAGATACAACATATATTGCGTATGATTGTTGTTTATGCAGCATGATAACTTTTTAATGCGTCCCCCATCCTCCACCCACGATCCTATAATACTCTCGCCAAGTTTTGTTCATAAACAACAACAAGCAGCAGCAAATGGCAAATAAAAAACTCGACACCACAACCACACAAATTCCACAGCCATTCCTAAGGCGAACGCCTAACACTACGCTGACATTGCATTGGCCCATCAACGGTACAACGACTACAAAAAAAAAACGGCGCATATTTAAAATTATTGCTATAAATTATTTCATGTTTTTTAGTGCAACATCGTAACAACAACAGCAGCAACAGCAACAACAAAAATCCCAATTGAAAAATGCCAATTGAAAAAGGCGCGAGAAAAAATGTGAAGCCTGCTTTTAGGCGATTTTAAATCAAAAACTAACTCATTCAAACAAAAACAGTGTTCATAACACCCGCACACACAGGCACACAAACACCGTTACGCGCTTGTACATACATATATATCCACACTGCGGTTGCACAGTTGGTGATGGTGTTGGCGTCACGGCTGCTGCTTTTACTGTTGCTGTCGTTGTTGTTGTTGCTGGTGATGATGTTGCTATTGGTCTGACGGTTGGTTGGTCGGTCGGTCGGTTGCTCGTTCGGTCGATATGTTTGGCGTGTTGATTTTAGCTCTTGTCCAAGTATCATTTATTTTGTTGTTTAGTTTATTTAGAATTTTATTTGAAAACCGCAGAGGATTCATGTTGTTGCCCTGAATTGTAAGAACCAAAATTTTATAATAAAACCAAAGGGCCTTTAATAGTTATTTCAAGGTGCTTTGATACTTTCATCAGCTATCAAAAGGATACGATAGGGGAATGCAATTAAGCCCAAAAGAAAAAAAAGTATAATATGCATCAAAAAATAATTTTTAATATTTGGCTTAAATTTTAAAGTTAATTGTTGGAGTTTATTGCCGCTTATTAGAGCGTAGGTCTTTGCTATATACAGCAACAACTGCAAGTAGTCGAAGCATTATCCTCATAAAAGCTGACGTTCGGAATCGTACCTATAATGATAGTCCCAAATGCTAGAAGCGAAAAATTTAAAACATTTTCGCGGTCATTGTCTGGAAATGATAAATTCCAAGACAGGTTGAGGGCACTAGGCCAGTGAAGTAAAACCCCCAAAGGGTTTGTTGCACTGTGTTTTTAAGCCGTAAATTTAAAATATTTTGACTATTTGCGTATGATTAATATAAAATTCTCATAAAATTAATATTACCCATACGTTGTACATACTTACATACATACATACATACATACATATGTAGCAAGTATCATATGGAAACTCGCTACATATGTTCTTGGGTACTTGGGTCAGGGTCGTCATTCATTCATTTCATATCACTTGGAGTTATTGATTAAACTTTTATTACTTCAGATATTGGACAGTTTTTTTTGTAAAAGCTTTGATAACCTATACCTATACCTATTCTTTTCTATTCTATTTAAATCACTTAAAATTCACATAAAGGATTTTTGCCACGTTGCCATACAAACAGGCCTGCCCAAGTCCTTTAATCCGCTACTTCAATATGCAACACTCTGGCGGATATACAGAAGGACGTGTGTATGTGTGTGTGCCTATATGTGGACCATATTTTTTCATCCATCTGTACGTAGATAGAATCAAATGGCAACCAAACCCAACCATAACAAAATATGTTTTGTATATGTTACAATATGAATTGTTGTTATGATGTTGTTGTGACTGCCTGCCGCCTTGTTGTATTGGATGGCGGAGCCTCTTGTTTTTGGTTGCCGCTGCTGCTGCTGCTGCTGGTAGGAGTAATAAATATTTTTGTTAACCATAAAAACCAAATTGTTTTGTTTAATACGTACACATGCACAAACAAGACAAATATTTATTTTTTATTAACAAAAATTCAACAAGATCCCGCATTTAATCCCTAACAAATCTATACAGTTTTCTCTCTCCCCCTCCAGCTAGTCAGACAATATTATTTAATGGGCTTTTTCAATTTGCGACCAAATGCTAAGCGACCACTTTTGTTGCGAGTTTCGGGTAATGGTAAAAGTTCAATGTCTTGCGTTGCGAGTTCGGGTGATGCATCAACCTCAACATCCTCGTTTGAGGGTGGCCCATAGACATCTTGCGGCTGTTGGACAGGTGGCAAATACGTGGCTGCCGGTGTTGACTGGGTAATCAACTCTACTGGTATTTCCTCATAGGCCAACGTCGTTGTTTCATCCAATAGCAATTGGGTGCTTGTTGCTGCTAACTCTGTGGGCAGTTCAAAGGGTATGTCGGGTTTGAAACCAGCTGCAGGATACGGTGCCTTCTCCAACCTTAAGAACTTCATCCTATTGTTGCTGACTCTTGAACTTTGACTTAACCGTAATGCTTCCGCGGTACAAAGTACAAAAGCGATCATCGTCAAAACTTTAATCCAATTATTAGCCATTATCGCTGGTTCTCTCTGGTTTTGTGTTGGCTCCTCTTTGGTCTTGACCGTGTAACAACTTATTTGGCAATAGCGACCTAATCCGTTTGTGTCCCTTCTTTTATAAGTATTTTCGTTGGTTTGCATCAACATCTACTGTGTCCGCTCATAATCCCTAGAATTGTTCACAATTCTATATGTTTTTCATTTGCAATTTGTCGAATAAAACTCTAACCCGTATTAAAATTCTTTCAACCCCAAGCAATTTTATTTAAGCTTCTGCTGTGAATACTAATGGCGAGGGGACGGATCCCAGTCCCTCCCCCCCATTCACTGGTGTACGCAGTGACGTGAGTATGCATACATATGTATGGCCTGGCCTGGGTGGTATATGAATCTATGTGCGGCCTTTAATAGTTTAAACGCCTTCTAATACATACAAATCATTATATTTCATGCGATTTTTATTAGTTAATTTTTGTGCGTTTTCATACGATTAAACACCAAATGTCTAGGGGATTACTCGTATTTGTTTGTTAACGAGCATTGCTGGCAGACAGACAGACAGACGTGTTGACGGACGGACACGTTTCATAACTGACACGTTGTGTCGATACTTACCTGGTTAAATGTAGGTTTGTCATATTGATTGGTTGGTCGGTCGGTCGGTCGGTCGATTGTTTATCATTTATTGTGTATTCACATTATACATTCATACACTTATTTATATTTTAATTTGTTGTCATGTCAATGTTAACAATCTCATCAACATGAATTATTCTTTATATTTGAAGTAGTGGCCATATTAAATGTCATTTTGTATCAAAATACAAATGGGTTGGTGGAGGGCTAAGGAAGGACTTTTCTCTATTTGGTTAAATGCATCTGAAGGTTGTGGAGATGATGATAATAATAACAGCAGGTGTTGCTCGGTTGTGAATGAGTTTGATATTTAAAATTGTTGGTATTCATTGTACAGATTATACATATCATATATTAAGGATGGTAATGTGTAACTTCTAGTCATAATACTGATATATATTTATCTTATATGTTTTATAACAATATTTTAAATTTAGTTACAGTTGAAGAATTTTTGAACATGCAGATACGGAGTTGTTAATTGATTGATTATTAAGAAGTTTAGCAGCACTGTGTGGTAGCCAGTTTATTTATAGAATTCTTTGTTCGTTACGTGTACGAGAGTATAATGACCTGTGAGGTAGTCCAAAACACAAAGTACGCAAATACTAAAGGTAGGAAGGGTTACGATATGCAAGAGCAGCCAATGGAATTTCAATGCTTTATAAAGCGACACACAACGTGTGTTCTCAACGACTCTTTGACTAAAGCGCAACAAACATTTTTCTCTTATTACAACATACGGCATAGAAATGAATTTCGATCGATTCAATTGATTATACAACAGGTGCAGAGGAAACAGGTTCAACAATCACTCAACCCCGATCCGACCGACCTAGAACTTAAATGGGTTCTTGAAAAAGCTTCAGTTCGTAAACAACAATGCAGAATATTTTACGGAAGGCCTGTCAAGCTGATAGGCCTGTGTTATATAAATTTATAGTTTGGTTGCAATATCGCTTGGGAGAGGGGAGTTTACATAACTAAAAAAGGGTTATAAACGTTTTTATCATGGTAAGGGTGCAACCGGCCGTCGCATAGTGGTTAGAACACGCGACTACCATGCTGGAGATATGTGGTTAGATTCCCGGCTCCAGTCATCTACATTTTTCGTACATTTCTAGTCAATCAACATGTCTAGTAAATGCTTCTCAAACTGTGACATTCGCATTCGTCGATAAATAAGTAGGTGCCGTTTGTTGTGAATCTAAAATGAAGAGCGTGTTAATTTACAACAACGCGAGAAGCTTTCCCATACCTCATTCATGATGTATGTACCTATATTGAAATTTGTGTCAGGAATGGATATGTACTATATCGACCGACCCCTTCTAGTACCTCCCATGGGTGGTACCTTGCCATAACGTTCACACAGAAAGCTGCAGGATATTTGAAATTGATCAGTTTAATTATTTTGAAATTAGGAATCGGAAGGGGTAGACCCTTGGCAGAAATTGCTCTCATAGTTTCACATGCATACCTTTTATGTAAGTAAATTCACTGAATCTAGTCAAATTTTGCACAAGATAAGCATTTATTAAACGTTGACTTACGAATAAAAATTGGACACGTTGTGCAGCCCCAATTTCATTAAAATTAATATTTTGCAATAATTACTACAAAAAATCCTCAAAATTTCGAAAATAATTAACTTTTCACATTTTGTATTTATAGGTAACACTAGTGGGCCCGGCAATGCTTCGCTATTGCATATGAACTTGTAATATATTTCACATTTAGGTCTACAAAGTACTTTGAAAACGGTACTTAAGCTCGACAATAATATATTGAGTTTATTTACTTATGCAACTTATTTAAAGTAACTCCTTAACATTAAAGTTAACCAATTAAGTTTTATTGTTGTAAATGCTAATAAAAAGTTCATCAGCAAAGTCATATCTATAGTGCCGACATGTAGATTAAGTTTTTTCTGTATGTAGGGCGAAAACCCACTTCTTCCACAAATCGGAAACAGACATTCCTCTAAAGATCAAAATTATTTTTTTTGATCTGTAGTAGCGGGAACCATCTGTATACTAACCATCTCTTTGGTCATTAAAAACATTTTTGTTATGCCTTCTCCTATTGACCGCAAATGAAAAATCCATTTGAAGCTTCATGCCTTTAACCATAAAAACTTCTTTTGTCATGTCTTCTTCTCACACGGATCAATAATATTCCCGAATATTAGAAAAGCCGTTAGAGCGATTTTTGAAAAGAGGGCATGGCACCGCCCACTTCCTCCCTGGATGTAATTAATACTGCTCCAACAACATATATACCAAATCTCATCTTCATATTGACGCCTATTCTCCAATGGGAGTTAGAGGAACACATATATATATATATATCATCTTCATACCTCTGATAGTTCATGAGATATAGCCCTTTTAATTTTCAAGTTGTATGGGCGGTGCCACGCCCCTTTATCCAATCACAACCAAATATAGCCAGGGACTATCAACAGGTCAACAGTACCACTTGGTAAAATTTTCGTATCAATCGGTCTATTAGAAAAGCCGTTTATTTCATAGATCCCCGAAGATGTGATTTACAATAGCTAAGTATATAAATTAAATGAATGGTTTGAGTAAAATGGAATAGCAACGAATTGCCAATTTCTATTCCCTAAATGTGGAAAACTCCAAACAATGTATTGCCTATTTTATCCGCGGGGTTATTCTGAAGATGCTCTGAAAATTTCATCAAAATCGGCACAGCCGTTTTCGAGTCCATAGTTTTTATCCCTTTTGCTATTTTCACTCCCTAAATGTGGAAAAATTCAAATAATGTTTAGCCTATGTTACTTGCGAGGTTATTCGGAAGATTCCCTGAAAATTTCATCAAAATCGGTCTAGCCGTTTTCGAGCCCATACGTTACAACAATACACACATCCCCACACACACACATACATGTTTCGAAATGAATGCAGTGTTCGCTATAACTCAAGAACCAATGCACATACAAAGACCGTTTATACATAAAAACCTTGGTATTAACGTCACCTTTCATATGAAGTTTGCAGAAACAAAATCGGTTCACGCATTCCAGAGAACATCAATTTCTAACACAATGCAACTTATTTTTATATATATAGATAGGGACGTTTACTCCAACCATTTTTTTTATTTATTTATTTTTTTTTTTTTTTTTTTTTAATACAATTTTCAAATTATGATTTTTTTTAAGACTTTTTATCGAATTAATAAGTTATCAGTTGGTACCGTAAAAGATTCTTTCGGTAACTCTATACACTTTAACCTTTGTCACTGTTTTACTACATGTCTGTAACTACTTATGGTCTTACGATCGGAAGTCCTATCTCCAACCGTTTACGCTCCTCAAGCATGCAAATAGTAATACCAGAGAATTTTAATTAAAAACCGGTTAATTGCAATAACCTAAGACTTGAACAATATTATACATAGAATGTGGGTATTTATCAGTCTGTTAACATGACTGAAATTTCTGTACTGTCTCAAATACATTCAAAAATTATTTCAAAAGCCCCAACTGTAATATGATTCTAGCTTCGTCCTTCATATTCTCGTCAAACATTTTATTAGGAATTTCACAAAATTTTGTATTTCACGCTCTTATGATGCGAAATATTATACTAGTCAGTTTCACGATTATGATATTAGTAATTTGCCTTGAGTGATTTCAGGATAGTACACTTTTTTACCCTTTTTCAGCACAGAAATTTGTAAGGTCAATGTTTTCCTTTTTGTGCCCTTGTTCCTGTTATCTATGTCGCAATGTATGTTGGACTAGTTTCTCCTACTCTCCTTCCTTCTTAATTATACGACTCAGGATACATTTTTAACATCATACGATTATTAAGTTTGATGGTACCATATATGTCCCCTTTCTTCCCTGTTTTACCCTCCAAACAGTACGAAGTTTGATTTTTCCTAAAACCATGTCCAGCAAAATTAAACCATTAACAACTCATTGGATATACATATAAGCCAACAATAAACAATGTGTAATATGTGTTAACTATAAAGTTACTACAAAACGATAATTTTCTTTTCATATTATATACTACATAGTACATAGTTCAAATAATCTTTCATTACTATGTAAACTGTATCGATGTTAACTGTAATGTTAACAACTCTTTTTTGTAGCATTACTCAAAGGACTTTCAATAAAAAAATAACAACAACATAATTGAAATTAGCTTTAAAAAAACACATTTAATGTTATTTATTTGACTAACTCAATAACAAAATGCACACACTAGCAACACAAACGTGCCTACATACATAACTACTTACATAAAAAATGCATAATAATAACTATATGTTAATAGGTGTGCGTGTACATATGATGTAACAAACGATAACAATTTGTATAATTACAGAATTATGCAACTTTGGATTTGGTTCTACAATTTAATTTATGTAAACAAAATAGGGATTTAGTTCACGACACTTTTCATTGCAAAGTGTAAACGAGAACCGGCTCAGAACGGATAATCTCCACTAATCTGGCCCTAGGTTGCACGGACACAGTGCGTACACGCAGTGGGGCAGAGCGTGAGCGGCTGCGCACCAATTTTGTTCGTGGTTGAATCAAATTCTCTGACACCAATTCCGCATCGACAGGTTGAACTTCTTCGATGGCTGGCTCATCGGCTGCCTCGTCAGCTGGAGGACCGTATGTGCTGTCGGGCTCGGTAATAGCGGGTTCCGCGGCATCGGGAGGTCCATAGGTCTGATCGGGTGTTTCCTCTGGGGGACCATAAGTTTGATCGGGAGTGGCCTCTGGAGGTCCGTATGTCTCATCGGGTGTTGGTTCCGGTGGTCCATAGGTTTGATCGGGCTCTACGAATGGCTTTTCAGTTTCCGTGGGCAGTTCGAAAGGAATTTCAGGTGTAACACCTGCAGCGGGATAGGGTGCAGGGGCAGCAGTTGCTTCTTGTCGTGCGAATTTGCGATTGTTGTGTGCCCTCAAAGCACCAAAACGTTTTGCCTGTCTGAAGCGTGGTGGCTCTGCTGACACCAGCGCCAGTGCTAGCGCAATAACTACAATGATTGTGTAAAACTTGGCCATTTTAATGCTGTTGGTTATGTTGCTTCAGTTCCCTGCTAGTGCTGCTGTTCTAAGCTTAGTGATTGTAAGTGGTGGTATGATGATGTCTTCACCAACTGTCTTGGCTTTTATAGTTCTCGGTGGCGATGATTGCTTTGACATTTGTTCATTTGCTATTTGACTATTTTGCCGCGAAGAGTCAATGTCAAATGAATTTGGCTGTAAGTGGCCGACAGCGGAGCGAGTAGCATAGCATTTGTAGCCCCTTACCCTATTTGGCTGCCACTTAAAAGTGAACAGAAATTATTATTGTTATTTTGTTTACCTTTGAGTTTTATTTCTTATGGGCTTTACGTGACCATACGTTGGGGTTTGAAACTGGAGAATATCGATAGCACATGCGGTCATTCATTCAAGGGCTGTGGTCGGGAGCGATCAAAACACAACACAGTGTAGGTTAATGGCGGCCTATGAGTGGATTAAATGTTCTGGAACACATTACCAGACCAGATGTTGCATAAAGTTCTCTCACAACAACTGCACATGGAGTTGGTTAATGGCTCATCGGAATTCCATCGCAAATCCCATCGCTAATTATTAGCTCTTGAACTTGGTTATTGTTGTGTTTGTTGTTGCTGCCAATATTCCATGCATGCGACGAATTAATTTCGTGTCTCGTATTGGCGCTTAATGAACGCGGTCTCAGCACAAAGCCATGGGTAATCAACGTCAACGTCATTTCCACCTGTTTCAGCGCTATTGACAGCGGTGGCTCCAGCTCATTTGTATTCAGCGGCCATCTTAGATGAAACCAAAGTGTCGCACTACATAATTTAATGGCATAATTAATTTTCGTGGTATTATTATGAACGCAGAACTACGACGCATGAACTTTTTGAGCATTGAAATTGACAACAACTATATGATTACTTGGTGTTTGAATTAACTATTCCCTTAAACGATTGAACTACTCAAGTTCCTAAACGGAACAAGGGGAAGTCGAAATGAGCCGTATAAAAGCCAGAGGAATTATGAAATTCTATATCATTTCACAACTTGTAGCAGTGAAACGAAAACTGTTCTAACAAGAAATGGCGACATTTACAAAGATTTCCTTCCTTATCTTGGCTGTGGCCATAGTTGCCTGTTGTGCGGAACCTCCTCGTTACCGCCAGGTCAGAAAATTCCAACAACAGAAGCAACGGCCTTTGCGTTTGCAGCCAATTCGTAAATTGGCAAAGCAACAAGAACCCGTGACTCCTTACCCAAATGCTGAAGAGTTGAAACCAGAAGTTGCCTTCGAAGAAGGCAATACGCCCGATGAAGTTTATGGTCCCCCCGATGAGACCTATGGCCCTCCAGAAGCAGATCAAACACCTGCCGACCAATTACCCACCGAAGACGCTCCCGAAGATTTTGCTCCCAACACCGATGCCGAAGAATTTCAACCATCCGAAATCGAAGAGACCCAACCCGAACCCGAACCTGAGCAACCTTCTCGTCTAACCAGTCGCAGAAAAGTCGTCAAGAAGATTGCAGCCCCCTCCCGCTTGACTCAGAAGAAAAAGAAGTCGCAAAAATCTCAGCGTTTAGTGGTAGCACCCGCCGTAAGCGCCCCCTTAGTTGAAGCTAACGCCGTTCCCGTTACCGCAGTGCCATTTGGCTCCCCCTTCTCTGCAGTACCTCAGCAATACTTTGTGGTTAACCAACAGCCCTTTGCCTATTCGGCTCAATATCAAGTTTGGTAAAACGTGGGTGAAACGCAGCAGCAGGAGGAGGAGAATGAAGACGAGAACTTCAACCTTGGAAGATGATTAGTAGAAATTGTTATGTTTGTCAGTTTGTCTGTTGTATCCTAGTTAAAATATCGAAGTAATCCTTTGGCTGAAGAGAAGAGCAAAAGGAAAGGAGACAAAGGATAACTTGTTAATAAATCTTTAGAGAAAACGAATTAAATACGAATTCTTGTGTTTTGCCCATTTATATTTATTACACCATCATCATTCTTCTCGGTGTGTGTGTCTGTGTGTGTGTGTACGTTCGTGGAGGGCAACAGTTGTTGCAGCATCTATAGAATGCCACCATGATGTGTATCATCATCATCATCATCAGCACATCTATACACTGATAGCGACATATACACACACGCTCAAAGTGTTGTTGTGTCCCAACACAGTCGTCATCATCATCATCATTATCATCATCTCCTTCATCATCTACAGTATCGTCAGCAACAACACTGACTCTCATCACACGATTGAGAATAGTTTTGGTCCTTTGCTATCCATCTTTCGCTCCCTCGTTCGTTGTCCCCTACGTTCTCCATGCATTACTACATTACCCTCTGGCATTATTTTTACTCTTTATTGCATGTTTTATATCACGGAGTTGCTGTTGTGTTCTTTGCTTCTACCTCTGCTCATTCTTTGCCATTGTCCTCCTTTGCAAGGCAACATCCTGGATCAGGAATTGCAGGTGCTGCGCTGTCAGCTATGGTAGGATGTGGGGTTGGGACGCTGTTGTCCCTCTCGTTTACTTGCACTGCTTGACTTGAAACTTGTGGCAGTTCATGCGAAACATCACAAGGTATTTTGTTTTTATTGCTCGCGCCAAATGACAATAATCACTTCTTTAGATTAATGTTTTTCTGCAACGTACGATTGCATTAGTTTTACTAAAAAGTTAGTGATGTCTTAGAATCGATTCAAATAAATGTTGGTTACTTTTTGAAATAAATCTGTCTAATTTAAGGTTCACAACAAACGGCACCTACTTGTTTATCGACGAATGCGAACGTCACTGGTTAAGAAGCTTTTTACTAGACATGCCAGTTGACTCGACACTTATACTGCGAAGTTACTGTCAACAACATCGAGGTGTTAATTTATATAATTTTAGTAAAAAAAAATAGTTTTTTATTGTAATTATAACCCCCATTTGCAAGCAACAAAATTATATGTTAAAATTGCGTTGGTTTTCTCCCAAACTAAATACAAAATTGCGAAATTATAGTTTGAAATGTGGTATTCGTATTGTGTACGAAATAATCCTTTCCTTTGACTACTTTCTTTGAACTTAAGCCTTTTAAATGAAATCATTAAGAGAGTTAACTCATGGCTGCCAATACAGCTACTAAACGCGATAGCGTCATCAAACTTGACATCTTATCTGTTGATGTGGTTGAAACTTTCTATCATAGTCATTCGTTTAAAATATCAACTGGTCAGGATCTTCTACCGATAATCAATTTGATTCATATTGAATGTAAAGGTGTGTGACGGTCTGCTAAATGATATATTACAAAGTATATATATTTTTTATTCCCAGTCAAATGATTATGATGAAAATTTTCAAGCTAAATTATTTTAATGAAAAATTTAAAGAAATTGAAGATAAATTGTAAAGACTATGATTCATTTTATATTCTTTCGCCTACTCCTAAGTATTATTCTTTATCGAATATGTTAATTGTTTAGCTTATGTTTATTGGAATTTTATAATGCAAGTCGGGGATCCCTTAATTTAAGCAGAGTTCTAGTAATAACAACCAAATGACGCACTGAGTTGATGAAAGACGGAAAACACTGATGACGTCGCGTCGTAAAAACGTGTTCCAAAGATGCAGCAAAGCCTCACATCATACACCTGCAGAGTGAAGTAAAATGCTTAATATTAAATTACAGAAGAGAGCAAAAAGGAATGTTGTTTAATATAATTAGTAGAAGCAACGAGTTTGAAAATTATTGACTTTCCAGCAGAATGATAGTTTTAGTTTTCATATGTAAAATAGAGATAGAGGGAGAGAGAGAGAGTGTCAATACTGTTTTGATTTATGTAAAAGAAAAATTATCGGGGGCGATTGGTATAATGTTTCTAATAACCCGTTTCAATATGACAAATTTACAATTAAAGAAAAAAATTGTATGTAAATTATAAAGAAAATATGTTTGTTTTGATTGGAAAAATAAATTCTAAATTTAAAAATTCCATTATTAATATCAACTCTCTTGCCCAAGATAAATTTTCCCTACCCCTTCCGACAACACTGCAAATAGCAAAACCTTCCCAAGTTTGTATACCCTTCACCACGTGCAGGCAGGCCAAAGAGTATGTTCAGTGCGTTCTCCCATTTGCAACGCCCATTAGGAGGCATGGTAGGTACGACAATATATATAAGTGCGGCAGCAAAAATTCAACTTTACATTTTCGGTAATGTGTGAGCGCAATATTGTGTCAGGTGTTATAAACTAGTTATGGTCAAAATGTGAGCAAAATCGGAAGACTTTAGTACCGTATAGACATAAAAACGGCTTGTCCGTTTTTTTTTTAAATTTTCACAAAATGTAGCTGTTTGTTCGGTGGTGCAAAATCAGCATTATCTGGAGAACTGTTTCTTCAGTTGCCTTGGAAATTTGTGTGTATGTGATCCAACCAAAAAAGGGGGAACTGTGTGTATGTATAAAACTTAAAACTTTAAACGGCTGTATCTCGTGAACTATAAGAGGTATATAGATGATATGTAGTATGTGTTGTTGGTAAAGTATGAATTAAAGCCAGATTGGAAGTGGACTGTGCTACGCCCCACTATAACAGTGATAATAATAGTTTGATCTTAACCAGGCTGTTTGAAACCAATTTGACAAAAAAGGGCCGAAGTGCCGTCCACACACATCAATATTTGACTATTACATAAGGAAATAGTTGTTCGATCTGACTCCAATTTTGGTCATGTATTTCTTACATTCAATCATTTCGCTGCCACCGTAATATATAAAAAATGATCAGAGTCGATTTCTGAGTCGATTTAAAGTTATCTGACTGTCCCCGCGCTTACAGCCGTAGTTTAAGAGCGTATTACTTCAGAACTTTCAATTACACATGCTACTGAATCTTTAATAAGGTCAACACGAAACGTGGTATAGCAGTGGTAGGCATAACCGAAAGCTTGCACACAATAATATGGTGCGATTGTGTGCGTTTGAACAACAAGCATCAGTGCTGTCGAATTGTACACGGTGAAAATGTTGTGTATCTCCCAATAATCTTTGACCATTATTTCTTTGTTTGTACTAGCAGAGACTAACTGTGTGTGTGTGAAAAGAACAATTATTGCTAGTCTCGCGAGGGGGACGCCTATCACTATTGTATAGTATCACCAACTATAAAACTGTCCCACATTATAAATTTTACTCCCTGCTCCTTGACAAAATGATAACTTTATGCCATGTGATAAGCCCTATAGAGTGACATTTGTCTATTTCTTCTTCTTTGCTGGCAGCAACATCAGAAATTCATCTATCAGTAGCCGCACGTAGAAAACCATTCCAAGCGCTTCGGTCTTTTGCGCTCCGTAGATAGTTCGTCATACCAAGCTTACTTAACATTTCCGTCACCTGGTCCATCCATCGGAGTTTTGGTCGCCCCCTCCTGCGCCACCCATCGAGTTTATTGCCGAAGACTTTTCGAGCCGGAGCGTTTTCGTCCATTCGGTCTATTTGAACCACGTCGATGTCGTTGTACAGCTCATACAGCTCATGATTCATTCGACGATGGTACTCGCCGTTCACGGTGATGGGTCCAAATATTTTGCGGAGTATTTTTCTCTCGAAGACTCCCAGAATAGATTGATCCGCTTGTGTCATTACCCACGATTCTGCGCTGTAGAGCAAGACAGGTAGGATCAGAGTCTGGTAGAGCTGGATCTTTGTTTTTCGAGAGAGCGCTTTGTCGTTAAATCGCTTGCTTAGCGCATAGTAGCAGCGGTTTGCGATCAATACTCGTCTTTTGATTTCGAGGCTGACATTATTATTTTTGTTTATGGCGGAGCCAAGG
Organism: Muscina levida; assembly: GCA_964034835.1. Lineage (NCBI taxonomy): Eukaryota > Metazoa > Arthropoda > Insecta > Diptera > Muscidae > Muscina > Muscina levida. The sequence continues at coordinate 150,658,129 of OZ035883.1, read as the reverse complement.
TAGACAAAATCATCTACCACTTCAAAATTATAGTTGTCAACGTTCACGCATCGTCCCAGAAGAGTGGACTCTTTGTTCGTTGAAACAAATAATTTGGTTTTGTCCTCGTTTATCACCAGACCCACTTCAGCCGACTGCTTTTCAATGCTCGAAAAAGCCGCAGTTACATCTCGCAATCCACGTCCAATAATATCGATATCATCAGCATACGCGAGCAACATGTGGCTTTTGTTAAATATGGTGCCATTCCTGTTTACTGCTGATTTCCGCATGATCATCATCTGAGATGATCATTTGTCTATTTAGGAATGCAAAAATAACAAAAATTGAAGATATTGTGCGAGGATCAGCAAATACATAAATCTCTGGAATTTTAACTGACAATTTTTTCCGACACAGTCTCTTTGCTTGCCCGTTAAGTCCATGAATTTTTATTTGTCAATTCACATTGTCCGACATATAACCAAATTTATATATAAACATATAATTGATCACTGATTTCAAGATAATTGCTAATTTATTTCCACCTGACGTTTTTATAATTAAAAATTGTAAAACGTATCTCAAAATCATATGCGATGGATCTCTCGAACCACAACACAACTCATTGATGGCTCAAAACTTTCTAGTAGCTATTCAGCTGTTTCAAGTTTTATAAGAAATTAAGTTTTTTCTATTTATGCTAACTTAAAGAACTTTTTATCGTAGCTGCAAAACACTAACTCCAAGATGGTGCATAGCCATAGATGCTAGATATCGAGATCAGAACATATTTTGAATTATCTACGACAGTACTCAAAAAGTAACGGATTTTCCATCCGCCTACGTTTACTAGAGTTTTGATCGAATTTTTTATTAGCCGTGACTCACCTTAAAAGAAGGTGGCCTACCCCTCTACCTCCAAGATGTCTTTTGCAATCGTAGCTACACTATAAGTCCTCAAATATAAGAGTCCCCTTCATGTAATAAAACAAAATATAAATGTTTTTCTTTAAAAAATATTATTAAACTGTTCCGTTAGACAAACATTACCGTGTTAACTTGCCAGCTCTGTTTGTTTTTCTATAATTATAACATTAATGAAATATTCTCTGCTTTCTACATCCTATTTCATACTTTCTATTTGCCAAACCTTCAAAATTTCTTCAATACACTGTCATTCATTTCATATGAGATGAATTTAATGAAATTTTTCGAATCATTTCCGACCGCAAAGCTTTTGGTTGTCCGGTGATTCGAATGTCAGGAGATAGCTCTTAGCACTGCAACAGTTCATTGGTATCTGTCTTGCTGCTATTTGTTTCTTGTCCTTTTTTTCAGCTGCTGCCTAACATTGAAGCATGACGATTGTGCAGCTCCTGCTGCTGCCAGTGATTCTGGTGATGATTGTGTTGCTGTGTTGGTACTTGGTAGTTCTTGTGACTGATGGAGCTCTATATATTTTACCACTTGTCACCTGGCTGGGTGGGTTTAGTGTTGTGTGTTGTTGTTTTGAATGCATATTTGGGTTGTTTGCAAAAATACTGGTTGTCTACGACGGCGATGGCAATGACGATGACGATAAGGACGACTACTATACTACTAAAAACGTAATGATATCACTGAAAAGTCGAATAACTTTCATTCCCATAAAAACCAAATGAAATTTTAGCCCTTCTCCTCATCTGGCATGCTTGTAGTTAACCAGTTTCGGTTTATAGTTTGCTTGTATTTTTGTTTTTGTTTCGAATGTTGCCACAGCTCCTCTTTGCTGTGGCGCTGGAGGAGCTGCTTCATCCACCTTGTTGACATTTGAAATGAATTGGAATTTGAATAAAAACCAAGAGCTGATCTCGTTTACATGAAAATATACGACCACGACGAGAAGGAAGAGGCATGAGAACTCATTTATTTACATTCATCACTTGGCGAGGAATAAAATATTTGGGAGTGAAGATTTTTATTTGGTAAATTCATATACATTTTTGTGGCAATTAATAAAGATAACGAATATTAAGATTGATTTCTGTTCTCACTGAAAGCTATAGCAAAAGCAACCCCGGTGTCGTCTCAACACTAATAGAAAAAAAGGTCGGCTCCGGGTTCGAATGTGAATCAGAACTGCTCGACGCGAAAAGATAAGAGTTAATCTCACCATCAAAGGTTATTAAAAATTAATGCGATATTTTTTGATGTTGTTTTACAATCGAAACACAATGAATAATTTATTTAAGTTCTTATTATACAGTACAATATAGAATCATTTTTAAAATGATTTAATTTCCTTTACAATTTATTGCATTAGCACCTCATATATTAGTTAATTCTAGGGGAATTTTAACTTAAAACTTAACTAGCCAAAGAAAGAACCCCTTTGTGCTTGAGCTCCGGCGGAATTTGTTGTGGTACCATTGCGTTGCGCCTCAATGGCTTGGTAGTTTATGAACCAGAAGGGCTGTTTGTCTCGGGGCAATTGACTCAATTGATTGATCAGTTGTTGATCACCATGGGCATCCAGGGGATAAATGGGAGCTTGGGGCACGGTTGGTGCATTGGATGCTGTAGCTGTAGCCGTGTTACTTGTATTGCCATCGGTTTCACCAAAACGATCCTCAAAGATTACTGCATTGCCTGCCGGTGGCAGTGTGACGTAGGTGCTTTCGGGGGTTACCACTATTCCTACTGGCGGTTTTTGCGTCTGACCAAAGGGTATTTGATTGCTGATGGGTGCGACAGGTGCACCGGGTTCGCCAAAACGGTTAGCAATATCGCTCGATAACGGTGCTGTGGGTGTGGTGTGATATTTATCCTTTTGATTGAGACCATTGCTGGGGCGACTGCCCGCAAATGATGGTCTTTGCGACGACACTAAGTGAATCAGTAATACATTTATAATGAGGGAGATTGTGGTATAACTTTTTTGTCTAATTGCAGTCATTGTGTCGCCTTTTAATTGATAACTTTATTTAGTATTAAAATAGCAATTACTTTTGTGCACCAAAGAAGTGTGGGTACTTTTGGCTCTGTAGTTTATTGTGATTGTTGTTTTGTATTCTTTTGACGGCAAACTCGTTTCTCAGACCGATATTCTCGTAACGTTCAGTGCGGTTAAATAAATTTAGTCTTTTTGTTGTGATGCTACTTTCACGTCTTGTTTGGAACTACCGTCAAATGAAGTGATCTCGTGTGTATAAATACGAATCTCTCAAATAGTCGCCGATCGCCTCTCTTCATGTGCGATCTGGTGGTGGGCACTTACTCATCGATCCTCAAGACGCAAACGTCTACAAACCAGACCTGCGGACACACAGATATTGGCCCTTGTTTTAGTTTATTTTCTCTTGATTTTTGTTTTGCGTTTTAAACAAAGCAACAACTTGTTTATTTTGACGCATACCGTCCGTCCATTTGTATGAGTGAGTTTGAAACGAATTGAAGGTAACCCTACAGTGGGTATATTATACAGCTGCGGTTACATGGAATATATCGGGTGGTAGTTTTAGATGATGCAATAGCATTCAAAATGTTTAAATGATAGGAAAAGGTGACCTGATGGAGATTTGTACGAAATATTACTTCTGTTGCAGGGAAGAAGTTCAAGGGCAAAGAATTTAATATATGTGACCTGGTCTACGGAATGGCACCTATGGTCTGAAAACAGCTGTTAAAGATTACGATAGTGTTTATTTCGTGCTGCCGCCTCCACTTCTGCCTTTACTTGTTGCCCTTGGTTTCCTACCTCTCATAAAATTTCGCTTTATTTTACAGTTTTCTTTCAAACTTTAAGTGTAATTTGAAGCAAAATAAATTAAGTTAGGAGTATGCTGTTTGTTTCATCGAAAAGCGCGTTTCGACTATAGGTACCTTTCTGTACCATGTTACATATATTCGCATATAGTTTATTGATTTGTATTAACGTTTACATTCACCCACTTCGATATTAGTGCCTAAAAAAACTTAAAAGAAGTAAAACTCCCATTACATTCAAAAAGTTATTGAAGGAAAATCTTCTGATATTTAACGAGTATGGGTGTTGATCTTCAGAGGGATCCCCTTGTTAAGCCATTAAAAGGAAACGTTCTCTCTTCGAGCTAAGTTAGACCAAGCTTACCCGTTACAAACTTTAATTTTCCGTTCGCTTGTCAAAAAAAAAGAAGAGTGGCACGAAAAGCTATGCCTTACCTCATTTATGGGGAGTAAATAGAAATAAAGTTATATATGCACCGCATATAACTTGTATATACGCCGCAGCGTTTTAGACGAATGGACCAGCTGAGTTTACCGCCCAGTTAGTAGTACTGTGCGCTACAACTGTAAATTTAACTAAAAATCCATTTTTGGATTACCAAAAATTTGTTTATTATTTTGACACTAATATGACATAATTTAAATCTTTAATATAGATTAAGTAACATGTGAAGTTTCCTAACAGAAAGCTGAGAAAGTGAGAAGGCGGGAAATTTGCAATGAATTACTAAATGAGCGATAAGAGTGACCACCAAAGCCCCTACAGCAGAAATAGTGCTGAAAAGAGTTATGACTGCATTTGCTTTGTTGACACATCAGACACTCAGCAAGAATCCAATTGTATCAATGACATCAGTTATTCAATTTAATTATTAAACCTTCAAATTTCATAAACTCATAAATGTGCAATTTTTGATTCCATATAGATTGTATAGGGTTCCCTTTAATCGTTCCTCTTCATTGTGCAAACATTTGGCATCCCCTTTTTATATTCCAGTTCGATGGAAATATATGTTTTTTTTTTATTTTACTTAAGATTTTGCATATAATTGCCGGTGACTTGTTTGGGTTTTCTTGTGGTTTTGGGTTATTCCCAATAAAATACCGCAAAAGCAACAACACACACAACAGCAGCGACAGCAACAGCCTAACCAAGATAAAAAATGTACTTGACCATGGTGATCATAAACAAAACTTTTGTGGTTTTGCAAATGCAAAAGCCAGTTAATTCAAGCTAATACAACTGACGTGCGCCCACCCTATTTAGGTAAATACAATGAAGCGATGATGACGGTGACGATGTCGATCGTGATGATGACAATGACGATCATCATGATTAATTTTTATGGTTTTTGAATATTCCCAGGCTTAATGACGTAGCTGAGAGTATGCAAATGTGATCGAGAAAAGTTTAAAGAGAAACCCCACCAGATTTACTACTCTTGCAAAGTCTCTGCGAAGATGAAACACTCTCTTAAAACCTTATCATGATGTTTTATATGTTACCAACAAATATAGTTCTAGCCTTAGTGACTCCCTGCCTGTTGAGGGGCATGTACACGACCCTCTCTGTACACATCGCCCTTAAAAGACAACAGCAATATGAATGAAAGTAAACACACAAAGATTTGAGAGTATATATTTCTATCTTATCAATATTTGCCAGTTCAGTGAACTAAATTTCCCGCAGTCGGAAATTGTTACGCTCCATTCCCACTCAATGCTATGGAATCATAATACAATGCTACGCACATACACGTACTCGCCCTTTTGCCCCGCACTGGATACGATATGAATACACTACACTCTAGATCTTCGACGGCGTACAATTGTCTGTGCACAGATGAAATGAAAATTCAACACATTCAAGAAATAATAAACACACACACACACAGAGAATGATACAGTCACATGCAATGCAATAGGACTTGAAAGTTAACAACCAGACAATTGAATTACTTTCACAGTAACCCAGTGTAGAAAATCGGTAAAAATTTTGCTGCAGCTATAAGAGCTGTTGTGGCGGCTAAGAGTGGAATTTAATGTTTACAAGTGTCTGATTTGATAAAATTTATATGAGAGCAATACCATTTCATGGTTTGGTGTTGCCCTCAGAGTAGAGAGAGGGTCCTTCAAGGCAATTACTTCTGCTTCTTAAAACATTCACCGAAATTTACTTAGAATTTTAAAACTATTCCTACTCATTAGGGATACATCGTTTAATAGTGTTCTCATACAAATGTACTACGAGAACTTGGTTTTATCGCTTAGCCCCCAATACAAACTTTAGCAGTTGTTCCACTGTGTTTAGAAGAATATTTGTTTATTAAATTAATTATAAAATAATTCCTTTGGGACAAACTGATGAACTAGTTACATAGCTTTTGAGTATTTTGAAAATAAATTTTGTAATATCCAATATTCTCTTCAAATCAGTGGTAGGCATAACCGAACGCACGCACACAACTGTATGGTGTGCTTGTGTGCGTTTGCACCTGAAGCGTTAGCGCTGGTGGCTCTCGCATCAATCGTCGAACATTGTCTCTTGATAGCAATTTGAATCCATTAACAACATATTTTTGAACTGGTGGCACACATTGCATAACCCTACTCTTAACATATGCTTCAAAATCAACCATAAATTCTACGCAGCATTATCTACATTATTAACAACCACTACTCCCACAGTTTGCTGGGCTTATACGCTTTACTTGCGTAAATCCTTGCCTGCTTGCTGCCGCTAGCTCATCGCCCCATTATTGTGTGAATGGGATTCGCATTTGTGATGACATTCAATAGAGTGCATTTTTCATGTACGAGTATTTTGCAATGGGATAAATTCCATTCAATTTCTCTGGCTCTTTGAACGGAATGCAATTCAGGATAATAAACCGCCATAAGAATTGCATTAGCAAACGGAAAGCAACTTCTAAGGATCACAAGGACAACGACAACAACGACACATCTGACATTCTTTAAGAAAAGCACAATTTTATTTGCGAAAATTCGTTTAAATTATAATTAAATTAGTTGGATTCTTCAACTGATGGTTTTTTTTTTTTTGTTTAGTCGGGGATCGGGGGCCTCTCAACTTCGTTGTGTTTAGTCATTTTAATCAATTACAGCAGCAGTAGTGTCCAATTCATGCGGATTTGACGGAAAGGTGTTGGGTGGAAAATTTTACCAAACTTCTCTTGGACGAAGTAAAGAAATTTTCTACGTAACCAGCTTTTTAGGCGGTGCGTTTCTTGGCAGCGCGCAATTTAGCCAATTTGGCTTGACGGTAGGCAGCTTGACGACGAGCGGCCACCAAACGGGCTTTACGTGCTCTTTGGCGGGCAAAGGCAACATCGACGGGCAAAGCATTGACATCGACTTCTGGTGGGCCATAGACTTCATCAGGAGTAGCGTAGACAACAGCAACCTCGGGAGGACCATAGACTTCATCGGGAATGGGTTCGCTGGCCTCGGGCACAACTTCTCCTTCAGCAGTAGGTTCGTCAACGGGCACAGCTTCCTCGAATGGCACCTCGGGTTTCAATTCATCGGCCGTGGGGTAGGGTGTCACGGGTTCCTCGGCTTCTTGGCGGGCCAATTGGCGATTGCGCTGGATGAGACGCACTGGACGAACTCGTTGCCTTTGGGCTTCGCAGCTAAAGACAGCAAAGACGACGAGCAGCAAAACAATAGCAAATTGGAATTTGGCCATTTTCGTTCGTAGGCTTCAAAGAGCTGGATACGTTGTGTGTGAGTGTAGGTTGTGTGTTTAACTTTGGCTAAGCCTTGAGAAACTGATATCGTTTCGAAATTCTGCTGCAACATTTATACCCCCAGTGGGTGATGAGTGCCGCTGCCTCCACGTTGACATCCTTGTTTACGTACAACGGATGCAGTGACTGACTACCTTGAAAGGCCATCGTGGACTTATACGTAAGTGTATGCAAAAGAACGACGAGTGACAATTAAAGTTATGCTGATTTTATGTGTTAACGTGACCAAAATGATCCACTCACTTTCGTGTCGCTGTTATTGTACTCGCATAGAATGGAATGCACAATTAATGTAGAATCTTTTATGGCTGAGAGAATGTGCGGACGCGCGTATTGTGCAGCCAAATTAAAGTTTGTATATGCGCTTGTGTGTTTGTGTGCAGTTGTATGGTGATAGATGTTCTTAATTCATTCATAACATGGGGGCTAATGATAAAGATACACACACAGCCACACCGCTCATTATTGCCCAAATTTCGTTCGTGAGCATGAATTGGGCATTTCGAATGCAGCGTCAAAATATTTTAATTAAGAATCTATTCAGACAATAACCGCGATCGATTTTGTGTTGATTTCAACATTTCAAACTTACCGGAAATCAAAGCGACTGATGGTTTTACCAAATTCTGGGCAGAGAAAAACAAAAATCTGATTGGAGAACAATTGCAATTCAAACATCCTCTTTTAATTCATTCATTCGTAGTTGACACATGCACGGGAACGCGTACACTGTATACAGGTGGTTAGGATGGCTCGTTATGTCTATTAAGGCAAGTTCTAACAATTGTTAGTGCAATGAGATGGGCACATGGAATAGGGCACAACAATCTTCTTCGTTTTCTTTGGAAATTAGTAAAAAAGAATCCTTTAATTAAAAATTATTGCACCAACCATGTTGATGATTTTTTTGGGAAAACATTTAAAAGTTTAGTAAAAGTTTTAAAACCGGATAGAATTCAGTTAGTGCGAATTTTAGGTCACCCTAATACACATACATTTAGTGGTTTCTCATAAATGACATAGTTCATATACAGAGTGCAAGAAAAGTAGGTATCACAGAGCTTCGAATTTAATTATATTGTCTCAGGTATGACTCTTGAATAGAAATTTCGAAAAGATTTGCTTAAATAAACGAAAAATTGTGTAAATTTATTTATATAACATTATATCTCAAATTATCTTAAGTTTGAAGCTTAGTTTTTGTTAATTTATTACAAATATTAAATCAGTTAAACGGCATAGGAGCCTACAGGTAACAAACAGATATACAAACACACCTTATCTGAATTATGTCGCTTACCTACAATGTCGCTGCTTTTGTGTTAAACATATAGAAAATATATAATTTTTTATAATCTGATGGATAATATAGTAGCCCATACGTGACAAACATTATACATTAATATAGTTCTACATTTAGAAGGATAATTATTCTAATAACTTGTTTTTTAATCTCTTATCTCAGAAATGTGTGTCTGCATTTCTGTGTGTTATGTTCTGGATTCTATGCCGAATATGTATTAAAACATTGTCAAGTAGGTCATTTGGTAAGAGAGTTATATTCTATCCATTCCCATAGGCTTGCTTTTTTATTATTTTTAATAAAATCACTGATATATAACACAATATAATATCTCTACGATTTAATGGTGGAATCATGGGGCAAAGAACGTCACTTCTTAAAAAAAAGCACAAAATGAAGATAAAAAACAAAGAATTCTTTTATCTGTAAAAAAAAAGGATCAGCTGGGATTTTGAATCAAGTGGATTTTTAATGTACAATTGGCTTCTGGGTTAGGTCAACCCATTTGTCATTCAGGCGAGGTGTGAGTTGGACATAGACTGCTCAACTTCTATGAAGATTTTGATGTATCTGTGAAGCCTTGCTGTTTACGGTCAAAAGATGGTACCTTGTAACAAAAGGTACCACGAGGGTCTAGAAGCCGCGTTGCGCGATATACACATTATGGTTTCTAATCCTGAAAATTGTTTTTAAAATTAAAATAAAGTCATGAAATTATTTAAATTTTTCATATTTAATATTTATCTATGCTCAATACAACCAGTGGTAGGCATTGCATAGCATCGCGAGGCCGGGAATAATCGATTTTTTTTTACACAGGTATGATCGGCAATTCACACGTACTTGAAAGTGTTGTTTAATTCAATACAGTCAGTTATGAAAGCAACACCACACACGCTTGTTTCGCATTCAACACAAAAACAGACACAAGTACAGACGGAGAAACAACGTTTAACGATTGTTGGAAGAGCAAAAGAGCACAATATTATCACCGTGTACAAGTCAACGACTTCTAATTAGTACGTGCGTGCTTTCGATAACGCCTACCACTGGTCTAATATGAACACGAGTATATATTTACAAAAATGCTAATGACTAACCTGAGACAGCTATAAAACATCAACCGTGACATAAAACGAATATCATTGTAACGGGATCAACGAGTGGAATACTTATGTCTAATTTAATCAAAATCGATGGGGATCGAATTTAAAAAATAAGGTTTTAGGTTGGTTGTTATTATTTTTGTTATAGTATATAGTAATTTAAACTTATTTTTCGTTTCAATTTCTATTCTAACGTTCAAAAATTACCACATAACATGAGATTCCCACTCCCTCACTTTTGTCACCCACTCTCTGTGTGAGCATACTTTCGAATTGGGTCCACACACCCTTACCTCGAGCAGACATTGCGTATAATCATGGCTGGAAGCATTTGAAACTGCAGTGGATGCATAACATTTTGGGCAATCCAGCAGAGACCTCGAAACTATACACTATGACACCCATCATCAGTTGCAGCTGGCTTCAATTGAGCCACAGGCAAATTTAACATATTGCCAGTACAACAATAGAGATTACCATCCTCACTATCCACACGTTCCGGCGTTCCGTCCTATCCCGTCCATGTACTTCCTGGCCACAGTTGCCGCACGGGCAACATGCCCCGTTTACAATGCCAGGCAGCCAACGCCAAGCAGCATCATATAATGCTGAACTTGTGGAGCGTTGGTGCACTGTTGACAATTACATGCCTCGTGGTAGTACGTAGTACGTGCAACACTCGGCATTGCCGAATGAGACTGAAATTAGCGCTTCAAATGCAAGTGCGTGCGTGCATGCGAGTGTGTCATGCGAGTTAATTTCTATCATGCTATGGCATTACGGATATGTGTGTGTGTGTGACTTGTGCCACATGGTGCATTTGGGGATTCAGCATTCCGGATTCCTCATCAACGACGTCATCATCATTTTTCCACACTATTGACATTTGAACCGCTCGGCGCGAGTCACAATATCTGAGCAGGCACCAGCTTGCCGACCCAGTATCTTTGTTTGTAGTTCCATTATTCCTAACTCCACACATTGACTGCTGTTATTCCACTCCAAATCCCCGAGAATGTGTGAGTCTTATTTGCACGGTATTATTCCAAGCGCCATCTGATAGGATGAAAGGAAAGGAGTCTCCCTATACCTCTCCCGTTTCACATTGCTGTTGTTTTATGGTCGATGTTGCTGTTGATAATGTTTGGACGGCTGTGGCAAATTGCACTTCATCAGGAGACATTGCCCTGCCGAAAATGGCTGTGGAAAAAGCGCGCATATGTGGCTTTAGTAGCCTTATTGATGTTGTCCATATGCTGTCCTTTCACATTTAGCCATTGACAATTGTTAAGGCCATCCTCGGGTTTATCCTGTTTGTTCGAATATGAATAACTACGGGACAACAACAGCAGCAACAACAACAAGCAATACTTTTATATGTATAATAACGAATGTAAATGTGAATATGTTTTAGGGCAAACACAAGAGAGTTAAGGTAAATATTGAAAATTGTTTAACTAAATTGTGTAACAAAGGAAGGATTTAAGTTGATGTAGTTTTTAAAGGAAGATAACTGGATATAGCGTATGACATATCATATAAGAGAACCACAATTTTAAATACATAGTTCGAGATTGCTGTTAAAATAAAACACTTAAAAGTTAACGGATGTTAGGAAGGATCCAGTTGTTAAACTTGGTCGTTTATTTGTAAAACCACTAAGACGCTGAAATTTACTGCAATCGTTTGTCTATCCTCATGCTAACAACCCAGCGGTAAAAATACTCATTACGTAATTGCTCGTGGCAGCTATGTTTATTAGCAATCAGTGATGATTTTCTCCTCCTTAAATTTGGGATAGAAGTGTCATGCGCTTTCGCTTACAAAATAAGCGACGTCGTCAGTGAGTGTCATTTTAGTTGTTATTACTTTATAAGAGGAGTTTTAAGCGACGTTGATAACACGCTTGATTACGAAGTATCTGACGATGTCACTAGGTGTCATTTCAATAGCATTGTAATCGAAGTAAATGCGATTGAACGATATTTTTTACATTACAATCGCATGACATTCTTAGTACTTAGATCGCTCACTTGCAATGTCATACTTTATATTTTTTTACATTATACTCACATGACATTCTAAGTACTTAGATCGCTCACTTACAATGTCATACTTATATCATGGATTACTTAATAGGTACTTCGCTCCATTTACCGCTGTAAACAGTAAACAAATTTCAATGTGTTTTTTTTTTAAATTTCCTACTAATCTTTATTCGTTTGTAATATTAATCGTCTATTTAATTTTCGTATCCATTTTTTTTTAATTTTGTTCATTAAACTAATTTGTAGATTTGTTTTTGGTACAACAGCCGCCGTAATTGATATCAGAGTCAAATTGTTCGAAACGTTATTGCAGATACTATTTTTTTTTTCGAATATAAGCAAAAATTTTTCCATCCAACTCTTTAAGCGAACTTTTTCTTGAGCAGCGTCAGTTTACCGAATTTACCCAGCTTAGCCAATTTGGCTGCCTTAATTAATTTCGCCAATTGTGAAAACTTTGAGAGCTTGGTCATTTTCAACTGATGCAAAGCAGCGGCTTTGCGACGAATCAAGTAAGCTTTACGTACACGTTGGAAAGCGTAGAAGTCTTCGGTGGGCAAAGCATTGCCATCGAGTTCTGGTGGACCATAAACCTCATCGGGGATGTTGGTGGCAATGGCTACATCGGGTGGGCCATAAACCTCATCGGGAATGTGCTCATCGCCTTCGGGGAAAACTTCTTCGGGAGCTGGTTCGTCAGCGGGAATACCTTCATCGAATGGAATTTCTGGCTTTAACTCAGTGGCCGTTGGATAGGGCGTAACAGGCTCAGCCTCTTGACGCGAGAAATGACGATGACGTTGTATAAGTCGAACAGGACGTACTTTTAGTTTCTTAGCGTCACAGCCAATGGCCACAAATGCGATGAGGAGCAGTAAAACACATGCAAATTGAAATTTTGCCATTTTTGTAAAGAGCTGCTGGATAGGTTATGTGAGTAAGTGTTTAGTTTTGGCCAGACCTTGAACGACTAGTGTTGATTGTAAGCTCTACTGTCGCATTTATACCCCATCGGAAGTTGCTGACTATTTTTATCGATACGTTCAATTCTCATTTGTGCAGATCGCATGGATCGCCTCAAATGGTTAACGTTGACAAAATTGCCAAAATTAAAAGACAGGCAAAGACTATAAAAGCAATGATGTTTTTATGGACAAACGTGAGCAAAATTCCACATTCACTTTCATTTAGAATTAAGTATAGAATGTACAGCTAATAAGAAATCTTAACAACGCCAATGGAGTAGTTGTAGAACATTAGAACATTACGTTCTCTGCGTGTAGGGGTTGAACAAAACTATTGAATTGAGTACACATTCTCTATGGGATGGACAGAGAAACTGCAAGAATATTTTTGTATGGGGTAAAAATGAGGATTGTTTGATTACCTTTTTTGTTTAAAATTCTGTTGAAGACGTCCGAACTCAGAATCTAGATCACTTGTTATTACACTTGTTTTTAGATATAAGTGATGCCAAACAAATAATGCAAAATTAAAATTTAAAAAAAATGTTACTCTGTACTCACGCAGGATCAAACCTTTTGGGGGTTTTACTACACTTATCTGATACATTCATCTGACATGGGAATAATTTACCCCCAAAAAATATGATGTATGGCATCTGATACTTTGAAAGAGTGTTTTCATCTAAAATCATTTTGAAAATATAGCCTTAGGTGAGTATATTAAAATTCTAGGTGGACAGATCTCTCGTAGATCAACATATTTTTAAACGTCCCGGTGAAGTTGTTAGTTTAACCTAAAATAGAGTTTGAAATAGGTCCTAAAAAAACTATGTTTCTTATTGTTTTATGCATTTTCGATATCAAATGTCTTCAATAAAATTTAACAATTGTTTTTTTTTTATATAACATTTACACTCTCTACCTAGACGTCTCACGGGTCCTTTTTGTCCTTATTTCGGTACTACAATTTTCTAAAACGCAACGTTGCTCAGAAAATTCTACATGGGGTGCTTACAAAAAACTAAATCTCCCTTTACACCCCATGAATGAGGTATGGGATAGCTACTTGGGGTGCTATAAGACCAAAAATCGATATCTCCAACTTTAACTTATCACTTTGTCTAACTTAAAAGCACTGTCTGCTTACACTGTGACTAAAATAGACAGAGTATCTTTGTTTGTTATCGTTATCAAATGTCCGCAATGAAATTTAACGAGGAAAGAAACACCTTCTGATCTTATATCATAGTAATATTTTATACGTATCAACTCATTTTAAATGTTCTGCCCATACTATTGCAAGAATAATATTCAGTTATAATCACGGTTGATTTGTTTCCTAAACACTCGTTTTAAACACTAAAACTTAAAAAATCAAAGCAAAGAAAAAGTGTTATATATGTTTCAAGAACGATTGTACTTGATTTCGCAACAACAGGTTGATGTGTGTGTGTTTTTTTTGAAGAATGTTTGTAACGTGTGAACTTAGAAACTAATGAAACGAGTTTAGTAATTCTTTATTTAGAACATCAAAGTTTGTCTAAGGAACAACTGAGGATAAATTTTTTTATTCATAAAAAAATTTTGATAGTTATTTTTTTTTGTTGAAAAAATTTGATAAATTATAGTATACGGAGAAATCTTATCATTCTAATTTGTATTTCAATTGACATCGCATGGGGGGATTAATTGAGGCAAGCATCTGATCTTAACCAAATTTGATATAAATGATCCTACAGTTGCAACAACGCAGAAATTGGTTTCATATATACATATAGTGCCATAATTTTAGACGTTAGTATTGTCAAACGTTTAAAGAAATCATCTCTTAATGCTATGTTCATGATAAAATTAAATCTAAATTCAAAGTTTCGATAATTTCTTAATTAAAATTATTCGTATTTTTAGTTAATGTTATTCAAATTTCAATCATATTTTAAATTTTTTCATCTTATTATACATACAAAGTTTTTCTCTCTAGTTATATGGCCTAATAGCTGTTCCTTACAAATTAAGTCAATGAACTGAAAAAAAGCTTTCTTAAATTTTACACCAAACGGACAATTTAAGAGGCCCTGAAGTTGTCTCCTCAATAGCTAGGACATATAGGAAACTATATACAATACAAATGCAGAAAATGCATTAGTCATTCGAAGCCTTAGTAACTTAAATACACAAAATATTATTTTTTTTTTTATAAAATTTTATTTTATTTGCAAATTATCTAGAAAACTTCGTTGAAATTATGTTTAAATTGGTTTCGGAAATTGGGGTCTACATGTCCAGGGGCTTATCGTATCTTCCATACTTGTTCCTTAGGCGCTAGTCTTTTTGGCAGCACGCAATTTAGCCAGCTTAGCTTGACGGTAAGCAGCTTGACGACGAGCTTGAACCAAACGTGCCTTCTGTGCTCTTTGACGGGCCAAAACAACATCGGTGGTCACAGCACTGGCATCGAGTTCAGGTGGACCATAGACCTCATCGGGTGTAGCATAGACTACGGCAACTTCAGGAGTACCAAAGACTTCATCAGGAATGGGTTCGCTGGCTTCGGGCACAACTTCTCCTTCAACAGCAGCTTCGTCGGCGGGCACTGATTCCTCGAAAGGAACCTCAGGTTTCAGCTCATCGGCAGTGGGATAAGGGGTAACGGGTTCCTCAGCTTCTTGACGGGCTAATTTGCGATTGCGTTGAATGAGACGCACAGGACGAGCCTTTTGACGCTGAGCTTCACATCCCAAGGCAGCAATGACGACGATAAGTAAAACAAGAGCAAATTGGAATTTGGCCATTTTCGTTTGTTAACTTCAAAGAGTTGTTGGACTAGGTGAAAGTTGTATGTGTTGCTTTGGCTAAACCGTAATCAACTGATATCGATTTGGTGCTCTGCTGCAACATTTATACTAAACCAATTTTACGATCATCGTGGTGTGGCTTAGATTCATGTTTGGGTAGATCGCAGGGCATGTCTTGAATTGTAATTACCGCCGTACGCTCCGCTTATGTGTGAAATGCAATTATGTTATTTAAGGTATTCTGTGTAGACAAATGTGCTAACGTGACTATAATGTAGCATTCAGCACATTAACAATATAAGGCGCTAATCATTTGTGAGTAAACTTGGTTTTATTGCATTTCTTGTGATTTAAATATTTATTGTTTTTGGTATTGAATACAGTGTCATATTTTAGAGGTATGATTGTGCTGAGGTTTGACAGGAAGGAAATTGAAATGTTTCTTTTAAATTGCCATCCTAGAAAGTTAAATATGATACCCACATTTATAAACATATCAATAACATCTTTTGTGAGTCAGATCATAGAAAAGATCTTTGCATTGATAAGATTACTGTATGGACAGCTTTGTCAGCAAGAGGCAAAGGTCATGCTCTGACAGAGCGGTATTTTGCCATGCTAGAGAACATTTTTGCTCCAGAGCTAAAGAACTACAATGGTTTCAAAGAACGATTGTGATTTCAGTAAGATGTACTCCAACGACACATTGGGCAAAAAGTGATAGCCAAACGAGGTAACATTAACTGGGTAACCTTTAGCCCAAACTTATTCCCAATTGACTGTTTTCTTTGAGGATACCTTAAAAGTAAATTCAATGTCTCCTATTTATTTCATGAAATACCTGTCAAGCCGTTATTAAAATTTTCCGCCTAACATAGCAGCAGTATCCTTTTCTACCCCAAATACTATGTTATTCACATCCCACGAAATTCGTTTAACGTAAATTTTCCCCCTTTTAATTCTTTAATAAAGTTATTACAAGACCGGCTGACCTGTATTAGATTACACTGTGAAGCAAAATACAACTTTCTCGAAAACAATATGATTTTGACAACGGATTCTGGTAAAGGGGATTAAAAACAAATATACGTGTATCGACATTTAATCGACTAAAACTAACAAACAACCAGTTTAAAAGACATTAATTTAGTTTACGTCTGGGGCAATTTAAAATGGAATATCACACCCATTTTTATCCATTACGACGCTCCTTACCTTACTTTTGTTATCATTCAAGTAAAGCAAAAAAAGGGGTTCGTCCCGAGAAAACCGCGGTTGATGAGTCAAAATGGGACTGATATTCAGAATCAGGAGGTCAATTTAAATAAGCAACAGCAGGAATAGTGTGACCAAAAAAGAGGGGAATACGGCTGGGTAGAAAAATGGCGGAGATATTCGGATTCAGGAGCACATTTTACATAAGAATCATCCATTCTCCCTTCTCAACTCTGTTTCAGTTACTTATTTCACATTTTATTATCATTCAAGCAAAAAAAGGCAGGTGTTAAAGTAAAAAGGGGGCAATATTCAGAATCGGGAGGTAATTTTAAAAAATAATTATTCATTCTCCACTAGGGCGGGGCGATTTGTATGGAAGGAAAAAAATCTTAATGGGCGCTTCGCGTTTCTGATTCTTGGGATTGTACTGAGCAAAAAAGTCCACTAGACCATATGTCTACGGTGAAAATCGAGCCTCCCCATTTTGACTTGAAGTTTTTTCTCAAACCTTATTTTTTTGAAAAATTTGCAAATGTTCTTCGGCTCATATTTCGTAAACTATATACAATTTTGACTTATTTTCAAAAGTAAAACTATAGCTATTATCTCGGGCTACAATTTCTCTGAACATATTATTTAGAAAAAACTTCGTTTGCATGGTGAAATTGTCGAAAATGTGGAAAATTCACCACTTTTTGTCACGTTTTTTAGATATTTCGGCCTATAACAGCCAAACCATTGAGATTTTCGATCCATTACTGACACTAAAATGGTAGCCAAGACAATAGTTAAGAACTCTCTAGTACATCGCAAAAGCATTGGAACACTCCTTCTAGTAGTTTTGGCC
This sequence comes from Muscina levida, assembly GCA_964034835.1. Taxonomy (NCBI): domain Eukaryota; kingdom Metazoa; phylum Arthropoda; class Insecta; order Diptera; family Muscidae; genus Muscina; species Muscina levida. Next base: position 150,640,351 of record OZ035883.1, on the reverse strand, counting down.
TTGTGAAAGTGCATATTTTTCGTGAAAATATTGATAAATTACCATTTTGAGTTATTCAAAGGGCAAAATCATAAAAATTTTCTATTTCTTATTTTTATTCTATTTTATTATTTTATTCTATTTATCTTATTTCTTATTTTTTAGTCTTATATTGGTTTCAGTTCATTTGACGCACTTTTGTTAGTTTATTGTAAACGATCACAGCATCAAATACACATAAAATTAAATACGCATTTTTAAATATTTGCCGCAAATGTAAGTTTTATAAATAATTGTTTCGTGTATAAACTGTGCAGTGCTATTAAAAAACATTTTTTTTATTTAAGAAATAGAACATTTTTATGATTTTGCGTTATGAACAACTGTAAATGGTAATTTATCAATATTTTCATGAAAAATATGCACTTTCACAGGGCCAAAACCGCCTGAAGGAGCATTCCAATGCATTTGCGATGTACTAGAGAGTTCGTAACTATTGTCTTGGCTACCATTTTTGTGTTAGTATTGGATCGAAAATCTCAATGGTATGGCTGTTATAGGCCAAAATATCTAAAAAAAAGTTACAAAAAGTGGTAAATTTTCCACATTTTCCACTATTTCACCATGCAAACGAAGTTTTTTCTAAATAATATGTTCAGAGAAATTGTAGCCCGAGATAATAGCTATAGTTTTACTTTTGAAAATAACTCAAAATTTTAAATAGTTTACGAAATATGAGCCGAAGAAAATTTGCAAATTTTCCAAAAAAATAAGGTTTGAGAAAAAACTTCAAGTCAAAATGGGGAGGCTCGATTTTCACCGTAAACATATGGTCTAGTGGACTTTTTTGCTCAGTATAATCCCAAGAATCAGAAACGCGAAGCGCCCATTAAGATGTTCAAATCGCCCCACCCTATTCTCCACCCCTCCCCCATCAGTTTCAGTTACTACTTTTACCTTTTATTTTCATTGAAGTAAATCAATGAAAATGAGAGGAGGGACATCCGGAGAAAGCGGTTAGAGATGGGGAAAAATGGGGTTGTTATTCGGTATTTTATGGTGTAATTTTACGTAGAATATTTTTTTCAAACACACTATCCCCCTAAAATTCATTTTTCTAGGTCATTTTAGCAACAATTCGGAATGGGTAAGAAATTAACGCATAAAATGCATTTTCAGTTTGACTTATTTCTGGCATTCATGTTGATTTTGGATCTTTGGTGTGTTCAGGGACATATAGTAGAATTTTATGGCAAATATTTTTGTAGTATATTCTAACCTGTTATGCATCTGTTTAGGGGGTGTTTTTTTTACCCTTTTCCGTAAAGCGACATTAAAGAGCCATATATTGAGGAGCTAGGGTGTTATAATACTCGTAGCACTTAAACTCTGAATATAAACTATACCTTAAATGTAATAATCACATGGTTTCCTATGTCGATTCATCATAAGTATGGGGAAAGGGGAGAATGCTTTGACCCCCCCCCCCTTTTCTCCTTAAGTCATATTTCAAAACGCCGATACACGTATATTTTTATGTTGACCCACTCTAGTAGAATCCGTTTGTTAGAACCTTTTTTTTTTAATTTATTTCTTCTTCGTTGGTAATTGGAGTACATTGGAGCGTATACGTTATATTATGATATTATATCATTATATGTCATACGTAAACATCTCTTATTTAAAGGAACACAAGTTTCAGGAAAAATTAACTTTAAAAATGTAAATTATCCATTCTGTTTTTAAACTAATCAAATACATTTTTAAATTAGCAAAAATATTTGCTAGCATAGCATCGATTAAAATCGTTTTCACTATCTAAAATGACATTAATTCGTCATTACATGTCAACGATAATTATAGCTCAGGTATGTGTGACGAGTATGTGGAGCCCTTAAATCTTTAAGGTGTTAAAAAATCACAAGACAACTTCTTTTCAAAAACTTTATTTTGTTACGATGTTTGTAAATAAGGTTCCTTTGTCGTTTTTTTTGGTTTCATTTCATTTAATTTCTCAAAAGTAAAGTACATTTTTCGTATAAATTTAACAAATTGCCTATAATTCCATTTCCTTATAATTTGCGTAACTTGGCACTACGAAGTTTAGCCAATTTGGCCAGTCTGGCTTGACGGTAGGCAGCTTGACGACGAGCTTGAATTAAACGGGCAATCCGTACCTTTTGGCGGGCCAGAGCTACATCAGCCGGCAATGCAAAGTCAATTTCTGGAGGACCATAAACTTCATCAGGATTGTTGGCTACAACGGGAACTTCGGGAGTGCCAGGCCCATCATGGGAAATGGGTCCAGGGCCGGTTTCCTCTGCAAATGGAAAATCAGGTTTCAATTCATCGGCTGATGGATAGGGTGTGACGGCTGCATCAATTTCTTGGCGAGCCGACTGACGATTGCCTTGAATAAGACGCGCCTGGCTGACTTTCTGCTTTTGGGCTGCACAACCGAACACAGCGCAGACGACTAAAAGTACGATAAAGGCAAACTGAAAATTAGCCATAATTATCGATACTATGCAGAGCCGCCGGTTGCCTTGTGCGAGTGTTGATTTTAAAGTGGATATTCAACGACTAATATTACTTGGAAATTATTTTATAACTTTTATATCGATACATTATGAGAACGTTCGAATTTGACAGTCTATTTGCATCTGATTCAATGGTCATCATTTGTGGATATATTTGCAAACTCAGCCGGTTAGTGGCTATTAATAATATAACCATAGTATAGTATCGTGTGTGTGCGTCTGTGACGTGACCAAAATGTTCATTCACTTTCATTTCCGCTCACATGGTATGGACGGCTGTCACTTATTGATGTTCTATGGTGACTAAATTACAATTGGTATTGTTTTCCCTTATAGGAAGAATTTTGAGGAAATTACTCAATAGATAGAAATTTATATAGAATATTAATTAAACATGTTGATGATAATTAGTTGTAATAATTTATTATAGTAAAAACTAAATGGTATAATAATTTGTTGTAACATTGTAATTAACAATTATAATTGGTAATAATAAAATGTAATATGGTTTACTCTTGGGCTCTTCGTGATAAAGGCCTTAGAGTGGTAGTAAGACATAATGAAGCTTACCTGCTCTCTTCGTAGTAAAATCTTTTGGCTATATTGTTCTTGTGCTCCAGATGGTGAAGACGTTTTGAAAATGTTTTCATCTCGTCAATGGTTTAATAAATTTACTCTTGACATTAAAATATTATTTTAAGGTAATTTGCACTATTTACGTTTTTCTGCCTTAAAACAAAGTTAAGCTAAGAATTTTCGCAACGGTGTACAGAATTTTCTGACTTTTAATGCTGAAGTCATTATATTGATGCCTTCTCAAATGAAAACACATTGATGTGCAATATTTTGTGATTTCTCTGTTATAACAGTGATTTCTAGTTGGGCTGCCGCTTGTATATATAAACAGCCACAGTGTAGGATCCATTGGTTTTTGAAATGCTAATTCCAGTAGTATTTACAATTTTTAATATTTAACTGCAAAGCTTAAAAATTTTTGAATAGTACAAATGCCCAATATCATGTCATTGATTTGGCCAACTTATTATTAGTCAACAGATTTTTTATTTTATCTTGCGACCAAATCGATCGGACATCAAAGACGATACAATGTAAGAAATACTATCTGGGGAGTCAAAGTGTGCACGGTTTAAAAAAAAGTTTTTATGTTCTCAAATTGTCTTTAGACAAACTATTAAACTGGAGTGTGAACGCATGAGTATTTTTTTCTACCCTATCATGTGAACATTAAATTACTTTTTCTTTAATGAAAGTTTGTTTTCCACTTCTTAGAACATAGTTTCCCAGGTAGATTGATGTTTTTCCAATTCGTTTTCAACGTTACCTTTTTCCCTCAGACTCTAATATTGACCTTAATTATTCTTACTATCCCTTCCTTGTGATTGTCTTCTTTGGTTTATAATCTTAAAATTATTGATAACAAATAAAAAAATGTTCTTTATATCTTCAATGCAGTTTAATTGCGAAAATTCATCTAAATTTTATTTAAATTTTTAACTAAATTAATATATCGTGGGGGCTCAGTTTCGATAGGGTTGTGGTTTCATTATCAATAAACGGAAAGGAAAAGTACATAGAATTTCCCTTTAACCGGCAGCTAAGCGATTTTCTTCGAACCCAGCTCCTTAGGCTTTGGTCTTCTTGGCAGCGCGCAATTTAGCCAATTTAGCTTGACGGTAGGCAGCTTGACGGCGAGCCTGTACCAAACGGGCTTGACGTTGTCTTTGGCGGGCGAAGGCAACATCGGCGGGCAAGGCATTTACATCAACTTCGGGTGGGCCATACACCTCATCGGGGGTAGCGTAGACAACGGCAACCTCGGGAGGACCATACACTTCATCGGGAATAACCTCAGTGGTATCAGTGACAACGGCATCATCAGCAGTAGGTTCATCAGCGGGAGCAGCTTCCTCGAATGGCACCTCAGGTTTCAATTCATCGGCTGTGGGGTAGGGTGTCACGGGTTCCTCGACTTCTTGGCGAGCCAGTTTGCGACTGCCTACAGGACGTCTTTGTCTTTGGGCTTCACAACCCAAAATGGCTACGACGACGAGCAGCAATGCAAAAGCAAATTGGAATTTGGCCATTTTTCTAAAAACGGACTGTGGTATATACTTTGAGGTGCTAAGTGTAAATTTGAATGTTTAGCTTAGGCTTAGCCTTAGGCAACTGATGTCTAATCGAAAGTTGGCTGCAACATTTATACTTAATTGCATATCATACAGAGCTCATAGCTAACATCCTTCTAGATATGTATAGATTGATCGTATGCATCACCTTGAATGGCTGTCATGGCCATAAACATTAAAAACCACATATTTATTCCTCTGAGTGTGTGTGTCTGTGTGCAAAAGCCGGTAGTGGCTATAAAAGTTATGCTGATTTTATGTGATAACGTGACTTAGTTTTGTGTTGTCACTTATCGCATGGAATGCACAATTATTGAGCTCCATACCAAAGTTAACACAGTGCAGATGTATAAATACTGTGGGTATAACGAAATAAGTATATAAGATAAGAGAGTTCGTTGGCCTGTCTATTTGTCTGGTAATCATGAGGTAAAGCACTTCTTCAGAGGTATCACCGTAGCACAATATATGTATATATATGGACGTTTACATATGCAAGATGTGAAAACAAATTTCGTTTATTAACAAATAGTTGTATAACTTTCCGATACTCTGGGGCTTTGTGTAAGGGCTTCCATGGTTCTTTTTCGGATTGGCAGTACAAATTTTCAATATTGAAATTAAAATTGAAAAAAAATTTTACTCTAATCTTTGAGATGCTCATTAGGAATAATTATTTAACTGTCAGGACATTTCATATCTCATTTGACTCCTGTAAATCTTAGGCAGCCAATGATTAATGAATCTTTTTTGTCATTCGCTGTGTTGGTTTACTTAACCTTCGTCATTAACTTGTACATGAACTTTGTAACCCCATTTTCAGTGTTTGCTCACACATTTCCCTCAAAATTAAACTAATCAAATCTCAAAGAAATCTCATAAAGCCAACCACCGTAGGAAGGCAAATGTAAAGGAACGAAACGAAATCATCAGCCATCCGTGCCGCATCCTCTCTAGTGCCGACGACTACAATCATCATCATTAAATTACATTGTCAAGGTCGTGAAGATGACACACACACACTCGCACACAGCTACAAATTCGAATCGACCGAATGACTGGCGTATATTTCATTTCATATGTATATTTAAAGTTCTCCAGCTGGGTATAGAAGCAAAAACCATTTACAAATATAACAATTTGCATTCAAAATCACAAGCATAGCATGCAGACATGTTTATGACTTACATACACACACACATACATATATATATACAATCATTCTAAGAAGCTGTCATATAAAGCGTAGACCCATACATATATACATACACATGCAGTTAAGAACATCAACAGCAATTTAATTTTACCACATAGTTGTACTATAATAATACTCACACATACAACTACAATCCATATTCTTTTTATATGCATGTATGTGAACAGTGGCATTTGTATGAATGAATGAAAACTGAAATGATTTTTTGAGGGAAAAATGTAAATTTAACTAACAAGACACGTCTCAACTCACACGTACACTCTCTGTACATACATGCACACAAACCCGTCAACACCCAAGCCCCAAAAGCAATTTGGTACTTTTCACACACACACACACACACAAACACGTGCGTCCATAGTGGGTAAGAAGATATTAAATATATGATTATTGTGCCTATGTTTGTATGATATGATAAAACAAATGTTTAGAATTATTAATAATAAATATTTTTGATAAATATGCGACCAGAGGTGAAACCATTGGCCGGCCGGTCATTACTGTACATTATTTTGTACACTTGTTTGTAATTATGTAACTTGTATCAAAACTTGCCAAATTTTAAGAATACTTTAAAATGTAATTTAGGAGAGATTAGGATGTGTACACGTACACGTACACACACTCCACTCCCTGAGAAATACGTAAATGTGTAATACACCTTTAAAGCTTTCCACGTCTAAGCCCCGATGCGACCGTTTCACTTTCATATGGCGTAAACTGCCTACTCAAATACCTATATAAAAACTTTAGTCAACAATTTAACATTGCATTTATATCTGAACCGTTATGGCAAAAGTTTATATGTCGGTTGTTTTCAAAAATGATGTTTTTCTGGATATATTCTTAAGGACTTTTAGAACAAATTGGTAAAGGATGATATATTTAAGATAGGTAAAAGTCTAGTCTAGTCTAACAACATAAAATTTTACCTATAACTAACACAGTTTTACTTCCTGCCGCCAACATATATCCAGACCCAATCCTGTCATTCTTTTCTCAAAACCTTGAAGCAATATTTCATTTCGATAAAATAGTGATAAGTTTAGTCGGCAGTAGTCTTGTTAATCATGGGCCTTTCCTTATCTCAAATGTCAGGTTACTTCATAGAAGCAGTATTGAAAATATTATAGAAGATACATACTTACATTAAACTTTTTATTTATTTAATTGTAATTTAATTTTTTAAGTACAACTTTTCTCACCAATTTCCCATCACTGAGTGTTTAACAAATTTGTGAGCGATACTTTGCTTCGTGTGTTCACACACTCTCGTACACACACACACACACACAAGCTCTTACACATATGAATTTATTAATAATATTTATATGAAATTATTGAATTTAAAGCAAAATCACTGCGATGATGAGCAGGTGCCAGCTTTGGATACCGGCCAAATTGAGCTAGACGCCATTACTTTCAATTTCAGGTGGCTGAGGAAGGTTTAGAATGAAATCGAATGAATCGCCGTCGTCATCGTCGTTGCATATTTTATTAACGAGAAATTCTATAAAAATAATGGATTGTGTTGGAAATGAAATTAGTCTGTGGAAAATATTACAAATAATTAGTAACTGGCTGTTGAGAGTTCGTCTGCTCTCTGCTACCAAAACGAATTTAAGGATTTTGTAAGAAACCCACACAAACGTTTCTTTGCGTGAATGTAGAGAGCGCGCGCGAGTGTGTGATTAAACGATTTTTTAAGTCTCCCCCCCATAAGACAGTGATAGCCATGAACGGCCATCTAACATTCCTTTGGCTTTGGATATTAATGCTGAGTATTTGTGTTGTAAATGCTCGGCAAATTCGCATTAGTCGCTATACCACTGAGGTTTCGGAGGCTGCCACTGATGACGACGCTGCCGCTAGCAGCGGTAATGATGATGGTGATGATGTAATTGAGATAGAAGCGATAGTGCGAGAAATTAAATTGGCACCATATCCTGCCGCCGGTTATAGGCCATCGAAAGCCTTTTTTCTGCCAAACGAGATTGCCGACGATTTGCGTGATAATGAGTCAGTCACAGAGGAAAGCCTTGGCACATCAACCACAGCTGATGGATTGGATGTGACCACAACAACTGAAGGTTATGCGAGTGTAACCACTACAGCCGCCAATGAAGATGATGACAACGATGATGGTGCTGGTAAAGCTCCTTATCCGGCTGCGGGTTTTAGACCTAAAATTCCTTTCATTTTGCCTACCGCAAATTTAGTTAAGGAAGGCGAACAGGAGAAGGAACAAGTGACGGAGGCAAATGATACATTAGCAGAAGCAGAAGCAGGTACTACTGAAGAGTCTGTCACCGCTACACCATTGGCGGATTTTACAACACCGTCGACAGAGACTGAGGCCAAGACTCCTTATCCTCCAGCTGGGTTTAAGCCCAAAATTCTTTTTCTACTACCCACAGATTATTTACTCCAAGAAAGACAACAAGTCGCGGAAGCCACAACAGATATTCCTCTAGACGACCCTACCACCGTAGTTCCGGTAAAAGAATCTAAGGCTCCTTATCCTGCGGCGGGATTTAGGCCCTTAAAAGCATTCCTTCTGCCCACCGAACAACTTAAACAGGCCGAAGATAACGAGAAAGCCGAAAAGGACGATAATAGTAAACATCCTGTGTGTGGTTCCAGCACAAACCCTTTGGCGCCCAAGCCTTTAGATGGCGAAAAGACTGATCCGGATTCGGAGACGATATACCCTAGTCCCCAAACAGTAGTGGTGCCGATGCGCTTGGTTGCCCAACCTCTGATACTCACCCGTCCCTTTTCCTACACTACCCATTTACAGAGTTGGTAGAATTGAATTCGAATTTGGTAGTCTTTAAGAGACCACTTGCAATTTCCAAATTATTCCGAAATACTCAGTAGTATTCTTGTTGTTTTGTTAAGTTTTTTATTTTTTGTATATTTCTAACTATTTTCGTGTTCGACTCCGATGCTATACAACAAAAATTGCATAAAAAATTCAAAACTATGTTTGAATAAAATTTTTACTGCGTTTGCTTGTTTACAAAATTACCATATTTGTCGTTTTCTTGTGTCGTCTGGTTGTTATTGTTACTTTTTTTTCTAGGTCACTATAACACAAACAACACTGACAGAAATTCTATTTCATTTCACATTCAAAACGAGCACAAAAAACCCAATAGCAAAAGTCTCCGACCCCTGCCCCCCTCGGCACGGTCGCAACAATCGTGCCGAGCAAGATCCAACCGACATTAGAACGGAAGTAGGAAGTCATTTGTATTCGAATTAAACATCCACATCGAAGGCACAGCACAACAGAAACAACAACAAAAAAGCTAAAAAAAAACACCCAACACACAACGTGTTGCATACAAATGTGGTCGCATGTCGCTGGTTAGATGACAGAGTCCAAAAACCTACTATGCACTGACTCTCAGAGGGATGAGGTAGCTGTAAGCGGAGAGCGATGATTTTGTTTTTAGTTTCGTTTTCAATTTTGGATTCTTTGTTTTTCGGTCTTATTTTCTTAACAATATAATTTGATAATAAACACGAGCAAAAAGAATAAAAGTAACAATCATTGAAACTAGCCAACAACAATAACAACGCGCACACTGACAGACAAACGAACAAACAGAGCCACAGACAGTCTAGGCCTATAATTGTTACATCTAACGAGGTCTCAGAGAATCCGATGCCTGAGTTTGTGTAAACATGTTGGTCAATAGCAAAACAATCGATGACGTTTTACAAGATGCCTATACGTTAGCATGCTCGCATGTGTGTGTGTGTGTGTGTAGCCAACGACCATCAGATCACAGCCATAATACCGGGCGTACGTGCCATACATGCTAAACTTTTATAATGAAATCCAACACACCGTCAAACGTACGATATGTATGTATGTAGGCAAATGTACAAACATATACAAACATATTTATGCTCCCCCACACATTACGAAATGTGTTTGTGTGTTGATTGAACATACAATCATCCAAGTCTAGCAGCTACACAGACAATTGAAGCTTAAAGTAAGGAGGAGGAGGGGTTGGCATCGCACCCAATCAGCTGGTCAGTCAAACAACCGAATTTCACCAAAACGTTGAACTGTTTGGGGTTCCTCATTCTCTCACTGACTCCTTGCAACTGGCACTCGTACAATTCAATTCAATTTTGCCATTGAGATAAAGAGCCCCATGCCCAGGAGGTCCCCAAGGAGCGAGCCTACACTCGGGCCATAGCATTGCAAATCTACATTAGTTGAATAGTCTTGTTTGGCTTGTATTAGTCCAAGAATATAGGAAAATATATGTAAAAGGATACTCGGTAATATACAGCGGGTGGGAAAAGATAGTCAATGTGATATGTCTAAAAATAAAATATAATACAAAAATTGGCAAAATTTCAAAACCAGAAATTATAGAAAAGATCAAGAAATCGAAAAATCGAAATTCAGTCGTTCATGAATTCAGTGGTGCTATAATTTTTTTGGTGCGACGTCTATAAGCTTAGTTTGGGGCACTTTTACGATATATTATGGGTGCCTTGAGGGTAAAAGGGTATTCAAGTGAAATATATTTTCGAAACGAATATAATTGTGCACTCGTCTTATACAAAATTGGCAGACCTTGACTAAGTGTGAAGGGGTGTTACACACATCTTCACATGTTCTTTTATTCATTTATAATTTGGTCGATATTTACGAACTATTATGACAATGGGAGCACTACCTTGGTCACACTATTTTAAAAATCGGATTATTGCCTAAGGATAGCGTATGTAACAGATTTTTTTTTAAATCCTAAGTAATTCATGAGCTACGACTATTCCAAATTGAGAGTGTATGGGCGATGACGATGCAATTCTGCCATACTTACATGGCTTAAAAAGTCTTTGGCCTGACCAAGAGCACTTGGCTTAAAGTACTAACCTTAACTAGGATACTGTCAAAGCTTTATGACATTTTATATAATCGTGCTCAAGTTATTGGTCTCAAAGTGATGCTACCTCTGCTATTTTTGTTTACAAGAGAAAAAAAGAGAATTTACGATTAGATAAAGTATTGCTTCCTGATGGGAAAAAAAAAGAGTCGATACAAAACAATGGCTTGATAAGTGTTACGGCAAATCTGCCCCAGCATATTCAACAGTCAAATACTGGTTTGCTGAATTTCGTCGTAACCGTACCTGCACAGGTGATGAACCTCGTTCAGGAAGCCCACAAAAGGCAGTAACACCAGAAAACATCGCAAAAATTCGTGAAATTGTGTGAGGTGACCGTAAAATTACATTGAGTGGGCTAGTTAACATCACTGGCATCTCAAAGGAACGCGTAGGTCATATCATACACGAATTATTCTTTAGCTTGTGATACGATCCAAATGAGGAGATCAATATGGAAACAAACGTCTATTTTAAAGCAGCAAAGTTCGTGATCCAACAAAAAAGGGGCGGGATCGGATCAGTGGGCTTGGTATAAAACTTAAAACTTAAAAAAAAAACTTTAAAATGAATTATAGACAAGGTGGAAGTAGGCTGTGCCATGCCTTAACCCTTATAACAGCCATAATAATAGTTTGATCTTCCTGAACATTTCTCATTATAGTAGATATATAACCAAGTTGGCAGAAATGGGCCCAGGTACGTCGCCCACACACCTCAATATTTGACTCTAACATATTTGTGAACAAAACAATACAATTCCTTTATCGAACATCAGTGACAATAAACATAGGATTTACTAAGTACCAGATTTTTGACCTCTTTGGGGCACGGGAAATAATTGTACGATCTTACTCAAATTTCCGTCATGTAATTTTTGCATCAAGTAGGACATTATTTCGGTGGAGCATTTTTAAATTTCCGCAAAAAATCGTCCATTCATTTCGCTGCCGCCCTAATGATTAGTCTCTATGATCAACTCCACGCATTCTTGCATCACATTCAAATACACAAACACATAATATTCGTGTGTCTGTGCGTGCGGTGCTGCCTCACAATGCTCTAGATGAAGAATATGTCGAAGAATTAAGTTATTTTTTAGGCTAAAGGCTTTCAGTCTATGTATAATTAAATACTTAAGGATAAATCATTAAGTCCTCACTTTTCGCACTCTCTGTATATGAGTGTATATAGCTAGCTTATCCTCTCGTACACTATAGTGATGAATGGTCGGAGTATTCGTTGTTAAACATGCACCTGTTGCTTGGCCTGAAGATCCTTCCTCATGGTTAGTCGTAGGGATATTGTTTGTTAGCTACGATTATGTCTTTGTTCATCCTTGCAGTTGTAAGCCTACACGCCGACAAACGTGTTACTATATACATATGTATGGATGTATATACAAGTATAAGTACACGTATATATAACTGTTGCTACAGCCAACTAATAACGTTGTCATTTTGCTGCCATTGGAGACTTATTTATATCAATTTAAATCTCCATTTCGACTTGCACTATCATTGACTGATTAATGGCGTACAAGGACGAAACCGGCAATGATTATAGTCATTTGAGTACGCGCAATATTCTTAGTTACCTAAGGCAGCAGGCAGTATGCAATGGGATGGTTTATATGGATGTACATTGTACAGTTTACAGTGGCTAAGCAATATGGGGAAATTGGACGTGAAACGACAACAAAAATGATTAATGTTAATAACGCACTGGAGTTGGACGACTTTGTTCAATATAATGCATTAATATTAATAAAATAATTTCATTAAAGTTAATCATTTTTTTTATATAACTTCCCCGCGAATGAGCTAAGAGTAAATTCCGTTAATCTTTGTCCTGCCTACAGGTAACTGATCAAGTACTTTTAGTTAAATTTAATTTTTTTATCTTTTTCCATAATACGGTGGAACATTTTCTGGCTTATTGTCTGGGTGGTGAGAAATACCAAGTCAGGGTGTAGGTAATAATATTACATAATAATAATAATAATATTGACATATTATGTCAATATAGTAAAACCCCCAAAGAGTTTGGCGTCCTCAGGCTAAACTTCAAGATATGAGAAATCATCAATCGTTTTTAAGTAATAACTGAAAAACTTAGCGAAAACATAAATATAAGCAAAAATATAAAAGACCACAAAAATGTTTGGCCTAAGAACGACAAACTGTCCTAGTACCTTCACCCTAACTTGGAATTTCTCACGCTCCGAGTATCGTTAATTGGTTATTAATTGAACACTTTCCTGTAATTTGTGTTTTTATTAACTCCCCTTTTTGTAGGTTTTTTTTCATTAGAATCAAAATGCTTCATTGGTATTTTTTTTATTTTCATAATTTTTTATTAAAAATCTTTCAAATTTTTCGGTCGTTTGTTTTTGTGTGTTAGTAATGAACTTTCCCTAAATAACTCAACATGACTAAGATTATATCTAATATTAAAAAGTGAAATTAAAACTTAGTTAATACATGAATGCAAACATTAAACTCCTTATATCACAGCCTGTCCCAAACTTATTGGGCCACATAGTAGAACAAGGGTTGGGCAACAAATTGTGGCTGACGTTGGAGACGGGCTGGGGCAGCCTTACGTAATTTAGCGGGGCGGACGGAGCTTTTACGGGCAGCACCACGGCGAGCAGTCAAGCGAGACAAAGCAGCAGCTTCTTCTTCAGCGGCAGCTTCTTCCTCGGCGACAGCAACGGCTTCGGCTTCTTCGGCAGCAGCTTCTTCATCGACGGGGGCAATATCGTCAGTTTCGGCGGGAACTTCTTCTTCTTCTGGTGGGCCATAGACTTCATCGGGTTGGTTGGGAGTTTGCTCCTCAGCAGCAACAGCTTCATCAAAAGGCACTTCGGGTTTCAACTCATCAGCGGAAGGATAAGGAGTTACCGCTGCAGGCTCAGCCTCTTGACGGGCCAAGAAACGATTGCGTTTGGCTTGGAAACGAGAGGTGCGAGAGCGGGGAGCTTCAGCCGAACACAAGGCAACAGCCAAGAAGGCAACGAAGAGGATTTGCATGAATTTAGCCATGTTAGGTGTTGGGGTTTGGGTTGTTTGTAGTTAATACGAAATTGTTGAATAGAAGACAACTGATACCATATTTCAATTGTTAGCAACTATTTATACTAAACGCTGGCTAGGCCATTTAGAATCTCTGCGAACACCTAGTCTGTTTCCCCGTTGCTTGTTGGTATCTACCTCCTGTTGTTCTTGTTGGCAAGTTTTCAGACATGTTTGGCATAATTTAAGAACTTCCAACAGGCCGAAATTCGGATATTAAAGGTGACTACATTAATTCTAGAGGCCTAAATTGTTTTTGGCTAAACTTAAACGATTAAAAATGAATGAATGACTTTAACTTCCCATGCCGGTAGTCACATCACGATGATGGGGTTGTGGTGCTGGCCGATGGTGTTTAATGCTTCTTGGCACGTCTCATTGCTATGCGGCACATGCTGGAGTTTCATATTAACTTATCATAATGCATAACATATTTGTTTTGTTTCGTTGCGTGTTGTGTTGTTTTTTCCGAGTGGCCATATTCGAAGGCATTTTTCTCACTATGGCATAAAAATTAGACAGCCAATACCCTTAATAGTAGTTAATAATGGGAATTTTTGTGGTTTCGGGAATTACAATGAACTGACAATAGCGTTGGATTTTCTGGTTGTCTAAACACAAGTAATTGATTCCCTGACAACGTGCACAACGTTATGGTGGTCGAAAGGACTTTGTCCTTTTTTGTATTTATGCTGAAACATACATCACCATTCGTTTCCAAATGAAAATGTTGATTTTATTACGAAATCCTGTTAAATTATAATACACATTTATCAACAGATTTTCCGCTTGTGTTTTCATTGTTGAGCTACATACGAGTATACGGCAAAACTGGGCAGCTAGAGATTTGTGAGAGACGAACAACCGACAGAGGCAGCAAAGAGTGAGGCAGGGACTGCATAACAGCAACAAATCCTTTCTATATTGTGCGATAAAAAAAAAGTTGTTGCTCTAGCAACCACACACAGAAAACCAACCGACACTAATGCAGGGAAAGAAGAATTAAATTGCATTGTCATGCTAAAGCCAAACAAATTTATACTCCCCAAAGACATAATAACAATGATAATTGGATGCTTGCCAATGATATGCATTTCGTCCACATAGAACAATACACACACACACACACATAACGCACTCACATACACAAACATAAACGCCAATACTCTCACTTACACAGAGAAGCGCAGATAAAGATCATATACAAAGAATATGAAAAGTAGATTGTACTCCTGCAGTCAGACAACCAGACGGACGGACGGACGAACAAACAATCATGCAATTTCTGGACTCGCCCGCACTTTGCATCCGACGGTGCTGCGTTTTCTTCAGCACAAGGACTTCCTACAAGCATAAAAAAGAACACCGCCCGTTGTGTAAGTTTGTGTGTGTTGCTGTGGCCGAGTCATGTATACAGTCTTGTTTGGCTTGACTTGAGTCCAGCCGGCCATGTGTACGTTGCATAGAACGACTAGCACTAGAACTGCATACTGTATGATGTTGTGACAAATGTAACTGTACATTGTACACAGTGCAGCAGCATCCCACAACATATGACCGAAGCGTAAGTAAAAAGTCCCACAAGACATGTAGGAGCACACAAAAGCCCCCCAAGATCATTTAAAGATTATTAAGATCAAACAAATGACTTTAACACCGAAACAAAAGATACAAAAATAAATTAACATTACTCATTTACAACAACGTTATTGTTGTAGCAATGCTTATAAGTAGGCAACACATACAGTACATTTAATTTACTAAACAAGGTATGTTATAATTTACAGAGTATCATCTCTCACACAGGCATTGAGTTAAGCAAAAATTATTTGTTATATATGAAGTTTAACTAACGTTAAAGCCGACGACTTTATCTTAACTATTACAGTAAGTGTGATAAGATAAATGTATAAATATTAATGCAATTTAATGCAGATCTAAATATGCATAGCCTGAAAGTAGACATTGTGTGTTAAGGGCCTTTTTGATAGTAATTTATAAAATGTTTATAAAACGATTAGACAGTGAAAACTTAATTGATCAACTTTTGACAAATGTTTATGAATACTTTTTCAAATTTAAAGTAGTTGTGTAATTGTCGACAGGTGCAAACAATTTTACGATAAGACAAATTCTATGTGACCCACGTTAAGAACCTGCAAAATGTATACAGAATAAAGTTAAATCTTAATATTTATTTACATTATTATTTGACATCCGATTGCGAACAAATATATGTTAGACACACTGCTGGTATTCGATTCTGGAAGAGGTCATAGGAGGTCGGCCAAATAAGATTAGATTTTTACACGTACACAACACTTATACATATATACAAAATCCTAGGAGAGAACCTCTAAATATGAGTTATTTCATATACTTTATGATAAGATTTCAAGAATGATGATTAGATTTTTGCAAACAAACCCACCGTGGACACGACAGGGAGAAGTTAGTAGATGTACCTTTAACAACACAGAAAAGTTATTTTCGTATAAAAAGGTGCCACGCCTACTACGAGTATTCTGATATTAAGTTTAAAAGATAGAGTGATATGGTCGGGGACCGGCCGTAGCATAGTGGTTAGAACACGCGACTACCATGCGGGAGATCACAGGTTCAACTCATGGCTCCAGTCATCTTAAAAACAAAAAAATATATATTTTTCTTTCATTGTCGACTCCCCTCGAATGATGTCAACAACAACTTCGCAGTATTAGTGTCGAGTCAATCGGAGTGTCTAGTAAGAGCTTCTCAAACAGTGACGTTTGCATTCGTCGATAAACAAGTAGATGCCGTTAGTTGTGAATCTAAAAATAGAAAGCGTGCTAATTCACAACAATGCGAGAAGCTATCCCATACCTCATTCATGGCGTGTAATGGGAAATTAAGGTTTTTTTTAAGATATGGTCGGGGCCACTCATACTTATCTATTCCCGCCCATTTTTGGCCTAACAATTATATTGCTGTTAAATGCAACCCCACATCTGATTTCAAGTCGTCTAATTCAACAGTACGCCAGATATTGCATGTTTGTCAATGGGGTCGTATGGGCGTGGCCACAATCCACATGTGAACCCGCTAATTTTTCCATAAAATATGTTTACTGATCTTAATGCATCCTTACCAAATTACAAGAATAATGCTGTAATAGTTCTCAAGATATTGCTTTTCAAAAATACGATCCTAAGGCTCACGCCCTCTTGATATATCAAAATTTCATCTAGCCTATTTTTATACCATCACACTTACAGATGAGGCTATATATATCATTTGATACGAAATAAAGTGTAACGCATTAAAGGACTCGTGTTAGACCCCAAGAATCTTAAGACCAAATTCGTTTCAGGACTTTTTAAGACGATTGAGCCATGTCCGTCTGTTTGGCTGGTGGGTAGGATAACTCGAGTAGACCTTAATATTTGAATTTGGTCAGTTTAATAGTAGGCAAATAAACCCCCAAATACTGAAATCTTTTATATACATATCTTTTTTTGCAAGAAACTGAACATGCTTGGAAATTTGACTCAGGAATGAATATGGACAATATCGGCTGACCCCTTCTGGTACATCCCATACAAAATGACTTTTTTTTGGAAAATTAATATTTCTCCCATAACCTCCTAACGGACAACTGGAGGATGTTTAAATTTCGTCAGTTATGTTCATTTATATTAAAAGACCCCCTTGAGAGTAGAGAGACAAAAATTTGTATACCTACGTAGGTTTTTTTAACACAGCATCCTCTGCTAGGAGACCTTGTTTTTTCTTGCGTTTATTGTGCCCAAACTACCCAATTCCCATGACTATAAAAATATTATATGTACTAAAATTTAATACAAGTAAACCTCGCTAAGATATTGATTTGCCATTTTACTCTCTCTAACAGTATTCTCTGCCTACTGTACTCTTTTTTTATTAGATTTTAAACATCTTAAGTGTTTAAACATTTACGCTTCTTAAACTTTTCGCATTCATGGAAGGTCCTTTGCTACATCCTTCATTCACATCCCACCATGATCTCTTATCAGGTCATTTATTTTGCTGCCTTTAATTTGCTACCCAGGAAGAACGGGTAACGGTGATGATGGTAACGCATGATAACAAAAAAGTCGTCTGTTTGCCATGGCCACCGCCACCACCACTACCACTACGACGAATCCGCTGTTGAAGCTGTTGATCCCCGGTGACACTATGACTCACACTCAGCCATGTCTTGTAGGACAAAGCACACAGGTACAGTTTGCTGAGCAAAGCTGGAAGAAAAGTGCCAGATTGAACACCTCAGATTAGAGTGTTCTTGGCATATTATTTGCTGGTGCAAAGGACAAGGTTAATACAATGAACCGCCAGCAACAAACACAACAAAATAAACAAACAAAAAAGAGAATATTAACTAAATAAAATGAAATGCAAACGCAGAAGTATTTGTAACCACAAACTTATTAAGGACAAACCCCTCAAATAAGCTTTATTAGGGAGAGCTTAGAGATTACATCCAGATAGTAGAACGAATTCAAAAGGGTGCTATTGATAAGCTGGTGGTGTTTTAAAATTAACCTTCTGCCTAATTTTATTTTACCAACTAAGCTTAAGTATCCTAAAAGTACACTTTTTTTCTTGTATAGCCTATCATTTATAGCATTAAGAGTTTTTGCAAACATTTCTCAATATATTTAAATTAGTTGGTTTTGTTTTATATAAGTTTAAAATGAACATTACATAAGAAACCGCAAAGTATCCCATAGTTCATTGAAGTATTATGCATTTGCTTTGTACATATTTCAATGGTTCTTTTTTGAGTTTGAGCATTTAAAAATACTTTTAATACAAATACAAAGAAATGATTCTTTACAAATGTCTTGGCCGAGAAATATATACAGTTCTTGGAAAACTCACACAATACCAAAATACAATTTTAAACCGCAAATGTGGCAATCTCACAGACTTGTGTATAGTTTCTATAAGCAGTGCTTTAATTTATTGAGGAAAATTTAAAAATACCATTTACGTGTATCATGTATAATAGCAATATAATATTTTTAATAAAAGTAAATATCAATTTTCATCACACTGCAGCACCGCCCACATGTATCGACATTTATAAATATGCATGAATATATTGGCACCTTTATGTTAAAGCTATAGATGTTGAATGTACATATGTATGTACGTGATGATGGTAGATTTAAAATAAAACCATAACCCGTAACAGATGCATGTAATAGCCGTTTGCAAAGAATCGACTTGTATGTAAAGCATATACATATATACAACTATATGCCTCACAATGAGAGCGTTGATGTATGGCTGTAAAAGTTTACACACACAATAATGCATCGCTATACACTGAGTGAAAGCCAGACAGTCACATAGTACATAACATACGTACACATACATACAATTTGTCCTATCATTGAGATTTAAATACTCGTCATATTCGAAGTCCTATGGCGCAACATCCACTCATGCAAGCGCACATTTGCGGAATAACAATAAAAACAGACAAATAGACAATCATCAGGGCCACAAAGTCCAACATTGGCAGTCTATTAGTCCTGCTGAACCTCCTCCTCCTCCTCAGTCTTCGGGCGCAAAACAAATTCCTGTACGAATTATATTTCCATAAATGTTAAAACACAAACACCAAGACCAATACCAATGTACGAACAACTGTCAAATAAAACCAATATTTTCTCATGAAAATTCAATTAAGTCACCAGAAACGCCGTTAACTCTCCGGGCACCTCCCGCAACACCTGCCACTCAGGGTGGCATTTCCATTACATGGTCCTTTGGGTGTGCGTGTGTGTGTGTGAGTGTTTAAAATAATGTCATCACTGTCTTCATCATTGCCAGTGCAAGCAAGCAAGCATCAGGCAGGACTTAACACTAACACACATATACATTAGCATACATATTTATGCAAGCCTGCTTGTGTTTGAGTGATAATTTCCACCATTACTAACTATCTCTCCAGCGGGGAGAGTGGCGTAAGATAATGTTGCCAAAAACATATTGAATTTAAATCCTTTTTTGAGGGCACTTTCCACTCACTCACTTGATCACTGGGTGCATGCCGCCACATGCTGCAGCTATTGCTGCTACAGTTCGCGTGCCCTCTCTACCAACGTCTCGCTTTATGCTGTGTCGGAATTTTCACACATTTTCACCACATTGCCAATATTTTCAGCACTTTTGCGGATTTGCACATGTAATGAACCTTGGCATCTACTACAAGTACTAACACCTTTTTACACATTTCATTATGAACACTGGCAACACACAAATGGTGGCAAAAGTTCACCTGGCTGCTTGTTGTTTTTGCCTTTAGCTGTAATCTCTTTTGGCTGCGCAAAGAAATTCGTTTGATCTTTGTTGTGTTTGTGTTTTTTTTTTTTGTAGTTTTATTCGTTTTTATATTTGTGTGTTATCCTTAAAACTAATATTTTAACATTTCGTTAGACTTAACCTTAAAAAAATACTGTTAGAATATACAAACAATCAACATAACCCGCAGATCCGTAGTATCTACCACTTGGCCCTACCAACTGTGTACGTAGTTTACCAGAAGCGTATCGTCTACACTGCTAGGAACAATTTCCACCGACTGTACCACGGGCTGCAAGTGCAAATCGCTGTCAATGTCGGCGTAGGGACCTTCTTCGACCAAATCCGATTCGACCAGTACATAGTCGGCTTCTGCTTCTTCGAATACAATGGCAGCCAAGTTGGAGTTTTGTGGCTCTAAGGGTTGCTCTTCTACAACCAAGGTGGTATCCTGAACATTTGCGGATGAGGCCATTTTATTATTGTTATTGTCATACAGGGTATCGTTAATGGGGAACAATTTGGTAGTAGGTATTTCTGTAGGCTTTTCATTATCATCCTGTTGCACTGTTGTGGTTGTGGTGTCCTCTTCTACTTGGTCGGTCACTGTTGTAGTCTCCATGTTGGGCAAGTCGGTGGAGGTTTGCTCGACTTCTTCCACTTCCTCTGATTCTTCTGCTGGTTCTTCAACTACTTTAGGTTTCTCACCCAGTTTTGCTGTGCTCAGCAACAAAAGCTTTCCGGATCTCTCTACTTGTACTGACTGAACATTGGTTTTCTTAAGATCCGAAGAGCTTGAATCCAACAGAGTCTGGTCAATAATTAAAATGGAAGCTTCTTCGTCTTTGGTTAGGGCTCCTGCTAATGGTTCCAGCTCAGGCTCAGTTGTAGTTACATCCTCCTGCTGCTCAGTTGTTAATTCCAAATCGTCCGTAGACGCCACTACAGTGGTGGTTTCCACTTCCTCCGTAGGATTGCGAATTACCGCCGCCTCGGTGATGATGGCAATGGCGCACACTGCCAGGATAACAATTTGAAATTTAGCCATTGTGTTGAGTTGTGTTAAAATTGTAAACAGTATATTGAAACTAATTTGAAATCTCACACCCCAGTTGATTATATACTTGCTACGAAATCTCGCTCAGAACGTTCTGTGCTAGTCGTTGTTGGGTTGCTGGGAATGGCTTCTTGCCAATTATTGAGCGTACGACTGACCTCGTATGTGACCAAAGTCGTTGTTGTTGACTTGATTGTTGTGGTGTTTTGTACGGCAACCCGGAAATGTAAGTGTAGTGATTCATTTCGTCTTTATTTATTATTAATTAAACTTAATTAAATATGGTCATCAATGGCAGCAAACGAAAATCACCCAAAGCCCAGAAAAGTCCCGACCGATAAGTTCATTACACGTCTTCAATAAGCAAAGCTTTATATGTGCGCGAACACGAGCAAGTGTCCGTGTCCGTCTTTCAGTGTCCGATTGATAGTTTTTTTTGTTGTTGTTGTGTTGCTGTTGTGTATTTTCTCATGATTTAGTGTTGTCCACCTTTGATTCCAGCACGTTTGCACACAATGGAAACGATGACTCGTATTTCAATTTCAATTCATTTGTTATGCCCGGCACGTCAAAACATGTTGCCAACTGACAATTTAATATTAGGAGTATTTAATTTTTGTATATAGTTGCTGCTGTTGTTGTTGTTGTTGTTTGGTCATTTTTTGTTGCCATAAGATTTGTTTATTTCATCTTTGCTTCGCTTAGTTTGGAGATAACGAGGTTTCTCGTTACTCTACTCTCGAGAGCAGGGAGTCCACGCCTGCCTCACCCTGTAAAGTCTAACCCCATGATCTTTCTGTAAATTGTCTGCTGGCAAAGTGTTTGGGGTAGTACACTTTTCCATTTCATTTGCGATTTACGTGTGGTGGCAACTTTTTGATGTTGCCACATCCCTCTCGCCCGACGACACAAAGGTCCGAGATGAAGCGCCAGCGGTAGGAGTGACACAACATCCTGTATTCAGTTAGCGATTCAGTCATCTTTTGTAGTTTTTTTTCGTGTGTGTGTGTGTACAGTATTTCTATTTAGCAAACAAACCAAAGCCACAGCAATGTTGCTTGACAGCATTAGATGAGCATGAGGCATGCATCAAGCAGCAGTCACAGCCACACAACAGAGGCATACACGCACACACACACACCATGGGTGCTCATAAATATATACAGATGCATCTATTGCTTACTTACAGCGTTTACAGTGTTGGGCAAAACGTTGGTAAAAGTTTATAAATACAATTTTCATAGTAAAATCGTTCTATAAACCTCGTATAAATCATTATGAATAAGGCCTTAAAACCACATTGATCAAGGCGAAAAGAAAAAAAGATTTCTGTAGCTTCCGGATGATTTAAAAGCTTTTTTTTCAAAAAGTGGGCGGCGCCACGCCCCTTTTTTCAAATATCGCAATGAGGTACTGTTGACCTGTAGATATTTCCTGACTACATTTCGTTGTAATTGGATAAAGGGGCGTGGCACCGCCCATACAACTTGAAAATTAAAAAGGCTATATTTCATGAACTATCAGTGGTATGAAGATGAGATTTGGTGTATATGTTGTTGGAGCAGTATTAATTACAGCTAGGTGGAAGTGGGCGGTGCAACGCCCTCTTTTCAAAAATCGCTCTAACGGCTTTTGTAATAGATCGATTGATACGAAAATTTTACCAAGTGGTACTGTTGACCTGTTGATAGTCCCAGGCTATATTTGGTTGTGATTGGATAAAGGGGCGTGGCACCGCACATGCAACTTGAAAATCGATAGGGCTATATCTTATGAACTATCAGAGGTATGAAGATGAGATTTGGTATATATGTTGTTGGAGCAGTATTAATTACATCCAGGGAGGAAGTGGGGGTTCCACGAAGAAGACATTTATGGCTAAAGGCATGCAGCTTCAAACGAAATTTTCATTTGCGGTCAATAGGAGAAGGCAATACAAAAATGTTTTTTTATGACCAAAGAGATAGTTAGTATACAGATGGTTCCCGCTACTACGGATCAAAATAAATAATTTTGATCTTTAGAGGAATGTCTGTTTCCGATTTGTGGAAGAAGTGGTTTTTCGCTCTACATACAGAAAAAACTTAATGTAAATGTCGGCACTGTAGACATGACTTTGCTGATGAACTTTTTATTAGCATTTACAACAACAAGACTTAATTGGTTAACTTTTATGTTAAGGAGTTACTTAAATAAGTTACATAAGTAAATAAATTCAACATATTATTGTCGAACTTAAGTACCGTTTTCAAAGTACTTTGTAGACCTTAATGTGAAATATATTACAAGTTAATATGCAATAGCGAAGCATTGCCGGGCCTGCTAGTTTAAAATAAACAAATAAAGTACTCTTTAGTTTTTCTAAGTGAATTTGTCGGCTCCCCTCGAATGTTGTTTGACAGCAACTTCGCAGTATTAAGCGTCGATTTAATCGTCGTGTCTAGTAAGAGCTTCTCAAAACAGTGACGTTCGCATTCGTCGATAAATAAGTAGGTGCCGTTAGTTGTGAATCTAAAAATAGAAAGCGTGTTAATTTACAACAACGCGAGAAGCTATCCCATACCTCATTCATGGGGTGCAAAGGGAAATTAAGTTTTTTTTTTTTAAGTAAGTTTTTGAGTTTACCCTTTACATACATTTGCGTTAAAAACAATTTAATAATTAGTATAGATGCACATATCTTTATAAATAAAAAACATTCGGATACAGATCAATAAGCTAAAGATAAAATGTATAAACTACTCCCAAAAATATTTTTGTAATTTGTATGTAAAATAATGCATCATATTTTCTTTCATAGCGATATTATCACATTATAAAACAATTTTGAAAATCTGTTCAGAAGTTTCTAAACTCGTGTTAAAATGTCTTAAAATGGAATTTTTTGCCCTTTACACCCTTTGAATGAGGTTTGTGATAGCATTTTGCGTTATTGTGAATTAACACGTTTTCTACTTTTGGACTCACAACAAACGGCACCTATTTGTCTGTAGGCGAAGCGAACATCAACTGTCGACAACATCGAAGAAAATGTAGATGACTGAGACAGGAATCGTACCATGGATCACCCGCAACGCTCTCGCGTCTTATATTTATCAATGTTACCATCATTCTGAATTTTAAGAAACCCCTCATTCTCACACTTTTCCCCGTCACTGTACATGTGTGTTACTTACTTGTATATATTTTCACATAAAGGTCGTTGTTGTTTTGTTGCACAAACGCCATGGACTGGCATACCTCTCGTTGAGAATTCGCATTAATACCAGTTGACCGATTTGCTTTCATGCAACATTGGACTCGTTTGATGTGTGTGTGTGTGTGAGTGTGTGTATGTATGGCTGTGCGAATAAACGTAGAACTCCTTTCTTGCAGCGTACCAATCTCATGTAGTCTTACACCCATAGTACGTAAATATGTGTATGGGGATGTGCAGCCACACTAGCTAACTCACATTCAAAGTTTAAAGTTGTCTATGCAGTCATGCGTTAAACTTGCAACTTGGCTTCAACATTCGGTGCTCCCCGTGTGTGTGTGTGTCAGTGTGCCACAATGTAATTTGAGTTTATACACATGTATATCTCAGCAGAAATGCATTAGTTTCGATTTTTCATTTAAATTAGAATACTTTTTGCAATGATTTATTCTACAACAACAACAACAACCGTAAATGTCCCATACCAACTGCTGCTCAGCCAGCTCCCAGTTTTCTGGCTCCATGCTAGACTAAGGTGTAATGGAGCATAGCATCGTCGTCATCATCGAGTTTTTAGAAAAGATTAATGAAATTTCAGTTGTGGTTGGTTGGCAAACAACTTTACAGCGCAGCACGAGCACGAGCACTTGAGCTCTACTCTTTGTTGCTCACACGAGCCAGTCAGCCAGCCAGCCACAGTATCCACGAGAGTAGCTAGGACGAGGGTTTAAAAGTCAAGAGTTAGCTTAACGTAATTTAGAGAATTTGGTAGTAAAAAAAACCTAATGCACAATAAATGTGTACGTACACACAGTTATGTACTAATGTAAAACTTGTATCTAACACAAATTTCCAAGGGAAATGATATTATGTACTACATAAATTTTAATCAGATCACATAGAGAAGATGGTTAATTCACATTTCAAAAATGTTGGGCAATTGAGCATGTTCAAGTCATACAAAAGTTTAATGAGAAAAATTCAGTGATTTCTAAATGTCTTGAAATATTTTGTGGTAATTGTTTTTATTCTAAGACAAGAGCTATATTAAGAGCGTTGTGGTTTTACTATTAAAAGCAGCTTTAGTTGTAGTTGTTCATAGTTAACAGACAAAAGACTACTCAAGGTTAAGACAAAAGGTGAATTGAACTACTTAGTGGTATTTAGTTTAGAAGTTGCTTATGATATTAGGAGGGAATTTGATATCAATTCCATATTGAACGGAATCCTGACAGTTTTATTTATAAGAAAATATAAGTAGTTTTAATATGGTCAAAATATATTTTGCATATTTTTGCTTAGTTTTAAATATAATTGTCTAGTTAAGAAAAGAAACTTCCATGAAATAAATAAATTTTTAAATTAAAAAAAAAATAAAAAAATGGAATTTAATTAAATTTTTGTCCCTACATAATCAAAGAGGTATAGACGAAATCAAGTCCCAAAAATAGCGTCAACATCTTTATTTGTCATATTAGTACCGATTAACCACTAGTTAACCCACTGCCATTTGTATGTTAGACCTCGATGATCCTTTGTTTACATGCTATGTTTTTTTTAGCATTTCTATCCTGCATCTTTTTTTCAAATTGTAATGGAAAATGTGATATGAGTGAGGAAATTGTGAAGTTTTAACTTCTTTGTGATAAAGTATATATCCCATAAGGGGTTGCACAGTGCGAGCCGCTAAGACGAACACACACAGTGGTTGACTCATTGAGCTGAGAATGATCGCCGGCTGAAGCTGCTCACAAAGCTGAAATGATGTGCATTTAGCTTTTTTAGATTATTTTCTGTTTGCTGGATAAAACGGTTTGGGGTAAAAGATTTGCCAACATTGAAGGGGTGGACTCTGCGGTTTAAGACGGGTAGCTAAAAGGAGATCAAGTTAAGAAATAAAGAAAAGTTTAGTCAAATTTGGTACCGCTCTCGTATATTGATAAAGAATGTTTTACAAACATTGTTCTAAAGCCATTGAGTCCGATTATGCCCCGAATAAATTTATTTCGTTGTTGTAGTTAGCAACTTGAGGTGGTCGAGCCAATAGGCGATTGTCTGATTAAAAGTTCTCAAAAAGTAGATCTACTAACTTCCGATGACGGCGAGACTATTCATGACGACTCCATTTCAGTCTTTACTGACGGACCGATTGAACCGATATTTCGAAAATCGATATTTTGTAAAAACCGGCTGATGGTTTTGACCAAAAACAAAAACAAACAATTTGCCGGTTACGATTTGGAATATTCTACTGTGGATATCAGCATTTGTTGAGTTCCGGAACATGGCGATATTTGTAGGTAATAATCATCAGACGTATTGGCTAGAGTAGGCCGTACTATGCCGGATCATGACTCTCTGAGAGATGTTCATCCGCCCATTTGTTACCTTTTTGGCTTAGTGAAGGACTGGTTGTGAAGGAGGTTAAAATACTTAGGCCAAGTTTATACAGAGGACATAGAGTATCTCTCCTCGGTCGGAGTAACTAACTTAATAGGTTTCATGCGGTGCCTTCCAAGGTTAACTGGATCAAAATGATTGACTTAAGTACATATTGTAAGGGTTCTCCACGATCATCCTTTCCTTCGTTATCTATACCTAGATACTCTATATTCACAATAGATCAATTGATAACTAAGTGCAGTGTG
This sequence comes from Muscina levida, assembly GCA_964034835.1. NCBI lineage: Eukaryota > Metazoa > Arthropoda > Insecta > Diptera > Muscidae > Muscina > Muscina levida. The sequence continues at coordinate 150,613,242 of OZ035883.1, read as the reverse complement.
AGATGGTTTTTGTACTAGATCGCATGATTCCTAAACCTTACCTAACACAACTCTTGGAAATGCGTAAAACTCTCCCATATCTTATTCATAGGATGCCAAAAGGTGAAATTGTTTTCATAAGCTATTAATGGTACAGGCTTAATATTACATGTAGGTTTTACTATTTACAGTCGAAACTCTCTATAACGAATTCCAGGGGACTGGATATTTACTTCGTTATAAAGAAAATTCGCTATATAAAAAAGAAGGATAATTTTGTTCCTTTTAACATTTTTTATTTGTAGTAGTCAGTTATTTCCTTTTTTCCACTTTTCTTCTTCAATATAATTTTCTAATACATTGAGAGAAGTAACACAGGTTTTTGTACGTAGGTACGGAAACCTTCAACTGATGAAGAAAGTTGTCTATATGTGGGTAACGGTTTCACAATATCGGCAGATTCTTCTTCGTATTCATCTGAATCTGTTAAGAGATGTATGTAAATAATAACGAAAAATTACTGGAATAAATTCGTTATATAAAGATTGAAAACGCTTCAATCTTGAAGTAACGGTCGCAAAAATGCTTCGTTATAAGGAAATATTCACTATAGGGAAATTCGTGTTCTTATAATTGCTTCGCAATAAAGAAAACTTCGTTACATAGGAGTTCGTTATAGAGAGTTTCGACTGTAATTAGTTGAAACAAAAGAATATATCAAACTTTGATACGTTTCTTACATAAAATAAACGTGGGAATCTGAGTTTACTGCGTTTTCAGATTTTTATTAAAAGATGAAAGAAAATTAAAATATTGATTTTTTTCACTACTTAATTAAATACTAGCTACACCGGCTCCATGTGATCCGCCGCTCTTTACATGTGGATGGCTTATATTTTTTAAAAAATGAAATGTTGCCTATTTCATTTGGTGATAACATAGCTCTAAAATCGCATCTGTAGTTTAGAAGATTATCCCCTACTAGGGTGATCAATTATTCGGGTTTTTGCGAAAACCGGTTTTCGAATTATTCGAAAAATGATATTTCAAAAAAACCGGTTGCTTTTTTTGAAATTCACAAAAAACCGGATAATCCGGTTATCAAATGTATGCCAAATAACAAATTAAAACGCAATTTTTGACAAAAATTTTTATTAAAAAATATCAGAAAACAATTATACCTATAAAAAGTAAACTTTTATTTTAATTATAATTACAATGCAAAACATTAGCGAGATCAGTTTGTTATTTTAACAAAAACAAACAAAACAATTAATTTGTAAATTGATTGATTTCATATAAATATATTTAATTTAATCTTTAGTTTTCCTTAAAGTAACATTTAAGAAATAAGATACAATTTATGTACGTGGGTGTATACCTATTTTTTTTCTTTGGTTTTTATAAAACTTGACATTGAAAATGCACGTCTATCAAGGTTTCGAGTCCCTTTGCCGCTCTTATCCATATATTAAAAATCAAAAATCATTTTTACTTGAATATTTTAGAAATGTGCCACTAATTGGGAGTTTACTCGTACTTAAATACAAAATGAGAGTATTCAGAGATTGAACAAGTCGTTCTCATTTACGTCTTTTTAAAATTTCATATAAATTTAGTGATAATTGGTTTTGAATTGTTAAAAAGTGTTTAAGTAAAAATTTAAAAATACCTTCAGCATCAGCCAAAGTCGAAGAGTTTGCAGAAAGTTTTTGTATAGACATTTCCAATGGTTTAAGGATGTCACTAAGTACAGACAAAGTTTCGATATCATTTTCACTAAATGGTGTCAGTCCTAAGTTCAATAAAGTATGATTCACACATTTGTGCAATTTTAAAAATTGGGAAACCATATTGGCCATAGAATTCCAGCTGTGATTTACATCATGAATAAGTTTAAGCTCCTTATTAAATTGGTCTTTTACAAACATTTGTAATTTCTTTCGCTTTTCAGCCGACTTATTAGACATTGAAGATTTATAAAATGAACAATTAGGTTGTTCGGCCGAAACACTGGAAAAAACATGTACGAGTACACATTTAACACAATTATGAATAAATTTAAATAAAAAATATCGAACGCCAAAAAACCGAGATTCGACAAAAAAATAACCGGATTATTCGATATTCGAAAAACAGGGATTTAAAAAAAACCGACGGTTTTAATGAGTGAAAAAAACCGTTTATGAAAACCGAACTGATCACCCTATCCCCTACATACAAACTCACAAATATCTCCTTTTTATAATATTAGTATAGATTTCGACATATCTTTGTGTTATATTACATTGGAGTTTGCAAAAATATGTAACTTTTGAAATCAAAGAGTTTTGCCAACAGTTTTTCTGCTTACCGTATTTTCATTCTGTGCAATGACGGTTGATAAAGAATAAATGCTTTGCTTTAAACTGAATCTGTCTCTGTCTCTGCATATGATAGAATAATATGTGTCTTTGCATATCTCGATAAGTTATTCCAAATCAAAATGCTATATGATATGAAGAATAAGAACCTAAGGTCTTTTATACTTACTTTAAAAAACTTACGCTATCTTTGCATTCCATAAATAAGAAATGGCAGAGCCTCTCGCACCCCGTTTTATACACCATCAACAACCAGACCAATCCACCAAAATGATATGTCGTCGTCGAAACCAATGTAAACATCAATTTAATACCAACATTTAAATATCTCATTGTAATTATTTAATTTATATGTTATATATAAAAATTCTGCCATCATATAAATAACTACATACAAACCTTTTGTTCTCGCCGCTTTTGTTTTTCCCAAATTAAAAACACAAAATTGTTTCTGTGTGGGAGGTATTAAGTTATATTCGTTGGCCAATTTCCATCTGTATTGTATTGGTTGCTCTTGTTGTTTTTCATGTGTTTTTTTTTTCTTTTCTTTGTTGTTGTTTTTGTAATGCCATTCAATAAAACTGATGTTTTTATTTCCAATAAATTGTCTTTATATTTTTCCATTCCATTTTCGATTTTCAGATAGTTATTGCACAGTAGTATTTTTAAATGTAGAAATTATAAGTTATGTATATATATTTAAATGTATATAAAAAAAAAGGATTAATTTAATATAAATACTATATGACAAACATACTACGCCATGTGCGGGCGGGGGCACACAAGATAATGTACATTAAGGTGGGTCGCACTTCATACAAATAAAAAAAGTTTTGCCGGTCACCCCCTAGTATGAAAGATAATTTAAAAAAGAATTCAAAAAAAAATTTATTTTTTTTTTGCCACGCCCCTTGACCCCGCGCATTGGGTTTTTTGTTTCCTGTGTCTCCATCTATAGTCCGATCGTAATGTGTGACATATCAATGTTTTTGGACTGACAACAGCTACATTTTCTTCTCTGATCACTTTTGACTCCGACGTCAAGTTCTAGCAGTTTCTACCGGAATCTCGGTTTTTACCCCCCAAAGTCAAATTTTTTTTGCAACGATAAAAAAGTTTTTTAAATTCCATGATATTTTCTCTTTTACCATATATATTTTTATTCATAAACAAAAAAGTTACAGAGATTTAAAAAGCAAAATATGACCACGCCAACATTTGTAAACAATGAGCTTTGGCCTTTATCGACGTCAAATTGATTTTTTTAAACCTCTGTAACTTTTTTGTTTATGAATAAAAATATATACTGTAAAAGAGAAAATATCATGGAATTTATAAAACTTTTTTATCGTTACGAAAAAAATTTGACTTAGGGGGGTAAAAACCGAGATTCCGGTAGAAACTTCTAGAATTTGACGTCGGAGTCAAAAGTGATCAGAGAAGAAAATGTAGCTGATGTCAGTCCAAGAACATTGATATGTCACACATTACGATCGGACTATAAATGGAGACACAGGAAACAAAAAACCCAATGCGCGGGGTCAAGGGGCGTGGCAAAAAAAAATAAAATTTTTTTTTGAATTCGTTTTTAAATTATCTTTCATTCTAGGGGGTGACCGGCACAACTTTTTTTATCGACCCACCTTAATGTACATTCACGTTATCTTACTACTGCTCACAAATGTGAGCACTGATGATCCTTTGGCGATTTCCCCTACCCTGTTGCTGGCGTTGTCTGTTAGTCTATTAAATACAGACAGAAGGCGACAGAGACAGACAGAGAGAGAGTTGTAACGTAAAACAGAAAATATGTTCTTGTTGTTGTTGTTGTTTATACTTATTAGCCTATATAGTTAATTAATTTGTATGTCTGTATGTACTCGTATATGAAAGATGTGATCTACAATTATACATGTGTGACTGCTGTTGTTGATATATATAGTCGTTACTTAGTTGGATTTTAGTTGGTTGTGTTAGTTAGTTAGTTATGTAAGTATGTTTCATTCGGTATGTATTTATTTATATGTTACTGTATAATTATTTTATAAAATTTTGAAAGGGTCTTTTTTGTAGAATAAAAAAGTTCTGTGGTTTGTTTGTTTTTGTTTTGCTTTTTTTTAATGTCATTTTAGAATTACTTAGATTAATCAATTATATATGTAAGTAAGTGTATACCAAATGGTATTTATATACCAAATACGCTATATATGTATAGATGTCGGTGTATATATGTGTGTGTGTGTATAATTAGGGTAAAAATATATATATATATGTATATGTATAGTATATATGGAGATATGACGAAATTCATAAATGGGGCAGAGTTTCCAAAGGATTCGATTTTAAAAGTAAATTAAATACATTGGAAATTGTAACACATGGTAATTTAGAAAATTTAGAGCTAGAAGTTATACAATAGATGTTAATAACAATTTAAAGAAACAACAACTTGTTAGTCCTAATTAAATAATGTTTTTTGTATTAATTATATATAAATTGCAAATAATTCTATCCAATGTTGCTGCACCCTTCAGCCATAACGCCCCATATGCAATTGTATTGTTGTCCATTCGACCGTCAGTCCGTCCGTCTGTCTCTGGTTGTCCGTCGTGTATGAATGCGGTGTGGTGGTGTCGTGGTGAATGTTTGCATTTAACGTTTAGAGATTTTTCCCAATTCTGTTTGGTTTGACAACTAACAATATCTGTTGTGTATAATAATGACATTGGCATTGTCACTATGTGTCCAGGTGTGTTAATTTGTTTACACAAAAGAGTGACAAATGATACACACGCACTCACACGCACAGGCACACAAGCTCACCTGCACTTGCAGTCACATAAATTGAGGCTGTGTGTGTCACAGGGGCAAAGGGAAAAAGTCGAAATTAATTAAATATTATGCAAATATTTTGCATAAATATTAATTAAATTGAGTGTAAGTATGTATGCAAACAATATAGCAAACACGTACAATACATGCACCTATTGCACGATTATGTAGCATTTATGGGTGTACGTGTGTGTGTGTGTATAGCTGCCAGCTAGCCTGTCTGGCCTGTCTGTTTGTATGTATGTAAATGTCTGCACCGATATGGCAAAAGTATTAATTGAAATTTTAAAATTTCATTTATCGATATGTGAGGGGGGTTTCTTTCTAGTAGTTATTTTTTTTGTTTTTAATTTTCTCATTTAAAGGAAGCTCCATTAATTGTTTAAGTTTTAGATTTAGGGAAAGAATTTTACATTGAATCTACTTAATTATATAATTAGCTTGGGATGCTGTTTTTTTTTGTTTGTTTTTCTTTTACTAAATTGTTGTTTTAATTTAATTATCATTATTATTGTTTAAGTATGAAATTACAAAAATCATTATTTTCATATTTGCTTTCGTCTCGTCTCGTTTATCCTTTTTTTTGTTTTGGTTGGGAGTGGAGGGGAATTACATAGCTTTTTGTGTTTAAGTTGGGTTTATAAACTCTATTGGGATTTTAAGCGATATTGTGAACTTTGGCCGATAGACAATTGTGTAAGACAAATACCACAGGTTTAGGGCAGCACTCCATATCAATTTCCTATGAAAAAGAAAGAGAGAGAGAGAGAGAGGGAGAGACGAAAAAATATTATAATGTGATTAGCCTTTGTTCTGGAACATCTTAGAATATTTATTTATGATTGAATTTATTATAAGCATTTTTCAAATATTCAATACAAATTAAGTAATAAATTTAAATGTCAGGGGTTTTGTATACCATTTTGTATATGGCAGTATGTGGATACGAAATTTTAAAGTTCGGTAAGAAGGGTGTATTCACTTTGTTATTTTATTTGTAACGCTCGCAAAGAGGCGCGGTAGGTATGACAATTAAGGCGGCATCGAAATGTATAGACTTTTTTTTAAATGCCCGACGAGAATATTGTGCAGCTTGTTGTAAAAAAATAAATGACCGTAATTTGAGTATGATCGGACATTTATTTCCCGTATCCCAAAAAGCTCAATGGTCAGGCTCTTAGTATTTCCTATGTTTTATTCACTAATGTTCGATTAAGGAATTGTATTTTTTACTTGCATATATGTGTAACAGTCAAATATTGACATGTATGGGCGACGCCTCGGTCATTTTTGCCAACTCGGTTCCAAATAGCCTGGTTATATCTCTACTATACTGTTTAATTTTTAGGACGGTCAAACTATTTTTACGGCTGTTAAAACAGTTTCTTTTGAATGGGGCGTGGCACAGCCCTCTTTCAACCTGGTTGTAATTCATACTGCACCAACAACACATTCCAAATATCAGCTTTCTACCTCTTATAGTTCATGAGATATAGCTTTTAAAGGTTTAAAGTTTAATACCACGCCCACTCATTCGATCCCGTCTATTTTTTGTTGGATGACGAACCAAATGCATCCACACAAATTTTTAAGGCAATTGGACAAAAATTAATCCAGATATTGCGGTTTCAAAAATAGGGTCCAATGGGCGGGGCCACGCCCTGTTGATATATTAAAAATGCAAGTAACCTATTTTCGCCACCGACCAAATATTTCAAAAAGATCGGTCAAGCCGTTTTCGAGTCTAAACGGTACTAAAAAATGCCAATTAACAAACACAAACTCATTTTCATACATAAAGATTTGACCTTTGACCTCTTTGGGGCACAGCATAAACTTGCCCAATTTTGTTCAAATTTTGACTACAGCCGTTTTATAACGTTTTATAACAACTGACACAATATTCCACTCGGGCATTACCAAAATTAATTTTTTTGCTGGTACCTTAATGACAATATATTATATATGCGTCGAATTCTGAGTCTATTTTAAGATGTCCTTCCATCTGTTAGTAAAATAATTCTTCATTGATGTTGCCATAACAGAATTGTCTGTTAGAATTTTAACCACAGAGTATAATGAACTAGTGCTAATGTATATACGCTTTTCTCGTTCGAAAAGTCATTTAGACCTTACAAGTAATTTCTGTTCCGTATAATACTAATGGATTGAGAAGTGATTTTGTTTCTTTAAAATTAACTTAAAACATTTTATTAGGTCGCAAATAAACAAAGAGAAAAACAAACAAACAATAGAAATTCACATGGCCTCCCCGATACGCTTTTTTTGCAAACGTTCTTAATTTTCCATAAATAAACAGACGTCACGTTACACACTTTTCCCTGTTTCCCCATTTCACTCTCAGCGCTTAGTCAGAACATCATTTTATATAAATTAAAAAATCGTTTGTAGCCGTCAAAGGCGGTACTTACAATTTCGCCGTCATCGCCAAAATCCAAATACAACATACGATTGCCATCATCCGCCGAACCGCGCAATTTGTCAAAGGGGAATTGCCACAATTGTGTTTTCGTCTGGGCGGGTGCCGCGTAACCGCATTCGAAGAGGCAAAAGCCGCGATTTAAATGCACAACCAATTGACACTGCCTGCCCTGATACAGGCAGCGAAACGAGAATTCACGCTGATAGTTGACCGCATTATGGGAACCTTGAACTAAGGCTCTGGCCCAGGCAGCCATATCACGGTGTGTCTCCGAACGCAGCCAGTACACTAGGACACCCCTCGTGGTGCCGCATCTTACACAGAACACAGTCGATTGTTGTCCCTGCCAAAAACCAAGATAAAAATCATTGTAGTGGTAGTGTTCATAGTAAAACAGTGTTTATACTTGTATATACGTATATATGTCTGCGTGTATGTGTATGTAGGCAAGAGCTGAAGTTTCGCTTTTTTACTTACATTCAAGGAAGAATTATTGCCGGCACCTGCTAATCTGGTTGTAGCTAATGCAAAACTTTCCAAAGGCCGACCCCAGGCTTCCACCGACCACGGAGCACTTTCGTATATCCTGCAGCGGCAAGTAGAAGGATAACAACAATAATAATAAGAAATAAGGTTATGCATAAATTATGTTGTGCTTAAGTAAAATTCTAATGCATGGCCACTACCACCCACAGACTAGCCTCCCGCTAAACAAAAAAATAACGCAACAAAACTATCACATAAACCTCAAAGGAGGAGCGAACGGGGCCAAAGGATTCATTCATAAGCAATATAACCCAACAACTTTGTATTGTTTGCAATTTCATTAAAAGTCTTTATATTCTAAATGATGGCGTAGTACAGCAAGAGTACAACGAACGAAACATAGCAACAACAACAACAACCACAAAAACAAAAACGCAGCAATATTATCATTGTCACCGCCTTTTCTGCTTCGGCGGTTTCTCACAAAAGGAATGCTAGCTAAGTAACATTAGAATGTCGCTGTGGCTGTGCTCACTCGGTTCTTACGCCACAATATTATTAATATCTATTGTTGTTGGCGTTTGTTTGTTTGGTTGTTTCGTTTTGTGCAATTTTGCCTTTGACGCTGCCGAGTCCTGTGCGAAACCTCATCAATCAATGACAAATTAGCTCTTTATTTCCCCAGTGGAAAAACAAAAGATTTATACATTTGAACAAAGCAACAGCAATGGCAAAAAAAATTGATTATTTTCCTTTCTATGTGTGTGTGTGTGTGTGTGTGTGTGAGTGTATGTAATACTCATTTCAGTGTTTTTGTTTTTTGCTCTCTTAGCATAAAAAATAAATTTTTCATTTTACGATTGCATTGTAATACAATACGATATAATTTCGTTTCATAGCTTCGTCTCAGTGTAAGTGGGTCCTAGTTAGTCTAGAGGTGTGTGTGTGTGTGTGAGTGGCGGTGTTGTGGTATTATTGTTGCACAGTGGTGGGGAAACTGCCAAATTTGTATTGCCTATAGACTAAACTATATATTAACAAATTGTTAGCGAATTGGAAAAGAAAAGCTGAAGATCAAAGCACATTCTATACTTTTCTACGTGCGGCATATAATCAAAATCTACGGTTGTAAGGATATACCAGGTCTTCATCTATAGAAAATCTCAGGTTTAAAAAATATTAAATGTTTTTAATAGTTTTCTTAATTAAAGTGCATTTTTTTATTGGATCTGAGAATTTCATAAATATTTGTGTATTAATTAAAACAATTGGGATGTGACGTCATGTAACCAAATCTATTGAAGCGAATTGTTTGCCTGGGTAAAATTTTAAATTCGTTTAAAATTAATAGACTTCTTTATGAGTCAATATTATTAATAGAAAAATACTTAGGACCGTATGAGCAACATTGTACAGTTGTTGTTCCTCATACGTACAATACATGTGTGGAATCCGATAAGGGCGCTCCTTATGGCATATCGATTGTATTTATTTGCAAAGTAAACAATAACAGTTCAGGCCAATTTTTATTATCATTTATTATGTTTATAATTCTTTCTTTCTTAAGTTTTTTTCTTTCTCTCTCTCTCTCTTACAGGCATTTTACATTCAATTTATCTAAATTACGCTATGCGTCCCAATCAAAGCAAATAAATAACGACAGTAAGTACAACATAATTTGTATGTATTGAAAGCGTTCTAAATAGAAAATATTTGATGTTTTTTAATAAATACATCATCCATATGTGATCTTTTACGGTATCCCTAAAAGAAAAAGTTTATTGGTAATAACTCTGGTCTACGAGGTGGCCAGTACATGTCATTTCGCTGATTAACCACTGGAGCCTGTGAGCATATTCATGAGGTTTTGAATATTGTAAATGTATATCTTCGTGAAAATGCCATTTAAGGGTGTTCTGATGTACATTTGACGCTAGTACAGACTAAAGGTTGTTCACAAACAGGTGCCCTTACGCTCTCTACGTTTCCGAGATCAGGTAGATCGTGGTTAATATATTTTTGATCCTGCACTTCTGTTAAGTTATTAAAAGACGAACTCTCAATACCAATGTGTGTCAGCCTTTTTATCTTCTCAAAAATCTCAACAGGAAATGCAATATTGCCAACCTTTATGTGCGAGTGACTGAACAATTCCTTTACGATTTTTTTTTTATGGTTATACAAAAGTCGTATAAGTATAACACACCACACACAGCACACATACAAATATGAATGTGATTGTATCGATGCTGTCTCTATATTTATGTGCAACTGAGTGTATGTATACGTTAAGGGGTATAAATCTATTTGGTATGATTGTGTCGTCGTCATCGTATTGGTGTGGCTTATAAATGAATGGATATACATATAGACACATATGTAGGTGTATCTGCGTATGTATGCTCTTATGGGGTTTTTATTTTTTTTTGACATATCTCTTTCATGTTACTATTGCTGTTGCTGTTGACAATTTCGATGCTAGCAGTTATAAACCATACAGTCAACAGTCAACGATCAACAGCCAACAACCAATAACCAACGAAGCCAATGTCACCAACAGCAACAGCATAAAAAATGGCACCAGGCAACACAATGTGAAAAGTAACAATTTCCTGCAATTTTACTTTTCAACAACAAATTTGTTTATATGAATTCATCTCAACGGATAGATGGAGATGCGTATGGTGTGGGTGTGTGTGTGTGTGTGTATGTGCGTTGACTAAAGCACTCACTTTTCATGTGTGTGTGCACCACAGATTGTGCAAGTGTGAAGGAAGGACATTTGACATATTGTCTGTTGCAGCACATACAGTTGCAGAGAGAAGAAAAAAACACCAAACTACTCTATACCAAGCAAACTTTACAAATATCTTTGCCAAACTGCAAGTGTGTGAGTGTCACACACACTAACTTGGTTTACACTCTCACACATTCATGACAGCAACAACAACAAAATCTAATAAAATTGTTGTATGATAAACAGGCCTCCAACCACAATGAAACATAGTTTTCACTTGTTATCTGAGATTTGTAAACAGGAATTTCATTTCATTTGCAAATTTATTGTTAGGGTTAAATAAGTTTACCGAGATTCTGCACACACGCACACCACACTTGCCTCTTTGATGCAGAGCACAAAGGATAAAGAACTTTTTTTTTCTCCCGCCCTCCTACAGCCACAAGCAATAGAAATAGAAATTATGAATATGAATACTTAAGGTTTGAATTGTTAGGCATTGTTGCACTTTTTGCAGAGCAAACAGTTGTTAGATAGAAAAGAAAAACAACAACAAAAAAGCATAACCACAAGCACTGCTGCCTCTAGAAAGGCTAAGCCAGGACAAAAAGCACAATATTTACTTAAGCGATGATACTTGATTTTCAATCCTTAGAAATTGATTTATAATGCAAATGCCCAAGTTTTCTGTATGGGGTAAGCCAATTTCATAGTTTTGGCTAATGTGAATAATATATCTAATTACTGATATCATGTACAATTTATGTGTTTGTGTGTTATGGGGAAAAGTAGTGCTGATATGCGGGTTCAGGATGTAATTTTATATAACAACCAGCTTAATGTATATTTGAGCATCAGTTGGCAAGAGAATCCTTGAAGAACGCTATAGGTAGGCAAGAGTGTTCATTATCTTATAGCTCATAAATATAGAAGAAATTGTTTGATAATGGTATAAAATTCTCCAAGAATACATTTTAACCTGTTATACTCCTGATTTGGCGTGTTTTTTACCCTTTTCCGCAAAAGGGACATAGAAGTCCTATATGTATAAAGAGTTTAAATGTCGATACAACATAAGAAATTACCCCTAGATGGAACCTTTAAAAACGCCGATACATATATGTATTTTTTTGGCCCCCGCTACCAAAATCCGTGGTCGTTATTATTTTTGAAAAAGTTTAATTTGGTCCAGTGTTATTTGATATAATAACGACATAGAGATTTACTTGGCACATAATGTATATTTCGTAGGACAAAACAAAAATTTTTGCAGAATACTATAGTCTACCGCTAGTTGTATGTACCCATTTGCTTTGGATCGCATACTATCCCACGCGGAGCGTTGTTGGAGAAAGTTGGGTAACGTATACTTTACGTTAATGAGTTCTCATATGTCATACGCACTCTTTTGCATACTTTTCAAGTCAGTAAAACATTATAGCTAATCATTCCACATAAGACTGTTTGACGTCAATGAGATGCTCTATTATAGTTCCTGAAATAGAAAATAGCCTTAAGAAAAAACTTTGGCAAATCAATTGATAATGAAATTCGTAGGATTTAGTCAACGCCGCGAGAGTTTCATGATCCTGTACATGGTCTTTATTTTTGTCAAATAAAAGATAAGGATTTCCAAATGTTGTTGAAAATATTCAATAACACTGTATAGTACAAATTCTATTCATTATTTGCATAGACGGCATGTATTCCATATAAATTACACCCAAAGCCTGTGAATATCTCATCGACTCTAAAGAATTCGCATTTCTCGAATGCTGTCTAATGTTTCGTCGCTCTAACAAATTCCAACAGAAATTTTTGGCGGCAGAATAATTCCTTTGCGAAATGAAAGCCTTGGTGAGTATATTAAAATTCCGGGAAGACAGAAAAGAGAGTTTGAAATAGGTCCTAAAAACTAAGTTTCTTATTGTTTTAGTGCATTTTCAATGTCAGATGTCAGATGATGAAATTTAACGAAGAGTTTTTGTGTGGAACATTTAAGCTCTCTATCTCAACTACTTACGTGACCTTATCAACCTTATTTTGAGAAATGTCAGAAAAGGACCTTTAAATGGGACTTTACAACTTTCAAATGTTCGCCAAAAATGTTGCTCAGTAAATTTCACTTTCACTTTCACTAAGACTCCAACTTTTACTAATCATTTTGTCTCTTTTCAAAGCACTGTGTGAATAGCGAGTAAGCAAATTAATACAAATTTGAATAGAACATACCATAACCAATGATGTTCGACAATACATCTACACTTGTCCGTATAATTCGAAAAATTTAAATTGGCATTCACGGTGGCCGTAAATTAACATGCAATTCAATTTTCTTATTCCCCCTGTACATTGCCAACATTGCACACATTTTTTACAATTACATACTATTTAACGTAAGGCAATCTAACGTCATACAGTCGTTCACAGGATACACTTCAATGCCATGCAGAACAGTGTGTCCTTATGGTCTCTTTACACACGCACACTCTCTCTCCCCCTCCCTCACTATCTCCCTATCATACTGTACTCCCCATGATAACTATTTTCGAATCATATCTTACTGATAACATTAAGTAATCCCTGTTCTATTAGGATACCCCGTTAAGTCTTTAGAACGAATTCCTATCCCACTATCATAAACTATTCTCTTCTAAAGCCTTTAAAATAATGCAATGTTTTGAGAAAAAGAAGTGCAAAGAAAAAATAAAACAGATGGAGTGGGGCACATACCTTAGCTCACGTTCGGTTACAGCCACAAATATGGGTTGCCATTTATCATTTTCATCAGAACTTTCCGAACTAGAACGACCACTTGGCTGCAAAATACAAAGGATGGAAAAAGCGTAGCAATAAAAACCAGCAATTACTCGCACACACAGTTGTCCGCACATACAAACGTACATAGCGCCATAGCACGCTAAGTACATATGTACTACATTGAGAGTGCGGAAAGGAAAGTCGCACAAATAAAACAGAACATAGAAAGACGCTTCCATGGAGCACTTACAGCTTCACACGGAGACATCGAACAGTTACGAATGATGATGGTTACGGCAGAAAGAAATTTGAAAAGTCTATTAAAAAGTATAACTTACCACTTCACCGGCACTGCCAGCACTTGTTGTAGTGCCAGTCATAGCGTTGTTGCCACCACCGCCGCCTCCACCACTGGCATTGCTGGCGCTGCCGGCTCCACTGCTGGCACTTAAGCGTCTGCTGAGCCAACCGATATGTTTGAGCTCACCAATGACATTCATTAGGGCTCGATTGGCCTCCACTAAAGCACGTTGTGTTGAGCCACTCATGGCACTATGCAAAGCATTAAACCAGACTAATGCTTCCGCTGAGTCGGCGGCGCGCAATATGCACGAATGTACACCATCCGGTGAATGTAATTCCAGGCAACGATTCTCTGAAAGGAAACAAAATGTGCCGCCCCAATGCAAACAGAGCAGCAGCAAGGAGGAGGCATTCAAATGAAATTAGTTTTAAATAAATTCCAAGTGTCACATGTTGATGTTGTTGTTGCTGTTACTGCTGCAGATGCTGCTACAACAACAGTCTGAGCACGGGGCATTGCAAAGCGAAAATTATTTTTTAATCATCATCGTCGTCATCAGCAGCAGCCGCATCTTGTTACAGATTTTGCGACATAACCATTGGTACGAACAAGAACTTGCACTGTGGGCCAATAATGTATAGGAATGCCACTTCGAGGTATTCTATGATAGTAAATGTCTGTGGGCGATGAGATTTCTCGTCGTATTCTTCGTTTACTAAGCTAAACTTATTGGAATTCGAGATAAATTTCTTGTGTGGATTTGCTTTCCACATAACTACATTTAAGGTTGTACGATTATCTAAAGCACATTTTACAAAGACTCACAGAGGCAAGAACGATATTGTGGAATAATTTATAATACTTAATGGATTATACAAATAAATTCCTTTGAAAGGATATTCTTTCAAAGGAAAGCACTCACAGAATGCAACATAAAATTGTTATTTTATTCAAAGAGTTTTTTTAAAATAATTTGTTATTCCCGGAACTAAATAACAGTCCAAATATCTTGCAACAACATGGAATTTATATGTAATCTGATTGATATCTACTGAAAGCAATACAAGATTTTTTCTTTGGATAAAGTTCTTGAATTGAATATTTTTGATTTCCTGGAACTGAAGGATAGTCTAAACAAAAATTGTATACAATTTATTGGAAAAAAAAACTTATACTCAGATGGGAACATGCCATTTTAGTTAACAAGTGCACCGGTTTAAATACCCCATCTTCATTAAATATAAACTAAAGTAGCACCCTTAGAGATCACATTATTTCTGACAAAGTTTCTCAACTATTTTCGCATATAAGGAAACTGTTTGACATAGCTCCAATTGAGAGGATATATGACAACATTGGACCTACATTGATCTAAATTAAACTACTACCAATAATTAGGTTATTACTCAACGGCATTGGAAAATCAAAAAATTTTCATTCCACACTAATGTAACTGCTCTTCAGTGCTTCTTTTCTTGAGGGACCACAACATCTTACTAAAGAATAAGTGACCATAGATTTCTAACCGCAACTCGTAACGCATTTACTTAGTTTTCTTAAAAAAATACTGCGCGTTATTCGCTGTGTTTTAATTGAAATCATAAACTAAACTTCCCTCCGGAATAGACATAGAATCTGTGGTCCATATTAGGATGACACTTTTAATTTGGGATACTCTATTTAATCGGCCAATTGGAAAAGAAGAAACAGATTTCTCTTTCTTAGTCAAAATTGAAAATGATTTTTACCAACAGCTAAGTAAGTAATTTAGCAAACGAATGCATATTCCGTAGCATTTCAAGAATGAAGCAGAACCCCACTAATTAGTCGCGCAAATATAATTTCATGTTTCAGCCCTAACCTCTGCTCCATTTGTTTTTCCACACCTATGGTAAATATTTTACGCTAACCTTAGACAGGTTTACGATTGCTCTTATCCCCCTCACCCATTAACAAGTAAATAGTTTTGTTGCTTTCTAACAATTTCACGCTTCATTACCATCAAAGCCAGCAATTTATTTTATTATGTATTTCCCAAAACTAACACTTCTCCTTTAACCACCCACTGTACCTCCAATCAAATGCTACTCATATCTCATTAAAATTTAAGTTGCGATAGAGTGGAGGCAGCTTCTTCTTTTCGCGCACTTTGGTTGTTGCTGAAATTGTCGTCGCCGTTGTTGTAGTACTTTGCATAAAATAAGCCCCAGATGTTTTCCTCAAGTGGCAACGTATTTTACAGCCAAATTACAAGGCATGTTTAGTGATTGAAATACACTCACACACACACAGACACAGAAAGGAAAAAAAGCTTTCAATTTTCCACTTGCTTATGGAAAACGTTGTTATTTCGTCTGTTCCCATTGCTGTTGTTGGTGCAGATACTGTTGCTGCTGCTGCTGCTGTTGTTGACGATAATGGTGTTGCTCTATAGCTGTTGCTTTCATAGTACCCGCTTAACACAACAACAACAACAAATTCAAATTCGCAACATTAAAACCGACAAAATTCAGGCTACAAATTTTCGGTAATACGAGTATGAGTGTGTGTGTGAGTGTTTGAGAGTGTGTGTGTTATGGGCTCAATTCACATTGAAACACATAAGTTTTTCAAAGAGTCTAAGTGTACGCTTGTGTGCATGTGTGAAACCAAATAAGGGTAAACTTGTCAGTGTGTGTTTGTGTTATTAACGAATTAATTAAGTTTTCTTGCGTTTTTCGGTTTTTTTTCTGTTTTATTTTTTTGGAAACACTTTACCACACTCTACAAATAACGCATTAAACAAAGCATAATTTAAGACTAAAAACGCTACAATTACACCATCAGCTATGTAAAATATAGTTAGTGAATGTTGTTGTGCATACATACTTACACACACACTCAACCCTCTGAAACATGGTTAAGTGTCTGTGCGATAGTATGCGTGGGGTTGTGTTTGTTTATTTTACTTGTATTGAACAGAGAACTCAACTCAAAGTTAGAGTTAAATTAGTTTGCAATGTTGTTATTGCCATAGTGGTTGTTGTTATTTTTGTTACCGGTGTTGTTGTTGTTAGTGATGACGTTGTTTGTTTCAGTTTTCCACTGCAGAGCAACGATGCTGGTGGTGATTGGAAGGCAGTAAGTACCCCCCACCAATATGGTACATACACCAATGATGATGCTTAAGTTTTCCAACTTAATTTAAGTTTCAACTTTGAATAACTGCGCTAACATATCAGTACAGTGGTTAAGATATGAAATGTATTTGAAATAAAATAATATAATTTTTTTTCCAAATTATGAATATATTGCAGTCCCATCATTGACAGTTATGAATGATACACAATATTAGTATCAAAAATTGTATAAATATACATAAAATGTATGTACGTATAACTTAAGTTGCTAAAAACAAACGTTGTAGTTCGTTTAGTGCCCGATAAGTAGCACATGAAACACTTCAGTGATAGCAATTTTATATAATTTATACATCCATATATGAGGTATGGTATAGCTTATCGCGTTATTGTAAATTAACAAGCTTCTATTTTTAGACTTACATAACGGAGCCTACATTTTATAGACGAATATGAACGCCAGCTGTCTAAGAAACTTTTACTACACTTTCACTTTGAAATTAATGTCGACAATATCAAGGGTAATTGTTATGTCAATATTAAAAACGTCGTTCTGGTCAACATTAACCGTCAAGAATGACGGATGCAGGTGGTTTGGTCCACAGTGCGTTTTTGCCGATAAATTATTCTATAAATTTAAACTGATTTATCTTAGTGTAACTTTTATTCTTACTATAAATCTAAATTCCATAATAATCTCTTTGCAACAGCAACCTTATAGAGATCATCTTAATGTGTCTAAACTAATTGTCTACTGGACCATCATTTTCGGTAAATGGCTAAGAGCAGACATCCGATATTAATACCAAAATACGGTATTTTTTAATTTTTTCCTCATAAAAAAAAGTACTTTCAAGTTCAAAATCAAATGTTTCTTTCAATTGTTCTATTGGAATTCAACAAATGTTCGAAATTATATTGAACTCTTGTGTTCAATAAAAAATTTTCAACCGATGAAAAAACTAAATAACGAACAATTGTTCAAAATAAAGTTATTTATCATTGTTGAAAAAAATATTGAACGTTCATGTACAAAAAAATAATTAACTTTTAAATATCGTACCGAAACTGGAATATCATAAATGTTGTCCCGACCAAATTAAACGCAAGAAATATGTTTGAATTTAGATAAGTCATAACTATACAAATGTAACACAGCATCTTAAGAATTTCAACAAATATTTTTGGGAGAAAATCTAAAATTTCAGAAAACTCTTAGAGCTATGTATTTTCCCTTACATCTAATGAATGAGATATGATCGATACTATACCATCGCCAATAACAGAGGCCAGGTATTTTGAGTTTTGCTGAATACTGTGAAATAATCAACTTGATGCATCTTTATAGAACCCATCGTCAGTTTTTTCATGTATATATAGAAATTTATATTTATTATAATTTGAAACGAACATTGTTCGAAAAGATTTTTAACTCTAAAGTTGAAAAAAATATTCAACTTGAATGTTATTTATCTTTGTTGAAAATAAAAATTTTATAGTTTTTCCATCATTGTTCATTATTTATTTTGAACATGAGAGTTATGTTTTCAAACAAACATTGTTAGAAAACATATTGAACTCATGTGTTGAGAAATATTTTTCAACTTCTAAGTTATTTATTTTTGTTAGAAACAAAAAAAGTATCGTTTTCCGACCCTTGGCTAAGAGTGAGGCAATAAACTCACAATACACTCCTTGTGAACATTCGTGCTTAGAATTTTTTTTTTGCATTAGATAATGTTAATTTTTTTACATTTTATGTTTAGATACTTTTATATTTATTATTTGTATTTTTATATCTTTATATTTTTTTTAATAGGTATTTTGATTTGATTTGATATTTTGTTATTTATATTTTATTATTGGTATGATATGATGATATTGTTTTATAGTTCGGTTGAAGATCATTTCTATTGGAAATAATTGGTTATTACTGCTGTCTCATAATTCATTTAACATCTCTTGAACAAAAACCTTTTGGTAATAATCAATAATTACCAGTAGAAATGATTTTCAACCGAACTATAAAACAATATCATAATTTATTATTATATTTCTATTTTGTTATTTATAATTTATATTTTTATATTTTTGTTTTTATATTTTTAAATATTTAATTTTTTATATTTTAAAATTCATATTTTTATATATTTTTTTAGTTTTATATTTTAATTTCTTTATATTTTTTTAGTTTTATGTTTTTATTTTTTATATTTTGCATTTTTATATTTTTATATCGTTGTGTCTTTTTATTTCATATTTTCCAAATTACATTTATATTTTTATATATATTTCGTTTACCTTGTATTTGACATCGCACTACTACCACTGTGCATTACTGCATAGCATTGCCGCAACGCACAGCACACTCGCATGCTATAGAACCGCAATTTTGCATGCAATCAATGAGAGCGCAACGAGAGGGAGTACATTTAGAAGCGCGTATGTGTGTTGGTGTATCGCTTTGCCCGTGCACACACAAGCACAGCAAATCATATCAAATAACGGCATTAAAAACTTATTTTAACTTTTGCAATTTCGCACAAAAAGTTTAATTTTATTTTTAAGCCGAATTATGCGTACATAATCGATGACAGGTTGCAGAAAACGATTCAAACTTTTCATTTAGCAATTCATTGACTCCTTCTACTATACTCATTTTCATCACTCCGCTCTCCCCCTCTCTCTCTCTCTCTCTCACCCTTCCTAATGCGAAATTTGATCTCGTATAATAATTCTTGCAACCAGCACCGTCTGTCTGCCTCTTGGGGCTGGGGCAGTCATAAACTTTCACAATTTATCTTTGGCATTTTGCCTTACATTCGCTGTGCCTAGCAAAAACACGGTCAGCAATATAAATGAATGTGTATATGTGTGTGTGTGTGTGTGTGTGCGTCTCTATGTGTTTGCCATCCAGTCATATGTTGCTAGGAAATATATCCCCAGTGCTCCCATAAAAGCCTGACAGATGTGTCAAAACACATTTGAATCAACATAGTTTTGCTTGAACCAACGATCCGAGTGATATGAAAAGGAAATATGACTATGAATTTGTTAGTTTTTGCATAGTGCTCAACAGATAGATATCCTCCTCCAAGTCAAAAACTTTTCTCATGCGAACATTTGCAAATTGTCAAAGTGTTGTCAGTGCGTGAGTGTGTGTGTGTGTGCGATATTGTTTGGTACTAACCTGGATCAATATATTTTAAATTCCTTGCCAAATGCGTCAGCTGCAATGGTATATAACGTGTATCGGCCCTTGGCGTTGTTTTCGGAGCAGGTGGGGAGGCTGAGACGCCCGGCCCAAGTGGACATAAAAAGGCTCGTTGTAGTTCCCAGCCAACTTCGGAGATAATGCTGGCTTTTCTAAAGTAAGGTGTAACTTCTCGCAGAAATTTTACTGAAATTAAAGGCAAAACAAAGACAATCGTTAAACATCTCTCTACTGTAAAATTAATAATGACACTGTGACAAAGATGCTACAACAAAGGCAGAGAGAGAGAAAGATAGAAATGACACTTTATTTACGGCGTTGTTAAATCAACCCCACATAAAAAGTGTCATAGTGTAAAGGAAACCTTGTCATAAAGTGATAATCAAATGTGATAAGGACTGATTTTCAGACAGCGCCAAAGAAAATATATATTATTTCTTTGTAACGACCAAAAATTTGTACATTCCCCCAGCTCTCCTCTTAGGGCAAAGATAATAAGGACGATTCTAAGAAATGGTAGGAGCATAGAAATGAAACAAACAAGACGGCGTGGGGGGAGAAATGAAAATAATAAATTTAAGGCTTAAAGATGCGCAATTTTGTTAAAGATAACAAGAAAAAATTTTACGTAAAAATAGCTAAAAGCAACAAAATAAAATTATACAAATAAATTAGTGGTTTGAATATTACATTACTAGTGCTTGTTGAAATGACCGTGATCCCTTTTTTGGTATATTAATATATTATTGTAAATTTTACACGAAAATATATGTGAGCCCCAGCAGCCCATGTCCTTTAAACCGCCACCGATGGCAGGATGAGTTAGTCGAGATAAGCGGTAGAAACCGATTTAAGATAACTAATCGTAATGGATCGGATAACATGTGCTTAACTAGTTAATTGTAAACTGAGCTGTTATTATATAACATTTATCTCGGTTTTCTTTCTCATATCAAAAGCC
Source organism: Muscina levida (assembly GCA_964034835.1). Classification (NCBI taxonomy): domain Eukaryota; kingdom Metazoa; phylum Arthropoda; class Insecta; order Diptera; family Muscidae; genus Muscina; species Muscina levida. The sequence goes on along the minus strand of OZ035883.1, from coordinate 150,592,044 downwards.
GCCTACAGAATATGTTGATATGTTTATTTTATCTTTTTAAAATTTGTAAGACAAATATTGATATAAACGCTAATAAACATTGAGTAAACACTAAAAATAACACAATTAATTAAATTCTCTGAGGGCAACACTCGCAAACAAACAACATGAAAAGGCAAACAACATTTTATATATTTTTCATTAATCATAATACAGACCATTAAGTTAATGATTAAAATTGTTAGCCAAATTTAAATACCATTGTACAACACATTTTTCATCACATTGTTGGCATTGATTTGATTCAGAAATCAAAGAAATTTACTCGACCGCTTTACATTTTTGTTGCATTCCCTTAATAAATTAACGAACATAAATGAAAGATATATGCTCACAACTATAAAAAGTTGTTTTTCCACTAACATTATAGCATTTCAAAAAATCTATTTAAGCAACGAACCCTAATTCAGCGAGACATTCCATGAGTCTTTACTTCAGTGATTTTACTAAATTCATAGAAGATAACCACATCTTACCCGCCCTTGAACAGGGGTTATAGAAGTCGGCGATATAGATATATTTGTGGTTAATTTCAAATAATGAAGGACCAATCGGATCTTATGAGTTATGAATACTAAAGCTTTTCTGACACTAATAATATTCTAACAACGCAAGTTTATCGTCTTTTTACAAGCCGACAAAGCTATTAGCTTTTATTTTGGGTTCGACAAAAAAATGTTTAACGGTCCAAAATAATCCCATCATCGTACATTACAAACGTTTGTTTTGTTCAAACCCAAGACCTAGTTACGTAAAAGCAAACTTCCAACCGTCGACGGCCTTCACCTAAGCACAGCTCCTCATCCCTGTGCTTCTTAACTGAACATCTTAATGGTTACCCAAGATTGTCAACATCTCTCTTTTGTGCTTACAAACCAACTCACACCATCATGCGGCGACCAAGATTGTTTTTGTTGTTTACCCCAAAAATACTCAAGGTAACAATATATTTGCAACAAATTGACAGTTTCACTATGCACCAACCATCAATATTAGCCAGGACATGAAGACACTAAAAGGACTCAAAACCCACAAAACAATTCATTTCAACAGTATTTTTTGTTTTCTTTCACAACTACGAGTACTCTATAGAGTCCTAACAACAGTATTCACAAGGGAACAACTAGAACAGAATGTAGACAATAGGAAAATCTAGCAAAAATAAAAACCAACCCACCAAAAAAACAGGAAACAAAATACTTCGATACATTGTAAGGTAATGCCGGCCCAAAATTGTTTTTGGCTCCATAACAATTTCCTAAATATGCATTTAATATCTTTGTTACTTTATTATATAAACATTTAAGTAAATTTTACTTTAGTCCTGGCTGGAAAGTGCAACAACTTTGCCCACCACATAGGACAAACTTATTCATCGTATCGTCGTCGCTCAGCAAAAAACAATAATGCCCAGAAATGGGGAGAAAAAAAACTACAGTTAGACAACTTAATGCCACATAAAAAGCAATCGATAAGGACACGAACATCTAAAAGAAATTGAAACTTTAAACCCTGAGACGTTAGAGCGACAACGGCGGCGGCGACAGCCACACAGGAGAATGCATGCATACATACGTTGGCGGCAACAACCACAGCAACGACGATGCGATGATGTCAACGACAATGTTAACGTGTAAATTCATTATGTCTTCCGCTTGACTTCCCTTAGCAATATTAGGAAAACCAACAGCAACAGCAGTGACAGTAGAACTGTCGCTGATTGCGTTGAAACAGTATTAGAATCACAGAGTCTCTACGAATGCTACACCACTAAGTATTTCTGTGTGAGTGTGTGTGTGTGCACTTGAGTGTATGTACAAGGTAGCCCAAGACACTACGCTGAAACTACGACGTGCAGCCTTGCATTCTAGCAGAAAATGAAAATTTTCCGTTTTATTTTTACGTTCATTTTCCAAATTCACAATCACACACACAGACATGGGCAAAAACAGTGAAATAGTTGCACACATGTTTTAGTTTAGAATTAAACACTAAAATATGGAACGCGTCAATGCTATGCCAAACTGCTAGTTAGGTGTGTAATATATGACATTTTCCTCTATGACAGTATGTATAAGCCCAAAAGTATGCTGTGTCACCGCTGTTGTAGATTCGAGGACATAGCCGCGTTGTCTATGAACAGTGGTGGGAAAGAATGGACGATTGTAAATGAATTAAAGTCCTTCTTATGGTATTTGTCGAAGAATCCACATAGATTGCAAAACCGATAATCTATATATATAACAGTACAAATTATTTGATTGCGCCTAAAAGTGTACTGTGTTTATAATGCGCGGTAATATCTCTTGTTGCTGCTTGTATAAACAAAACTTTTAGATTGCTCGAGGTAACGCAAAGTATTTGAGAAAATAATGTAAAACTTATATATATAACTCTGTTGTATGTAGTTTAGAGATAACTTTCGTTAGTTTCAAATAAAAATTCAAGATGTGTCCAAGATACAATAACATACATCTTACAAAATTGCTTACCTATAAGACCGAGGCCACATAGAGCGATGAGCGGCAACAAAATAAAACATATGAAATGGTGCCGCTTAGTCGCTCAGAAATGCCGCTCAATGCATGGCGGCCAACACAGTGCAACATCCAATCTAGGGGGTACGATATTCTAAGTCAGGATAAATGTACTAGGTCAGTATAGTAAAACCCCCAAATAGTTTATTTTATCGAATGGAACTTTCGAAAAGTTGTTATTTATGGTCTTTTTCTTTAAAATTTGGCCCATAACTTCAAACTCATCTGTAATAAGTTGAAAACTGTTCATTGCTGATGATAAAGATAGATGACCCCAACAGCAGTACTGTATTGTACATATGTAGCGAGTTTGCATATTATTCTCGCCACACACAAATAACGTATGAGTAATATTAATGTTATGCAAATTTCAATTTAATCATAGGCACTTCGCTTCAATATTATGGATTTATGGGTTTGTTAGTCCAACATGATTTTTTACGTGGATATATTAATATAAATTGTTTATTTAAGCCTTAGCTGCAAATCATTAGTGGTTCTTGAGTTATAGGTGAAAAACTAAGGGAGCAAACATCAAGATAAGAAAAAATATAAAAGATCATAAGAAACAGTTTGGCCTCAGAACGCCAAACCCTTTGATAGTTTTACTATACTGACCTAGTACCTTCACCCTGACTTTGAAATTATCTTCCCCCACACAATGACTCCGAAAATGTTCCACAGTGTAATTTTTTGTAGGTTTTTAAAATTTGTTCTTAAAATTTTTATTTCATTGCACTGTGCGCGTGTATCAGTAGTATACTGCAGTCGCACACTTGTTTGCTAGATGGCATATTTGCCACCCCTCTGTGGGTTCGTGTGTGTGTGTGTGTGTGTGCGGTTGTTAATATTGGAATTGGAGGCAATATAAAAGTGGTGGTGCTATGGCTGCTTTCTAAAAAGGAAGTTTGAAAGCAAATTAGTTCCGCCAAACTACAAAACACATTCAACCGAACACACACACACTCACACTCATGGAGCCATATACTTAGCATGGCACACTCTTTCTCTCCTACACACTTAAAAACACACACACACACACGTACCAATAAACACAATTATAAATGTGTGAGAGGTGCAATTTGCCAACGTTAAATAATTGTCATAATATTAAAATATGAGCATTTTCAAGTGCTTTTTGTCGCTGTTGCTAAATATCCTATTAAAAATAAGTTTGCATGCTCAGTTGTCGATGTTTTGGTGTGTGCTCCGGGTACGAGTAGTTTTACCAAGAAATACTTGCTCGTGACACTAGCTGCATGACAATATTTCATTTCAAACTGGTCCTGGCCTTTTGTCGACCCTCGGAACAACAAATATTTCACTAATATTTGTGCACAAAACCATATTTTTTATCTCGACCAGCAAGAAGGTTGCACCGCTGGGGTATCTTGGCAACGAGCAATTACGGCATTTGCATTTGCATCAAATGGTGGCCATCCGTCCTGCCATGCTACCTAAAGAGTAACCGGAATAGCGTAAAAACCCACAGCGAAAACTACTGCAATAACTTTGCATGGAATATATTGCTTTTTGTTGGCCGATAACAACATCTCCACCACCTACCTACATAACTTAGCTCCGCTGCCAGAAATCCTGCAGTTGTGCTGTGTCTGTTGCTGCTTCTCTTTTTCACGTTGTTGCTGTTGTTATTGTTTTTTCAAACAGATGGAAAAACTGAAAACAGCGCAACGAGCTGTAAAAAAAATTCCAAACAAACGCATTTATTGCAAAATATTTGAATCCTTTGGTAGTGTTTTGTTTGTTTTACTATGGTTCGCTCCGTCTCCTACATCCGACGCTCCTATTGCTTGCCCGCCCGCTCTCTTTTTTTTACCAACAACGACGACGACAGCGACGACGTCGACATAACCTGATAGATACTGGTAGTAGTAAAAAGTTTTTAAATTAAAATACCGCACAATAAAAGGATGTTCCCCAAAGAAACAGTTATGCTGTGGCTTTAAATTTCTCATATTGTGGCTGTTGTATGGTTTTTGTTTTCGTTAATTATCCTGAGATGACAGAGTTTCGCGAAATTAGTACTAACTACGCTGAGAGGAAGAGAGGAAATGAGTTTTAATCATCTTGCAAATCGGAGAGAATAGTTTTGTAATGTCGGAGGAAGCATAAAATTAGCACAATGCGCTCTGTTAGAGCTGTTCTTCTGCTTAAATTAGAGGATTGTGTTAGAGTAACTATATACAATGTATATAAAGCTACAAACTCTGTGCTTTATTTTTATTGTAATAGTATAATAATTACTTAAGATTGTCGATATGCCTTTTCGCCCTACTCTTCAAAATAATAAAGTCATTTGAAACTTATTGATATCACTCATACGCCTTAAGGGGGACTGCATGAGATTCTTGTGAGTGCATTCATCATTCAACGAGTATTTTCGTATGCCCTTCACTGCCATAACAATTCAGCATAAAAATTAGGCATTTTGTGTATATTTCAGCCAGGTCAAAAGGAAATCTCTCATTTATCAATTACAAATTATTGACATTTAATAAACATGACATGTTTGTTGCTTATTAAGCAAATATTAATTTGATACTGAGATTCATTATTGAGTTGTTTAATACCATTGTGATTGAATGTGGTCAATAGATATATCGAATATGTACGAGTATATAAGTATGTTATACACACTTAAACATCACCCCAAATGAGAATGAAAGTAATTCTATATTGACCCAAGACCGTTGGGGTAATGAAATTCTATCATCAGCAGGATAATGTTTGATACATGTGTTTGTCTTTCGTTGTAGTACTCATAAGTATGCATGCAAATATTCTTATTATTCATAACTCAACAATGATATTTATTGTTCATTGTGAAATGTTTATGAAATTGTTCGTTGAGGACATGAAGGATATCAATACGTAGTTAGTACATATAATACATTTAATTGTCATGTAATACCTTAGGGCCATTTTAATGGTCTTAGTAATTGTTACACTCAGAGAATATTAAGTGAGAAATATCGAAGGATATTAATTAGCACAAAATTTAGTTTTAGGTATGGATTATTGTTATTGTAAGTAATAAACATATAAAGTCGCATGTACTTGAATTAAAAGATATTATAGAACAAAACTAGCTGGTTGAATAAAAAACTTGCTGGACACATAACTCATTTCAATGGACTTGAAAATTCAAGACCTTCAAACAAGTAAAATAGATTCAGTCGGGCAAACCGACTTACATGTTACCTCACAACTCAGTAAAAACTTAAAATTTGCAAGTATAATCGCATTACTCGATTTCTAAAGTGGGCGGAATGGTACATTTATATGGGAAGTACCAGAAGGAGCGTGACCAGATTTCCATATTATTATTCTCTAAAACTTTATCTTGCTATTGATTTATTAAATACAGAATTTGAGCACAATCGCGTCTGATATATTGATATAATTATTTCATCTCTTAAGTGGGTGGATTGGTACATTTGTATGGAAGACACCATAAAGGACGTGGCTCGACTTTCATTTTTTTCTACAAATCTTTATTTTGCTATAGCTTCACTAAATACATTATTTGGGAACGATCTCCTTGGGTGTATTGACATTATTACTTGCTTTCTAAAGTGGACGGAATGGTTCATTTGGTTCAGAAGGGGCATGGCCATGTAGCCTATATGCAATCCCGTAAGTAGTTTTGGAAAAATATTAAGCCATGCAAAGTTTCAAAACAATTGGTTACGTCTTTCGAAAGACGAACAGGCAGACGGACTCGGATTCTTCTTTAATGGCAGCAACAACTGAAATTTATCTATCAGTAGCCGCACGTAGAAAAGTATTCCAATCGCTTTGGTCACACCAAGCTTACTTAACAACTCTTTCCCCCGGTCCATCTATCGGAGTTTTGGTCGCCTCCTGCTGCGCCGACCATCGAGTTTTTGCCAAAGACTTTTCGACCCGGAGCGTTTTCGTCCATTCGTACAACGTGTCCAAGCCAGCGCATTCGGTCTATTTGAACGCCCTTGACTACGTCGATGTCGTTGTACAGCTCATACAGCTCATGATACATTCGACGATGATATTCGCCGTTAACGATGATGGGTCAAAATATATTGCATAGTAATTTTTCAGACATGGATAAAACGACTAAAAAAGTCAAAAATTTGGTTCAAAGAAACCTAGAGTCTACAGATGTTGTATTACAACTTTGGGTCGTTTCAAATGATATATATCCTCCTACCCGTATGGTGAGGGTATAAAAAGTGCAATGCAAATCATTCTCTGTACATTATGTATAACTGTCAAAAATTACTTCTATTGTAACAAAAAAGTACTTTTTTGAACTATAAAAGTACTTTTTTAAAACAAAAACTATACTTTTTTGGTGCAATAAAGGTAATCTTTGCTCGAAGCTAAGAGCTTTTGGCTTTTCTGAAACAATAAATGTGCCGTTTGCAATAAAATTACTTTTCTGTACACTCTTTTAAAACAATATATAATATTAAAACAATAAATGTACTTTTGAGTGTAAACGAAGTTATTTTTTCGTACAATAAAAGTACTTTTTATTCCTTTGGCAGGCTTAAATGTTTTGTAGAGGTAAGTATCTTCTATCGATTACAACTAACGCTTGGAATCAGTTTGAATTTTATACATATTTAAAAATGATACCAGCAATTCGCTTTTAGTTCCTATAATGCAGTGTCATGCATCTCGTAGCCTCACGAGACCGGCAATAATATTTTTCTCTTTTTATTGCAAAAAGTACATTTATTGTACCAAAAATTACTTTTTTTGTGCCAATGAAGTAATTCTAATTTACAAAAAAAAGTACTTTTGATTTACACAAGTTACTTTTATTGCACCCAAAAAAAATAACTTTATTGTACACAAAAGTACTTTTATTGTATAAAAAGTATTTTTATTGTACCAAATAATGTTCCATAAAGTACTTTTTTTGCACCATAGTAATTTTATGGTACTAAAAAGTACTGTAATCGTTTTCACATGGTACTTTTATTATACCAAGAACTTTTACTGTACCAAAAAGTACTTCTATTGTACAAAGAGTACCATCAAAATTTAATTTAACATATCAAATCGGTGAGTCTAAAAAATATAGCTGAATAGCTGAATTTAAACGCAGTCGTACAAGCACAGCTTACAAGGAATATTCTGAGTTCACTGAGCTTTATTGTGATCCTTTTGAAAGAAACTAAACATGGCTTCTTGTGCAACCTTTTCACATGCCTATGGCCGCCACAATTTCTTATTCTCTTTTTATGCCTAGATTTATCAACCATATGCTCCTTGTTGCTGCAACAAAAGGCAAGGGCAGGGCAGGACTTAACTGACTGCGACCAAAGACCAACTAACAACCACTAGAAAAATGTTAAATAAACATTTAGTCAAACTCTCTAATGTTAAGCCAACACAAAAAGCTGCCTCGACAACAATAATAACAACTGAAGCAGCAACAATGCACAAATGCTTACGCAAGCACCACTACACAATCACAACATCAACAACAACAACAACAGCTGAGAGCAGCAAATAAAACAATGCCCAAACAAAAATAATAATAAGTTGTGTACATTTTGCATTTAACTGCAAATAAACTTGTCGAAAAGTTATTTGTTGTTGCTGTTGTTTCTGCTGTTGGTTGCTGCTTCATGCAACAACAGCGTCATCAACATCAACATCCACAACAACAATCGCTACAACTCGTAAAACAATGTTAAGAACATAAAGAACAAGCTAAAGTAAAAGAATGAGTAAAAGGACCAAAAAAGTGAAATGTAACAAATAAATGCAAAAACAACAAACTACTTGCGAGTTGCCCTATACCTAAAAAAACAGCGAATAGAACTTTACACATACCTACACACACACACATGCACACCAAGATAATAAAAGATGTGTCGTGGTGGGGGGCATAGCAATGGAAATGAAATCATAACAACATTAAAAACAGTAACAAACTTTATTTGCAACATCAACAACAACAACAGCAGCAAAAGTTAAGTGCAAAAAGTTATAAAAGCACAACAGCAACAGCAAACCAAACCTCATATTTGGCACCTTTGCAGACTCACACAAATCCACACACACAGTCTAAAACGGTCTGATATATCTACACACACACGCACACAATGCAAATATGATTCCGAAAGAGACTTTTCATGCTCTGCAAATAAGTTTATGCTGCTGCTGCTGTTGAATATTTTCACAAACACAAATCTTAAGTAAATATTTAAATAAAGTCGAGCAAAGAAACAACAACAAGACAAGAGTCCACATGCTGAGTTTGAAATTTTCCATAAACCAACATATACTCCCTGCCGCCCTCCTTCTTCGACAACTACATATACTCTACACTTGTGCATAGTAGTCGGCTTGAAGTCCTGCTCCCATACAACTTCATTTTTGGTGCTTGGTTTTATTTTATTCGCCTTATTTTTATTTACATCCTTTGGGAACCCCCAAAATGCGTATAAAAACACAGAGTTTTCCTTTCATTTACACCATGGCTAAGAAATGAAGAATTCTGCTTTCTACAGGTCACCCCCGGTACTCGGCTGTGCGTGGCACTCGATTCTCTTTAGAAAGCGCTATAATGTTTTTTTCTTCTTAAGTTAAAGCTTTACTAAATGTAAAAATAAACGTTTACTGGTGGAAAACTTTGGTTTAGCTAATGGACTTTTGAACGTTTTATGGTTTAGCCAAAGTCGCTTTAAGTTGTATTTATGTACCAAGCGAACTCCATCCAAGAAGACCAAGAGCTGACGACAAAATCCCCAGACCAAAGGGAGATGAAATACGGATGAATGTCTGCATCACAGCCAGACCCGACCACTCAGCCATTCCATTGTGACACCGAACCGACGAGCAGCCAGTCAGCATCCTTTTGGCTCTCTTCAAAAAATGTATATGGAAATGTGTGTGTGTTTGTGTGTGTGAGAAGTGAGAAAAAAGTAAGTAAAATGTCAAATACTGTGGAAACAAATGTCAACAACATACTTAAAAAGTTTCCCAAAATGGATACATTATAAACGCACACATACATACACTTTGACGCGTTTAAGCCCTTGTTTCGTACTCACACACACACACACAAGTATAGAAAAAGTTTCATGCTTACGCCAGAAATGAACAGCCAGAGTAGTAATAACAAAGAAACTCCTACAATTGCAAAATTTATAGCAACAAAGTGGCCAGGGGTTACGGAATGCCAAAGACGCAGCAAAAGAAAATAAAAGAATCTCGAGAAATTTCGCAACTCAGAGAATGGGTACAATAAATTATTGTATAATAAATAAATTCATCTCTGTAAAAGAATAGAAAAGTTTTTCTTTCTTTATTCACACAACATTTGCCATAGCAATATTTTGTTCACTGCTTTGTGCGATTCCAATGCGAATCCAAGTGTTGCTCTTGATGCCACTCATCAATCCTTGGCTAAAGTTATCTAGGGACAAATGTAAGGGACATATTCATATGTGCACACACTGACACACACACACACACATAAACATACATACATACATACATACATATGTACTTTTGTTCGTATCCATTTGTTGCCAACAATTAAGTGTTAATTTTTTAGCCCAACAACGAAAGTTCAGTCAACTTCTGTCACTGGCTGGCCCTGCCTTGTACACGGTATAAGGCAGTGCTATTAGAATGTGACAAACTTTACATAAATTCCTTGATATTCGTATATGTTTTATAAAGGTAAGCCCTTTAAAACGGTACAACTAACGCTTAGAATTAGTTTGAATATTACAATTTAAAAATGACAATAGTAATTCGACAATAGTTTCTTTCATGCAGTGTCAGGCATCTCATCTCATATATTACGACAGCATATTGACAATGCCGTAACTTCTTTAAATTCCCTCATAGGTAAGGAAACATCAACACTTTTTCTATCAACTACAGTGTGTTAATAGACTAGTGACAAATTTTGACAAAGTTACGACATTGTGACAGTCATTTAAGCAAATTGCCTCATAAATTTCGACGAAAATAAATAGTGTGCTCATCAATTATTGTTATTTGCCTCAAAAGTCCAACACAGAAACCAAGGAAAGGCTTGATAAATACTGTGACTACTCTACTCCATTAACTTTAATGGTTAAAAAGTGATTTACTGAATTCCGCTGTAGTCATACTATCACAAGTGAAACTCAAGTTCAGGTCGCCCAACTTCATGGTCGATAAAGTCCATAGTATGACATAGGACGATCGACTATAAAGCGAATTCAATTGTTTTCGTACTCAAAACACATCCTTAAGTAAAAAAGTTACTAACATATCAAACCAACCTTTTACTATCACTGACGTGTTCTAATAACAGCGAACAACACTGTACTACGTGTCCTATGTTTTTTTTTCGTTTTTCTTATTGTATTGTTGTTCGATGACATCTCTCTTAATTCTTATTACCATTTTTCATTGGTTTCACTGTTGATTTAACTCTGTGGGTAGAGCAGAGACTCAATGATTGTCACTTTAATCGCTTAGCGTACATAGCTCTGTCCTACCGTTCGTTCACTCTTCCATCTTTATTCCACTTGTTCTCAATGTCGTTCGTTGATTTTGCTTTCTCGTTTAATTTGAACGTTTTAAACGATTCGTTTGATGGAGGTTTTTCCTTCTTTTATTTTTCGAGGTGGTTCGAGGAGGCGGTGGTGAATTTTTGTGTATTTCTTTGTCATCTTGCACATCATTCGTTGTCTCTTTAATTGCGTTAAAACCTGAGGAAGCAGCTTAATTTAATTGCACTCACACACACCTACCCAAAACAACATGCACACATACCTACACATGCTCGTATCTAGCCCACAAAACTCCTACAAACAGTACAATACGAGTAATACATTAACACGAGAACTGTGCGGCGCGGCGCGGACTTTGTACATAAACGAGTTTTAAATACTTTAAGGACATTAGCTGAATTTATGAGTTTTTTTGTGTCGGTCCTCGGTGGAATTCGATAAAGCATCCCCCAATGAATTCTTTTATACGTTGTTTATTTTGCACATGATCATTTTTATATTTATGCCGCACCGCCTTTCCCCCCCTATGTCAGGTTACGACTTGACTAACTTAGCACCGTGAGATTAGCAAACATTTTTTGCTAATCTTCTTAAGGAATCTTGGCCTCCTTCTTTGGCTTTACTCTTATGAAACCTAATATTCTCAATTAGCTGGCGTTCCTTTTCAGTACATTTTGTTTTATGTTTTATAGCAGCGATGGCGTGTGCGAGGGGGTCGGTGCGGTAAGTGTCGGTGTGGCAGTTACTGTGGCTCTTGTTGATTTTGCATCTAATACATCTACCAAACATTGAATTATGGCCAACGTCCTTGATTTTGTACCTTCAAGTCATCGTTACAATGTACACGAATGTATTCCAACTAATACAAGCATACAAACTTACACAAAAGCTCACGTAAAAATGCCACAATGAAAGGGTATGTGTGTAACCATTGTTACATAGCAGGGATACCAAAAGAATTTTAGGTCTTCCCAAGGCATGGAAACATAGTGATGAATTAAGTTCAGTTAATAAATACACTTGGAATTCAAAGGCGAAAGTTATTTTAACAGTAAGGTTTTGAATTAAATGTTCTGGCAAAGGGCGGATTTTTATTTAATTATTTGACAGTGGTTTCCTGTTGTGTTGGCTGTTGTGCGAGATATATATTTTTGGAATGTTAATGAGATTTTTGTCAGAAAGTCTAACTGGCCCTTTAAGAACTTTGAAGATTGCATGGTTACTACGTCGTTTTGGTGTGGGTGTGACTAAGAGCCTGTAGCTAATGGGATCAATATGACTCGAGTACCGGGCAGACCGACATTGATGTTTTATTTGGTATTTATTTTTATCACCATTTCCGATCAAAAGTATTTACTCAAGAATTGCTGTATTTTTTGGTAAATTTTGTATTTGAAGTAAATTTCAAGGACATAAATGAAAGCATAAAAGATCGTGAATAACCCAATTCTCTATAAATTCTTGTTTTATGCATTTCCAGACACTAAAAGAGAAAGTTTGTATGGGAGGTGGGGGTAGTTTTTGTCCGATCTTGCTCATCTTAGAACTTAACCTCCACTTAGCTGATAGAAAGAAGCTGGCATACCAAATTTCAGCTTGATAGCTCTAATCTACGGCTGTAATCGCAGGGACAGACAGACGGACGGACATCTTTAAATCGACTCAGAAATTCGATGCTGATCACACTGTGGAACACAAAAATATCTGCCGTAAACGTAACGAACATACGAAAAATTTCACTATAATGCACTGAATATCTTCTCCATTTTCCCCATCACCCACAGTTTTTTTCGTATGACAACAACAACAAGGGGGCCGCCGATAAAAAAAATGAAGATGACTAAGATAAGAATCGAACCCTGATCTTCCACATGATAGTCGTGTATTGTAACCATCATACTTCGGTCGGCCCTTAAGAAAAATGTTCGCAGCTTAAATTAATATTTAGCACTTCCTAGAATGACCTCGTCTGAGTAAATTTGCTACTATCACTATGGCATCCCTGATACTGCCACACTCTGATGTTTGCTGTGGTGTACAACAACAAAAAAGGGGTGTTAGCCTTTAAACACTTTTCCTTACGTATCAACACAACACACAATCACACACACACATAGGCCACTACACACTATATCCTTTTTGTGTATAAGACAGTTCTATTACCATGAACATAACACAGAACGTGTTAAGGTTACCCCGGGGCCGCCGTAAAAACAAATGCAGTAATAAAAAGAAAAGGAGGACGAACAAACGAAATTCAAGTAGTACAAGTTATACATGTAAGTGTGTCGAATGTGCAATCCATGGACAAATATAAGTATAAACAATGAGCCCTGATTGACTCTTTTATTGCGACATTACGATAATAAGTATTTGACCTTTTTTTTGGTATCGACAACTGCGGTTTGAAAAAAAAAACACTGTAGAATATTTCGCTAATTCTTTTTTTTATATTTCGGCGTAACAAGTAGTATTATAATTATAAATACATTAACAACAATTGGCCTTTTGTAGGGAACTTTACAACTTTAACAAGCGTCCATTTTGACGTTGAGCCTTCTTGGCTGGTTTGCTAGAAACCAAACGGCCCAAATAGAAATTCTTCTGCACGGGCAAGATGACTAGACGACCACTCTTCAACTGGGTCAAACGGCTGAGAATTTCAATTTGTTCTTCAACATCGGCCAGCTCGGATTCCAATTCATTGTCGCCTTCAGAGTCCTCTACGGCGGGGGCACCATAGGTATCGGCGGGCTCTTGAATTCTGGGTTCTCCCACCAATTCCAACTCAGCGTCGGCAGAGCCTTCTTCGCCATCGACAATTTGTGGTTCTGCATCGACTTCCACTAATACTTGTTCAACAGTTTCTACATCGGCTTTGGGTTCGTCCTCGCTGCCTGGGGCACCATAGGTAGTGGCAGGAATCTGTTTGGCATCACCAGCTAAATCTTCCGTTTCTGAGGCTTGTTCAGTGGCAGGAAAATCAGCAATAAAATCACCATCAGCGTTAACAAAACCATAAGTAGAGGTGAAATCACGGAAGACCTCTTCGTTAGGGGGTTGAAAGTCCTCGGCGGGCACGGGAACAACTTCGGCTTCTACTTCGGTTTCAAATTCGGTTTCTACTTCGGTATCGACTTCGGATTCAACTTCAGCATCTTTCTCATTGACTGTCTCAACGGAGTTGTTGTCAGAAGGAGCAGGAGCACCATAGGTATCGGCGGGGGTATGTTCTTCAACCTCTGGCACGGCAGGGGTAGGCACAATTTCGCCAAAGGCTTCCAAAGTGGACTCAGTGGTCGTTGTAGTCAATATTTCCACCGCTTCGGTTACAGTTTGTGGTTTAACTTCGTTGGGCAAATCGAAGGGAATCTCAGGACGGAAACCAGCCTCTGGGTAACCTGTTCTTTCGTCTACCTTTGAGGAGGGTGTGGTGAATTCAATTTGTCTAGCCGATTTTCTGCCACCAGCTCTTTTCAGGGGAGTGGCAAAGGTACTGGCAATAGCTAAAACTACCACAAATAACTGTAATCCTCTGGTAATGGCCATATTTAATCCTGGTTTGATTGTAAGGGTTTCTCACGATTGTAAGCAAATGTTGAAACTGTTGCTGAATTGTAGCTAATCAATAGCTTTTATAGTTAAAATACGCCAAAACTCAAGAGACACATAAAACTTGCCAAAAATTACGTATGTGTATAGCCATTCGCATACCCAGGCACACGCACACACACACACACGGCTGCGAGTGGCTCAATAAAACTCAATAACCTATAAATGATCAAGAATTCAATTCTGGTTGAAATCAAGGCAACCCCGAAACAAAAACACACAGTCAAGGGGCGCACATGACGATGACGATGACGCATAAAAACGCATAATTGCCTTGCTCGGAACTCAGGTGGAGGTGCTGCGCCAACCATCGGATATCCATTGAGAAGAGCACCTACTACATATAATAGAGCAAATGGATGGTTGGATGGACGGACAAACGGACATGCGAGTGGAATAAAAAAAAAATAAATGCGAGCACCTATGGTACGTATGGAATTCAGTTCGTTTTTAGTTTTTGTTCAATGTTAATTTGTAATAAATGATAATCATCCAGAAGAGGGCAACAACATGTGATCATGTGCTATGCGATACAATACATATGCTAAAACATACACATACACACACAAACACACATCGCATATGCATGCCTATGTATGTAGATATAGTACAAACATTTGCCACTGTTATACATTTGCCTGTTGTTATTTGTTCCATCTGAACTGAACTGAACTGAATTCATTTCGTTTGTTTCATTCGCTGCAGTAGTCGTCTATGCCACTCACGTACTTAAATTTATTGTATCGTTTATTTTCGACTCGATTCAGTTCCACCACTTCCACTAGGTTTTTGTGTATTCACAGCGTTTTACTGGCGCTCTGTTGGTATGTAGTAGATACCAGTGTGTCAGTAGTTGGACCAGGGGGGAGGGGGAGTGACACATTAATTCAAACCCTTGTTGTTGGTAGTGGATATACTGGGTCCGGAGTGTGTGTGCGTGTGTGTTCATACTATTGTTTATAGTAGTTTCAGTTGTTGCTGTCTTTTTTGGTTAATTCAGATATGAAAAAAGGTTAAAATTGCATTATCAACTCTATGGATTTTATGCTCTTGCACAAAACGAACAGTAGTAAGTGCGGCCAAACAAAAGGGTTCAACTCTCAACTCGACTCATTTGTATTTTTTGAGGCCTGTGATGTGATAAATTATGTCATATTTTTGTTGTCCCGTTATGCAGCAGTAGCAAATAATGTGCCATATGTGACCCTGTGTATTCATAATCACTCACACGCTCAAACAGGCATACACACACACACACACACACTTGACAAAGCAGAGCTTACATCAAGTGAATTACATACACTATTCCATGCACTCAACGCACACACACACACACACACGACGCTGGATAATGTATGATTGTGTACATAGGACATGGCAATCTGTGGAAGAAAGTGATTATGAATAATGTTTTCAGGGGAATATGTCACAAAACTTGTTGGAATTAATGGAGTTAACTGAAATGATTTCTCAACTGCGCAAGGATATACCACTTGGTGCAAACACTTTTAAGCTTTCAATCAAAATAATTCTGTGTAAACTGGTGGCTTGAAGCAAAGCCACGAACAACTTTACAGCTTAATAACATCATAAGAAATTGGATAAGAATAGGAGAAACATTAGTAATAGCATTTTAGGTTACTAATTTTTCAGAATATAAAATTTTACTCATAAGACTAAATGCAATATTTATATTTATTTCTCTTGTTTTACAGGTAATTTTCGAAAAATCATTCGGAGATTGTAATTGAGCGCTTTACACGATCAAATCTTTACCAAATCTATACCATATTGGCAAAAATTTGATATACCAAATGTTCATAATAGTACAGGAAGCCGATTCTTAATTTTGAATCATTATTAAGACCTAAGAATATGCAAGCTTTTTTTTATATTTATATATATTTATAATAGACTTCCACTTATCTCAGGCAAATCATCCTCTGACAACTCATTTTAAAATTCCTAAAGGACATAGCAATAAAAACTATAAAGCTAATTATCTTCGGCTATGTCGATGTTTAGATATCCCTCAACGTTGGTAAATATGGTGATAAAAACTGGTTACAACTATCACAACTATCTCACATCCATTCTTTTGCCAATAATTTTTTACTAAAATTTCAAATACGTTATGCCCCAAAAAGTGGGAGTTATGTACGGGAGGTGGGAGTAGTTTTTGTCTGATTTTGCTCACCTCAGAACTCAATCCCCGTTTGAGGGATAGAAGCTTGAATACCAAATTTCAACTCGAATGCTCTTAAACTACGACTTTAATCTTGGGGACTGACAGACGGACACACAGTTTGTATGGGTAAGGGAAGTAGATTTTGTCCGATTTTACACAACTGAAAACTTAACTTCAGCTTGAGGGATAGAAACTTGCATACCAAACATCAGCTCCATAGCTCATATATTACTTCTTTAATCGCGGGGACAGACATACGGACACCCCCAAAAATGGTATGGGGGATAGAAGCTTGATTCCTTATTAACATCAATTTAAATAAATTGGCATATTAAATCTAAAGTTAATGATACTAAAACATCCAGGTTTAAAGTTAAAACAGTAATATTTGGCATCGTGTCTGAAAGACCATGCAGAATAGGTGGACCAGTTGGAAAAAAAAACATTTAACTTGACTAGGATTTGATGAATTCTACAGTTACTTAGGATTAGGTTGGCTTAAGAAATAAGTATCAAAATATGAAAACATCTCCCTAAATTTTAAGGCATAAGAATATTTTGCGGTAATTACGAATAATATTTTAGTTTGAGCGAATTAAATTTTGGTAGAGAAATACACACTCCTTACTCGTATATTGTTTCCTGTGACCTCAAGTAGACCGAAACAGTGTAGGAGCGTTGCCTTAGATAGGGAATCCCATAGCCTCGCGATGCCGTCATTAAACTTTTTTCTTTTTCACACAGACACGATCGGTCGGTCAGTCTCTGCTTGAGTGTTATAAAAGCAACACTACACACGCTTGTTTCGCATTTAACACAATTATGACACAAGTACAGAGAGAGAAACAATGTATTACGATTGTTGGGAGAGCAAAACATTTGCACCGTGTACAATTCGATAGCTCTGACCCTTCTTGTGCGTCCGCACACAAGCACATCACATTGTTATATACGTGGGTTATGTCTACCACTGGCTTTAAGTAGACGCACATGGATATTATATCCTTATCATTGCCTACTATGTACAGTAGACCATTTCATTTTACCAATTTTTTCGAAAAGTCATTGGGATAATATATTTTCTAATTCTACTTAAAAAAACAAAAATTTTGGTACATAAAACTTGAAAATTGATCGACGTTTAGGGGTCGCTCAAAATCTTTTAAAGTTTTTGGCTGCAAAAAGGCATGTTTCAAAAATACTGATTTACTTATATGATTAAAAGTTGTGATACGCTTGACCGATTTTGATCAGAATAGACTTGTTTTAAAGGTAATAATATTTCACACATTTTCTGTGAAGACATCAAAACATTCCAGATAGCAGTTTGATTTTAAGAACCCTTCAAACCTAAAAATTTTAAAATCTTAATTTAAAATTTACCTTCTTTTGCCCATTAAAAAATATTTTTTTTTAGTTTTGGCTCTAATTTTTGTATATCTTTAAATGCACAATTGACAAACACTTCCTAACGATACTTTTGATGTATAACATAATGAATAGAATTTTTAATTGTTGCTGAAATTTTTACTATTTCGCTGGTGATGAGCTAAATGGATTAATTCAGATCAACATTTTTGTGGTCAAAATTTACATTCAAAACTTGTTTTAAGTGTCCTCTTGCAACACAAGCCCCATTAAACGACATTTTGTTGATAGAATCTTAAAAAAAAAACCGTTAATCAAATGAAATTATAGCAAATGTTGCACTCAAAACTTTTGTGTGGCATTTATGGTATATAAGTGACATCACGTTCGGCTTTTTTCTTTTCGACCCCACGCATACCGAAGGAACTTTAATTAAAATTACATCTGAATTAAAGCATCCTGGTGACCAAGATTGCGAAGGAAATGTTACAAAAATGATTTCAGAAAATACTATGAAATTCTTCGATATTATTGGAGAAGCAGCAGTTTTCTTGCTATCCACCCGTCAAATTGGCCCAAGAATGAGAATTGTAAACGGATTAAAGAAATTGTGAAAAACATCAGCGTTGTCAACAATTGCTATAGGGCTTATTTAAACTGTGAACAACACATTGACGAAGGATAATAACCAGCAAAACTAATTAGTACAAGTCATCTAAAAACGCAATAAAACATACAAAAAGAACACAAAAGGTGTTATCGTATCCAATTTGAAAAAAAATCTTCTTTTTAATTACCTAAATCGTTTTCCTTACTAAAAATATACATAGTAAACAGTTTTCGTTTAATTTGTATCACTATTGATTATTATTGGGACCGGCCGTGGCATAGTGGTTAGAACACGTGACTACCATGCGGGAGATCGCAGGTTCAAACCTGGCTCCAGTCATCTTAAAAGAAAAAAATAAATCAAATTTTCTTTCATTGTCGGCTCCCCACGAATGTTGTTTGACAGCAACTTCGCAGTATTAAGCGTCGATTCAATCGTCGTGTCTAGTAAGAGCTTCTCAAAACATTGACGTTCGCATTCGTCGATAAATAAGTAGGTGCCGTTAGTTGTGAATCTAAAAATAGAAAGCGTGTTAATTCACAACAACGCGAGAAGCTATCCCATACCTCATTCAAGGGGTGCAAAGGGAAATTAAGTATTAAGTTGATTATTATTGCTGCTGCTGAACATATGTCATTTGCATGGTACTGCCATACATCAAAAGTATCGCTAGAAAGTGTTTGTCAATTGTGCATTTAAAGATATACAAAAATTAAACCCAAAACTAAAAAAAATAATTTTTTAATGGGCAAAAATAGGTAAATTTTAAATTAAAATTTTAAAATTTTTAGGTTTGAAGGGTTCTTAAACTCAAACTACTATCTGGAATGTTTTGATGTCTTCACAGAAAATGTGTGAAATATTATTACCTTTAAAACAAGTCTATTCTGTTTAAAATCGGTCAAGCGTATCACAACTTTTAACCATATAAGTAAATCAGTATTTTTGAAACATGCCTTTTTGCAGCCAAAAACCTTAAACGATTTTGCGCGACCCCTAAACGTCGATCAATTTTCAAGTTTTATATACCAAAATTTTTGTTTTTTTGAGTAGAATTAGAAAATATATTATCCCAATGACTTTTCGAAAAAATTGGTAAAATGAAATGGTCTAATGTACAGTTATTTATTTTTATTTACCAACTTCATTCATGTATTTTTGTTTACTTACCTTCCAAATCCACCACGCGACCGGCCCGCTTTAAGGCTCTCACCGCTTCATCATGGGTCGCTTCTCGTAGCTCTTCACCATTTACTGACAAAATGGCATCGCCTACATAGAGTCCTTTAGCTTGATCCGCTGCCATGCCACGAAATATTTTTGATATGAGTATAGGCATACGATTTTCACGACCTCCTTTGATTGATATGCCGAGACCATTGTTTTCAGACTTTATAATGCGCACCTGATTGAAGATAAATGGAAATTTAAAGCATTACAATTAATTAGAATGTCGTTATAAACTTTATATAACAAAAAAGTTGTAGTTTTTATAAGAATTTTTGTAATTCGAAATTATTTTAATTATTTCCTTCGATTTTGTCGTTAAAACGTTAAAGACTTATACCCCCTCCTATGCCTTAGACTTTAATTCTCTCGCACTTACATGTCTCTTTTGATTTGCCACATGATCAGGTACATCGCACATATCCATGCCATTATCCAGGGTATTGTTATTCAACATGTGATCACCATTGTCCGTTCCCTCCAACTCGTTGCTGGTCGTTGTTGTGGTAGTTGTTGCACCTCCCACGCCACCACCACCAACCGTACCCGTACCCATGCCTTGCATAGAAGCCGACGACGGTATTGAGCCATTGTGGCCACTGTGATTGCTCCTGAAATGAGATTTGGAACAATAACAGCATCTCCGGGGGGGTTAACACACCATTCACTTACCCTATAGTACCATTTAAAGTAGTCGACTGATCGCCACCATTCCCCGTATTCTCACAAGTCTCATCTAGACTTATGGCCAAGTAGTCAGTTTCCAGCGTCACCAGTACGCGATACCAAGCACCCCGCACTCGCGTCTCCAATGTGCCACAGCGCATGCCCGACGGCGATTGTGTGGGTAGGGGCTGAACAGCGGGTGCATTGTTCAGCGTCCTACCCTGATTGGAAGATTCCACCATGGTGGTGTCCAGTTTTTACCAAATCTTTTGTATCGGCACTTCAGTTGCAAAGTGATGGATTCAAAAACATATTGAAGCTCTGAATGTTCTGTCTGCCAACGGGTATATGGAGAACAGCTGGAATAAGAATAAAAAATTAAAGAAATAAAATTAATTCATTTGCTACTGATATCCATTTAGTGTATTCTATCATTATCTTCATCTCAAAGCCTCTTGTGCTTTGCTGAGCTATTACTTAACTTAACTTAATTTCCCTTTGCACCCCATGAATGAGGTATGGGATAGCTTCTCGCGTTGTTGTGAATTAACACGCTTTCTATTTTTAGATTCACAACTAATGGCACCTACTTGTTTATCGACGAATGCGAACGTCACTGTTTTGAGAAGCTCTTACTAGACACGACGATTGAATCGACGCTTAATACTGCGAAGTTGCTGTCAAACAACATTCGAGGGGAGCCGACAATGAAAGAAAATTTTTTTTTATTTTTTTTCTTTTAAGATGACTGGAGCCTGGTTTGAACCTGCGATCTCCCGCATGGTAGTCGCGTGTTCTAACCACTATGCCACGGCCGGTCCCAGCTATTACTATTTAAATTTATTCTGTTGTTCATTATTTGCATTTAAATCTGATTGTAAAAACTGCCTGAAATTCTTGAAATTGTATCGGAGGAGAATTCAATTTAAACAATTTGAAAATGTTTTACGTTCAGTAACAACAACACACTGGCACATGTGCTCACACGAGTATGATGCCTCATGTAGCCTTAGAACAATTGTACATATTTTTTTTGTGTCTGCAAATTTTTGCTAAATTATTTCCCCTCCTGCCGAACCACTGATTGTTATTGTTGTACTCCAACAAGCATGCACGACAAAAGACAATAGGTCCTCGTTTGTGTGCTGGTGTAGGGGTGGGGGCGGGTAGGGACATCCAGGAATTCTTTGATTGTCTCTAAAGCCCGCCGGGGAGTCTGAACAACGAAACAGAACAGAAAGAAATTGACGCTCATACACTCGTACATCTCTGTTGGCCATGTTTAGGGATGGAAGTTAACTTCTAATAGCTTCTAAACGTGTTTGTGCATTAAACGTAAACTAAACACTAACAACGAACACACACACGCACCCGCGCACACAAATAAACACCCACATCCAATTGCACACACACATACGCCCTCATATGCACGCTCGCAGGATATAACATAAAAACTCAAACAGACCGATGAATTCACCCACCCACACAACGTCATGTAGACACTTTGGCTTTTGTGAAGAAAGCAACAGCAACAACAACAACAACAAAATAATTGTTACCCGCGGTGCTAAATTATGTATGTAACTGCAGGTGTATGGATGTAGCTAACAGTATAGCGTGTGTATGTGAGTATTTGAAATGGAAATGTGGTAAAGGCTTAAGGTGATGCAGAGTACCACATACCTTGATGCGAGTATAAATCACGTTCTAATGTGTCTGCAAGAGCGTTCCCCCATAGTCATCCTGGCAGAAGAAAACACACAAAAAAAAAACAATTTCAACGAAAAGTTGCTGTTTGTTTATATTTTGCTGTGCCCGCAAAAGAAACCTAAGTACCCACAGTATCCTGTTGAGTAATTTAGGAAATTTAGCATTGAAGCAGGCGAGGATGAGCCAATATTACTATCAACTATTTATAATGATATGGGTGAAATTTCTAAGATCCACAGTCTATAGATTGAATGGAAACATTTTATATCGCATTGTTTAATTGGAAAATATGTGTTGACACGTCAAGATGTATTAAAATAGCTTTCTGTATTTTAAAATCATCCAAAGGCAAACAAAACTTCCTTAAAATTCCAGTACCCGACACGAAACTTTGGGATTTATCATGTAATAATGGAGGCAGTAGATTGCTAGAGTGCAAGCAATATGGAACCAAAAATGTATGTATTAATGAGTTATGGGAAAGCAGCATGAAAGACATGAGTTACACACGGAAAACTAAGCATTGAAATGGACAACCACAATACTACGTATCGATTATTTTAATTATCAGTTTTAACAATATCATATAATACTTTAGTTAGGTTCCCGAATTTAAAAGTCTCTTTCAAATATTCTGCCCTAATCCAAACCAAATTTAGCAACTGATTTACGTTTACATGTAAGCAACGTTATAATACGTTAGCTGGATACCGTACACCAACACTTTTACCTAGACATACCTCAATAAATAAGTATGTAGGTGTTAAGTAATATTTATTGTTGTGTTGGTGTCTCTTTATCTTAAAGTATATGTGTTGTTTTCGCCGTTTTGTTTTTCAAAGATTTTCATGGTATCCTCTAAAACAACAGCAGGAACAGCCGAGTGCCAAATTGAATGTGTGTGTGTGTTTGTGCGTCTGAGTATGGTTAAGGAGACATGTTTACAACAAGGATACAAATTTATGAGTATGTATAAGAATGTATGCGAGTGCGTATATATTTTAAAATGCAACGCTTTATTGCTGCTGTTGGTGTGTGTGTGTTTGTCACTAGATACTTGAGACTGGTACGGGTTATAATTGCAAGAATACACAAAGTCATCGTCTTCATCATCATCATCATTTCACATCGTCATTATCTTTGCCATTATCATAGTCATTAATGTAAGCATTTGTTCGTTCGTTCATTCATTCATTCATTCATCCACTCAAACACACATCCATACGTGCAAGCTGACATTTTATTCATTTCTACTCCCAAGTTAGTGTCTGTTCCCCACTCGTCGTTGTTTTTTGCGTCACACCAGTTGTGTAAAATATTTTTATCTAGGAACGGAAGTAGAAAAGAAAAATCCCAACAATCAGACAAAACGGTCTTTCGAACGCTTTCTGTTCCTTTTGTCTTCCCTCGCGCTCTCCCTCTCTCTCTCTCTCTCTCTGTTCTCTAGTATTCTGCATTGAAGTGCCAACAGACAAGATAACATTTGTAAGGTTGTGCCGTATTCTATAGATGTTAGTGTGGGTGTGTGCCAAAGTAAGATGTACAAGGAGACGTATGAATGATTTGTGAACTGAGTTCAATCATACTTTTTCAAAGTTCGGACAAATCGTTAGATTGTGATGGGAATCCGTAAAACGGGCAGTATTACTCTGCTATCTCTTACTTAAAGGAAACCCATCAATATGAAATGGAAATTTAGTGGAAATGATGACTATGCCTGTGGGATGAATTCTGTAGCACAGTTTCGTGTAGCCAATCCCATTTGAATTGAATTTGAATTACTTTAAAACAGTCGCCAAATATTAATGTAGACTGTTTGGAAAAGTTATTAGGAGATGTATAAATTTTGAAAGTGTGTTAAAAAAATCTAGCACCAACACTTCTTGTGTGAACAAGGTCATCTGAGAGCTAATATGGGCAATTTTATATATCTATGTTTAATACTTACAGCCCTTACAGTATTAAAAAAGTCTATTAAAAGCTTCTGAAACCAATGATCGTTAATGTCCAAAGAGAATGTACGTATTACGTTTCAATTGCATCATAACACAAAAGCGATCGACGTCTTTGAAATCGCACATAAGTGCAGTTCGCCAAAGTGGGGCAAAGAACCGTAACAAAGGTCTGTCATCGGGATCTATCTTGCACGCTCAGTTATTTCAGGCATTTCAGTGGATATAAAGCTTTTCAGGCAGAAGACTGAACATTTTCGAGTTCTACATTGTTGACAATGAACCTGAAGGGATTGACTGTGTTGATGCGTAGAACCTTTGGCTTGTCGATGTTAACCTGCAATCAGATCAAATTTGGCTGATATGTCAGATTAGTTGTGGGCGAGCAGGCAGATATCATCGACATAGTCCAGATCTTCTAGTCGACCATTCATACCCCATGTGATGCACCTTTCGAATGTGTGTTGCTTCCATCATGACCGAGTCCAGTACGATGTTAAATAACAGCGCTAACGGTGATCGCGAATCCACAGATTGCTCTACTATGATACGTAGACTGTTGGCATAATCAGTATGGATAATCAGTGGACCTAAACCGGATGACAGCCTCGTGTGGATTACAGGAGCTAATACCTTGTTGATCATAGTTAGGACTATTATACCTCTTCAGTTTTTACATTCGCCACACAAATGGCAAATTTTAAAATATCATCTCTCCATATGTTTATTTTGCAGCAGAAACCGTATAATAAAATAAATATAAATATATATGTGCTTGTATATAATGTATTAAATCTTCCTGTGACCCCTCCGTGTTATTAAAGTTTTCGATATCATTTAGATACCTAAATATCACTCATAATCTATATTAAATAATTAATTGCGCAAAAATAATCAGCAAGCAGTTCGCTTGCCTCCCCCACTATCATTTCGGAATTTTAATAACACCAAAAGCAGAGAGTAACTGCTGAACAAGGCTATATCGGATACGGAACTGAGTACGCGAATTCAAGTAAAGCACCACATAATCATAAAAACAAACTGACAACGGCAGGGCCGAAATAATAACAACACTAACAAAAAATACCAACAAAACAAATAGAAATAGAAATTAGAAAACTAACCAAAAACAACAACATCAACTACATACAAACAGATATAACTAACTATAAACGATGCGGTCGATGTTAGTTCGTGAGTTTACTTCTCATATGTTTTTGCCGCTTGAAAAGGCACCAGCAAGGAAGAATTTCTAATAGCACGTGTGTGTTTGTGTGCGCTATTTATATCTCTGAATATGAATTGTTGTTACTATACACATGACGTTTGTTGTTGTTGCAGTTGTTATTATGGCATAAAAACTTGAAGTGCAATTTATAATACCAGGGATTAGTAAAGGAATTAGTACGTTATAACTGTCGCTATATGTGTGTGTGTTTGTAAGCGTGTGCGAGGGGAGGTTCAAATGAAACACTGTGTTTCCCGCTTTCTTTAACCTCTTTTTTTCTCTTTCATTGCCGCTTTACACAGTGCCAGCCAAAGAATGTTACTGCTGTGGGTATGAGTGTGTGTGAGTGTCCTTTGTGTATATGCCCGTAGCATAAGCTGACTAATGCTGATGCAGCAGCTTAAATGTATTACACTAATACATACATATAAAAACATAAAAACTTAAAAAAAGTGGCATACACACACATGCTGCTACTACTCACGAAATATACGGTGGTTGTCAAAACTAAGTGCATAACAGCTTAAATGCCGTCCCAGTGGGAAACTTAGAGCCAAGGCCAGAGTAGGGACAGCATTATTCAGTTCAGTAAGACTACATTAAATTATTCATTTGGTTAAAAGGTCCTTAGCACGTATACGTTGTTTGGTTTACTTATGGAATACATACAAACACTGGATACGTATACAACTCTTTATTGTGATATCGACATAGAAGGTATGGGACTTACTTACTTTAAAACTTAATTTCCCTTTATACCTGATAACTGTACCTCCTCTGTGTAGACGAATGCGAACGTCAGCTGTTTGAAAAGCTATTACTACATCGAGGGGGCCGCCGCACAGTGGGGTAAATTTACGATGTGGGCGGCCAAAATTATTTGAAGCAAATTTATGAAGAAAAATGTTAAAAAAAAATACTCGGTGAGGCGTAAAATAAATAATATGTTAACATTGGGGGGTTAGGGGTTACGACCGTTTTTATACAAAAATGGTTTTTATAAAATATTTAAGAACAATACGAAGTCAAAGATTATATTTAATCACAGATTGAAGGGGTGAAAAGTGGTGATGCATAACTTTTTGACCATGGTTCGATTTTGATACCCACTGAAATTAACAAAAATACCACATTTTTCAATGCTGCTTTACTAGTAGGAATTTGAATTATAACTTTATTTAGCTAAGTGTATTAAATAATATTAACCTGCTTTATTATATTTCATTTTACTAAAATGTTTATCTAGTTAAGCATTCTGTTCTCTTACCCCCAAACGGTAATTATTAAAAACATTTTTTTTTGAGAAATCGAATTTTGGCCGCCCAGATCGTGAATTTACCCCTCTGTGCCCGGTGGAAAAAAAATGTAGACTCGAGACAGGAATCGAACCATGGATTTCCCGCATCATAGTCGCGTGATCTGACATGAAATTTCTAATCTACTATATTGGCTGTTGCACTGTGGTATTAAACCGTAAATCCAAAATATTGGAACGATGTGCGTATGATTAATACAAAATCCGCATAAAATTAATACAACTCATACGTAGTGCAAAAAATTGAAGTTCGATTTGCGCGGACTAGTAATTCAATCTGGATCAATGGTTCCTTACAGAAATTTTCTAGAATTAAACTTTATTTTTTTAAATAGCAATATTTATAGAAATATTTATTTAAGCCTTAGCTAAAATTCTGCTAATGAAATAAAAAAGGCACTTACTTTTCAAATTCCCTTTGTAGACTGCAATATTTGCAACGCATATATGCTTTGAGTTAGCGATTGAGTTAGCTCTTTTTTGCACCTAAAGCATAAAAAACTAAGCACTTTCCTTACGGGATTTGAGAACGATTACAACAAGACATTTAAACAACAATAACCGTCTAAATTTATAGACTGCGGGTAGTTCCATTGACGTCGTCGTCATCGCAGTTATTCACAGCAGTAGAAAATAGCGTCGAACTAGCGCTTAACTGCTAACAACAGCAGCTACAAAAACATAGCGGAACATTTCATTTGAATGATATATTAAATGTAATTGTTACTTAATATTCTTCGCTCTTAAAGGGTTTTCAAAACATCGTCATTATGTACAATTCATTTTAAAGTTTCACCAAAAGGAAAGGAAATGAGTAAATAGTACATAGTTGTAGAGCCCGAGTACTAGACACTGGCTTCATACTATGCACATACATATCTACACAATCAATCCCACATTTCTCTAAATGCATACAGACACACACACTTACACATAAAAACAAACGATAGCGTGTGTAAAATCCGGCTACCGGAATGCAAAAATATTCATCAAAAAGACGAAAAAAGGACCACTCTTCATTACTAACTACAACTACTATAGCCGAGCCGCAGTACAATAACTACAACATCACTAGAACAGCAGCAGCAATGGCAGCAGCAACACAGACAAAATACATTTCACAAGAGAACAACAACACCTACAACAACTACGAGACGAAAAACCAAACCGAAAATGTACCGCCATGAAATTGTAGTGTATAATAATGCATACTTTCACGCTAAATTACGCATACCTCCCCCAAACGCTAACTCACTCACACACTTGCTCTCTACACACACGGAGCTTACAACTTTCCCAAAAAAATATCTTGAATGAAAAGCTCGTAAAAAATAATATCCTCTCTGTGGGCCGAAGTCGTGCACCGAGTGGGCATCCAAAAGAGAACTGCAACACCCCCACTTGAAAGAGCACACACAAATGCTCCCCCTCAAAAACAAAAAGAGAGTTTCCACACAATCAATTAGAGGGTGGTTGATGGAAAATTTCTACTACTATTAAGGGTTGATGTTAGAGTGCTTATCCAAAGAATTTATGGAAATATTAATGCAGGTTTTGCAATAGAAATTACCTTTTTTTCTCACATAGTAATCCCTGTGATTGATTTGTTTAATTCACTGAAAACCACTAGCAATAATGTTATAATTTGTTATCATTAAATAGGCAAACTATTTTGCGTAGTAATTTTTTGTGTACGCCTAGGTTTCACTATTTTTGTCAACACTTCATTAATAACATTTATAGCATTTCTTCGACGGAGGCCATCCAATTGTCCAGACAGGACGACAATTAACTCTTCACATAACACGATTATTATTATTTTTGCTATCGTTGTTGTTCTCCGCTACAACACTAACATTTGTATTTTAGCCGACATGAATTATTTAGCCGTGTGGCTGTTTGTTATTTCCTTTAATTTCCGTAATTATATACGTTTTGCTATTATAGCTTTGCATTTATTTGCCATTAAATAAATGTAATTTGTTATCAGGAGGCTTAAAATCCCGGATGCCCGCTTATATTACCGTCCGTAGCCAAATATAACTCGCAACTGAAGAGATGACCGTTCGTACATATCCTTTAAAAAGACGAATCCTCTTATGAAGACTGCATGTGTGTGTGAACGGGTGTGTGTGGTTTGTGTTGTTTGTGGGCTCCTGAACCCATCGAAATATTCTCTTGAACGCTAGCACAGGATACTCTTAAGGAAAAGTTGGCGAGTCCGTGTTATAGCAACGCTGTCAATGTCGATAACATAGTTGTTGGTTGTGACAGCGGTGTCAGTGTCAGCTGTTTTGATTTTAATTTTACACCGCGGCAAATCCTTTGAAGTAAATGGATTGTTCATGGTAGAAATTTGTACATCGGTGTGTGTGTGTTAAGAACAAAATTTGTATTTTTAATATTGTGATTATGTTTAGGCATCTACATTGCGATCTCTGGTGTACCATCGACTTAATTTCTCAGTAGATGAGTAGAGAACTAAGGCAATAGTTCCATTTTGATACATGTATTTAAATAAATCTCTAATAATTCCAAAGCAAGGGCAATAATTGGGGCCTTAACAGCGGTCAGAC
The DNA here is from genome assembly GCA_964034835.1 of Muscina levida. Lineage (NCBI taxonomy): Eukaryota > Metazoa > Arthropoda > Insecta > Diptera > Muscidae > Muscina > Muscina levida. Next base: position 150,562,482 of record OZ035883.1, on the reverse strand, counting down.
CTTCTCGGTGATAATAGATGTAAAACACACACAGGATTCTGTGCAACTTCCTCTTCTTCTACTTCCTTGTGGGTTCAATTCGATAGCCATCTTGTCTATGTCATTATTCGAGCTTCTCAGAATATAGCCGATACAATAACATTTCCCTTTGGCTACTACAATCCGAATGGTTGTCTTATCTCTTGGTCGTTCCCATATATATTGAATAAGGTCAGGATATAGTTAACTAATTCGTTGGCTTTCTTCCGCCTACGTTCGACCATCACATCGATAACTTGTTTGTGTTTATATAGTCTTCCAAAAATTTGAATTTTAGAAAATGCCATTTTGTTAAAGATGTTATAACACTTATGTATTGGCCAAATTGTTCCTGGATGTTGCTTTCATTTTTGACCCTCTCTTTGGATGCGTAGTGGTCTATACCAAATGATCACATTTACTTCAATATATATAAACGATATGGACCAACAAAATATCTGATATAAAACAACCTTGAGACATTATGAGCTCTGTAAATTGTTCCCCTACAAAACCCATTTCAGGTATCTCTGTACCTTGTTCGCACTGCAAACTTCAATTTTTAATTATTATATAGATCTCAACAAGTGTGGACGAAGCATCGCTAACCTAATCAAAATCTACTGATCTTCAATTTCAAATCTTAATCAAAAATAAACATTTAGCAACGCAAACATAAATATTGATTAATACCATCAACTACTAAGTAAATTAAATTAAATGTCGATTTTTTTAGCTGTTTCTATTTAAATAGGAAAAAAAAAACTGATAAATATACGCTGACTATATGTATATGCTGTATGCTGTTCATATTATGTTGATAGAACGATCGGAGCATCCCGCTTAAGCTTTGTACACTTATTGTACATATCAAGGCGATAACCTCAAAAGGGCTGCCGTTTGTGGTGCCATGAAAACATGATGATGATAACTGCGACAGCGGATTGCAGCATTGCCTCGTTCATGTTGTGAGTAAAGAACGGCACAGAAGATTAGCTTTGCTAATCACTAGAACTGTGACGACGCATTCAGTTTCAATTGTTACGCTGAGGCACCAACATGAATCGGAGGATTGGAATATGTAAGCTATTGATGCAGTGCTTCTTGCTGTGCTTCTTCCTTGTACAGCTAAGCAGGGCGCAGCAACATGAACGTTATCCCTACAACACGTATGACGACGATTCTGAATACGATGAGCAAGGACGTTATGATGAACATCACCCATTGGATAATCAAGCAAATTACGGCTACCCTCGCTCGTCACAAGAGCAGTATGGCGGAGGTGAGTATTCACCCGACATGTATGAGCAGTACAATTCGAGGGAACGTGAATATGAGCGTGAGCGTGAATATGAATATGAACAAGAGCGTAGTCGTGATCGTGAGCAACAAAACCATATTGGCAGGGAAGAAATTCCAGAACCTCGTATTATTACACCTTCAAATTCTGAGTATGGACAAGAGTATGAACACCACAATAGCAGGGATGAAATTCCAGAGCCTCGTATAATAACACCACCAATTTCTCAAGAACATCATACCGATTCACGTTCACATGATATGTATGAACATCGTGATGGTCAGCATAATGACTATGAACATCACAATAGCAATAGGGATGAAATTCCAGAGCCTCGTATAATTACACCACCGATATCTCAAGAACATAATACCGATTCACGTTCACATGATATGTATGAACATCCTGTAAGTGGAGAAGAAACCCCAGAGGTCTACAATACTGGCAATGAATATCCAGAGCCCAGGATTATCACGCCACCACTATCACAGCATCAGAGCTCTGAGGATTGGTATAACCAACACCATGCTATGGAAGAAATTCCCGAACCTCGTATCATTACACCCCCTGAAACGCCAGATCGTCGTCAGCCGAATTATGCACCTGAAGCCGGAAAGCCGGAACATGATTCGCAGGGCTATCGTTCAAATGACAGGTATTCACCGCCTCATGTCATCACACCACCTGAAACCCAGTCACACCATACCAATGAGATATATGAACCCCTGCACCAACGAGAGGGAGTCCATGACAACCGAGCTTCACAGGAAACTCATACCTATGAGCGCCCACATTTCATTGCACCAACAACTGAAAGAGTTGAAGAACATGTGAACGCCCGTCCTCCACAACCACCACAAGCACAACCCTATGACTATAGTCATCATATGGAACAACCGCACGCGGGATCGGACTATGCTGCTGCACCAGCACAGCCGGAAAGAAGAGAGTCTCACATTATTTCAGTGCCACGTTTGGGTTCGGTGCGCGGTTATCGCGAATTCAAAATAATCAAAAATAGACCGATTAGTGCTTACTTGGGTTTGAAATATGCTAGCGTAAGATCCGGCATTGGAAGATTCCAGGTACTGTAGTCTTATGTTCCTTCTGTTTCTGCAGAGTTTTACTATGTTATTCCCCAATTAAAGCCAGCTTTGCCCCATTATGTCGACCCTCGATCTGTTATTGATGCCACCCAAGAACCCTCGAATTGTCCTCAATTCCCGGATCTTGATATAATTACCCAGAAAGAGGCTCGTGGCGAGAATGTCGACGATTGCCTGACATTGAACATCTACACTCCGGCGGTAGGTTTAGTAACAAGCATCACTTCTGTCCTCCACAAAAATCAAAAACAAAATCTAATTATAAACTTTTGTAGAGATCTGGTTCCTATCCTGTGATCGTTTTTGTCCACGGTGAAATGTTATTCGATGGTAGTGCCGAAGAAGGTCAACCCGACTACTTCTTGGAGAATGACGTCGTCTTAGTCAGTATTAACTATCGCTTGGCACCGTTCGGTTTCTTGTCGACCTTGACCGATGACATGCCCGGTAATATAGCCTTGTCCGACATCCACAAGTCATTGGAGTGGATTCATGAGCATATTCGTTCGTTCAACGGCAATCCCGAACAAGTCACTCTCTTAGGTCAGGCTGGTGGTGCCACTTTGATTCATGCTCTTAGCCTAAGTGGCAAGGTGAGCAGGTGTACCAAACTTCAATTTGGCGAAAGTTACTTATTATTATAATCTATTTAATATTCTAGGCCGAGGGTTTGTTCCACAAACTCATTTTACAATCGGGCACCGCATTGAATCCCTATTTCTTGGACGAACAACCCATGAGTACTTTACGTAGCTTTGCCCACTATGCCCGCTGTCCGCCTAGCCGTGGCATTGGAGACTTTGTCACCTGTTTTGAACGTATGACCACTACCGATCTGCTCAACAACTTCAAGAGATACTTTGTAAGTACGATAGCTTAATACCGTTGACTTAGTCTGCTGAAGTATTAACTCGTTATTCTAGGAGTCAAACGAGCCCAGAGGTCTGGTATTTGCTAATGCCTACAAGTTGATTTTGGGCGACAAATTGGGTTATTTGCCCCAACACCCAGCCTCGATGGTAGACAACAACAACTATCCCATGATTGTGGGTGTTACCAAAGATGCTGGAGCTTTCATCATGTCCAGATTCTATGAGCAATTGAATCAATTGCGTTCCCAAAACATATCGGACTACATTAATGTGGTCTTGAAACACACAGTACAGCCTAAGCACTATCAATTGTGGACACGCTGGGCTTTGACACACATCTTCTCACCCGACGATGTTCGTAATCCAACTGTTTCCGGTTTGGTGCAAAAACTATTGGAGGTAAGGGATGGCAGCACATGCGGCTTTAGTATTTACATATCCTCTTGAACTCTTGCAGTTGGTCAATTTAATTTTGTATCGCGCCCCAGTCCTGGACAGTATTCGCTACACATCAAAGAACCATTCGACTTATTTGTATTGCTTTGATTACCGTGGGGAGTTCCATCGTTTCGGTCATTTAAGCAATCCTCTGCCCTTTGAAGTCGATGCCACTTTGAGTGATGACAACATCTTTCTGTTCCCATACCCCGAGGAGGTAAGCCACCTCAATCCCGAAGACAAGTCGATGGCCCGAGCCATGGTCACTATGTGGGTGAACTTTGCCCAGCATGGAGTACCCAATTTCAACCCAGGCGTATGGCCCAATGTAAGCTCAGAATACGGTCCATTTTTGCGTTTGACCAACGCTGGCGGTAGCAAACTGGAAGTGGATTATCACTTTGGCGATGGCATACCAGTGCCAAACTTGTATCCGGAATATTTCACCACTACCACCACAACTACCACGCCCCGGCCATATCGGCCCTATCCTCAACAGCAACCCAATTATCCCCAATATCCCAGTTATCCGCAACATCCCAATTATCGTTACCCTGCCCAAAACCAGCGCAGTCCCAACTACCGAGGCCGTGAAAATGTTCAGCATGATCCACAAAGTTATGCCCGTAACCCAGGCTATCCCATGCGACATTAGGAAATACCGTGGGGGAGGGGACCACTGCCACATTAGCTCTTTTAGAAATCCTTATTGTTTGTGTGTTTATGTATGACGTACATGTGCAAGTGTATTTGTGTATATAGAAAAATTATTATTTCGCTTTTGGTTCACAATAAATCTTTGAATTTCTTATCAGCGTCACCTACTTTGGCGAGAGTGAGAGTGATGATAACGCCCAGTCTTTTGTACTCGTAGTCGTTAATGGTTTCCTGAATTCAGAGGCCCCAGACCCAAGGTTAGAGCTCAGCGGCATGACAACGCGTAGAGCTGCTGTGTCGACAATTCTAAATCTGTATGTAAAGACAATCTCAACAATTTCAGTAGCGGAATATAACTTTATTTCGACTGGGATGTCTTCTTATCACACTGTTTTTGGTAACGGATTTCTTAAGATGCTCTTGCACTGACGCTGAAGCACTTTCGTCATGGCTCCTAAGCTCTTGCAAACGATTAGTGGTGTATCTTCGTCTTGGATTCACTCTGGAACGTTGTTTGTTGTGCTTTTTCGCATAATTACGCCGAAGGTAGTAAACCTCGCGAATTAAACTATGACCCTCTTCCTCGTCCATTATAGTGGCTGAAAACTCTTTGAAATAATTTCCAGCTATAGTAAGAGATTCATCCAGCTTGGCATAGGGCCCATAAAGGGTAGTCATGGGTGGCCAATAGCCGCTGCGGTGACTGCCCAGAGGATGACCGTTAATAACGAACGAAGTCCATAGATCAACCATGCGCCTCGCCATAGACTCATCGGGAGGACTTAACTTCTTGACGTGATCGGGATAAGGGAACAAATATAAAGCTTCATCCGTTAGAGACACGCCCGCTTTGAAAGGGCTCTGCATGTTGTGCTCCTCGTCCATGTCGCGATAACGATTAAATTCACCGGCATAATCGAACGAATACAGGAATGTGTTGTCGGGCATATGTTTGTTGTTCATATTCATAGCCAGCAAGACGGGCAATTTGTGGAGCAAAGTGCCAGCCACCTAAGAGTGAAAAAATATAATGAAAACTTATGATCCGAACTAGGTTTGAAGCATTGCCGTACTCACATCTATTAATCGGGGTATGAGGGTAGCAAAAGTACCATTTTCCATTAACGGTCGATTGAAGAAATCATGGGTAACAAAACTAGTCAGCAACATGGTTTTATCCGTGCCCACTACTTGACGAATGACATGATCGATGTAATCATAACTATTGTACGTATCATCTGGTATTTTGCCTTCAAAGTCATTCTCAACAATCTCTGAAAATTTAAACAGAAAATATAGATTTTTTGCAATAGAAAGATTCTTCCAATTACCATTTAAGGTACGGCTACCCGCATTCTTGGGGCAACCGCCCATGGCCGGATACGAATAGTTTGCCTTTAGCATTAAGTCATAAGGATGTTCGGGCAGTACACCGCTGGGTCCTCCAATGGTAAATTGTATACCGCCAGTGTGGCCTACGCCCAAATCGGATTTCTCTACCTGGAAAAATAAGAGGAACGAGTTATAATTTGACTATTATATTTATATGTTTACAGAAATTACATGGAGATTATAAAGATAACCACTCTATGGTACACCATAAAAAAGAAAAGTGAGAGCTTCTTGCATTCCGTGAAAATGCGCGGGTGAATTACTCTCTAATGAGATAAATTAAGAACTTACTTCGGGGTGTTATGTACTCACTTATCAGGAAGTGAATTATTAAAGATTTGGGGTTTGTCTATATCTATGAGTTTGATTGTTGCATGTAGGGGGTAGACTTCTAAACTATACATCCAATTTGTTTTCTTTCACCAGTAGAATACTACGTTATCACTGAGTGAAATAGGGTTTTTTTTTTGTTTAAAAACAGGCTATGATTTAAATATAATGAACATATCTTTCTCAGACACTTGCTTTCAATCTTCTTGAAGTCTAAAAAGTTTTTAAATCATAAGCAGTGACAAAAAACTTGTAAACGATTTACTAGTTACGAGGTATAATATTAAGTATCTTAGCAGGTTTTGCATTCTATTCGCTTAAAAAAGATTTTTGGATTTGGAGAAAGTAAGAAAAAGAATTTCACAGCAGACTATAAAGTAAAGTAAAGTAAATATAAACGAAATGTGGAATAATCCGTCTGCAAGACCTACAATATGGAGAATGTTTTAAACATAAGTTTTAAAACGAATCGTTGGATTGAAGAACACAACGTTTAATATATTCCTTAACAAATTGGTGCATGAGTTACGAAATGTACGTTTATAAACCGCATTGAAAATCTGACGATGGGTTAGCAAATATACAGCTCATGATAACGGTAGCATAAAATTTGCATCATTTAGTTTATGATTAATAACATCTGAGGGGATTTGCGAATCATCAACACACAATAGTTTTTAACATCCATTTGTTGTCGCTCATTTACATTTAAATAATTTATAATTGCTGTTGTTTTCAATAGGGCTGTGTTTGCTGGTGACTTCTTAGGAAACTCTTATAGCTATTATTATTTCCAATATTTACTAAAAATGCAATTTCTATTAAGTTTATAATTAATTTCCCTAATTCATAAATTCAGTCGGAAATTCCCATTGTTTCGACTGATCTGGCCTCGTTTGTTAGGAAAATAAACTAAACATTCTTCATATAGATATATGATTAAAGATCTCTTAGCTAAAGCTGTTTAAATTTATGACAAGTTAATTATCAAGATAAGCAGCAACATCATTAACATTAAACAAATATGCTACATGTAAAATTGCAAAGTTTATAAGAGAAATCAGATCGATTTCGTAGCTGAAGGTTTATAGAGCTTAGATGATCTAACATAAAAAAAAACAATCTTATAAAACATCTTTCTAAATTCTTTTGGAGAAAGCATAAAACTGACTCCAAATGCTAACAAAAATTTAATCGATATTTAAAAAAGTCTAACAGCATTGAAATAACTGTTGGAATGGCGCATAAGCAAATAAGAATGTTAAAGAACGTTAATATCTAAACCTCTTGTGTATTAAAAAAATAACAACGCTAATACACTTTCCCTATTGAAATATCTGTCAACTACACAGTACTTTCAACTATAGCCACTTAAATCGCCTCACGTCTTACTATATTACCCACTATTGTCAACTTACACCATGTTCCATAAAGGCTTCCAGCAACTCCAGTGCGGACATGTCCATCAGACATCTATTCAAGTCACCCACGGTTTTCATTTTACAATCGCCCTTTCCTGCTATTTCTTGTGCAAATTGACGCGGATTCTCCTCCAGGAAGGTGGGCATCAAAGCCGACCCCGAGTGATATATAACCTGCTGGAATAAGCCCTTTTCAACCTATAGAACATGAATAGAAACAACAATGAGTATATAACCAGTGAGCAGCCCTCTATTTAGTCCCCTCTTACCTTGGGCGATAATGTCAGCAAATGGGCAATGGCAGCTCCTCCTACTTGCCCTGCTACAGTCACGCGATTTGAATCTCCGCCAAAATATTTAATAAAGTATTTTATATATTGCAAAGCTAAGAACACATCCAACACTCCCGCATTGCCGGGAATTTCTTCAGTTTTGGTCGACAGGAAACCAAAAGGGCCCAAGCGATACTGAGGCACTACTAAAACAATATCCATTTCTAGCAAATAGTCCGGTGGCGCTTC